>CATIXQ010000007.1:19352549-19381797 GCA_949711755.1 Leptidea juvernica | reverse complement strand
CGTCTCGCAGTCCGTCCTCTACATGACCCACCCTAAGATTTGCACAACCCTTTATGGCGATGCAGACTTCTTAGCACGCAAGTACACTCGCGCTCAAAGAATGCAGCGCAAGTCTCAGGACACCACTCCTCTTTCCAGAGCACCATGTACTGAGCAGCTGCTTGCGTCGTCTTGCCGTAGGAGCCGGTCAGCAAGCGCAGCTCATACCGTCCACTCGGCAGTGCGCGTGTGACCCTGTACGGTCCTCTCATCCCGTAATCCATCTTTCAGCAAATATTAACCGCATTTCGAGCCGCAAATACAAACCTTCGTCAGGCCACTGCTTATGACGTCCACTGCTTCGACCACCACAACCAGGACCATGACCACAACAAGTTTTCACACGATGATCACGCTCACGGTTCGACATAACAAAAGCAACAGGAATCCAACAAAACGTAAAGTAAACAAAAATTTGTCTACCTGCGTAAAAAAAAACAACACCACTTAACAACGACAGAACCACAATTACTCACCACCGGATTACTGCGAAACACACAAAGCTGTAACAATAAAAGTGAGCGAAAGAAGTATCCCGCTTCTAATTTTAGGAAATAAGATCGAAAGGGTTTTTATTTATAACAATTGACAAATTTTTAAACCACCAACTAAGGATTCACAAACGAGCCAACATCTAATTAATTAATTTTTAAATGATATACATCAATTTGTTAAGCTTCTAAGAATAAATTTGAAATATCACCGTGACTAATATTCAAACAGACATTGGGCATAGTAACGACCTAACTAGTCGATGGTTGCAGCCCAACTGTCGGTCGTCGCGCAGCGCGTCCGCACGCAACGCCGTACAAAGTAGAAGTGAGCCGACCCGCCGTCGGCAGCAGTTTTATAATGAGCGCGCCCCTCCATATTCTTGGGCCGGGTGGTAGTATCCAACAATATATTATTTAAAAGTTTAAAATCTAGGCCATAAGTTGATACCAATATTGACCCAATTTATTCAGTACATTTTAAATTAATGCATTCTGGATGAGAAGGGAGGGAATATGAGAATTTAGGAAAATATGTTGTGGTCTTATAAAACAAAAAATATATAAAAAAAACCTGAAGTTATTTATTAAGTCAATACTTTATGTGACAAATTTTCGCAATCACTACTGGTGTATAATAAAACTGCTTGCTTCGTGAAAACAATTACATTATTTTAATCACTCTTGCTTATTCTCCCACACTTACTTACTAACAATTGCATAGTTTAATATTCAACGTCTGTCTCCGACGCTCGATCAGAATGCCCCCACTTTTTCAAAAGAATCGAATATTTACCTTTCATGCTTTATAGACTAACCACATAACGGCATTTCGAATCGAACAACTTACTAATGTCGATCAAAACATATGTATCAATTACAACCATAAAAATAAACTTGATTTTACTGACTAATTTGTAAAACAATAATATGTATTCATTACATTTGTATGGCCGCCCCTAGCCCGAATCACAGTTTGCAGTTAGTTTTTCATGGATCTTGTTAATTCTTTGATAGCGTCTTGAGGAATTCTGTCCTACACCTCCAATAAGGCCACTTTCAATTCATTGATAGTCGAAGGGACTGCATGTAGTAAGGATTTATAAATAAAGATGATTACTGAATAAACGAGCAAAAATATTTCAAAAAATATTTCTTAGCTTTATACGTCGGTAGAAAAAAGAGTTTAATAGCCCTGCAAACGCGTTTACGCTAATTAGCATTTGGACTTTCTCGAAGAATGCTCAAGAAAGTTAAAGGAAACACTTATGACCAAACTATTTTGAAAATTCTCACTCATTATTCAAATGCTTGAAATAATTTTTTATATTAAATAATATGTTCGAACTCATTACTTTTGTAATCATTATTTATTTATACACAAATAAAATTTAAAATTAATCCAAGAAGTGCAGGTTAAATTTATTTATACCTAGAAAAGTTCGAATTGTACATCTTAAAAGATTTACATTTGTAAATTTTACTGATGACTTATTGTTTGCTATTTAGCACATCTATTTAGCGGATAGCTAGTGACAGTTTTATTTTTAATTTGATGTTACATTTCATTACAATATGTTCTATTATTTTATTCAATTTGTTGCGCTTAATTGAATTTCACAGCGATGGAACTTGTACATGTATAGTTCGTGGTTATGCAAACCGATTTGGTTTTGTTCTTTGCGTATACTTAGCGCACATTGAGCACTGAATATGTAGAATATGAAGAGACAAGAAGTAGTCTCATATAGAAAATAACAACCAAGTCAGAAACTACGACAAAAATTAATAAATTTTACACCTAATTGATATAAAAACAATAATCACATTCATGTAAATTAATGTATCATTACGGAGAAAAAGTAACTAAGCTTGTATTCGTAGTTTTTTTAATCTAGCAGCCGAATAACTGCACCGGACATTATATCGAAATGTGAATGTATGGCGTTTTATAATCATAAGATTTATCGACAAATTTCTCGAATGGGTGGTGACTTTGTGTAATCATTTGTAGAATATCATTTTCGATACTCTCTCAGACTCCTACTCCACTGGAAGTCTAAGCTGGTTTTCAATTTACATAAGGCAAGCCGCTTGCTCGTTGACCGAGAAGAATCAATAACAGTAAAAGAGAATAAATACAGATATCAATTCACCTTGAAATTAAATCTTTTCGACAGGCCTATGGCGTTAAAATTAAATCTTTTGTGGCAATTTATTTATTTATTTAATAGGTACACACAACAGAATTACAACAAATACATAATAAACAAAAAAAAACTGTCAGCTAAATACAAGATAGGCTGCAACTCCACGAGAGTGTGTACTCAGCATGTTTAGCATAAATTAATAACTATTAAAATACAACAATAATAGCGATTTTAAAACTAGCTTTAGGTAATGTTGTATTATAAAAGAAAAAGACAGAGAAAATATATATCTGGACAAATGGAAGTGAATAATTATAGTAATAATATTAAGATTTTTTTAAATAATTTAAACTAATTAAGGAATTTATATAAACTAGATTTCCATTTACAAACAGATAAACTGTGTATGTCAGGTACTTCACTGATTTTGAGTAGTAGTGCATTGTATTGACGACAAATTCTATAGATAGGGTTATGGAAGGACACGTTATTATTGCAGAACGGAATGGTAAAAGGCTGTACATGTCTTGAAGACCGATTGGGAACTGTTAGATGAATATCCGACAAGAGGATAGTAGAAATTGTGCCATCGAGTATTTTGTATAAAGTCGTTAGACCATGCAATTTGCGACGACTCTCGAGGCTCAGTAACTTGAAGTGAGATAGCCTTTCCTCATATGTATTCAGCTTCCTTTTTAGACCAAACCTAAACGTTAATACGCGTAGAAGACGCCTTTCAATAGACTCAAGCATATCAGTATATGTATTATATTGAGGTGAACAGACAATGGAGGCGTACTCGAGTTAGATCAGGATTAGCGACTTATAGAGTAAACTATTTGGTGACTTGAATTCTTTCGAATCTCGACATATGAAGCCAGATAGCTTATTACATTTCTTGGCTATTGCTTCATAGTGATATTTAAAAGTTAGTTTCGAGTCAATAGCAACACCCACATCTCGTAAAACAAATTTCCGCTCAAGTATATTATCAATTTTATAGTCAAACAAAATTGGGTTTTTAATACGTGTGAAAGATATAATGGAGCATTTTTTTATACTCAAACTCATACTATTAGCACTACACCAATTGAGTAGAGTATCAAGATCCAATTGTAGATCAATACAGTCACTAACAGTTATAATTTGACTAAAAATTTTAAGGTCATCCGCATAAAGTAGGGAAACATTTCTTAGCCTATGGATCAGATCATTAATATATATATAACAAACATCAATGGGCCGAGATGGGATCCCTGAGGGACGCTGGATATGATAGAGTCGCGTCGTGAGTAGAATCCCTTTAGAGCTACTAATTGACTACGATTGGATACATAAGATTCTATCCAACGTAAGAGGCAACCTTGCAGACCCTTAGTCTCCAATTTACAGGCCAATATTCTATGATTTACTCTATCAAGAGCCTTTTGGAAGTCAGTATAGATAGAGTCAACTTGACCATGACCGTTGAAAGCTCTACAAATAAAGTCTGTATACTCCATCAAGTTTCTGGCGGTTGACCTTCCTTTTAAGAAACCGTGTTGCTTCTGAGTGATATGCGGGATAAAGTGGTGGTATAGGTGGTCGTAAACTAAGGACTCTAATATTTTGCCAAAACTGGATAAAATGCTTATAGGCCTATAATAACATTAGGCTACATTTTATCCCGAAAAATTAATGGATCCCGCGGGATTTATGATAAACTGAAATTCACACCGAAGTGCTATAACTATACCAATTGTAGGTTTAGTTTGCCATAGCAATCTTTCTCGAAATAAAATTCATATTATATGTTGGGAACAGGAGTGAAAACGGGATCCGGAACTGGAATACGACATGAGATAATCTATAGTTCCAAACTTGCTTATTATTTAAAAAAGAAACTTTACTAACGCGAACAAAGTCGCGGGCAACAGCTAGTTATATAATAAACTTACCGCACTAATGACATCGCTTGTATAAATATGTAATGTATGTACAGTGTATCATATTATAATAATCACAGCTCTGGATGAGCGTTCACCGGCCGCGAAACGTGTACCACTTCCGGCAAGACGTATAATTAGTTTAGTGAGATATTATATTTTGTGAGTTAATTTTGTGTAGTTTTGCGGATTTCTCTTAAATTTTCTGTAACTAAATGACATATGAGCAGTTACAAGATTCACGATAAATATTGATTTGTTAATTCATATTGAAACGAGAGTGGGTCAGGGATTGGAAAAAAATACTCCGCTTAAAAGGACACACTAGTTCCCTTCTATCTTCTTCTCCTAAATCATTTTCCACTTTTCACTAATTCTTCTTCTCTTTCTTCTTTCCCTTTTCACACACGAGTCTGAACTAGAACTGCCGTAGACCACGCTTACTACGGCCTATATACCCTGGATTTGTTCTATTTTCAAAATGAGTCTCTTCCATTCCATCTTTAAATTTAATTTGTACTAGAAATGCCTTTTAAGTATTTTTATCTTGCTTACACATTTTACATCCTTTTTTCTCTGTTCAATTTGATCCTGTACTTACTAGAAATTTCCTTTAATATTACTAATTTAAAAAAAAACCTTATAGTAGATATGGTACATGTGTCAAACCCGGGTCTACAGCGTCTGAAGTTCACACTTTTCCGCAGAGCTACGAGCATTGTTGACGGAGCTATTGAAATTATCAATTCCTTGAAATTTAACAACTCTCGTCATGTACGTCGAAGCGCTGCTACGCGACAATATTATTGTAGTCGTTGCATAAAAATAAAAATGTTGTACTGACTTGTATAACGGTGTACTAAAAATTTTGTTCAAATCAGTCTATGCAATAAATTTAGAGGACCTGGGATTGCTTTGTATTATGTATAAGTTAGTTTACTCTACTAAACTACTGATAAAATAATTTGTGACGAAGTGTGTCCAATACTGATATTATGGAGCTTCCAGTTGTGATATCTCATTTGAAGTAGCAGAATGTCCCAAGAAAGTAATTTTATCTTTATCGTGGACCAAATTCCTGTTTTTCCGAATCAGTTTTCTATAACCAAAAAAACAACTAGGGAAATTTGTTGTAGTAGATGAGGTAGATGGCTCCTGGTCTACAATGGCTTCCTCTTCAATAAGAGGGGGATCAATATCTGCAATTTCATCTACCACATAATCATTGTCATTCTCCTATTGCATCACTCTTATAATTTCACGTGTATCGAGATTCTCCTCGTCAGAAGTTTCGTCATCAAAGCCATCTTCTGATACACAACCACAGTCTAACTGGTTCAAGTAATCTTCAATGTCTCTTCTAAATATCTCTACACCAAATAACATAAAAACAAACATTACAGTAAAACAAATATGTCATACACTTAGATTAAGGATTGGTATCCGCTGCGCTCCAACTAGACACCTGGCGTAGTCGCAAATTGCGGCAACTAATACTACGCCCAAGTAACGCCCACTCGAGCCAGTCTCAAATAATGTGAGACGATGACGTGCCACATGTTCTGTTAAACTTTACTAATGATTAAAACTAAAATGCCGGGTTGCGAAGTAAAATTTTGTAAAAATAATACTACAAGAAATAAGAAAGACACTGAGATCACATAATTATCATCAGTAAGTATTTGGTATTTTATTAATTTCAGTGTAAAATAGCACGAAGCGTATGTTACAAAATTTGAAAGATGCCATTAAGTGTGAAGATACCACGCACACAAGCATCTAATAGTTGCCGTAATAAAAAATCTATTGTTCTTAGGTAGTGCGGTATCTAGTCGGAGCGCAGTCAAGAACAATCTTAATCTAAGGTCATACATTAAAAGTGCAATAACTGCATAGTGGTTATTTGGGGTATTCAATATAGCACATAAAATAAAATATACACAAAAAGAAACCTTTTTGCCGCTCATTATCGCTTTTATTAGCCAAAAATCTCGGATAAGTAATTGTTTAACGATATCGTCCTTCACGCAACTACGATTTAAAGTATGCAATAGTCGTGTAAAAAGTTGCCAGCAATAACCAATTAACACTACACTTGTTTGGAGTATATTTTTTTGTTCATCACATATTAATATGATGGAAATCTTCATCACCATGAAGGCTTAAATTTGCACAGAATTTTAATAAAGGAATTATTCTTTAATTCAACTAAATTAATTTTATTTATTTATTCAATGAACAAAATTGTCTTAATATATATAATAATAGAGACAAACTCGCAAAACCTCTAAGGTTTATGTGCGAGCGGTAAGTTCGCATTACAATTCTTGTTTTAATTACAAAAGACTTAATATAGCATATAGTAGTATTATTAAAATAGTATTAAAATTATAGTCACGTTTTGAAATTTGAGCAGAACTGTACTCAATTATTTATGAAGTTGCAGAAAATAATGGAATATAACATTCGATTTGCCCAACCTACAAAAGAGGTCTTCTAACAAGATAATTACTAAATTACTTTTCAACAGACATATTCGGGAACGTATAAATTTACAACTATTTGACATAAATCCGAGCCGTGAAGTAGGTATTCTCACAAAATTAGGTTGGTATATTGTAGTTAGATCCTGCCAATATTTCACCGTGAAATTGAAAGCATACTTATACAAATATTAGACTTCACTTTGCAAAGTACCCTTGGGTTGAGGAAATTTGTTAAAAAGACGTTAAAGGAAAATGTTGTTCTTTATTAATTATTCTTTACAGTGGTTTACTTTTTATACGCCAGACGTTAGTTACCAAGTGGTTTGAATAAAATTTAAAGTTTAATCATAATTATCACATTGCTGCTGCACTAGATTCAAGAAATTCTATATTATGTTGGTTACAAGGAATTTAAGCTACAATTGTACTATCCAATTTTTTATTAACTAGGTAAAAAGCACTGATACAATAATAGATTTTTTTTATGAGAATAAGGGACGAGACGAGCAGGACATTCAGTTGGTGGTAATTAATACTTAAAATTGCAGTCCGCTCAGGATTCTTGGAAAACCGAAAGATTCTTAACGACACTACAATGACGCTCGTCGCCTTGAGATATAAGATATTAAGTCTCATTTGCCCAGTAATTTCACTAATGCTTACACATTACTGCTTCACGGGAGAAATAGGCACCTTTGTGGTACCCATAATCTAGCCAGCATCCTGTGCAAAGGCGCCTCCCACTGATAATTAAAGAACCTGAATAAATTACAAAAGGAATGAGTTAAATCGTTTGGTATATTCGAGTATAGTCCAACTCAAATATTTATTGTTTGTGAAGAACAAAATTGAAATTATATTGCTCTGGAGTTCCTAAGTAAGCAATTATCATTATTGTGCAGTATGTGGCTTTGATCCAATCAGGACTGTCAGCCTATTGGCTCAACCCCAGTTGACCTACTTGAAGAATATTTTAAGATTTAGCAATGTAGCCATAGCCGTTAGTTCAGCTCGTGGTATTTACAACTTGAATTATCACAATCTGCCATATGTAATTTGGCTGTGGTTTAAATAGCTTGTAAATGTGACGCAGATTTAATGTGCCATTAAAAAGTTTAACTTGGGTTAGAATAAATAGATGCCGACTTTTTTAATACGCCACTAGATGGACCTATAAACGTGCATGAATTACCAAGCTTATAAGCAGTAACTATTTTTAATTATAATAAATTATTTCATAACATACGCGTGAAAAACCTTATTTATTTTAAGTGTTACTTTCCTGGCGACTTTAATTTAATTCTTTTGTTTTAATTGTAATTAGCCTTCAGTACTTAATTATATACCTACTTGTTAATAACCTAGCTGCAAGTTTTTCGAATAGAATAAAAATAAAATAAGATAAAATAAAACAACAAAGATGTAAAGGATTGGTAGCAATTCTTTCATTTGGATTATAAATATGACCAACTAAACGACATTTTTCTAAAGTTACAAAGGCTTTGATTAAAACATTACGATGATTTATTATGTTTTATTTCAATGACAGTAAGAGAAGAGACAAGCAGGTCGTTCATCTGATGGTAATTGATACGCCCTGTACCCATTACAATGCAGTGCCGTTCAGTATTGTTTAAAACCCCAATAATCCTGAGTGGCACTATGAGTCAGTAAGGGCCTGAAGGCAGATGTGTCAGATAATTTATACACGTGCGATTTTTCATACTAACCCCATCTCTTACCAGCTCACAAGTCCTTTACACTGATAAAAAGCAATAAAAAATAAAGAAATTTTTGTACCAACTAGATGAAACCATATTTATAATAATTATATGATACCCTTAAGCCATTATTCATCATAAATTCAATTTGTAAGATCTCAAAAGTTGAACGAATTGTGGGAAGCAAAGACGCTGGTAATTAACTGAACTTAGCGTGACTTCTCAACACTATTAACAACTTCTGCTTGAGATGCGAACGAGAAACTTATAGCTAATATGGTTGTAGAAAATTTACTGTTATAATTTTAAGTTTCTTATGAGAGTTTTAAAAAAAATAAAAAATCGCTATTGTGATTCTAAGGTGAAATTAAATATGCGCTGAGCAAGGTCAGGAGAGTAAAAAAAATTTAAGGTCATATGTACAGTATTGTCGCAAGGTATTCCACTACCGCGTTTCAGTAGGATTGAAATTTTCTAATATTGTTGCCTCCTTTAATTGTGGTGTTCTGTTTAAGTATGCTATTATTTTGGTAGAGTCATGAGTTGACAGCGTGACTATCACTTAGTCAACGTCCGTATGTCCTTTGTGTCTTATGGTGGCAATATATTGAGTTTCCTGATATTAGGGAATGGTGTTAACCTTGTGATGAAGGATATAACAATAATTCTTATTGCAATTTCTCTTTGTCTTAAAATCAATATATAAAATAATCTAATATATATGACGAGGAAAGAACCTCTGTATTGTTTTTAAAAGGTGTGACGTCATTACTGTTGACATCACAATTGCTATCTTGCTGTAGATCACTCATTGGTTCTTCTAAAGAAAACTACAGGAGTAGGTATTTTATTACTTTCTTTTATTCAACGGGCAGCGTTACGACCTCCCAGAGTCCATACGTACCGTACGACAGCCCGAGCACGACTGACCCAAGTGTCTTTTTTTTTGAGAGGAGGAAATACTGTTACGTATTTACGCCCCGGAACGGGGCGTAATATGTCGGACTCGAGTGTCCGTGTAAGCGGACACCCCATACCGACTAAAACCTCCTCTGTGCTGTTAGCAGCCCTGGCTTTCACAGCGAAGTAGGACGTGGGCCGTGGAGGCCGCAAAGACTACGCAACAACAGTCGCGGGGCGTCTCCTAAGGAGACTCGAACCTCAGACCGGCTGTGTGCTTGTGGGAAGGAGAGAGAATGAAAATGAAGATGAAAGATGAAAAGGTGATAAGAACACACTCGCCGGCGAGTGTGGTGATGTTTTGTGTAATGTATGTAAGTGTGTATGTATTGTTTATGATTGTATGTATGTATGTTTGTATGTATGTAAGTAGCGTAAATGTTTGTGTGCATGTATGTTTGTGTTTGTGTCTGTTTGTGGAGTGTGTTTGTGATTGTGTAAGTGGTGTATGTCAGTCCGTCAGTCAGTCCGTGTGTGAGTGAGTGTAGTGAAGCGATTACAGGACGAGGACTAACGTCTCGTCGGGTATCAAAACAATGTGTGGTGTATCTAGGGTGCGGGCCGCTGGCCATCGTCAGAGTGACGAGTGCCAGTGGTTTGCGGTGGTTGACCGCGCCTACGCCTGCGAAGGCAGTGTGTGCGTGTCTGTGTCGGTGTTTGTGTGGGTGTCGCGTTCGCGATGGTGATGTCATCATCCGGGTCTACCGTGACGTGTCTGGGACGTCTTATTGGGTTGAGACTATGGTGAAGGGGGGTGTACCCGCATGCCTTCCTAACCAAGATGTTGGGATGGTTAGGCGCCTTGTCAAAGAAGCGTCGCGAGATCTCTTTAAAGTGTTGAGCTATCGTCGGAAGCTCTAGGTCGCGGTGAAGGTCAACGTTTCGGATGAACCACGGGGCTCCGGTTGCCATGCGCGTGAATTTATTTTGAACTACTTGCAAACGACGTAAGTAGCTCGGTCGGGTGTGCGCGAAAACGACGCTTGCGTATGACAGTATGGGCCGTACGATGGTTTTGTACAGCGTCACTTTGTGTTTGAGCGGAAGTTTGCTTCGTCCACACACAAGTGGATAAAGGCGACTGAGGACAAATCGGGCTCTGTTGCATACCGTATCAATATCTTTCTTGAAGTTCATATTGCTGTTGAACGTGACTCCTAAGTATTTGTAATCCTTCACCCACGGAATGGGTGTTTCATACAGTTTAATAACGTCGGTCGGTTGTTTTTAAGCACGGATGCTATTCGCGTTACCGAAGAGTACCGCTGCACTCTTGGTGGGGCTCACTTCAATCCGCCATTTTCTGAACCAGTTGCCTAGTTCATCGACGGCGGCTTGAAGCACTTTAATATTCTTGCTCAAGGTTGAGCGGTTGGCTCCAAAGTAGAGTGCCGTGTCGTCAGCGTACTGAGCGAGCTGGACACTCGGAAACTTGGGAATGTCGCTCGTGAAGAGTGAGAAAAGAGAGGGAGAGAGGACCGAACCCTGTGGCACGCCAGACCTGATGGGTCTGGGTGAGGATAGGGTGCTCTCTACTCGATATCGGAAGGAGCGATCAGTAAGGTAGGCTCGAATGATGCGCACGAGCCTGTCTGGCACTCCCAGTTGATACAGCTTGAATACTAAGCCGTTGTGCCATACCTTGTCGAAGGCCTTCGCAACATCGAAAAACACGGCTGCCGTGGTAGCGTGAAATGGACGCCGTATGAGAATGTACTCGGTGAGTCGGTGAGCCTGCTGGGGACACGAGTGAGTGTTTCTGAATCCGAACTGTATGTCGGGTATCAGGTTAAGCTCCGCGATGTAATGATTAAGACGCGCGTGAATTAATCTTTCGTAAAGTTTCCCGATCGAATTAATTAAGCTAATAGGCCTATAGCTACTCGGATTAGCTTTAGGTTTATTGGGTTTTGGGATACCGATAACAATGGAATCCTTCCATTGTTCGGGGAACGCGCTATTAGACAGTAGAATATTAAAAATGGTAACCAATAAAGTAATAAGAGTCGAGGGTAGGATTTTAAGAACCCTATTGTTTATAGTGTCAGGCCCCGGGGCCTTCTTGGAGTGAAGCTCCTTAATGATTAGCTTCACCTTTTCGTAAGAGGTGGGTTTTATTACATCGCCTGAAGGGCTCAGAGCGGAGCGACGTTAAACTTCACGATCAACTTCGTCAACGTGTGTCGGGTCGGCTGCTGCATTTGGAGAGCACTGACTCTCGAGACTATCGGCGAGGCATTCAGCCTTCTCATCGTCATCGAGCGCCGGCTGCAGTCCCGGTCTGTCCAAAGGAGGCATGACAGTGGGCGGCTCCTGTTCTCCTGAACGCGCGAGGCAGCTTTCAGAAAGCCACATGTGATGGCTTAAGGTTGCCGAGCAAGCGGTCCCAACGTTCGCCGCGGAGTTCCGCGATACGTTCCCGTACCACCTGCTGTAGGTAGCGGAGGTGGTGCCTATTCTCGACCGACGGATACCTATCGTAAAGTCTAGTGGCTCTGTGCTTCTGTGTGAGTCTGACTCTAATTCGTGAAAAACCTCGATTGAATTTACATTGAGCGTTACGTTTTTAAGTAACGCAACGTCTAGAATGTCGGGTCGGTGCGCGACGTTATCCGGATAACGTGTTGGTTCGTCGGGTGCTATTACTGAAAAGTTCCGCGTGTCTGTGAGAGAGTCTAATAAAATTCCGTTTCTATTTGTGGCTCTACTGTTCCAGCTGGAGTGTTTGGCGTTAAGATCGCCGCCCACTATGACTTTGGCCCCGTGGCCGAGTAATGCTTCTATATCTGTGTCTAATATTTGTTTGTTCGGCGGAAGATAAGCTGAAATAACAGTGATCGGCTGGTGATTCGCCATACTGACCTGGATGGCAGAGGCCTCGATGTTAGTGAGGACCGGAGGATCTATAGGTATACAGTGTGGAGACCTTTTAAAATAAATGAGGGTACCGCCCATACGGGTGGTGCGATAATTTCTGACTAAGTTGTAATTAGCGATACGCGGATCGCGTATACGTGGTTTTAGAAATGTCTCTTGCACTAAGAATAGGTCTAATTGATGTTCGTGAGCGAACTCCTTCACCAAGTCCACCTCCTCTGCTCTGCCTTGCGGCTGGCGGCACCCTGGGTGACGCTTGTGTTTGGGTGCCTTGGGACACCCGCGATAGCTCGCGGGGTGCCCCTTCTCCCCGCACAAGACGAAGGCCGGGGGCTCCGCGAATTGCGCTGGTCGAGGGCACACTGGCGTGCCGTGTTTGCCGAGGCACTTCACACACCTCGGGATGTGTTCGCAGTTGCGTGCCGAGTGCCCGTATAACTGGCATCTGTGACACTGACCGGGCCCCCCGCGGTTGCGAGGAGTTTCGGCCCGGATACCCTGAAGGGAGCAAACCAATTTTATATTAAAAATTTCCTTTCCCTCTTGCGTGAGGTCGAGGACGACGAGAACCATGGTAAATGGTTGTTTGTTGTTGGTGCCGCGCATACGGTGCACCTCGTGTGCAGGGTAACCCTGCTCTTTGAGGTCCGACAGAATGTCGGCCTCGTCTATCTCTCTGGGGACGTTCCTAATAACGACCCTCAGACGCTTCTCCTCTGGCAGGGCGTACGTGTGGAAAACCACACTCAGCTCTCTAAGAAGAGATGTCAAGGCGCGGTGGTCCGCTACCTCTTTGGTCTCTAATTTGATAAGAGATTGGTACGCCCTCGCCTGGAAGGAGAGCGTCTTTGGGATCCTATTTTTGATCACCAACCAGCGGCCTCGGTCTCCTATAAAAATAGGGGGTGGGCGCTTGGTCGGAGGCGGTACGCGGGCTTTAGCGGGCGCGGGCGCGGGAGTGGGGATAGTCGTGGCCGCGGCTTTCTTGGCGGGCGTGCCATCGACAGAAGGCGATTCGCGACCGAGCTTCTTTTTACGGCTCACGGTGGTGAAGCCGTCCGTGTCCGACGCGACACTCTCCGCTCTCGACGGTAGAGCGGTTTCCGGCTGGGCCGGTGAAGCACTGGAAGCCTGAGGGGCTTCCGTGCGATCAGGAGTGACCGCGGGGACCTTAGGGGTCGCCCGTCAAAGTAAGCCTGAAGGACAGGCGGGCGGGCTGATCGGGTGATCACTTTTCTCGGTTTGACCGAGGCCACGGAACTAACATCGGAGATGTTGCCTAATTCCATTTCGGATTCCCCGTCGGAACCCGAAACGTCAGACGATGTGTTATATTTGTTGGATTTCGCTTTAATAGCGGCATCCACTGTCTCGTTGATTATTTCTTTCATTAGCGGAGTGATCTTCTCCGTGAATAACCTATCTAGTAGGGCGCTTAGAAGGCCCTCGTCGGCAACCATTGGTGAAGCCATGGTTGTCATATTTATTAACTAGGTTTAGCGGGCAACAACCCCCGCTGCCAGAGTCAGGCAGAGGGGGAATATAATAATTAAGTGGACGACTATAGTTAAGTTGTACACTTGCACATTAATAAATAATATCAATAATAATAAAATATGCAAAATTAAAAGAAATTAATAATAATAACTAAGCCTAAGACTTAGCTTTGCTGGATGTAGACTGGCTGGGCCGGAACCCCGATGCACGCTGTGCAGGCCCCCGCGGAGAAGACACACACGGCACGAGCTGCAACTCACAAACACACACGATTAGCGTGCAGAATCGCGAAACACAGCACAGGTGCTAACTAACACGATCGTAAAACCGGCTAATTAACACGAAGGAACGTAACAGGTGCGAGACTCAGAGTCCCAAACAATAGCGCGCGATAACAATAGCTAGCCCAGGTGGCCTGAGCAGATAGTGCGATAACGCAGGTAATAAAAATATTCGAAGGAGGACAGATAACGCGGCACGTGTGCTCGCGTTGCCTGCCTGAATCGAACTCGACCCAAGTGCCTGGTGGGTCTTCCGCGTAGGTCCTTACGGGCCTCGGGGTAACTGTTCGGGGCGATGGCCCCTTTCAGTAGTATAAACGCCGCCTGCAACTACAGACGGGGCACTGGGTGGGACCGGTTGGTCCGTGGTCTCATGTCCGGTGGTATCTTGCTACAGTGCGATCAAGCCCGCGTAGTGTCGCGAGCGATCTGCGGACTGCAGCCGGTTTGTAGGTCCGTGGTTAGCTTGCGCCCGCCGCTCAGCGAGGTCGAGCCCGCCGGTAGTGTACCGGTGAGCGCCCATCAGCCAGCGGCGAGGAAGCAGTCGTGTCCTAGGAGACTAGGTCACGTGGTAGTCCTTTTCTGTCCGGCGGTCGTCGATGGTATGGCGCGATGCCACGCAAATGCTGGGATCGCGCTCCATCGGCACGCGCGAACATAGAGGTGCTCAGGCGACGAACGAAGTCGTCCAGGCTCTCCATGCGCAGGTCTCTGGAGATGACCTGATTTCGTACGAAGCGTGGTGCTCCGGAGATGGTGCGGAGCGTCAGCGACTGCTGCACTCGCAGCGACTTGCGACCCGTCTCGCTTGTCAGCGCAAACCAGGCGGGGGCAGCGTAGGTGAGTCGCGTGCGAACGTACGCCTTGTATACGCACAACTTCGTAAGGAGAGGCAGGTGGGACGCCAGCACGGGTCGGAGAACGTTCCGTGCGGCGCGCGTCTGGGCAACCACGTTCTTAACATGGGGCCGCATCGAGAGTGTCCTGTCGATGGTCACGCCGAGGTATTTGGCCTTCGGGGACCATACGACGGTCTCGCCCATGAGTGACACCGGGGGCGGCAATAGGCGCGCCCGCCCGATGCAAATCGCCTGAGTCTTCGCCACATTGACCTTGAGTCTCCAGTCCTTCAGCCAGGTGGGAATCGCGTCCAGTGCTCGCTGCATCTTCAGCGCTGCATGCGGGGCATTCAGCGAGGTGGTAATGAACGCCGCGTCGTCAGCATACAGCGCTAAAATGGCGCCGTCGGCGACTGGAATGTCGTCCGTGTATCTGCTGTAGCAGACGGGCGACAGGCAGCTTCTCTGGGGCACACCAGCTCGGATGGGGCGCTCCGTGGACAGAGCGTCTTCAACCGCCACTTGAAAACGTCTGTCTTCCAAAAAGGTGGCCACAGTCTTAACTACTCGGCGGGGAGTAGTAGACGTGGACAGCTTGTACACGAGGCCGGCGTGCCAGACGCGATCGAACGCCTTCTCCATATCGAGGAATACTGCAACAGACTGCTCTCGCTTGTTGTAGGCGGTAGCGAGATGGTGCAGTACCCTCGTCACTTGTAAAGTGGTGAAGTGTTCGGCACGGAAACCGAACTGTTCGTCGCGTGGCTGAAGATGCGGCGTGATGTGCAGCAACAGTAGCTTCTCGAAGACTTTCGAGGTGGTGGATAGAAGAGTGATGGGACGGTAACTCCCAGGCAGCATGATGTTCTTGCCTTGCTTGGGAATCAGGATGACTCGGCCGAGCTTCCACGATGATGGAAAGTGCCCGGTACGGAGGATTCCGTTGAAGAGCCGCGTCAGCGTCGCGATTGCTCGCGGAGGTAGGTGACGCAGGGCTTCGTTGGTGACTCGATCAGGGCCGGGTGCTTTGCGCAGTCTAGTTCGCCGAATCATCCTTTGGACTTGTCCGGGGGAGAACACGACGGGGTCTTCTGTCGGTACTATCGGCGACTCGAAGTATTTCTTCACATGTCGCTCGATGGTCTCTACGTGCTGCACATCTGCGGTCGGGTTGGGTGTAAACTGCGTCTCCAGGTAGTCCGCAAATATCTCCGCTCGATCCTCAGCTCGGTAACGTGGGGTTCCGTCACTGGCCATGAGGGGTCTAATCGGGGAGGGCTTCCCGGAGAGTTGGCGGCAGAGGCGGTGCATGCCAGACCAGTCGTCACCGGCTCGCTCAATGGCGGAGTGCCAGGATTCGTCTGCAACTGTCTCCAGTGCGTCTGAGATCTTGGCAGCCAGAGCGTTCAGCCGCGTCTTCATGGTCGGGCACCGCAGGTTTTGCCATTGCCTTCGCAGCTTCCTCTTCTCCTCGATCATCGCTTGTATGTAGGCAGGGAGCTGGGTTTGTCTACGATTAGATGCAGCGTCGAGTCTGGACTCTCGAAGCGCATTGGACACTGTTGCGCTGAGGTCCGTGGCGAGTCGATCAACGTCTGCAGGGCTCTCTACTCTAAAGGATGGCGAATGTTCGGCCATGTGTTCGGCGAAGATTCGCCAGTCCTGGCGATGCTTCGGAGAAGGCAGCGATGTCGTCATCGGGGTTGTCTTCAGCGTCAAGAGGACTGCTTGGTGGTCGGAGATGAGGTGGTCATCCAGAACATCTAACGACGGTGCGGCAGCTAGGCTGCACGTGACGGCTATGTCAAGGACGTCTGGCATGTGGGCTGCACAGTACGGGTAGTGCGTCGGGACCTCTGGTCCTAGCACCTGGTAACCGTGGCGATCTGCGTCGTCCAGGAGGCGTCTGCCATCTGGGCTCACGATATTGGAGTTCCACGCCGTGTGTTTCGCGTTGAAGTCGCCCGCGACAATCGTGGGCAGCAGCGAGTCCAACAAGGTGTGGACATCAGCCACTGCGAGTCGGTTCTGCGGCGGCTTGTAGAAAGCGAACACACGGGTGGGCTGATGTTCGATGCAGATCTCCACGCCTAGGGCGTACGACGTCTGCAGTTGAGGTACTGGCAGCAGTTGGTGAATGACGTTCCGACGGACCAAGACTGCTAATCCCCTGTAAGCAGTCCCGATCGGCGAGGCGTGGTCCTCCCGGTAGACGTAGTATCCGGAAACCTTCAACTTGTCTACCGGTCTGAGGTGAGTCTCGCTGATCAGGCCGATGTCCACTCGACGCTGAGAAAGCAAAGTCTTGAAGAGACGGGCTTTTTGTGATGAAAGCCCGTCGGCGTTCCAAAACACGATGCGGAGCTCAGCCATAAAAGGTGCAGAGCTCCGTGATGCAACCCAGGATCAGCGGAATAGGGTGACGCTGCTCCTGGATGGCCATCAGCACATGATTCAATGTGCTGATAACTTTGGTGAGTCGCGGGTCCAGCGGCGTCACTCGCTTCGCCTTCGTCCCCCCTGCGGGGGCAGCGACCACGGTGGGCTTGGACGATTTCGTACTGCGCTCAGTAGGCTGCAGTGTGGCGGGCGCAGCAGCGCGTGTCGCAGTAGGTGGTGCGGCAGGTAGGGCGCCTTGGCGCGCTTGAGCGCGTTTCCCGCGCTCGACCCAACTGTCGACCGTGCGGCTGTATTTATAGGACTCGGTGCACGTGCACGTGTTTTCAATTCGTGTTGTTTTTTACAATAATTTCACGTCAAAATCTAATTAGAGGATAAATTATGAACTAATTGTAAGTAAAATTAGTTAAACTGAATTATTCTCGTTTTTATAATAGGTGTGTTGTAGTATTTGCGCCGATATTTAAAATTCTCTTGTCGCGGTGTAAATTACTAAACGCCTCCGATACGGCTAAACCGATTTATATACAACACACCTCTAAATACTTTTTTTTATTTTTATTTTATTATGATTCAACATTGAATAATACATACAACTCAAATTTTTTACCTTTCTACGACCAATCCCCGTTTTCAATTACAATTCAATTGGGTTACAAGATGGCAATCGAATACAATAATAATTGTAGTATGATAAATTTATGTACTATATATTTGGTAGGTCTGGGAATTTGTGGTTATTAATTTTTTATACAACAAAAATTTTAAGTATTGATTTTTATTTATTACTTTGATTGGAAATACAACGTTTGCTGGGTCAGCTGGTATCAAATAAACTCCAGTATTCGGTTACATTAGATCTCATCAACAAAAATTTATTGGAATACTTCGAAATAAATACGAATTCAAAATAAATGAAATCGTACAAAATTACAATAGAATATTGTACAGGAGATTGTATTAAATATTGGGGTCACGACACCGCCTGGCGTATGCAGAATACATCTCTCCTGTAATATCACATTACCTGAAGACATGTGCTTTTGTATTATCCGCTTTTACAAAATTTTTGCTTGAGAAAACCTCAATATATTCTCTCTATGAAGTTTCAACTTTTGGTCTAAAAATGTTTATATATGATTCATGAGAAGATTTATACTATTAATGTTGCTGTGATTTGTACTGTTTCAACTAAACACATTTTGGCAGTGTATTGAATGAAGCCTTTTTTGCAAGTAAACTAAAAATTCACATTTTTAACTTATGCTACAACTCAATATACTAAATGATTATAATTTTATTTCACCTAATATATACTATATCTTATGTTAATCATTGCTCGCTTGTCTGCCGACATAGGCCTCCTCCAGATCTTTCCCATTTGATGACTTGACCAGCAACCTTTTTGATTCATCTTCCCATCGTATCGTTTGTCTCCCTCTATTTCTCTCTTTCCATATCTTGGATACCACTCTATAATGTCTTTTGTCCATAATTCTTGTTTGCTTCTTTATATAACATATCCTATCCATCGCCATTTTAACTGCTTGATTGTTTATTCCACAATTGTCATTTTTGTTTAGCGGTGTATCACATTATTACATACCTTCAAAAATTCTCATTGAATTCTTAATTATAAGTAAGCAATCTCAACTGAAAAATCAAGTTTTATTGAAGCTTGAAACAGTTACAGTATGACGATAATTTAATAGCATAAAGTTTGTAAATAAGTTAACTCAGTTTTCAGTAATATGTTGGTCGGTAACGTAAATAATTCTCTAAACCATAATTAAAGTACGTACTTCGGATTATTTTAATAAAGTAGGATGTGAATGGCAATTAGGTTATTGAAATAATATTATCTTAATTTAGAATATTAATTTGTACTATTGCTAACAGTTAGGAGTATTAAAACTGGAGGGCAGGCAATCATCACACGAGAATCAATCATCCAAAATGCTGCGGTATAACCAGCAATTTGATTACAATAAGCGACAAGTCAAGCACGGACGTTCAGGTGATGTTAATTGACACGCCTTGCCTATTACAATCCAGTGCCGCTCAGGATTCTTGAAAAATCTGAAAATTCTGAGTGGCACTACAATTGCGCTCGTCTCCTTGACACAATAGAAGATGTTTAGTCTCGTTTACCCAGTAATTTCATAAAGGCAGTCAATCATCACCCGAGAACCTAACAGCCAAAATGCCGCCGAATGTCCGGCGGTTTCAGACCCATGCGACTGAAGTGTATTAAGAGTGTCAAAAAGATCGGATTTCTCGTTTTCCACGTGGAGCAGATTGTCATTCCCTATGAGAAGAGGCTACAGGTTTGGTTGGGTGAAGTTACCAATGACAGATTTCAACAATCCAACGAACAGTTTTCTCTAACCAGTAATTAATAATAAAATGGTACCAATCTCGGAAAATTACAAAATAAAACTCAGTAGCTATTTATTCATGTGAAACTAAAACACTTATAATTATTGTCAAAGTTATACATTTAACTATCATTTCTGAAAATTATAGCTTTATTAAAATGAAGTTGCAGGAAACTAAGTATAACTCTTTTTAATCAGTAAAACTCCAATTTATTGAAAAGAAAATATACGTAAATCATTCGAAAAAATCTTAAGAGATTGCAGTTAATGCATTATTTCATGTACACTGTTTAAAAATAATAGTATCTAACCACGAACAACTGTTATTAAAAACAACAATAGCAGTGTTTTTAATAGCAAAATCATCAAGCCACTGTAAGGACATATAATTATTAACACATATACAAATAATAGTATTTTATTAATATTAAAGGTAAAAAACAAAAAAAATATTAAAGGTAAAGCAACTTTCCATGATATCATTTCTGAACAACCTATAAGTTATTAAACTGCCTTGCGCTAACGTCGCCACTGACACCAACTAGTCCCACACCGTGCCGTCAGGAACACATTTATAGGGGAAAGAAATTTATATTTGTTTAAATATAATATATAATTGTTTGAATTTTTAAAAATTTCAATTATTTACTTTCATATATATAGATCTTTTTATGATTACGGTAAAATACCCATGTATTTATTTGATTTCGCTATTTCAGGGCTACGGTGTATAAGTTTACTTTTTAACTACCACTTTTATACTAATTGTTTTCCGATTACGCCTAGATAAGATCTTGACGAATAAGTTTCTTATAAATATATCGTTTAACAATAGAATTAATAATAATTATTATAATAAGCAGCTATTTTGGGAACGGAACAAATTTAAAAATACGGCTACATGAAAAGGACACGCACTCAGCATTTTTTGGAATTGAAATAAGGATCACCCCAATTCCAACACTGATTTTCAGTAGGTACCTAGCAAGTCGACCTGTTGACAGCAGCTGTAGACAACACTTTACATAACTGAATTTACATTAATTTTAACTAAGTTACATTATAGAATGTATGTCATATTTATATTAAAAAAATAACACCTTTTCACCTCAAATTAACACGCAACCTAAAATAATTTGAGAGGTAATAATTACGTATTTCATGAGTTGCGTACATTCTCAGCATCTATTTGTCAACCATACAGCGTAATCCAACGGGTCGTTGCGTAGTAGATAAGTCGACCGTAAATGATTGATCGTCTGTTCTTTCACCGCGAAGTGAAGTGTCATCGTATTTTATATTTAAATGGTTTTATTTTCTGATTGGAACGGTTTCTTTAGGTTTCCTAAGGCATGACAAGAATAAAAACTTTATCTTTATATCTCTACTCTATGGATAATAAAACTTAGCTTTATGGTCAATTGTTATATGTTTCGAAAGTTTCCTCTCTTTTAGTTGAGAATAGCTTTTCTTTTAAGAAGTGACGTTCCCGTCACTTACGAGCAAGATTGTAAATTATCCATCCTGTTGATTGAACCAAGAATTTGGAACGGCATCGGAATATCACTCGTCCCTTTGAGACAGAAATATTAATTCTCATTAGCCCAGTAATAAAGGCATAAAAGGCATTTATTTTTTCAAAATTGATTCCTTTAGTATTTTTTTTGATGTCATTTTAAATTAATATACTTCATTATATATTACATTTCTACCGCTTCGGAAACAAATGGCACTCTGAGAGAGCAGAAGCGGCACAAGAAACTCTCCCAGCATTCCTTTTTTTTGTACTCTTTTAAATTAAATATACAATATTGTAATGGGATTGTTATAAGATAATCATTATCGTAATAATAATATTACTAGATACGGAACCTATGAAACCGAATCACAATAACGCCGTATATTACTGCTTTACGAAAGGTAAAGGCGCCGTAGAGTACTCTTTTACAAACAGGTCGTGACTTATAATAATTATATTTAATTTGCTGGTGACCGGTGCTTCACATTAACAAATGCATATATACAAAAATTTATATCAAAATTTGCTGGTGGTTTTTGTTAACTTAAATCAATACAGATATTATTTCGTTTTTCCAGGCCTTTTTTCTGTTCATGTAATGAAATAATGTCACAAATGAACTATCAAACTGTGCATCTATTTTAATATATAATTATTAAAATTAAATTTAAAAACAAAATTTATGAACGATTCGAGATTCAAACCCGCGACCTCTCGCGTTCCGTGCGACCACGGTCACGGGCACGTGAGAGGTCGCGGGTTCAAGGTCACGCATTGTGTGTATTATTGTGTTGTTGTGTGTTCTTGTGTCATTAATCCCAGAGGTTATCTCTTTAAAAATAACAAATTGCTTAGAGTTAGTCATATAGAAATAAATTGGATATTAAGAAAATGTTAAGATGAAGTTATTTATAGTATATTATTGTATAACTGACGTCATCGCATTGAGATAATTAAGTATATATTTTCATTTATGTTAGATATATTGTGTAAACTAATCTTATTTAGGCTGACTATCGACCCTTATTAATATAAGGTAACTTGTTGTTAATCCTCTATTAAGTATTTTCTTTGTATTATGTAATGTTTATAGTTGTTGAAACACGCATTTATTATTCTTTGTAGTCGTGAGACATTGTCGGGTGGAGTTATTCAACATTTTTATGATTCAACTGAACGCTGTGCAACTCCTTACAAAGAGATATATTTGCATTCCTTGATAGGGTGCTAGACTTTGAAATAGCAATAATATACAGACCCAAGAAGAACGGGCATGTGCTTTATATATAAATTATATAATATAGCTTAGCCTGTTTGTGAATTTAGTTGTACCATGAGCAATCATTACGGATTATTACGTAAGTTACACTAAAAGTTTTGCGTTACTTAAAAAAACAACATGTTACAACCAAAATATTGAGTTTATTGCTTTCCAAAATACTCTCCTTTACGTTTTAAACAATTTTTCATGCGATCGGACCATTTTTTAAAACTTCTGTTTTCCTCCTCCTGGACCACATAACGGAAGGCATGTTTTCTACGTGCTGATTGGAATCTATTCTTGCCTGTTCGGCATTGGTAAAAGTGAAACCACCTATTTGATTTTGGGGAATATACAGAAATCAAAAGAAAGAAAAAGAAATGGGTGACGAGTTGTACTTTTTCGGAAGCTAAAAATGACTTAGTTTTGTTGGCCGTGTGTGAAGAAGCGTTGTCATGATGTAGGAGAACGCGGCTTTTTGGTCGTCTTTCGCAATTTTTTTTAACACCCTGGGTAAACAAATGGTGGAATACCACTCGCCATTAACACTCTTTTGATCTTCAAGTGGAATTGTGCAGATGGGACCCGTAGCTGAGAAAATAATGCGATCATTTTTTTTACCAAAGTTTCTCGCCTGCCTCACTTTTGTTGGCCTGACTCATTTTCAAACACCCATTCACAAGATTCCTGTTTTTTTACGGGTTCAAAACAATAAATTCACGTTTCTTTTCCTGTGACAATGTCATAAACAGCATTAGAATGTCCGTACTCGTACTTCATTAGCATCTGTGAGCACCATTCTACGCGAGCTCGCCACGCTGTCAGTTAATGAGGGATCCAACGACAACAAAGCTTCCGTACTTTCAATTCTTCGTGTAAATTTTTCTGAATTTAGCTCATACTAAACCTCAATAGCCTTCGAATTGTCTCGTAGGTCATCCGCGGGTTTTCTTCGATTAGCCGCTTAACAGTAGCCACATTTTTGACATCGTTGACGGCAGTTGAAGGCCGCCCTTCACGAAATTCATCGTCATGTAAAGAAAGAAACCCGACCTCTCCCAAATTCAGGAAACTATCACCTCACGGTGCTCAAACAAGGAGCTTCTCTCCCAAAAGCATTTTGATATCGAGCGGCTCAGTCTTGCGGAGAGAGAGAACTTTTAAAATCATATAAAATCATCGCTTTAAAATGTTTTCGACTTAATTCCATTCTCGTTGTGTACGTAGAACTTTGATGTGTGATAAAAAACAATTGACCAATTATTTTATATTACTAAGAAGGTAGCAACGTTTCAAAAAATATAACATAAGAAATTCAATGTTTTTAAATAGTGTTTTTGAAAGCGGATGTTTTCCTGTTAAAATTGTTTTATACATTAAAATTAATATAAAAGAGAAATTATTAAAATATAATTAAAAGTTTATTGTTCAATAATTCTGTTAATTAAAGTACAAAAAGGCAGTTTTATGATCTCATTACAATTCTCCTGCCCAAAAAACTTGTTAGTAATTGAAAACTAGAGGTGTATTTACAGGAAGTAGAATTAAGAGTCGCGGTTTCTCCGTCTCTCTTTCGAGATTTATTGATGTAATTTAACTTGAAGAAAGTCGACAATTTTTCTTTTCTTTCAAGTTCCATTATGAAGTTGTAAGTATATTTGAGTTGATTAATAGAGTATCAACAAAGAACTTGATTAATTATTCATTCTAAAACCACTTTTATTAATTGGTTGGGAAAAGTATTTTCATGAAGTTGGTTTTCAGTATATAAAGGTTACATTTAAAAAGAAGAAACAAAATAGTAAAATGTAGTTTCCAGCTATTTTTCATATTTTGTTCTTTCTGTCTAAATGATTTTTTTTTTAATTTTATAACAAAATATGTCTAGATAATTTATAAGTTTAGATAGACTGTGATAGCTATGAAAACGCCAAAAAATAGCTGCAAACTATTTTCAGCAATGCACGCAAACTTAAGCAAACTGACATATTACATATTTCGAGTGTAAAACGTAGCTTGTCATACACACTAAAGTAATAAGCTTGGCCTGTTTTCATGCTTTGCCTAAAAGCAACAGCTTAGATAATTTATACGTCTAAACACGTATAAATTACCTAAGCAAAAAAAAAACACAAACCCTGAAGTATATAGACCGAACATACTAAGAGTAGCGCAAAGTTTATTATTTATCATTATTACTTATTTATTTACAACACTTACGTCTAGCATTACAGGAATATTCCTAATGCGCTAGTGTAACATTCACCTTTAAAAATAATTTAAATTTAAAATGAGCATTAATTAAAAAAATAAAAGTATAGAGATACACCAGTTGTTGAGTTAACCAAAATGTTGTCGATTATTTTATTTCAATGAGAGTATTTAAGCGTTTTTAGTTTCATTTAAGTGCTCTTGTTTGCCACGCCGCTGCTTTTAAAGCTACCTTCACACGCATTTAGTTGGATAATTTTATAAAATAACACCACCAATTTTTGAGTTGTTAAGAATCTTTTGATATAAATAAATTAATAATATGAATGCAAGACCAATCATTTCAAACATATTATAACTTAAAGTATTAAAACTTTCGTGAGTCATTATTAAATTTATTATTACAGCTTACTCACGTTTCATCGGTGTCAATACCGACTAGTTTCGCACCATTCGGAGGTCCTTCATCAGTGTGAGTGTGGTAGGTTCGTGATAACGTCTCACCTCTTACTGCGGACTTGGGCTCGTAGTAGCTAGGCGCCGGTGGTGATGATGAGCACGTTATTACTGACACTATGCCACTATTGATGTCCACGGGTGCACAAAATGTACTGAAAATGTCCATTACGTGATCATCGGCACTGTGGGTCTTATTGCGAGATGCGTTTCGTAACACTGGTTTCCAAGTTGGTGGCAGAGCCCAAACCTTGTCTCTATTAAAATTAGGTCAACTGTCAATTTCTATGGCTTCCAGCAGCTTGCGAGACACAAAATTTTTATTGCGAGCCAATACTTGAACCCTATCGATCCTAATGTAATGTGACGTGTCGGAGTTTTGGGTTTGGTAATCATTATAGTTTATATATATTAAGTTATTTATTAAGGCTCAGGATCACACCAACGGACGGCCGTTTGTTATGAATATAGTATAAAGTCCCTTGTGTCAAAGTTATATGTTTTTTTAACTTTTATAATAGCTATTTTCTCTTCTTCATCATCATCATCAGACGGAAGACGTCCACGGCTGGACAAAGGCCTCCCCCAAAGATTTCCACGACGATCGGTCCTGCGCAGTCCTCATCCAACTTATTCTGGGAGGTCTACCAACACTAGAGATTTATCTTCTTAGAACAATAAAATATCAACAGTAGTTTAAAAGCAGTGCCAAATTTAATCCATTCATTCATTCATTCTGTTTCATCAAACATTCACTGATCAACTGCGTGAGGTAGTTGTTGAGGATCCAGAAGACACTACCTCACTCAACATTAAATGCAAAACTTACGTATAAAAACTTACATTTTTTACAGTAAAGGACGAGACGAGCAGTACATTCAACTGATTTTATTTGATACGCCCTGCCACGCAGTGCCGCTCAGGACACTTTGTACAACACAAAAATTTCTGAGCGGCAATACAATTGCGCTCGTCACCTTGAGACATAAGTAATATATATTTTAAATCTCATTTGCCCAGTAATTTCACTAGCTACGAAGCCCTTCATTCAGAAACATAATAATGCTTACACGTTATAAACTAATACATTTACACGGCAGAAATTGGCACCGTTGTGGTACCCATAATCTAGCCGACATCTATAGCGAAGGAGCCTTTTACTGGTAAAAGTGTTTCTCCTGGCAGCTTTTACAAGTAGGGACTTTACTAATGGACCGTGTCAACATAACTTTTTCAAAACGCAAGACTAAACATGGCACTCTGCCAACGAACATGTAAACAGGATACCTAGTGACGTCGACGACAACTTCTGGAAAATAAAATATAAGAATTAATTAAGTGATACATATTGTGACACACTAACATCAACGGTTACATTTGTAAAGTTGCGACAAGATTGCGCTAGGAGTGAGTACCTATATTAATGACACAGTCACGGTGTTTCGAATATAATAATTTTATTGGTGAATTCTGTAAACCAACCAAACTGTGAGAGGCTCTTTTGCACCGGATGCCGACTAGATTATAGGTACTACAACGGCGCTTATATCTGCCGTGAAGCAGTAATATGTAAGCATTATTGAGTTTTTGGAAATTACTAGGCAAATGAGACATTCCACGCGAGCCTTATTCTGCTCCGCTGTCAGTTTATGAGGGACCCAACGACAACAAAGTTTCCGAACTTTTAATTGTTCGTGTAAAATTTTCTGAATGTTCCTCAAACCAATCTCCAATAGTCCTCGAATTGTCTCATAGGTAATCCGCGGGTTTTTTTCAATTAGCCGCTTAACAGTAGCCACATTCTTTTTGTTGACTGCAGTTGAAGGCCGCCCTTCCAGAAATTCGTCATGTAAAGAACCCGACCTCTGTCAAATTCAGCAAACCATCGCCACAAGTTGCTCAAGCAAGGTGCTTCTCTCCCAAAAGCATTTTGAAGACGAACGGCACAGTCTTGCGGCGAGAGAGAACTTTTAAAATCATAAAAAATCATCGCTCTTAAATCTTTTCGACTTAATTCTATTTTCGTTGCGTACGTAGAACTTTGATGTGTGACAAAAAAGCAATTAACAAATGATTACCCGCAAATTGTTTTTTTATTGCTGAGAAGGGCGCAATATTAAAAAAAATATATAACGTTCTAAATTCAAATCGTTCCGACTAGCTAGAAGTACAAAACTTTTATTGTGCCCCGTGTATTTAAATAAATTGTAAGTATACAATCTTCATTAAACAGAGCTGAATAATGCTAAATCTGGCAACCCATTATATTATTATAGTCTATTTTTTATACGCTTTATATTAGCTTCACTTGAATGTATGTTTGTAACTGACTCCTTTAGACGCAATTTTGACCCACTTTAAACGGCCAGATTTCATTCAAACTTTGTAGATTTATCGAGGACCGATGACAATACACTAATTTGATAAGATTATTCCATTATTCAATTTGTGAACTAAGATTTTTGTCAATTTATATAATTTGTATCTATAGTCGATAAGGCAGGAATTGATGTTAATGTACTTAATAGTATTAAAAATACACTTTTATAGAAAATTTATCTAAAAAATGAAAAAGAAATTATAGTTTAAAAAAACTAAAAAGCACGCTTTCTACAAAATTCAACTAAAAATAGAAAAAAAAAATTTAATAAATTTGAATTGAAAATAGTGTAAAAAATATATCTTTTATTGTAAAAAAAACCTGGGGTGCTTTTCAAGATATTATTACAACAATAATTCTATAATTTATAAAGAGTGCTTTTTAGATTTTTTTGTAAACTATAATTTATTAAGATTTTATAGTAATGTTTTATAAAATTTAAAAACAAGAAAAACTGCTCAACAAATAACATGCTATTAAATGACATCATTTTACATAAACAAGATAATGCTAGGGCAAATTCAATACCTCGCTTATAAGATTTACGACAAGAACATTTTTGAAAAAAGTTTAATATTCAGAGGTAAACAAATTATCAGTATTTATTACTGTTAATTCTCATGTGAGTGTTTATTATTCATGAAAGTGAGAGAACAATATGCTAATGTAATATCACCGAGGTGATGTCAGGCTATACTTTATCGTGTGTCATAATAATAATAATATGTCATGTCATGTGTCCTGAATCGTGTAGCATGTTGTCATGTCTAAACATATTTTGATATGTGGGTAACAATGAAAATGTTTAGAACTGGCCAGCTAGAAACGTTGCTAGTAAAAACTTTTTGAATTTCAATTTTAGAACTCTTTGGTAACCTAATGTAGTATATTGCATTCATCTGTCATTTATTTTTGTGAATTGGCGGCAAATCTAAAACTCTCGTTACACGTGAAAATGAATCTAACGCGAGAAAATATTCTGATGCCTAAGATGGTAAGTTTCTTTTACCCAGTAATTTCACTAGCTACGGCGCCCTTCAGACTGAAACACAGTTATGCTTACACATAACTGCTTCACGGCAGAAATAGGTGCCGTTGTGTTTGTGTGTGTTTTTTTTTAAATAAAAATTATTTTCTAGTATCACTAGGATATTATTATTGATAAATAAATAACGATTTATTCATCCAAATGTTGCGATTTTTAATGATTTATTTTTTCAGTATTACACATTGAGGTAACGGTGTTGTGTTGTGATGCTGATTATTATTATTATAATGATAAAACATCAATTAAATAATTCGGATGAAGTAAATAAAATTTATATTTTTCTGAAAGAACGCGAAAAACAACATAGAAAAGCAACATAACTATTTTCA
>CATIXQ010000007.1:19338483-19352049 GCA_949711755.1 Leptidea juvernica | reverse complement strand
CATCCCTACCAAGATATATAATTTACTTCTTTTTCTTTTTTTGACTTACTCGTGTAAGCCTTTCAGTTTTTGACATTTGAGTATTTTTGTTGCGCCACTTTGCATATATTGTGATTGAAATGATTTGTAAAACAATTAAAATGTACATCTTGACTTAAAAGAGTGGCAATGAGTTTCTTGCTACTTCTTCTCATTAGCTCAACCCTTTACGAAGTAGCGGTAAATTCAATAAGAAAAAATATTTTTATATATTTTTTTATTTGACATTTATAAGTGTCATTTCCGTGACCTACATGAATAAAGTATTTTTGAATTTGAATTTGAATTTATGCAAACGGTGGTTCGCTGTTGCGATGAAATGTATTAGTTAAACTTTTCTATACCCCGAAAAATTGATAACGATCCCGAAATCATGGAGATGTCCATCTCTTTTTCAAACTTTGTCGGCGATGTATTACTATGCAAAATGATTATAGACATCAATAATTTAAACGGCCACATACTTGACATGCGACCATCATCTTTTTTAAGTTTGGATATTATACTGTTATTTCGGCAGTTTCTCAATCAACACGTCATTGCGTGGCGTTGTATTCAAAGCGCGGTCATAACACAACTGAATTAAAAATATACTAAATGGACGCGTAGGCAGAGTTTTTCTTCATACAATTCTTAAGCTTAATTGTGAGTCTGGTTGTTTACGTCAATGATGTAATGTTAAATATATAAATTCGTTTGACGGTGGTTATTCATTTTATCTACATGTCTTAACCACCTAACATATCAGGTTGTGCCTGATCGAAAAAAATACTTTTAAGTTGTGAATTTCATCATCAGCCGGAAGACGTCCACTGCTGGACAAAGACCTCCCCTAAAGATCTCCACGGCGATCGGTTCTGCACTGCCCTCATCCAACATATTCCGGCGATCTTGACCAGATCGTCGGTCCATCGTATGGGGTGCCTACTAACAATGCATCTTCGTACGTGGTTGCCTTTCGAGGATTTTTCTGCCCCATCGGCCATCTGTCCGTCAAACTATATGGCCTGCCCACTGCCACTTCAGTTTCGCAATCATTTGGACTATGGTGACTTTGATTGTTGTGTTGAGAGATTGGCAAGGATTACAAGGATTTATTAAGTTTTATGCTTTCAGAATATTACAAGAAGTATTCTTAGGATAATATATAAATTGCTTGCTATGATTACGCTACATAAATATATAGTAACTACAGACCTTTTGTAAAATACTATAGAGGCTAGTTCAAAATCAAAACTCCCCTGATTTGCTTCAGAATCCGATCATTTATGAAGAAACAAGAATCATAAAATTTAAATCAATTCAAAATTCTTCATCCTCGATATTACTTTTATAACTTATTTATTCGATGATTATTTATTACTAAAACAGAAGAATAAGAAATATTATATTACATAACAATATAAAATCCACTGAAAAAATTTATAAATTAATCTAAAATATTATTAATTTGGATATTTAAAATATAAAGTCAGTTATGCTCACAAAGATAAATAAATTTAATTATAATATAATTTAAGTCTTAAACTACTTAAGTTATCAGATCACAATTTATTTAAATTAATGTAACAAAACAACATTAATACAATTAATTAGCTACTTGGGACATCTACGTTATAATTCAACAAATTCATGCAATTTATTTAAAAGCTGCGTCATTAATTATTTTCAGCCTTTGAATAAATAGCTTAGGACTATTCTCGACGTTTGTATTTAATAATTAATATAGTTACATTTTACACACAGTTTATGTAACTGTTAACAAACGCAGTATGTAATTATTGTATGCTCCTCTGGCATGAAACCTAATGCTATTGCTAATGCTTAAAGCTACGGTCACACCTGCCCGTCAAGTAAGCGGGACGCGATGTGGGAGCGTCCATGACGCGAATCTATACGTTCAGACATACACGACTATGACGCGAACCGTCACTCATATTTTGTTGATGCATGCTTTTTTCACCATCTTTTTACTGGAATTTAAATTGTGGTTATATCTTTCTCGTTCTTAACATAAGAGTCTGATTCAGATGAAGAAGACCTTTTATTGTATGCACTTGCAGTACAAACCACACGGTAAGTAAGGTTATAAAACATTAAGCTAATCTTTATATACGAGTATTAATAATTCTTGTGTACGTGTGTTGACAGTGAAGTCCTCCTAAACGACTGGACCGATTTGAATGAAATTTTCTGTATGTGTTCAAGTGGATTCGAGAATGGTTTAGATTCACAATTGAACTACTTTCTAAATGGCTGGACCAATTTCGATATTTTTTAGAATCTCGATACAGTCTATATATAATTTTCCTACGTATGTTAGTGATCTCCTAACGTCTGGACCGTTTTTTCAAATTTAACACGTGTGTACAGGACAAGGTCTGTCGGGTCCGCTAGTATATTATAAAATATTATAAACTATTTAACAGCTAATACCCGCGACTCCATTTCAGTAGATTTAGGTTTGTTTACTATGCCACAGGATCTACACGATTCTGAGATAAAATATGTATATTATGTACACTGATCACTAGATGCGTGCGTCCCAATCTGCAGACGCGGTCGAATCGCGTCATAGTCGCTTAGGTGTGTCCGGCGCCATTTAAACGTCATGGGAGGCGACCGCCGCGCGACTGACGTTCCCGCTTCACAGTCGCTTTGGTTGCGCAGGTCTGGCCGAAGCTTTATATTTCATTAGGTTTCATACCAAACAGATTCAAACAAATTTTTAACGTATCTAGCATTATTTTTAGCCTCACACAAATGACTTGATAAAGTACATTGACTTTCTCAATTCAATGTAGGTCACATAAGGTCATAGTTCAAACTGGACAATTTTTTATTTAATATCTATTTACATTACAGTCCTGCAATTTGTATTTCACTTTTCCTTTTATGTTTTATTTTATAATCTTTGGGAAACTTACAGCTAATGACTTGGTTAGTAAGCTTTTATGATACGGAAGACCATTTATAAGTTATCACTATATATAATAAACTGCAGCAGATCAAGACACCGAGGACCGAAAGGAGTGAAATGCTTTAGCGGCCAACGTTACGAAAACCTTAAATTACGAACACGGCTTCATAATTAAAGAACGTGACCAAGAAGATACATTTATATTATTACTAGCTTATACTTCGTCCACGTAGATAAAGATAAAATGAATCTTATTTCGAGCAAGATTGCTATGGCAAACTAAACCTACTACTAATATAGTTATAGACCATCCACGTTCAGTTTTTCACAAATCCCGCGGGAACCATTTATTTATCCGGGATAAAATGTAGCTTTTGTATTTTCCCAAGCTACATTGACTATCGCTGTACCAAATTTCATCAAAATGGGTTCAGTATCGTCGATGTAAAAGAATAATAAACAAACTGACATTAACATTTATAATATTAGTAAGGATGTTCCTTCAACTCCTGATTATCATCTCATTTGGAACCGAAACCGAAACTGAAATGGAATGGATATTTCATAACAGCAGTAGCAGCATTAATCAGACCGAGCGCAGCCGCGGTAATCACAAATCCCAATTAATTGCAATTAAATTGCAACTAGTTTTTTTTAATTATATAATTGATAATATACAATTGATTAATATTGTTTGACAAAAGTTATGAAAAGAAAAATCTGTTTGAATATGATTAAACGATTATTTTTACAGATATATATTATATATTTTAATATTTTTAAGCTCCGTAAAATATTGTCGTCCAAAATATCACAGTGTCTGAAGACGAAGGTTTTTTACCAATGTGTGTTGCCAGTGATGACATACGGAACACAGACGTGGTCGCTAACTATGGGCCTTATGAGTAAGCTCACTGTTGCTCAGCGGGCAATGTAGATGACTATGCTCGGAGTTTGCCTGCGAGATCAAATCAGAAATGAGGAGATCCGTAAGAGAACCAAAGTCACATACATAGCCCTGGTTGCCAAACTGAAGTGGCAGTGCGCTGGGCACATAGTTCGACGAACAGATTGCCGTTGAGGCAGTAAAGTCCTCACTTAATCTTACAATATATAATACTTATAAAACCTAATCTTATAATTATTTTGTATTACTATCATAACATATAGCCCACATTGCAATCCTTGTGAGTTCACTCAGAGTGCAACAAAACAGGTCGATCCGTTCGGCCACGTCGTTAAGTGTAACAAGCGCGCGCGCCAGCGGTGACGGCCTACGCCTCCGCCAAACGTACCGGTCCGGCACTCGAAGATTCACCTGCCCTAATACGTCCGCATTAAATATCTTGCCTCTTATTATCTTAAAAATATAAAGAACAAGCGCTAATTCCCTTCTGGACCTTATTTCATTGTATCCGACCATACCCAAAACAAATAGTGTAGGGTACATTAATGGGTAAAATGGATAAACCCCATAAAGCCTCATGTATAAGAATCTAATAAATTTGTTTTGAACCCGCTCCAACATAAGACTATATTTAGCCTCATGTGGAGCCCAAATGACTGCGTTACTTTCCAGTTGACTCCTTACCAACGCGTTGTATAATGCTGTAATAGCGCTTATATTAGTGAAACCAGTAACGGTACGAAGAAAGAAACCCAAATTTCTGTAAGCATTCTTACAACAAAGTATAATATGATCACGAAACGAAAGCTCAGTGTTTAACCTGACTCCTAAATCTCTGACATCTGAAACTCTCGACATTGGTATCCCCTCCATATTATAATTATAACAAATAGGGGCCCGTAATTTAGAGAAGCTGTTAGGCGAGCTCTGTTTTCGTTGGACGTCAGGAAGTCGAGCGGGCCGGATGGCATTTCTCCAATCGTGCTTAGAACGTGTGCCCCTAAGTTGACGCCGGTGCTAACGCGTTTATTCCAGCACTCTTATTCCAAAGGCGTAGTACCTGACTCATGGAAGTCAGCCCTTGTCCATCCGATCCAAAAAAAAAGGAGACAGTTTGGATCCGGCAAACTACAGGCCTATTGCTATAACCTCTCTACTCTCCAAAATCATGGAGAGCGTAATTAGCCGCCATAACTTCTGGTACACCTAGAGGGTCACCAGTTGAACAACGACCGACAATACGGCTTTCGCCATGGCCGGTCAGCAGGTGATCTTCTGGTATACCTAACACATAGATGGGCGGTGGCTATTGAAAGCAAGGGAGAAGGCCTGGCAGTTTGCCTGGATATAGCGAAGGCCTTTGATCGTGTATGGCACAAGGCGCTCCTCTCAAAACTTTCATCATTTGGGCTTCCCGAGAGCTTATGCAAGTGGACCTCCAGCTTCCTCACTGGGCGCAGCATTCAGGTCGTTGTCGACGGTTTTTGCTCGAATCCCAAGCCCGTGTACCCTGGAGTGCCCCAAGGCTGTGTGCTATATCCCACGCTGTTTCTTCTGCATATCAATGATATGTTGGACACCTCCAACATACATTGCTATGCAGACGACAGCACTGGTGATGCCGTATACACAGGCCATGCAGGTCTCTCTCGAGAAAACGTCGACCAGTGCCGGGAGAAACTCGTGCCTTCTATCGAGAAGGTCGCGGAATGGGGTAAATTGAACCTTGTCCAATTTAAACCCCAGAAGACTCAAGTTTGCGTGTTTACCACAAAAAAAAACCCATTTGTCGTATCACCGCTCTTCAATAACACTTCCCTTAAAGCCTCGCCTAGTATCGGAATACTGGGTCTCAAAATCTCGAGCGATTGCCATTTCCATGGCCACTGCAGGGCAAAGCAAAATTGGTTTCGAAGAAGCTGGGCGTCATGAATAGAGCACGGCAATACTTCAAGCCGGCCCATATTCTAGCGCTCTACAAAGCGCAGGTCCGGCCACACATGGAGTATTGCTGTCATCTCTGGTCTGGCGCACCCCAGTATTAGCTCGATCCATTTGACCGCGTGCAACGCAGAACAGCTCAAATTGTCGGGGACCCAGTGTTCTGTGAACGGCTGGATTACTTGGCGTTGCGTAGAGACGTCGCTTCATTGTGTGTCTTCTACTGCATTTATCACGGGGACTGTTCCGAAGAGCTGTTTAACCTGTTTACTGCCGCCGAATTCCACCTTCTCACGACACGCCACAAATTAGGATATCATCCCCACCATCTGGATGTGTGGCGGTCCTCCACAGTGCGGTTTTCAAGGAGCTTTCTTCCACGTACTACAAAGCTGTAGAATGAGCTCCCTTGTGCGGTATTTCCGGGACAATACGACATGGGTACCTTCAAAAAAAGCGCGTACACCTTCCTTAAAGGCCGGCAACGCTCTTGTGATTCCTCTGGTGTTGCAAGAGAATGTGGGCGGCGGTGATCACTTAACACCAGGTGATCCGTACGCTCGTTTGTCCTCCTATTCCAAAAAAAAAAGTTTTGATTTTTCAACAACAAATGCAAAGTATCGGCTTGATCACTTAGTTCTGTTTTTTTACCTTGATGCTGAGTTCCACGTCCATATCACACGCCAAACAACTTAATTATCATTTATTATCTACTAAACATACACATAAGCATTCACACCCACAAACGTACATACACACAGTGAATAAGAAACACATGGGACAGCTGTCGTTCTGTAATACATCTTGTTTTAAAACTATTGTAAAACAATATTGTCAATATCATGAGTAATCTATAATGGCCTAAAGAATTGTTGATTATTAATAAAGAAATAAATGAATAAATCATCCTTGCCTTCTGTATGTATGGTGGTGTGACTTGAAGCAAATTCCTACCACGTACAACCAAATTTTGAAATAAACTTTCCTGCAGTGTTTCAAAGACGATTCAATATTAAGGTTTCCTTAAAAAAAGCGTGTACACCTACCGAAAGGGCCAGCAACTCTTTATTGGATTCGCTGATGATGTAGAGGTCGCTGTAACTACTTCTCATCCAACTATACTCGTTGGTTTAGCCATCTACAATAAAAAAAATGATGAAGTTGAACTGGTAATTAGTCACAAACTTAAAGGATCCTAGATGATTATGTGCTCTTCAATTTATCCTTAGTTATCCACTTATGTTAGTAATAACACTGTTCAAATTTAAAAAAAATAACAAAAAAAAAATAACAACTGACTTCAAAAACACTATTCCAAAACAATATATATAATGTGTACTAAAAAGTATAAAAATAATTGTTTATTTTTATACAATCTAATTAATTAATCTTATACTAGTTACGATTATTGTAATTTTTGGAATCGTGGAACGTGGAACGCCATCTGCGTTAAATGTCCGGATAGCATAATAAAGATTCGGCTGACTATCGTTAATTTGCTCCTAAGAATTGAAGGGTTCCGTTACTTTGTCATGGATTCCTTCATCAGAACGTTATTAAACTCTCACCATCTAAAGAAGTAAATCCTTTCCAATAAAAAAAGAATCATCGAAATCGGTTGGCGCGATATTGAGTTATTCGTAAATTTATCATCCACTTTGCTATGCGTATGTATAACAAATTTAAGACTTCTATGGTTTTCTCATGGATGCCATTGTCAAATCTGGACCAAATTATAATGGTTCACCCAGTCGAACGTTTTGTGGTAACAAACATACAAAAAAAAATACCGACGAATTGATAGCCTCCTCCTTTTTTGTAGTCGGTTAAAAAAATGAAATTTAAACAGTAAAAATTATTATACATAAAAGAAAATGAAATTCTACCGTTGTCCGTAAAATCAGCCAATCTTATTTATGAACTAGTCTAATCTAATTAAAGTATACTTAATAATTTGTTATGTTTTTAAAGTTCTGGGTTTTTAAAGTTATTAATACACAAATAAAATTTGAAAACAAAATTTTGTGAACGATGCGGGACTCGAATCGACGATCTCTCGCGTTCCATTCGAGTGCTCTTCCAACTGAGCTAACCAAAACTAATCTAATTTTAGGTTTTCAAAAGCTAACATTGCGCTCCCATTTCTTTAGATCCGTAACTTGTAGCTATGGATCGTATTATTGTAGAAGCTGTCCAATGAAGAACAATTAACAAAGTTCACCCAACTCCGTCTTAATTCTGGTCACGTTCTTCATATATGTGGACACGTACTCGACACTGAGCATGTTATGACCTGCCACTTTATTGCTATAACTTGACTAGAGTAGTCTATTATATTTCTAGTTTTATGTTCAGCTTTCCGTACGTAAGTAGACTCCAGTAGAACGCCAACTCTGATTTGTGCGATTAATGGCAATGTGCGAAAAATAATTGCGAACAATATCACGCAAGTCTGAATAGATAAGGGACAATCTTGGAAGTTTACCAGTTGGAAGCTCCTTTGCACAGGAAGCTGGCTAGATTATTGGTGCCACAACGGCGCCTATTTCTGGCGTGAATCATACAAGTTGAAGGGCACTGTAGCTAGTCAAATTACAGGGCAAATGAGACTTAATATCTTTATCAAGTCTATCTGTCTCAAGATGACGAGCGCAATTGTAGTTCCGCTCAGAATTTTTGGGTTTTTTAAGAATCCTGAGCCGCACTGCATTGTAATGGACAGGGCGTATCAATTACCATCAGCTGAACGTCCTGCTCGTCTTGTCCCTTATTTTCAGAAAAATAAGTTCCATCTATCAAAACGAAGCGCTGCGTCAGAGAAATAAGAGTTGCTTTAAATTAATTTATGATTATTTTGTATCAAGGTTCTATGGTGCAACATTTTATTTAATATAGCACTTTTACAAATTCCTTATCATATAAATGTTAATTTATAAGTTATACAGAAAAAAAAAATTACAAAAAACAACCGAATTCAAAAAAAATTATTCCAAAACAATATAATAATATGCACAAAAAGATAAATAAAATTGCGGATTATTGTACAACTTGATAATCAACTTATTTTTAGAGTTCTCCTAAGAAAAATTAAGTGAAAAATATTAGACTATCTAAAAGTCAATCAAATTATTACAACATGAAGAATTATCAAAATCAGTTCATCCATTCGAAAGTTCTGTGGTAACAAACATAAAGAAGTAAGATACAGACGCATTGAGAACCTTCTCCTTTATTGAAGACGGTTGAATAAATAGAACTCTGTATTAATCGGTTATTGAAATGGTAAACGAAGGAACTGAATTGAAATGTTAATCTCTCATCATAAATATAGGATGGCGATTGATTATTAAGGGACCGTTAACTGTCGGAAGTAAAAGATAAAGTATGTCTGTCAGGGCCAGGCTTATAAATCAAATCAAAAATATTTTATTTGATAGGTAAAATTACACTTGAACTACGTCATTAATTCCAGTTCATTCGAAAGGCAGATTTCCTTAGAGAAGAACGAGCAAGAAACTCTAAGGTTGCTGTTTTCAAAATAGATAAGGTATTACAAGTCCCTGTTTTCAATTTACAAATCAATTCAATTACACTATATTATGCAAAGTTATGCAAAAAAAAATAATCAAACTTCAAATACTAATTGCCTTACTGAAGTAAGTAAAAACACAAGAGTTATAGAGTACAGTAGATTCATCAATCCGCACATACCGTAAATAAATAAAGGCATTATGCAAGCCTTTTATTAGCTATTACATAAAAAATATAGTAACTTTAATTTAAGAAAAATAACTTTAACTTTAATTTTGATGAGAATCTTCGAAACACTTAAAATTCTCATCAAAATTGGGCCATCCATCTTTTGTTGAGGGTTGAAAGTAACAACTAAATAAATAATAAGAAAATAAATAAACATCAATATTTATACCCTCTTCTTTGATTGAAATTTAAAATATTTTTATTGATTGGATCGAAAATCTGTTAATATGAATACCTTAAGGATGAAACGTGTTTGAAACTAAATTTTAATTAAGTGTGTATGGTCGTGTGCATAGAAAAATATTTATATTATTAAAATTTCGAAATCAGTTATGGCTAAATAATACGCCGACGTACGTGAGATTCCTAGGCGCGATGGTCTGCAGCTGGGGGCCCCCGCTAGTCCTAGTAACTCCAGGTGCTAAGGTGCGTGCTACTTCCTCTCAGCGTGTGTAGGAAAAGAGTTTTGCATTGCGTTACACCGAGAACTTAACGATTAGATCATTGATGACGTCTTCTGGAGAATTGTCTGTGAATGTGACGATTTGCGTGAGAACTATAAACTATCATTATGTTAACCTCTTAGATGACAATGCGTCTGTTGTCTATGGTATTTCTCTATCTTCAGGAAAACCGTCGGCGCTATAAATTTGTCATAACCGAATAACAAGAAAAGAAATAATTGCAGTGAATAAAAAGTGATTCAGCAAGTTTTGATTTTCATAACAATACAATTATATAGCAGGGAAAGCAAACAGATCACTAACGCTAACATCACAATTGCAACTCTACAAATACATACAATGAGACGTGTTCCGGCAGTCGGCTGCACACACTCTACAAAGCATGAATTTGTAAAGCCTTTGTTTAACGAAACAGACTCAACTGTAAAATATCCGGAGGCATTACATTGCCGGGAAACAAATAATAAATATTAGAACAAATATGAACAGAGAAATAATTGTGGTGAACGAAATACAGGATTATTTTAATGTTTAGCTGATAGCAAACAAGACTTCATGTGTTCATTTATATACGATATAGTATTACAAATTTTCGTCTACAAAGGGAACTAAATACACTATACGACTGATAACACATATCACAACTGCAAAAGAAAAATAAGCCATAGAATCAAGTGTACTGCGTCACTAAAATCCCTTAATTATATTCCCACATAGCTTGGCTTCAAGACGTCAAAAGCGTGTGTATTTAACGCGTCAAGCTATAAATTAAAAGATGTCTCAGGGAGCGTCTAAATATTAAGTGTATGAATATTTTGCACAGGATATCGGCTAGGTACTACGGTACCACGGCGGCGTTTTTGTGCTTAAAAGTAGATAGGTGCAAATATTATTGTGTTTTGGTGTGAAGGACGCCGTAGCTAGTGAAATTAATGAGCAAATAACATTTTATGTGTTATAGTGCAAAGACGATGCCAATCAGAATTTTGGGTTTCGAATCGAAATAAAAATTAATGAAGGTCAGAAGAATAGCGGTAAAAGAACTCAGTGGGCTTAGTGATAAAATCGGTTTTCATTTATTTATTATTGATTTCCTGAAAATATAATATAGTTTAATACAAAACTTCACCATTTCCTCACCAAGTAATTTATGCTAATGATCTTAACAAAATGAAAATGCATCTTGATTGACAGAGATTGGGTTCCTTTTCTATAATGTTCGGACTGTAAATAAACTGTACCGCAAATTACTGTGTGTCTATCAACTGTTATGACATCAACCCTCAGAGCCTAACAATAAAGCGCAATAGTATAATAAGCTTAGCCTAGCCAAACTCTCTAAGAATAAATCTATTCACTCGATTGTATGAAACGTGCAGTCATTGATAGATGGACAAATGACAGCTATAGTCTTGTAAAAAATGGAGATAGCCGAAATCTACGACGTTATAAGCAATTACTGTTCGCTTTCAAACTTAGCCCGATTCGTAGCCGATTGCCATACTGTAACAACTACTATTTCAAACTTATCTCATATGACTGCACGTTTCATACTAAATAAATTTCAATTTTTACTCAGGCAGTCCCGCACCTTATAACGTAATATTTACATTCTTTATCACACGTTATTTGGGAGTAACACTTGATTCTAAACTTAATTTTATTGAGCATGTTGACAACATCCTTGCATCAGCCTCTAAGTCTCTAGGATTTGTAATGAGAAACGCCATAGATTTTAGAAAAATATCCACAATAAGAGTCCTTTTTAATAGCTTTGTGAGATCTAAGTTGGAATACTGTTCCCAAGTATGGTGCCCTGACTATAATATCCACAGTGACAGGATTGAAAGGCTTCAAAAGAAAATAATCCGCTACCTCACCTACCGTACGCCTGACGTACGAGACTTGATCTCGTATCACGATCGTTTGCGTCATTTTCAAACCCTTTCATTAAAATCCCGCCGTTTATACTTAGATATGACTTTTCTGTACAAAATAATAAACAGTAAAATTGAGTGTCCTGCTCTATTGAGTTTGTTTGACATCAATATTCCCCATCGACCTCCTCGTAAGCCAACTGCATTGTTTAAAATCCCACTCCGCAGAACGAGGCTTGGAGCCAATTCAACTTTAGTAAGGCTTTCGCGGTCATACAATTATCTATCTTCAAGGATTGAGGGTTTAGACATTAACCATAATTCTAAAAATGAATTTAGGCGTAGGCTTTGTAATTTTTTAAATAATAATTTAATTTAAATTTGTTCTTTAAGTGTACTTTTCTTTTTATTTGTGTAGAAATAGTTGTAGAATATGTTTTAGATTTATATAATACGTTATTAGTATCTAGCCGACAATTAACGTCAAAAAGTATGTGTTTTTTTATTTACTAATTTAATTTAAATATGTTCTTATATATTTTTCTTCTTATATGTGTAGAAGTAAATGTAAAATATTTGTTACATTTATATAATTTGTTATTATTTTATAGCCGACAAACAATCGTCATAAAATTATGTTTCATGCATGTCCGATTGCCTGTAAGTAGAATCGCAATTATCATTTTTTTAAGTATGTTGTAATTATAGTGGAATGTATGTTGTAGTTTCTGTAGGTAATCTTAAATAAATAAATAAAATAAAAAAAATAAATAAAAAGAATGACTGCTTTGTAAAATTTATATTATTACAGCTATTTCAAACATAAACAAAACAGATGCGACTTAAACAGCGTAAATGTACAGAGAGAGTTTCATTGCGATGGAACAGATGTGGTAAACAGCTTGTTACTAAAACCATCCAGTTAATCAGTTTTTAATTAACTAAAGAGCAAACAGCCTCGTGGATAGTTAAAACTGTAAGCAATGTTTTCGGTTGTTTACTTAACACTGAACATTCAAAATTCAAATTCAAATATTTTATTAAAAATAGGATATGATTTCACTTTTTAAACTTTTTACATCGCGAAACTTTAACATTGTTATTATTATAACGGATATTCAAGATATATATTTTATTTATTTGGTTCTGATATTTCGATACAATTGCATGAATCCTGGTCGCGGCGGAATATATCTCGTGAGTATCTGTCATAATAATTACAATGATATCACTTATTCAAAGTCAAAAACTACCACCTATTCGTAAAACTATGACTCAGACCCGAGAAGAACGGGCGCTTGAAATCACCGGACCCTTTTTTGTTTCTTAAAAAATACGGTTACAAAGTAATATATAATCAAACTTATTATTAATAGCCTGAGGGCAGTCGCTCCATTCCCAATCTGTGGTATCATATATACTACTTTTACTATATACCTAATACTGTTAATTTCTTTTTTTAAATAGTTGTTACTTGCTGTGGGCGTAAAAATGTCATAGAATATGATTTTCCTTTTACACGGTTAGATCAAAAAAGTTCGTCTCGCGCCTACAAACTGAAACATCGTACTAAACTTGTGTTATATATTATGTATATTTCAATGATAAACAGAGTCAAATATAAATCACAAAAGTTATGTACATTAGAATATTGTTCAC
>CATIXQ010000007.1:19313303-19326998 GCA_949711755.1 Leptidea juvernica | reverse complement strand
AGGGGGCAAGGACACACAGGTAAGAGGCTCACGGGATGGAGAGTGGTGATTGACATTCGCAATAACAGGTGTCAAGGGATGCGTTGCCGGCCTTTAAGGTGGGTCCCTAAGTCATATCGGTTCGGGAAAACCGCAGCAGGTAATTGATTCCACAAAGTGGCTGTGGAAGGCAAGAAATGCTTGCAAAACGCGCGGTTGTGGAGTGCCAGACGTCAACGTGATGCAGGTGGTATTTTGAATTCAGACGTACTCCGGTGGTGGAAATTGGCGGCTGGAATCAAATAAAATCAAAATAACTTTATTAATATGAATTATGAATGTCAAAAAATTATTTTTCTTATTGAATCTACCGCTACTTCGTAAAGGGTTGAGCTAATGAGAAGAAGTAGCAAGAAACTCATGGCCACTCTTTTTCATCGATTTACAAATCATTTCAATTACAATATAATATGTAAAACGATGCAACAAACATACTCAAACGTATAGTCAATTCCTTACACGAGTAAGTCAAAAAAGTTAATGTAAATTAATACAAAAGTTATTGAGTATAGTAGCTGCATCATCCACAGACACCGTAAATAAATAAAGGTATTCTGTGAATCTGAAACCGAGTCTCCAGCAATAGGATCATCCTGCCACCACAAGCAGCGCCCGTTCACGAGCATGACGCATCAGCCAGCCATCGCCTCCCTCAACCATATTTTAGGGGAGGGGACGACCCGTCCCTTGTCACCGCCACAAGCAGTGACATTTAAGCGAGCATAAAGAAACCTGTTACGAGAACTCAAGCTAACAACAATAAAAGAATTCTAATCCACATATAATGCAACACTCACCAAAAACCTCTACTTACAATTTGACAATTCTGCTTAAACTTGTAATTAATATTATAAATTTATATATTATTATTATATTATTTTTACTATTATTTTTACTAAGTAATCAAAAGCTCAATCCTTTAGGGTAATCAAATCAAAATCACTCCATGGTCAAGGAAATGACTTTTCTTTTTTATTCCCACCGCCTTTGAGGGTTGAGCTGTAATAAGAAGACGTGGCAAAAAACTCATTGTTACAATCACTCACTCACAAATCATTTCAGTTATAATATATGTAAAGTGATGCAATAATAACACTCAAACTACAAATACTCAAAAAAATGTAAATTAATACGTAAAAACAAGAGTCATTGAGTACAGTCACGGCCGACTACTACCGTATCAACAATAATAGTAGGCCATGGTACAGTAGATGCATCAATCCACACACATCGTAAACAAATAAAGGTATTTAGCGACCATTTTATTAGCAATTATAAATTTATGATTTTTAATTTTAAAACCATGAAGCAGAGTTTCCGAATCAACCCCAACAGCTCATCTGAGCACTTCCCGTGATAAACGCGGTAGGAGATGCAGAGAGAACCCACATCTCTCTCTTTCCTTTATAAACTGAAAGCTACAAACAATAAAATAAAAATTTTTATATAAAGTTGCCTCCACTGGCTAATATAACTGCTGAAATTTTTCGTGGCATGCCTACCGCCCTAATAGCAATTTTAAGTTCTCGGATGTTATTTGGGGCTGGACGTACAGCTCTAACACGTCGTTTTGAAAAATTCCATAGATGCTCCAGCGGATTCAGGTCGAGACTTCGTGCTGGCAAATCTAAACTTTGGATCCCGATCATTCATATAAGTAAGCGTCTACATCGTCCACTTGGTGAACTTGAACATTATCATCCATAAACACAGCAGCACTTCATTTAACAGTTAACGCTGGTTCTACATGAGGAATTACTAACCATAACATATTAAATTAATTAATAACTAAATTATTACAATATTCAGAAGTTATTCCCGGCCTAAACATGACAGAGTCCCCACCGTACGGCGTTGTTTCCTCAAAACATACTTCCACATAACGCAGCTTCTTAAGTCTGTCTTCTTGACCGTCGACTGACGACAGTCGAGCGTAGCGCGTATCATACATTATAAGTATAGATGCTGCGCTGACCATGTTGCGTTTATTGCTTAGCTCACAGCAAACTTTTTTTTTTTATGGAATAGCAGGACAAACGAGCGTACGGGTCACCTGGTGTTAAGTGATCAACGCCGCCCACATTCTCCTGCTACCAGAGGAATCACAAGAGCGTTGCCGGCCTTTAAGGAAGGTGTTTTGAAGGTACCCATGTCGTATTGTCCCGGAAACAGTGCACAAGGAAGCTCATTCCACAGCTTTGTAGTACGTGGAAGAAAGCTCCTTGAAAACCGCACTGTGGAGGACTGCCACACATCCAGATGGTGGGGATGATATCCTAACTTGTGGCGTGTCGTGCGAAGGTGGAATTCGGCGGCAGGGATCAGGTTAAACAGCTCTTCGGAACACTCCCCGTGATAAATGCATGAAATGTAGAAGAGACACAATGAAGCGACGTCTCTACGCAACGCCAAGTGATCCAGCCATTCACAGAGCACTGGGTCCCCGACAATTCGAGCTGCTCTGCGTTGCACGCGGTTAAATGGATCGAGCTGATACTGGGGTGCGCCAGACCAGAGATGACAGCAATACTCCATGTGTGGCCGGACCTGCGCTTTCTAGAGCGCTAGAATGTGGGCCGGCTTGACGTATTGCCGTGCTTTATTGATGACGCCAAGCTTCTTCGAAGCCAATTTGGCTTTGCCCTCCATATGGCCACGGAATTGGCAGTCGCTCGAGATTTCGAGACCCAGTATTCCGATACTAGGCGAGGCTTTAAGGGAAGTGTTATCGAAGAGCGGTGATACGACAAATGGGGTTCTTTTAGTGGAAAACGCGCAAACTTGAGTCTTCTGGGGGTTAAATTGGACAAGGTTCAATTTATCCCATTCCGCGACCTTCTCGAGAGAGGACTCGATAGAAGACACAAGTTTCTCCCGGCACTGGTCAACGTTTTCCCGAGAGAGACCAGCATGGCCCGAGTATACGGCATCACCTGTGCTGTCGTCTGCACAGCAATGTATGTTGGAGGTGTCCAACATATCACTGATATGCAGAAGAAACAGCGTGGGAGATAGCACACAGCCTTGGGGCACTCCAGCGTTCACGGGCTTAGGATTCGAGCAAAAACCGTCGACAACGACTTGTATGCTGCGCCCAGTGAGGAAGCTGGATGTCCACTTGCATAAGCTCTCGGGAAGCCCAAATGATGGAAGTTTTGAGAGGAGCGCCTTGTGCCATACACGATCAAAGGCCTTTGCTATGCTATGCCAGGCTAACTGCCAGGCCTTGCCCCTTGCTTTCAATAGCCGCCACCCATCTATGTGTTAGGTACACCAGAAGATCACCTGCCGACCGTCCATGGCGAAAGCCGTACTGTCGGTCGTTGATCAACTGGTGACCCTCTAGGTATACTCAAAGCTGGCAGCTAATTAACTTCCATGATTTTGGAGAGCAGGGAGTTAATAGCAATAGGCCTGTAACTTGATTGCGCATGTACAATTTCGAAGAAAAATTAATTTTAAACCTCTTTAATATGTGCGTACAATTTACGCAAATGATTACGAAATAAAAGATATTATATTCACCCAATTATTATTGAGCGCCTAATTCAAGGAGAATTTTGTATTCATTTGAGAAAATACGAATTTTTGTTTAAAATTTTTGATTACGATATGACCCACGCGCATGCGGTCGATTGCTCGGCGGCGTTGCACTGAACGCACTTATATAATATCGCCACAGCGCGTCAGCGAATCGACGTACGCCGGACCGACGAGCTCAACCGCCGATTCTCATAGATGTACACGCGTAGCAATTCAACAGCGGTGGACTGTACGCATTCATACGTTTTCATTGTTATAGCTACGGTTGACCGACGCCGACGTCAGCGCTCACCGTCGGTTGAACACTAAGCCCAGCCTTAGTTGAAGTCCAAAAAAACATATTCATATTTTACGAGTAGATATATCACATTTTGAACTTCTTGCAATGTGTATACTTAGTGAATTGCACTTTTTATTATTTTGAAATTTCTTGTAATCGTGTCAGACTATTATTAACTTGGTATGTTAAGATGAATTAATAAAAATTGTATCTGCCTTAAAGATCGTTAAGCGTTTAAATATTGTAATTTGTACAATTTATATTAAATGTCTCTGCTAAAATAATATTATTTATATAATGTTTTATATATATTTCTCAGAGCGGCCATGATTTACTATTTTTGTCAGTTCAAATAACGAAGGTTCGCTTATTTATTTCAAACCAATAGAAGATAAGATTAAACATCCCTCATAAAGTTGATAGACAATTAAATTAGGGATTAAGATAAGATCCAATTTACTTAAATGTCTTGAGAATGTTTTCAACGTGATAATATTTTTAATTAGAAATTTTATTAATTGCAGTAATTTATTTTAAGTTTTTTGTAATTATTTTTACAATTAAGTAGTTCTATTTTTGATAATATTTAATATGTATTCATGATTTGTTTAGTACCTATATCTTGACTTGGTTGGTAAATTTTGTACATTTCCTAATTTCATTACCTCACAGAATGGTTGTTATACTTATTTTATATAACTATTTTACACATATTTCTGCATGCAGTAATCACCTTAAAATTGTAATAAGACCTGTGTAACTTAGCATAATTACGAATATTATATTGTAATTACTACTAGTGAATCTAAATAAATAACAAAATAAGGTAATGAAACATGTTTTATTATATTGAACTGAATTGTCCTTATAAATTTCGATGCAAAACAAATCCAATATTATATTTTATTCATTTAAGTTGATAAAATATGGCAAAAGCATGACAGCTAGTGAAATTACTGCGGTAAAGAGACTTTAGAAAGAAAGAAAGAAAGAAAGAAAGAAAGAAAGAAAGAAAAAACATTTATTTTAACACTCACACAAATCACAAAAAGAAGAAACTTAAAAATATATACAAATATAAAAAAGTGTGGTGTTTAAAAAGGAGCCACTCAGCATGTGTTTCAACACAAGTGTGCTGCAACGCTGATTTTCTGTGACCCCGCGTGACACATGAACTTCAAGGGCTTTTTTACATCTTATGTCTCAAAATGACGAGCTTAATAGCCATGTCGCTCAGAAGCTTGGGTCTGTCGAGTGTCCTGGTCGGTATATACATTTTTGTGTAGTCTATTGGTATACATATTAATTTATTCAAACAAAACAAATCTTAGAACTATATTTACAATACTTTAATTACATTAAATTAAGACTATCATTATAGGCAAGCGTACCAATAATACTGGCAGCATTTACACATTGGGTGGCTAGGGTGATCCGTTGACCGGAATAGCTGCCAGCGCTTGGGTTGCCAGTGGTCCTATTGAGGAATATATTGTATTTAATAAGTCTGTAAGAATCAGAGCAGAGATTGAGGAAATTATTGATTAAGATGCAAGCAAATCTTACTGACAAAGTATTGAAATATGTTGAAAGATAAAATATAATATAAGCCAATTTTAATTGGTAACATATCTATAACCACTATTTATCAAAATGGATATGTACCAATTTCGATATCTATTAAATCCTCAAGATTATTTTTAATAAAAGACAACTTTTACATTTAGTTTTCGAATACGTTTTAGAAGATCATTGAATTAAAAAGGAATCTACAATTATAATAATAATAATAATAATCATAATAATAATAATAAATTGTTTATTTTTTTAACAAAAAGTACTTAAAAACTAGGGGCAGGTGTCTCCCGTTAAGCTTATCGCCTGTGTTGGGAGTCACCGCTCTTTAACCTTTATTTATAACAAACAAAATTACATTATACTTAAGAGTTATTCATACATATAAAAGTTAACTAATAAAAATATAATTTTGACCTTTTTTTTTACAATGCAAATTACACAAATGAAATAATATGTACTTTAAAACTATTTATGAAAGTTCTACCATTATACGTTACGTTACTACTATATATAAAATAGACATGATCAGAGAAAGGGGAAAGAAGGGAATAGAGTGTTTAGTGTGCAAGTGTGTGTGTGTGTGTGTGTGTGTATGTGTGTGTGTGTGCGTGTGTGCGCGCGTATATGTGTGTTTATATAAATATACTTGTAGCATACACAACTAGCTACTCAGCAACTGTTCTACCCAGTCATAGGATTTGGGTTCTAACCAGTTAGATGTAAGTTTTTTACATTCATATATGTTTTTTGAATATATCTGTAATTCTTTATTTATTAAATTATATAATTTGGCAGAGCGCTTATTGAACTGTCTATCAGCAAAAGTTGAGTTTGACTTAGGAACTACTGCCACAATGTCTTTTCTTCTTTTTTGCAGGATTTTAGGGTCATAAGCGAGGGATTTATGCTTTCTTGTAATAGTGTTTGTAATATATAGTTTTCTAATTGTAGGTATTTTAGTTTCTTTATATAAGCTATCCGTGGGAAATCTGCGTTTTTTAAAGTACATTGTTTTAATAAGATTACGTTGTGTTCGTTCGAGTTCAAGGAATTTTGTTTTAGTGGCCCCACCCCAGATCGTTATACAATACGTTAGTACAGTTTGTACCAACGATGTATAGATCTCTTTCAGGAGATCTTTGTCTTCCAATTTGGGGCCAGCCGGCACCCTCGGTACTACGTATCTTAATGATTTAAAAATCCAGGTTAGTTTTCTCAACCTCTGCATTATGTAGTCTATTTGTGGATGCCAAGAAAGTCTCTGATCCAATATGATATCGAGATATTTAGTTTGAAGAACTTTCTGAATGTATGGGCAGTTACAATGTACGATATTAACGCAGTCGTGAATTTGTATTTTGAATTCTCTAGCAGCTTGGGCATCGTTATATAAACTGTGGCACATGTAGTTGGTCTTATCTGCATTTAGAGTAAGTAGGTTCATATTTAACCAAGTGTAAATTTCACGCAAACCCACTTCAGTATATTTCCTTACACTGTCCCACGAGTCACCAGTGAATACTATCGCAGTGTCATCGGCATACGAGAAGATGTTTGCGTTCTTGAGCTTCATATCACATAAGTCATTTATATATATTAAAAATAGGGTTGGGCCAAGAACTCTGCCCTGTGGTACGCCGTATGATACTGACTCGTATTCGCTGGTGCAGTCACCTTGTTTTACTTTTTGCTTACGTTCAGAAAGATACTGACTGAATAGGTGTAGCTGTGTTCCTCTAATATCAATAGCTTCTAGTTTATGTATAAGAATGGGGAGAGAGACGGTGTCAAAAGCTTTCTTGAGATCTAGAAAAACTGAAATACATTTTTTATGTTTGTCAACTTTCTCAACTACTAGTGAGGAAAGTGCAATTATACCAATAATAAATCTTATTCGAACAATTATTACTAAATGCTCCTTACTATAAACATCTAGTTAATTGTAAAAATTAAAAGATATCCTAATGCATATGTGTGAATACCTGTTTTGGATATAAGCAAATATAAGTGTTAGTTATGGGCAAATTGGACGTAGTTCCTGAAAAACGTTCCAAGCCACAACCATCACATTTGAAGGAATTCTTTTTTAAAGTTTTATAAATATTAGTGTATTCCATACATGGGTTGGGCTACTAAGTCACTGCTATTTTTTGTCAGTCCGTTAATATGAATCATGTGACCAGTTTTGTGTTCTTAACCCTTTTCCACATAACTGTGGTTTAAAACATTTTTCTGAAATTACGTCCAATTATTGTAGATGTTAATTTATTTATCACAGCTTACGTAGCTTGAGATGAAATTGCTACGATTTCATTACTCTGAATTGATACGAGCATTTCACAAGGGACAATTTCACGTAATGCAAATGCAGATATTGAATCAATTAAACTGGTGCCTGAAGGGCGAGCCAATATCCACTTAATTGCATGAGCTCTCTCTGATGTTACTCGTCGAGTAACTCTATAGGCAGTTAAACAATATATTATACTGTGTTAACGGTAAATACCTGCAGTTCATTTCTATCAACATACTAGTTTTGTAAATATTGAGGGTCACGGTAATTGTCCTCTTTCATTGCTTATCACATCTCGTAGAGATAGCCTTTTTTGAACTTATACTTCTTTAGGCGTGTTATGAAAAAATGATGAGCGTGAAATTTTAAGATGCGCGCGCATCACTGTAATACAAACGTAACAGGGTGAATTTTCCTTCCTTTGGTTGGTTCCTAAAAGTTTCTTCGTCCATTATTAGGACAGGCAAAGGCTTCAAGCCAATACAGCCGTATTTGTTATTTAATCATAAATTTTTAAAGCCATCTTTGCAAGATTTTTGCAATATTTTTCTTTCTACAAACGTAGAATAGCCGGATATATAAATAATTTTAATGGTTTTTGCTTTGTTAAGCCAAAGAAGTTTAAGTTCTTGCGGGCATAAGTACATACACACTTTTTTTTTGGAATGAATTTCCTTATCGCATGGCAGTGGCTTAGCGGATGGGGCTAGGCGAAAAAGTGCAAGAATTTTCCGTTATGATCCTTTCTATAGTGTAGACGATTACCTTTGGATAATCGTCTAGCACTTGTGCTTATTGGCTTTGCCCAATCATATCTTATTGGTTACCAATAATACTAAATGTGCTTGTTAATTACATTATTGTATTTTTATTAAAAAGAGCACAAAAAAAGAATGCTGGGAGAGTTTCTTGCGCCACTTCTTCTCTCTCAGAGCGCCATTTATTTCCAAACCTGTAGATGTGTTTGCTACAAAGAAATGACATAAAAAGAATTCTAAAGGAAATCGATTATTTTGTGAAAATAAATGCGTTTAATGCCTTTTTTGCCTAGTATCATCGAAAAAAAATATTCAAAAAGCGGTGGTTGAGGAGCGATGACGTGAAAGTGGAAAGATTTGTTGGCAGAAAGAAACAACTTGGCAAGGCATCATGTACATAGGGAACACTAAAACTTTAGCACTTCTATCTAATCGGAACTATTTGAATTTCAAATGTTATATTTCTTGAAACGTTGCAACCTTCTTAGTAATAAATGTGTCGCTCGTCTTCATAATGCTTGCGGTAGAGAAGCACATTGCTTGAGCACCGTGAGGCGGTGGTTTGCTGAATTTGAGAGAGGTCGGGTATCTTTACATGGCGAATTTCGTGAAGGGCACCCTGTAACAGCCGTCAACGAAAATAATGTGGCTACTGTTAAGCGGCTAATTGAAGAAAACCCACGGATTACCTATGAGACTATTCGAGGAATATTGGGGATTGGGTATGAGCCAAATTCAGAATCTTTTACACAAAGAATTGAAAGTTCGGAAACTTTGTTGTCGATGGATCCCTCATGAACTGACAGCGGAGCAGAAGCGAGCTCGCGTGGAATGGTGTTCACAGATGCTTATGAAGTACGACCACGGACATTCGAATGCTGCTGATGACATTGTCACAGGAGCCGAAACGTGGATTTATTGTTTTTAACCCGAAAAAATCAGCAATCTTGTGAATGGGTGTATGAAAATGAGTCCAGACCAACAAAAGTGATGCAGGCGAGAAACATTGGTAAAAAATGATCGCGTTTTTTTTAAAGTAATTTTTACCTTCCGAAAAAATACAACTCACACACCCTGCACATATCCTCGACTTAGCACCCTGTGATTTCTGTATTTTCCCCAAATCAAAGTTTTGATGAGAGGTTTTACCTTAACCAATTCCAAAGTGGCAGTGATAGCGTTCAGTCAGCACGTAGCAAACATGCCTTCAGATCTGTGGTCCTCTAGTTTAAAAAAAATGGTTCGATCGCATGAAAAAATGTTTAAAATGTAAAGGAGAGTATCTTAAAAAGCAATAAACATAATTTGTTGGTTATAACATCAAAATAGACACAACATAGGCCAATTAAATTGCAGTGACGATTTTTGTTGTGTTAAGTGCAAAAGATTTACGGTGTTATTTATATACAAGAAAATGAAACGTGTGTTGAACACTTGTTTAAAAAAAATCCATTACAAATCTGAGTCTAGTTGGAGCACAGCGGAGACCAATTATACTTGATCTAAGGTATTGTGCTTATGTATTTATTGCTAAGAACAATGTTTTTTATCTCCTTTTAATTTATTTTCACAAGCTATAGCATAGCTGGCATTAAATTATAATAATAATTTACTTCAATTACTCCTAAAATTCTTTTAAATATCCTGAAAACATTATATTGTACAATTGGCAATAGAGTAACTCGTACCGCTATCTCGATGACAGTAAATTGAAGATAACATCCCCTAATGGGGCAGTAATGACTTGTAATAGAGCTGATAGGACACCTGTGAAACAATTTTCCTCAACTTCCCAAAATAACTGTTACCTTCATTTTATACACTTAAAAATAGAGCAAATAAGAACTTTAATTTATTTTTTAAATATGACTGATATGTGATTCAGTGGGTTCACAGGTTCCGGCTAGGTCACAACAGCGTTTTTCTGCCTTGAAGCACTTAAGAACATTTGATGTAGTATTTTTTTGATTAACGCGAGTGTTATACCTTTAAATAAAACACTATTTTAAGGATTAAAACGCGTGTAATTGTAATTTTGATTTTAAATTTATAGATTTATGCGTAAAAATTACATTTTTATTGCTAAATCAGTTACCTGACGTTTCAAGACCTTTCCAGATCTCGTTTTCAGGGAGATTGTAGATGAAATGAGTCAAGGTAGTATTTGCCATAGTTGTGATTATGAAGTTGAGGTATTTGCTATTGATATATGATTTTTGGCGAAATCTACTGACAATGTCCTCTTCTTTTTTGGTATGTCTTGTTTTAATTTAGAGATTATGGGATCCCAGGTTTAATATAATTTTAAACTGTGTTTTGTATTGAAGTTTGGGAGTTTTTTTTAATTTCAATGACTTCACGTATCTGTCGCTTTGGGAGAAATCTATTCTCTTTATATACACACATCAAAAAAGTCTTAGCAACATGTACTAATTTAAATTTTAGGATTGTTTTTCACATTATAATGTTGTATTTTATTAATATTAAAATAATATATTTAGGGTCCTATGATGTAAAAATAGCAAATTAGAATATACTGCAGAAACTAAGGTACATCAGCAACTAAACATTAACAAAATGAAATTTCTAAAGAAAATGAATTTATTATGAAAGAATAGGATAATTTAATACAAAGTATGGCCTCTTCTGCTATTCAGAACTTGTCGGCAACGATTATTCATTGAATTAATGAGACTGTTTATGTCGTCGGGTTGTTTTCACTCCATCAAAGTCTTTCAAAACACGTCTCTGGAACATGTCCCATTCGTGATCGATGGGGTTGAGGTCTGGCGATTGTGCAGGCCAGGGCAATACCCGGACGTTCTCCGTTGCCAAGTATTGACTGGTGCGCCGAGCTGTATGTGAACGCGCATTGTCATGCATTAACGTAAAATCGGAGCCAAAGGTTTGTGCAAATGGATGGACATAAGGTCTGAGAAAATCCTCATCGTAATTTTCAGCATTCATGTTTCCATTTACAAAAACGAGCTCAGTTCGTCTGTTCTTCATAATACCCGCCCATACCATAGCCGCTGTATGGATGAACTTCCTGAATGCACCTGAGCCTTTTAGTATTTCCGGGACGATGGTACACTCGCACCCTTCTTGTTGATACAAGATGATGGCCTAAACCCGAATCGCGACTCACCGGAAAACATAATTTTATCCCATTGTTCCTGGGTCCATGTTCTGCGTTCTCTACACCATTCATTTGGACGAGCGTGATTCCCGTGACGTATCGGTGGGTAGTTTAAGTGGGCGTCGAGCTCGTAGGCCGTACTAATACAGTCGACTTCGCACAGTTTGGGGACTTACATCAACACCAATCCGGATCCGAATCGCATTCAATCACCCTTAGTTGTTGGTCTTCCTCGGTGTTCTTTCTTACAAAAACTGAAAATAATTGAAAGTCAAACATCTATCGTGTGAAAAAAAATCAAAAATCTCAAAAAGAAGTTTTATTTTAATTCATATTATTATTAAAAAAACTAGCTAGTGTGTCAAAACTTTTAATTTATACTTTTACGCCTTTTTATAATTTTGCCTATGCATAATTTCTTAATACATACTTATTTTATACCAAAAGGACCTATTTTATTATGTAAATTAAATAATATAATAAGGTAACTTCTATTATTAATTAATATTACAATATACTTACCTCCTTTTAATCTACGGGACCTCTTATGATATTACGTAAGTAAAGAAAAACTAATTAAAACAAAGTGGAAATTCTCCTGCGAGGCTTGAGTGGTTGCAATTATCTCAGCTTAAGTTCATAATAACAATGGTAGTGAAGCAACGAAAAGAGGCTTGTTTTTTTTAAAAATAGAGTTCAAGTTTAAAGCATTGATATTATACAGTTAAATACAATAAAATTAAAGTTTTTTTGTGATTCATACACTTGAATGAATAAACTAACAATATTTCGTTACATATTATACGGAAAATCACCCATTTTTTTGTTGTATGAAAGATGGTGTTAAGATATGGTAATAAGCGCATGCTCGTGCGTAGAAAAACATAATATAATTTTAAAAATCAAAATAAGTTATGAGGAAACAATAGACAGACATACCTGAGGTTCAGGGGCCCACAGCTGCAGAGACCATCTCGGTCTATGCAGCTGGGGGCCCTAATTCTCTAGGAACTCCTGTTGCTAAAGTGAGTGTTACTGTGTTCGCTCGGAATTTGGTGAATGAATTGCGTTAGACCGAGTACTTGATGCGATGCGAATAGGCCGTCAACCACTGGTGAATAAATATGCGTGCGACTGTGACAGTGTTCGGTGACAGTTATTATCCGGCGTGAGAGTAAATTGGCATTAGATTAGCCAATCAGATACCAATGCGTCTGTTGTCTATAGGTATCTCTCTATTTGTACAGAAACTATCTACATGTATAGTTTGCCATAAAAAAATATTTTTTTCGAATGGGTGGCAGTTTTGGACGTTCGATATGTGATTTTGAATACGATTTGAATTAAGTCTGAATTTCAATTTGAAATTTTGCGAGTTGTAACTTTTGTATAATTCCAACAATGAGTCTCCGATTCCAGTTTACCTTCTCAAATATTTCATATTAGACAATTCAACATCATAATCGTGCTATTTGCAGACACGAAGGCTGTACTGGAAATATTTTTTTAATACAGTTGCTCAAAAAGTGGTGTATTGCAGGGACGTATAGCGTTCGGGATGTGGGCTTTTACATACTCGAGCTTTTTGTTTACCTTTTCGGAACTCGTGCGTTCTCTTTCCCAAATGTCAAAATAATGTCTATTAAAAAGAAAAAACCAACCACGAAGTTTTTACAAAAAACATTCATAGGAGTTTTTATGATTCATGCAAATATTTCCTACTTTGTTTCAATATCGGATTTAATGATTTGATTCAATGTGTTTGGTTAGGTTTCATTTCTTATAACTTTTATAAGAAATAAATGATTACTTAGTTAAGTTTATTGTGTTTTTATTATTCTATTAAATTGTTTAATTTTTTCGCAACTGTATTAATAATAGTTGTTCAGTACAAGTGTGGAACCGTCATTGCAAGCCCCCAAACTTTTTGAAAAAAGCTGATATTTTGACGTCAGAATTTTCTACTGAAAATTAGGGTGCTTTTTTGATATTAAGTTAAAATAAGGCGAAAAAATAAATATTTTAAATCAAATAAATTACAGTGTATTTGGGACATAATAAGGTA
>CATIXQ010000007.1:19213989-19305528 GCA_949711755.1 Leptidea juvernica | reverse complement strand
TTCTACCGCATTTATCACGGGGAGTGTTCCGAAGAGCTGTTTAACCTGATTCCTGCCGCCGAATTCCACCTTCGCACGACACGCCACAAGTTAGGATATCATCCCCACCATCTGGATGTGTGGCGGTCCTCCACAGCGCGGTTTTCAAGAAGCTTTCTTCCAAGTACTACAACGCTGTGGAATGAGCTTCCTTGTGCGGTGTTTCCGGGACGATACGACATGGGTACCTTAAAAAAAGCGCGTACACCTTCCTTAAAGGCCGGCAACGCTCCTGTGATTCCTCTGGTGTTGCAAGAGATTGTGGGCGGCGGTGATCACTTAACAACAGGTGACCCGTACGCTCGTTTGTCCTCCTATTCCATAAAAAAAAAGCAAACGTTGTATAGCAACATAAATTAATAAAAAAAAAAAACAATAATTAAAACTTTTGGAGTATAAAAAATAGTTGGCGACCGATTCTCTGACCTACCGAATATATCGTACATAAAATTTATCGTACTACAATAATCATTATATTCGATTGCAATCTTGCAATCTTGCGAATCTGTGGATGGAATAGAATAATATTAAAATCGCGATACAAAAATATGTGTTGATCGTTGACGGGTGACAATTTAAAGTTGTGTGAAATTTTTAATGCTGAATCATAACAAAATAAAAATAAGAAAAATTTGTCAAAAAAATACTTTACTCTTATCATTTAGGGGTATGAAAGATATATGTTGGCCGATTCTCAGACATACCCGATATACACAGAATTTTTTTTCGCCGAGTTTGACAAACACCGGGACACGAGAATTTTATATATAAGTTAACTAATAAGGATAAAAACTAACGAGCTTCTACATTAATCGTTCCGTAGCTTCGTGACAAACACAATTAGAAAAGCTTTCAAGATTACTTCATTCCATTAATATTATTATTATCATCCTCTTGTCATTTTCTTCTGGAGCTTACATGCACAGTTAGCCTTATATTTCTAGATAGAGTCTCTTGATGTTAGACAACCGATAAAAACTGGCCAGGAATATTAGTTTAGTGTGCGCGAGAAGCTACGTCTTACACTTTGTATTACACAAATAGTGTGCGTGAATTGCTCAATATAGAGGTTAGTTCTCACGGACTAGTAAAGAAAGAAGGACTCCGCGCCGTGATATTAGCAAGCTAGGCACCTTTATGCTAGTGTGTGTGCGGTTACGGGGTATACCAGTTACACAATTTTGTCTCCCTTAAATAATATAAACATATCCACAAATACTTTAATATTATTGTTTTTACACTTTTTCACAACCCACGACGGCATTTTTAAAATATTTTATTGCGACGCAAACTGATCTGTCACAGACGATGGCAAACCTCATAATGGCGGCTGATCGTCTTGTATTAGTGTAAGTGTTTGCGTGGGGCAATTTATTTACACATTTACCGGCTTGTATTGGTGCCTCACTGTTATGTAAGGTGACACGGAGTCCTTATTTGTTTACTCGTCCTTGGTTAGTTCTATAGTAAAAATTTTTGCGATGTTTTCACAGCTGTCATAGTCTATCTAGACCATAGTTTCTCAACCTTATTTTGCTCACCGCCAACTTTGAGAATATGTTTTTTTCTAGAGTATTTTCTCGTATTTTTTTGCCTTTTTAGACTATATTTTTTAATACACACGCCCCATCTGCGCCATCTCAATGCCCCTTAATTTTCTCTGGGTCTTCTACTGCCCCCCCGGAAGTCACAAACGCCCTCAAGGGGGCGTTATCGCCCACGTTGAGAACCTATGATTTAGACGTATAAATGATCTAAGCAATTTTGTTTATACAGTTTACAATGGTACCTTTTAATATAATTGCAAAGTGTGTACATGTAGGTAATAAGATTTTTTCCAAAAAGAAAAACAATTTGGCTAAAAATTACCCTCAACCCCCAAACTAGGATAGCCCGGGACATGGGCATGTCTCTTCCCAGTTGTGCAAAGTAAAATGTCAATGAAATCAAACATCAATTTATACCAACATTAATTAATGGTGGTTATGCAACTAAAGATGACAACAATATCTATTTTACATAAAATTTAGGGTTTGTGTGTGTGTGTGAAAATGTGTTTAGCATTTTATTCATCAAATACAGCTATACCTAATATAAGTCGACATTAACGTATTAGATATTCAGTAGCTTCATGAATTAGGTTCGTTACAAGTGTGACAAGACGATGACTTTAAAGTGAATTTTCAATCAATAGAAAAACTCATATTGTTCATTTAGATTAAAGCTGCTGGTTTACCTAAAATATGGTCGAGGGAGGCGATGGCTGGTCCATGCGTCATGCTCGTCAACGGGCGCTACTTGTGGTGGATGGAATTCTGCGTTCCGAATGAGGTGTATGAAAAAAATACATTTTTTAAGTATTATATGATTTACTTACGAAATAAAATATATTTGATTTGTAAGATCTCGAACTTCGGTCATATAATGCGCAGTGATAGGTATCGGATGCTTTTCAACTCTGTTGTCAGATCTAATCTAGAATATAGCTCAGCTGTGCCCATATCACAAAAAATATATATCACGAATAGAAACTGTACAAAAAAAGTTTCTTTCAAAGTTAAGTTTTTTTGCAAATAAATATATCCGTAATGATAGCTATGAGAATAGATTAAATACATTTCAAATAAGGTCTCTGCGAATACGTAGAAATGCTTCACAATTGCTGTGTTTACATAAACTTTTAAGCTATGATATGGACTGTCCTTCGCTTCTTTCACAAATCGGTTTGCATGTGCCTGCCTTCAATTGTCGGCTTAGTACTTTTTCCCCAATGCACATTAAATTCCACCACAGTAATTATGGCTTAAACTCTACAGCTAATGTTACAATTATATAATTGTATTTTTAGTATAGATGAAAACACTGATATCTTCGTTTCAAACTTTCTTAATTTTAAAAAACAAATTTATATTGCTCTCCAAAATTTATAGATTTTAGATTTTAAAATATCACATGTATTTCTTATAGTACTGTTGTGCCTACCTATAATTTAAGTACATTTAAACTATTTTATTATATTTGTTTAATTCTTAGTGCATAAGTTAATAAATTGTATTTAGTTGGTAAGCCTTTATAAATAAATAAATAAATAGATGCTACAAATTATTTGGATGAGGAAAATTGCTGGGAAAAGAGGTGTTGGAAGAATAAAGAAGTCTTGGCTCAGAAATATAAGGGAGTGTACTGTCATGAAGACCGAGAACTATTCCGCTTTACCAAGGACAACGAGATGCTTAAAAAGCTGACTGCTAACCTCCACTAATGGAGAGGCACGTGGAACAGGGCCGCTATTTTATATATTTTGTTTATATTGCAGTTGATTCACTGATTTGCTTCATTTTCTTTGATAAATTGTGTCGTATAAGTGTCAATCTAAATACCATCAATCAATCTGTTGCGCGAATGTGACGCGACATAAAACCACGTTGTGATTCAAATGGCGTTAGAAGCTTGAAACAGTTTGAGCAAACACAGTATGACAAAGATTTTTGTGTATTACTTACAAATCCACTTAAAATTTTATGCTAGCGTGAATTATGTATCTTATCTATACTACTAATATAATATGATTTCACAAATGTACTTCCAATTACAATAAAACAGCATTCAGACTTGTAATCGATTGCCATAAATAATGTCAGACAAATTATGAAATATTTGCTAAACCATATAAAACCTTAACCTTAATATAGTAGAAATAGTACAATAATATTACGACATTATAAGATTTACTCATTCAAATACAAATTCAAATATTTTTGTTCAAAATAGGATGTGAAATCACTTATTGAAAGTCAAAAAAACTACCACCCATTCCAAAGTGAATGCCTCAGGCCTGAGAAGAATGGGCGCAACAAACTCAGCGGGCTTTTTTTTTTCATCAAAAATATGTTTTACAATTAAAGTAACATTTACAAAGTAACATTGTACAATTAAACTTGTTATTTAATAGCCTGAGGGCGGTCGCTCCATTCCCAATCTGTGGTATCATTAAGAAAGTCATTTATGTTATAGTAACCTTTACCACACAAACGTTTTTTAACAATTCTTTTGAATAACGTAACACCTTTGTTTTGAACATTTTCTGGGACCTTGTTGTAAAAGCATATACATCGCCCCACAAAAGACTTACTAACTCGACTTAGCCGAGTAGTAGGCATCATCAGTTTATGTCTGTTCCTGGTGTTAACATTATGGTTATGACAGTTTCTGGAAAATTCACTTATGTGCCTATGAACATACTCGTACATTACATTATCAAGAATATATTGAGAAGCAACAGTCAAGATGTTAATTTCTTTGAATTTTGCTCTCAATGATTGCCTAGGACCTAGGTTATAAATAGCGCGAATAGCCCTCTTCTGCAGCACAAATATTGTATTAATATCGGCAGCGTTGCCCCATAGCAATATACCATAGGACATAATACTATGGAAATAACTAAAGTATACTAGTCGCGCCGTATCTATGTTAGTTAATTGTCTAATTTTTTTAACCGCGTATGCTGCAGAACTAAGTCTGTTCGCCAATCCTTCAATATGGGGGCCCCATTGTAATTTGGAATCTAGAGTTATGCGAAGAAATATAGCAGATTCCACCGGTTCTATCACCTCTCCATTTAACAAAACATTTGCATTTACATTTTTGACATTTGGTACGGTAAATTTAATGAATTTAGTTTTCTTGCTATTTAACAATAGGTTATTAGCGCTAAACCAGTACACGATGTCAGATAAAATATCGTTCACTTCGTCATACATAGCATGGTTTCTTTTCACTTTGAAAATCAGTGAAGTGTCATCCGCAAACAATACTAACTTATGTTTTTTCTCTATAAGATTAGGAAGATCATTTATATAGATAAGGAAGAGGAACGGTCCAAGAATAGATCCTTGTGGTACCCCCATACTGAGAGGAGTCCCAGGAGATCTTCTGCCATTAACGTCGACCCTCTGAATTCTATTGTTTAGATATAAAGTCAGAAGATCGAGCGCAGTTCCTTTTATGCCATAGTGGTATAGCTTCCTAACCAGCGTTGAATGTTGAACACAATCAAAAGCCTTAGATAAATCACAGAAGATGCCAAGTGCATTCTGCAATTCCTCCCAGACATCAAAAATATTCTTGATCAGCTCAACACCTGCATCCGTTGTTGAACGTCCCCTAGTAAAGCCAAATTGTTTCAAATGAAGTAACTTATGAGAGTTAAAGTAAGTAAGCATTTGGGTTAAAATTATTTTTTCAAAAATTTTACTAAGGGTTAGCAAAACCAACACAGGACGATAGTTGTTCGGGTCGGAAGAGCATTCCGACTTAAATATTGGTGTAATTTTACTATGTTTCAGAAGGTCAGGAAACACGCTACGATTAATACAATTATTAAATACTATTGCAAGATATGGTGCTATGACATCAATTATTGAACTTATTATTTTAACAGAAATGCCCCATACATCAGCAGTTTTTTTCATGTCTAGAGATTTAAAAGTTTTAATTATTTCTCCAGGGCTAACAAAACTAAAATTGAAATTTTGTTGACATCCTATAACATTTTCCAGAAGAAGTGACTTAGCAACACTGGTGGAGGAGACAAGAGTGTTTGTGATAGAAACTGGAATCTCAGAAAAAAAAATCTCAAAAGCAGTAGCAACTTCCTGCTGAGATTGAATTATTGTATTGTTTATTGATAGATTATATCCAATGTTGCGTTCTTTCAATCTTCCAGATTCCCAGTTAATAACGTTCCAAGTCATCTTTATTTTATTTGGTGCATTTTTAATTATTTGTCTGATATGCATAGACTTTGCAATAGAACAAACACTTTTAAATAATTTAGAGTATTTTTTAACATACTCGAGAAAAGATGCATCATGATTATACAATGATCTCTCACTATACAGTTCATATATCCTTTGTCTGCTCCTATGAATGCCAGCTGTTGCCCAATCATTAAATGACAGGAGACCACCTGATTTGACTGTCTTAGAAGTAAATATAGAAGCAAACTCTGTTTTAATTATTTTAAATAACATATCATACATTTCATTTGGATTTATATTATATTTGAATAAATCCAAATTTGAGAGTTTAACTGACACATTGCCTCTATATTTCTCCATTCGCCTATTATTCACAGGAACAAACGTAAACTTTTTAATTTTAGTACATTTATTGACCTCAATATTAAAAGAGGCTAACTGACCAAAGTGGTCTGAACTCAGTTTGTTAATTATTGCCAGAGAAATGGGTTTATAATTGGTAAATATGTTATCAATACAGCTTTTGGAGGTGCCAGTTACTCTAGTAGGCTCTAAGAAAATATTGGTTAAATCATATGATTTGAATAAAGATCTGAATCTAATACTGGTTGAGGATTTTTCTAATAAATTAATATTAAAATCACCATATATCATGATATACTTCTTAGACTCAGATAATTTTAATAAAACCTCCTCCAATACACTTTCAAATAATTCATATACTGCATCTGGGGGTCTGTATATACTAACAACAATGGCGCGCTCGAGCTCTGCACAGGCTATTTCAATTGTACGTTCAACAGAGAGGCCCACAATATCTTCTCGTTCTTTGAATTTAAATAATTTACTTACAAGAATAAGAGAGCCGCCACGTGTAGCTTTTTCTCTGCTAAACGCACTTGCCACCTGATGACCACTGAAGTTAAAGATGAGCTCATATTTTCTGAGCCAGTGCTTTGTTAAACATAAAATATGTATATCTTTATGATTTATAAATAACTCCAGTTCAAGTTCTTTACCTAATAATCCTTGCATGTTTTGGTGCATCAGGTTTGCAATTTTACAATTATTACTTATTCTAGTACTTGTTATATTACATTGTGTTTTTACACTGCTAGAGGAGTCCCTTATTGTCTTAATGTTTAATTTTTTGGAAAATATTCCAAATCTTTGCTTAAATTAGTACACTGCTCAATAGAAGCAGTGGTTATTAAATTAATACTCTGCTCAATAGAAGCGGAGTCCACAAAGTTATCACACTGCTCTATAGAAGCAGTGCTTATCAACTTACAACTAAACTGCTCAAAAGAAGCAGGGGTTGCCAAATAGTTGGCTGTGTTATAGTATAAATAATATGATAGCGATTATGCTATCTGTCTTTTATAGAAATTAGATAGGTGTAACCTATCAGATGTCAAAACCTTACATTTTTTATAATTAATTATGTTATTAATGTCTATTATCTGTATTTTATTAGATAATATATTATTATTACATGTCAAATAATGAGAAGTAGACAATAGGGTTAACAAATTGTTTAAATTGTATCGTATTTTGTTTTCCTGTGGCAAATCAGGCATATATGGCAATGTGTACATTATAAGATTAGCTTTTGTTATTATTGATTGTTTAATGTAATTTGATCATATAATATGTTTAATTTATTACTTATTTTAAACATTTCATTTACTGATTGCTCAAAAATAAAATAAAAAATATTAAGTTCTAATAATACGAATTTAAACGAATGCTAAGCAAACTTATTTAATAAGTGAGAATGACAAACCGTGTGGCCACTTAACATGTTTTTTATTTATTTACTTAGTAGGAAGCCCATGCTGTATACAATCTCTATATTTTCTTATGGTAAATTTACACATTAATAATTTCATTTACCTAGCATGATATACCCCATTTACAGGCTCACTCTACACGCAAGCGAGAATGGAAGAACGAAAATCCCAACCATCCTGGCAATCCACGTCCTGGCAACTATTTCGCATTCATGTACTTTTGTGATTGGGATGTAATCAAAAGATAATATATTTTATTTACTCATATAAAAGTTATCTTAAAAGAAAAGAGAAAATAAAAGAGAAGTAATAGTCATTATTTTAATAAAATTTGTTGTTTTTCTCACTGGCCGGTGTGCAAAAGCACATAAATAAATAATAAAAATTCACGCTATTTTAGTGTCCCTGTCTCTTTTTCTTGCCGACAAAATGCAAAACTCTTTGTAAAGAATCTCGTGGGATTTCATATAAAAAGTTTTGAACCGTAAACAACTCACAGCTTCAAAGGAGAATAAATTGGCTCGTGCTCAACTTCACTCTTAATTAATTGTTATTTTACATAGCCACAAACTTAAGGTTGTTTATAAATTAACATACAAACTTGTTTAACATAATATTAAATTGGCTACAACTCGCTTCTGCTACTTTTCGCTTGAATTCGGGATATTACTTTAATAACGAGCATAAGAACAGTAACGGTGCTATTACAAAAAAAAATTAAACATGGCTTAGACACCTGTTTTGTTAACCAGTTTAAGTGACGTCTAAAGATTGACGATAAATAACAGAAAGACACGGATTTGTTATAGAACTTTATAAAACAAGGGTCCAACACGTGTTTAACTCTTTTGTAATAACACCGTAAATGTTTTGGAGACCTACCAATGGGAGGCTCGTTTGCACCGGATGCCGGCTAGATTATGGGTACCACAACGATGCCTATTTCTGCCGTGAAGCAGTAATGTGTTAGTTTTACTGTGTTTCAATCTGATAGGCGCCGTAGCTAGTGAAATTACTGATACTCTGCAAATGAGACTTAACTTCTTATGTCTCAAGGTTACTAGGAAAATTTTAGTGCCACTCAAAAGTTTTAGGTTTTTCAATAATCCTGAGCGGCATTACATGGTAATGGGCAGGGCGTATCAATTACCAACAGCTAAACGTCCTGCTCGTCTCATCCCTTATTTTCATTAAAAAAAACTTAGTAGAACGAGATATTACTTCAAGCTACCCTAAATTCTAGCGCTCATAAAGGAAGTCTTCTGCCGCATTTATCATAAGAAGTGTTCCAACGCGCTGTGTTTCATTTCTACAAAGTGCGATTTTAGAGCACCTTTCTAATTGGGAAATACTTCCTTGTGCGGTGTTCTCAGGCCGTTACTGCACTTTAATGACCAGTATTGCTAATGTGACTATAGTGTGAATCTAGTGCCAAAGGGCACTTCCCGATTTTGAAAGGTTACCTATGCCCTATCGTCCTCGACACACCACAGAAAAAAGCAAATTTCATAGCTTGTTTGTAGGTGGAAGAAAGTTCCTTGAAAACTACACAGTAGAGGAACCCCAGATGCCCAGATAGTTGTTATATATATATGTTCATAGAACATGCACGCCTACGAGTCCAATTAATTTAAATAAGAATATTTTAGAGTTTGAAAAATCTTTTATCCATCAGTGTGGGAGTGTGTCGAAGGAAACATCGCGGAAAATCCGTTGGGACGGGCACGGCGGGAGCTGTTGTGTTGACGATCATTTATGTAGATACGCTTCGGAACTATTCAGTTCAACCGTTCATCCATCCAAGTCGCTTGTTCTTCCAATTGTTTGTAAAGTTTTTCTTTGGAAATAATATTGAGAAAATAAATAGCTTAAAGTATATGTCAAACAATATCATCATCATTCCAAACGCAACATATTGCAAATTTAATATTTTAATCACATTTTGAAAGTCAGAGCGTAACATGTCTAATTTGCAGAAAAATATTATATTCATCTATCAGACGTACTTGATATAGTAAATCTGACAATACATGAAGATTTCCTTGACCAAATTAAAAATGTTAAATAATTAACTTAACCATTGCCGTTTACAAATCAGAAAGCTATTACTCAGGATATAATTATATAAAGACATTTTATAATTATTCTGAAAGTAACTGTAAAAGGTGCGTATTGAGGTTTTATCTACTATTAAAAAGTGATCGTCCCTTTTGTAATTAATTTGTTCTCGCCTCTGTAGGGTAAAGGTAAACTTAGCATTTACCATAACTTATTAAAACAGCTTGTTTCAATGCAACTAATAATTTAAATTCTAACCGAGTTTAAATCTAAACTTGTGTGTTTTTATCGTTGAATTGGTATAAATTTTACAAGTTCTATTCCTTGATTTCAGACAAAAGTTTCTTCTATTCTAAGAGGTTCAGTGTAAGAAGCATGCTGTGTTTTAATGGCACAGATTGTTATATTTTTTTTTCTTCAGCTTATCACTGAGCCTCTTCTACGTTTACAAAAACAGTACGTTAGAGTTCCCAAGGGAGGGCGCTCCAGTTTGTCGCCAACTTTGCCAATGTACACGCAATTCTCTTGAGGGACACCGACATATTATGATATAACAGTTTTGAGGTTAAATGGTTTTGACGTCCATAGAGACCCACTCATTAGAAGAAGCCAAGCCATCCTGTTTTTAACAAAGGGCCATTTTGTAAGAATTGTGCAACATAGTTAAGAACTGCCTGAATAAAGACTAAAATATCAGCAACAGAGTCAGCAAAGGCATCAAGGTTATTTTCAGTGACTGATTGATCGATTCGATAATACCATATAAAATATTTTGATAAATCTCTGCATTAATATAGCCATGGATTAATGAACTTATGATAAAATGAGGATCAATTAGAAATATTGTTCTATATCATAAATTATAATCATTTTGATAAATTAAATAAAGTATTGCATTCAATATTCGAAAATCAATAGTGTTGTTGGCCCACCGCCGTCAGTTCACCAGAGGTCATATTGTCTTGAAGATTAGCCAGAATATTCTGACAGAAGATCAGCCAAAAATGTTCCTCCTTATGCACCCTTCGTCTCTTGGGCTTAAATCACCGAATGTGTTATTTTGAAAAAAAAAATGATCACAATTATTAGAAATCATCAAGATATATATTTTTGCATCATAACTCATAAATATTAAATAGGAAAATAAACAAATATGCTAAAGGTCATTCAATCATTTTCCTATCAACAAATAAACGGAAATCATAATATGAGACTAAAAGTTAAAGTATATTTATCATTCCATTAAAAAACATTATAATTTAAATTAGCAATATCTCTTTTTTAGCATTATGTCTGAAATTTTTTCGACATATAAATTATTATCAAATAGATGGAATATTGTTACCTCGAAAATAGATAGAATACTTTATTGATGGAGGACTGAAAAGATATCAACAAGCGTTAAGACGTGACACGTTTGCAAAAGTTCTGTTTAACAAACCGTGACTGACCTTTCAGTTGGCAACATAAATCAAATTTGATAATATTGCCAACGTAAGTGTGTGCCTATCATTTTGGGAAATAAATTGGAGGAGTGATTTATGCTGTTCCAATTTATATTTTTGGACTGAAGAAATAATGACCACGCGTGTCTAAGGACAGTAAGTGATCACTTCTGAATTTTTTTTTAAGATCTATAGTAGGATATAAGTATGTGCTTTCTATGTATATAGCCTTTGCACAGTCTTTTTGGAAGAATTTCTTTGGAATATGAAACGGATATCAACAAGAAACGTATGGCTAAAAACTTAAAAAAAAAATAACGATTAGTGTAAATATTTAGTTTTATGAATGAATCGCTGATTCTATTTATTTTGAAGCAATTTCATAACTAACATCAATATACCTAGGTTTTCCTGTGTGACAAAGTCATCTATAGATGTGTTAAAGGCAATACTAGTATGTGTGAATATTTAGATTGCTTTGTATGTTTATTTTATGGCTTCAATAGCTTCCTAATGCATTAGTATATATTAACCAAAAAATTAACAAACCATTGAAATATTTGCATATCTGTCATGACGAAACATGTGCCTACTCTTAAATTTGAAACAAATTTACTTGTGAATGTTTGTAGCAAATAAAAAACTTTGACTTTGATTAATGCGATAAAGTTATTACAGTCTGCCTTATTTTACTAAGATCTATTTTTATAGTCATTACCAATATTATAAAATATGTGATATATAAAATGTGTGAATGTGAATCGGTTTGTTTTTTGTCTTTACGCCTTGACTACTTAATTACAAACAAACTGAGCAAGTACTCATCATAAAATATTTCAAAACGACACAAAGTGGTACAGAAAAAGACTTAATAAGGAGATTGATACAAATTTAAGGCCATCACCATGAATAACGAAAATGTATGCAACCAACGAGGTATTGATTTAATTCCACATCTTTATTTTATATTAATTATAAATAAGAATATTCAAGGAAATGTGCGTGCCTAGATGGGCAACTATATTATACTAAAGTGGTCCTGAGGGAGTGTTTATTTATTTCACCCGGATGGTTTCACGGGGAGAAGCTAGTTAAGGTAGTAGGCTAGTAAGTAGTAATGACCGGAAACATTTTTAAAATACAAACTAGATTATATTAACTACTTAAATTTAAAAGAACTTGACAATAAAGTAATGGGATCTTTTCTGATCTAATCATTTATAATGCATCACGTTCGTGGCATCACCAGTAAGGTAGCGAAAATATTCGCTGGTATTTTCCGCTCGTTGCACGGATTGAGAGTACTCAGCTTTGCATATCAACCAGACCACGCTCCTGACTGTTCAAACAGTTCTGTGAAGCTCAATTTATTATGTTTAATTTTAAGTTTGTTACCTTGTCTACTTCTTACGTTTACCAGGAGGCTCCTTTGCACAGGATGCCGAATAGATTATGGGTACCACAACGGCGCCTATTTCTGCCGGGAAGCAGTAATGTATAAACATTACTATGTTTTGGTCTGAAGAGCGCCGTAGCTAGTGAAGTTACTGGGCAAATGAGACTTACCATCTTTTGCCTCAAGGCGACCAGCGAAAATGTAGTGCCATTCACAGTTTTTGAGCAATTACCATAAGCTGAACGTCTTGCTCGTCTCATCCCTCACTGTCTTAAAAAAACCGGATATTCGTATTGTTTTTAAATTCAGGAAGTAAGATATTCATTTCAAATCACTTAGAATACATAAATCACTATGTAATATTATAATACGACGATGTCATTGAGGTTTATGAAAACTTTCTTGCACGTCTTCTTTTAGAGAAAAATTAATTGTAGACTGTTTATTTGATTTAGTTATAATAATAGGATAGGATAAGTATAATATACCTTTTGTCTACATGTAAAAGCATTTTAGCGGCTTATAAATGTGTTATAAAATATATGCAATCACTAGTAAAACAGCACATGTCAATGAAACTCACTCTATTAACAATGCGTTGAAAATTTTTTCGAACCCGGCTTTCAACTGTTATCCCATTTATCTGAATTACCTGCGACATGTATAAAACATACAATGGTCGTATCCGAGCTGTTAGAATAATTCGGACATAGTTGAAGTTTGTGATTAAATTTTCTTTATGTGATTGCTGATTTTGTTTAAACGTAAGTCACACAAAAAGTTTTGCGTAACTTAAAAAACCATCTTGTTATAACCAAAATATTATGTTTCTTGCTTTTTAAAATACTCTCCTTTACATTTTAAACATTTTTTTATGCGATCGAACCATTTTTTATAACAGGAGGACCACAGATCTGAAGGCATGTTTTTTACGTGCTGATTGAACGCTATCACTGCCACTTCGGAATTGGTAAAAGTGAAACCTCTCATCAAATCTTTGATTTTTGGGAAAAGATAGAAACCACATGGTGCTAGATTGGGGCATGGTTGGGTGACGAGTTGTAATTTTTCGGAAGCTAAAAATGACTTAGTTTAGTTGGCCGTGTGTGAAGAAGGGTTGTCATGATGTAGGAGAACGCGGCTTTCTGATCGTCCTTCGCGAGCTTTTTTGGGTTAAGAAATGGTAGAATACCACTCGGCATTAACACTCTTTTGATCTTCAAGTGGAATTATGCAGATGGGACCAGTAGTTGAGAACAAAAATGCGATGATTTTTTACCAACGTTTCTCGCCTTTCTTACTTTTGTTGGCCTGTTCTCATTTTCAAACACCCATTCACAAGATTGCTGTTTTTTTAGGGTTCAAAACAATAAATCCACGTTTCGTCAAATATATACAAAAAAAACAATTGACAAATGATTTCCCGCCATTTTTTTTTATTACTAAGAAGGTTGCAACGTTTCAAAAAATATAACATTTGAAATTCAAATAGTTCCGAGTAGCTAGAAGTGCAAAACTTTTAGTGTGCCCCATGTATTTAAGGTCCAGATCGTATTGTGGTCCTCTCCTATAATACTACTACTTCTTTTAAAATAAATATACAAACAGTTACATATAATATAATAGAAACTCCCATGAATATAAATCTCTTTCAATTCATTGTTATTCATCTATGTTGTCTTCTATGTGGTTCATTCTTCAAACTAAAGTTTCCATCACGAAAGCGTTTTAACCAAAATCGCACGGTGCGTTCATTAGCAGCCCCCTCTCTAAACGCAACATTGACATTACGAGCTGTTTCTGTCGCGTTAGTTCCGCGTCGGAACTCGTATTCAAAAATCACTTGAAGTATCCATCTTATTTGTCTAAGCTGAATAAAAAAAAAACAACTGAAAGTCGATAGTCAAATGTTGCACATTTGTAAAAGAAGAACTACATAAGTACTCGTAAGTACCATGTGAAAAAAGTTTCACGCAAAAATCTCAAACCTTGAAGGTTCTATGTTAATTCTATGTACCTCATACAATGTCATAATTTAACGCCTATTATTTTTGACATTAATTTAAAACAGGTTCAATGGTAATTGTAATAAGTTGCAACTAATTTATAAGTAAGTATGAAACACGTATTTTAAAAAAGTGTGTGTGTACTTATGTATGCACGCAAGAAGTTATACATCTTTGGCGTAACAAAAAATCTTTAAAATTATTTATTCCTCCTACTATTTATACTTGCAAAAATGGCTTTGATAATTAATTATTAAATAACGAATACGGCTGTATGGGCTTGAACCCTTTGCCTGTCCTAATAATGAAGAAACCAAAAGATGTCTACTGGAGTTTGGCGGGAACTCCAAACGTGGCGGTCGATTTAATTAGTTTTACTGTTATTCGTTAAAATATATTGTGTTAATATTACCAAAACTTATTTTAGTCAGTGTAAATAATTGTACATTTTGTTAATTATTAAAATGAATGAACCGGAGGACCCAGGTGGAACGCCGAAACGAACCAAAATTGTTCGAAAAAGAGGTGCGAAGGAATGTGGACCTGAAGAAGGCGGCGGTGAGGATGACTTTACTCCGTTTTTTAAGCCAGGTTATCTGAGACTTTATCCTGAACACTGTACAAATACAGACTTCAAGGTTTTTGTTGAAAGCCAGGACCAACAAGTTAAACTTGGAAATAAAAGCCCAGTTTACTTAAATCATATTTTTACTTCAGAGGTGAAAGGTGTGGTAGCTTTACATAGAGTCAATGCCAACAAAATTGCGGTTGTTTTCAAACAATACAACACTGCAAATAATTTCATAACAAATACTGACTTTTTAACAAAGCACAACTTGAAGGCGCATATTCCTGCAGCGCAGATAGAAAAAACTGGAATTATCCGATATGTGCCTACCAACATTTCGAACAAAGATTTATATACGAAACTGTCTTCGATCTATGAAATTATTTCAGTGAGAAGATTCATGAAAAAAGTCGGTCAAAGTACTGTAGGTCTTGAGACTGTCAGTATAACTTTCTTATCAAATGTTCTGCCCGACAACATCCAATATGACCTATTTTCGTTCCGGGTGTTTGAATATGTCCCGCCGTTGCAGCAATGCTTCCGGTGCTTCAAGTTCAACCATCCTGCGAAAATTTGCAATGGTAAACAGCGTTGCTCAATATGTGCTGGGGAGCATAATTTCAGAGACTGCGATAAAAAAGAGAACTTGTGTTGTGTCAATTGTAGTGGCCCTCACCTGGCCATTTCCAAATCTTGCCCAATTAAAATGAAGAAAATACTTGAAAAAAAGGGGAACATTACTTATGCCTCTGTGGCTAATACAATTAAGTCATCTGATTTTCCGTCTTTACCTGCACATTCGAGCAACATTGTGAAAACTCTACCATCAAGCCAAAATGTATATAAATTAAATAAAAATGTAAATAATGTAAATAAAACAGTACCTGAACCTAACTTGAACCAAACTCAACTTAAGGCGCAAATTGCAAACAATAAGAATATTCTGATGGCAATGGTCCAAACTTTAGTTGAATTGGGTAATAAAACAGATAATGAACCTGTGACTACACTGTTCATTAAAGACTTACTTTTAAAAAATTTGTCACATTAATGGACAGTACAGTACAGAACATACAGCAGTTATGTATAGCTCAGTACAATATTCAAAGTATACATAGGAAAAAACCCTTATTGTCTAAATTTTTAGCTGAACAAAATGTTGATATCTGTTTACTCAATGAAACCTGGCTGAAAGACAATCAACATTTTAAAATTTCAGGATATAATTCCCACTATCATAACGCCCGAAATGAGCATGGTGGAGTAGCAATTTTGATTAAACCATATTTTAAATATAATATTATTCAAACCAGATTTTACCAAGACATTCAGACTGTGGCATTATCATTATATGTAAGTGGTAACCAATTAACGATTTTATGTGTATACTGCCCTCCCTCGAATGGTAACTTCAGAATAAATAAACTGCGTGATATAATTAGAGATTTGCCTAAACCAATATATGTGGCTGGAGATTTCAACGCTCACCATGTGGCATTTGGGTGTATGACGACGAAAAGTCGGGGTCATCAGTTATACGATTTAATTGATGAATTTGATCTATGTGTCCTTAACAATGGTAGCTTCACTACTATGAATTATCCTAACCGAAATCCATCCGCTATTGATGTCAGCTTTTGTAGTGCTCCAATCACTCCACTATGCGAATGGTGGGTGCATGATGATTGTATGGGGAGCTATCATTTTCCTACGCTTACTCGTGTTTTATTGTCCGTTGAGAGATACCAAATTAATCCTCCCATTGAAAAATTCTTATATAACAAGACAGACTGGACGAAATACAATGAGCTGTCGATAACTGCTTTTTATAATTTTGAAGTTAATAATGAGAATCCATTACAGTCATATGACGAATTTATCAAAAGGCTTGATACACTTAAGAGGGATACTGTGCCAAAGTTTGTCAAAGCAAATAACTATCGTTGTAAACCTCCAGCACCTTGGTGGAGTAACACATGTGAACAGAGTATTATTAAAACTTATGAAGCTTTAAAACTGTACAGAAGGGACCCAACCATTGATAATTACATTAATTACAAAATAATTGATGCTGTTAAGAAAAAGACTATTTCAGAACATAAGCGCAATGGTTGGGCGAACATCTGTAATAATTTTAACAGAACTACACCTGTTAGTATTATTTGGAAATACATCAAGTTATTTAAACGAATAAAATGCAATAACAGAACATATAATGACGAATTTGTTGTCCCTCTCTTAGAAAAATTATCTCAAAATGGATGTAGGGTTATTGATAATCTAGAAAGTTATTTTCAAATTAATAATAGCCTTCAGAAGTCCAGTTTCCTCATAGAACCCTTTACTTGGAGTGAGTTTTGTACAAGTTTACAATCCAGACGAAACACAACCCCTGGTTTAGATGATTGTCCATACATTTTGATCAAAAACCTAAATGAGTCCGTTCAAAAGAAACTATTAGCTAATCTTAATGCTCTTTGGCACTTAAAGAAAATTCCTAAATCTTGGAAAACACAGTGTGTAATCCCTCTACTTAAGCTTGACAAGCCACCTGAAGATCCTAACTCATATCGTCCCATATCATTGTCATCTTGTGTTGGGAAGCTTAATGAAAACATGATAAAGATGCGTCTTGAGTATTATGTAGAGGTGAACAACATCATTCCACATGTTCAATATGGCTTCCGGAGAGGCCGAAGTTGTGCTGACAGCTTCATCTCTCTCTTGTCAGATCTGAAATATGCCAAAAAAAATAATAAGTCCAGTGTTTGTGTTTTTCTGGATGTTCAAGGTGCGTTTGATAATGTAGACCCTGGCATTTTGGTTCAAGTTCTTTCTGACATTGGTATACCAGGCATACTTTGCCATTGGTTATTTAATTTTTTAACAGATAGAATTTTGTATGTAAGGCATAATAATATTCTCCATGGTCCAAGAAGGGTCTCCAAAGGTACAATGCAGGGGGCTACATTATCTCCATTGCTGTACAATGTATATACAAGTCAAATTCTTAATTTTGTGAATATAGAAGGTGTAAATATTTTACAATTTGCAGATGATCTTGTACTATATTGTACAGACCATAATGTTGATAGAGCTGTAAATAGTATAAATAATGCTTTAGATCAATTGTACATATATTATAATGACAGGTTGGCTCTACAGATTAACCCCAACAAAAGCAAGGCCATGATTTTTAGTAAAGACTTTCCCTCTAATGGCATACTCTACAATAATCATTCAATTTCAGTTGTACCTAATCATAAATTCCTGGGTGTTGTCATTGATAACAAACTTTGTTTTGATTTACACATCAATCACATTATAACTAATTCTCTTAAGGGCTTAAATATTATAAGATGTTTAGCTGGTGTGACTTGGGGTGCAGACCCCAAAGTTTTAAGTATGCTATATAAATCTATAGTCAGAAGCCACTTCGACTACAGTTGTTTAGCCTATTCAAATAGTAGTTGTGTAAAAAAACTAGACATAATTCAAAACAAAGCTCTGCGAATTATTTCTGGGGCTATGTGTTCAACTCCCATACGAGCTATGGAAGTTGAAACCAAAATAATGCCACTGTGTCTTAGAAGACTTCTGCTAATAGAAAGATATTTACTAAAGCTGTTATCTGGTAATGATAATGTTCTCAAAAAATAGTACCTTTTCCTGTACAATGCTTGGCTCAGCATACTTCGGGAGGTGATCTTTTACGAGGTTATTTCCCAGTTCTACCTCTCATTGTACTGCAAATGAATGAAGATTTTAGAAATGTAATTAAACAATCAAAGTGGACATGCTACTCATACCCATATTCCTCTATTATATTTGAGACCAATATTGTTACTAAAAAAATTTTTAATAATTGTGAATTATTAAGTTTTCTTTCCAACAATAACTACTATACTTTGTATACAGATGGTAGCAAAAGTGAGCTCTTTGTGCGCAGTGCTGTTTATGATCCCCAATCCAAGTTTGGTCAAAGTTTTCTTCTGGACCCAAAGTGCAGTGTTTTCACTGCAGAGGTATATGCGGCCCTCGAGGCCCTGAAGTGGATTGCACGTATAAATAGTTTTAATAATTTTTTAATTTTAACAGACAGTTTAAGTATGGTCCAAAGTTTAACCAATCTCAGATTTGACTTTAAAAAAAACTATATATTGTATAATATAAAAAAATTGTTATTTAGTTATGCACAAAAGGGTATAAAGGTCTCTTTTATGTGGATTCCATCACATAGGGGCATAACAGGAAATGAGACAGTAGATAAGATTGCACGTGATGGAACCAACATGTTGGATGTTAGCTCCATAGTAAAAGTACCTTTGACCGACTGCTATCAATCTATTGACAACCAGGTCAATAGTTTATGGGTCGAATTTTGGAAACAAGACCAAGAACAGAAGGGTAAATGGTATGGAAATATTCAAGCAAACTTACCTGTGGCACCATGGTATAACAAATTGAAAATGGCCAATCGGGACTTTATTACGACTATAAACAGACTGCGTTTTGGTCACTCCACCGTCCCGGCCCACCTGGCTCGGTTGGGTATAGTGGAGAGTAGCTACTGCACCTTCTGCAATAATTCTGTTGGTGATATCGAACATTTCATATTTAAATGTGAGTGCTTTTCGTTTGACAGATTGATTCTTGTCAGTGAAATTAGTGAAATAGTGCAAAATCAATTGACAGTGCAAGATCCCTCCCGCCGCCTGAGTGATATGTTGAAAAATAGATCGTATTACGTGCCTCTATATAAATTCATCAAAAATACAGTTGGGAAATTATAATATACCTAATAAAAATACCCAAGACTTGGCCTAAAGGTCTAGATACCAGGCCATAAACTCCAAAAAAAAAAAAGAAACCAAAAAAAAAAAAACGAATGTCGCAAACGTCAGAAAATTTTAAGAACCAACTTCAACCTGTTACTTTTGTGTTACAGTGATGCGCGCACATCTTAAACTTCACTCTCATCATTTTTTCATAACGTACCTAAAGAAGTATAACTTCAACAACTATATAAATTATATTCCATTACGATAAAAGTGATGGCCATACTCTAACATATTTGAATTATTGAACTTAACGTTGACTTACAAATTGTAGGAAACCTCTTATAAATGGAGGGTCGAAGGTTTTATTGATGTTTGGATCCATGTTGTATTTCTTAAGTGATGGCACACATCTTCTCATTTTTTATGGGGAATCGATGTATCTCTATACGTAACTACCTACCTGTATTTCCTTGGGTACTATGCATAATATAATAAATAATACCAGTGGGAGATTCCATCGCACAGGATGCCGGCTAGATTATGGGCACCACAATGGTGCTTATTTCTGCCGTGAAGCAGTAATGTGTAAACATTATTGTATTTCAAGCTGAAGGGTGCCGTAGCTAGTGAAATTACTGGGCAAATGAGACTAATATCTGAAGATATCTGTCCAATTTAACCCCCAGAAGACTCAAGTTTGCGCGTTTACCACTAAAAAAACCCCATTTGTCGTATCACCGCTCTTCGAGAACACTTCCCTTAAAGCCGCGCCTACTATCGGAATACTGGGTCTCGAAATCTCGAGCGATGGCCATCTGGAGGGCAAAGCCAAATTGGCTTCGAAGAAGCTGGGCGTCATCAATAGAGCACGGCAATACTTCAAGCCGGCCCACATTCTAGCGCTCTACAAAGCGCAGGTCCGGCCACACATGGAGTATTGCTGTCATCTCTGGTCTGGCGCACCCCAGTATCTGCTCGATCCATTTGACCGCGTGCAACGTAGAGCAGCTCGAATTGTCGGGGACTCAGTGCTCTGTGAACGGCTGGATCTCTTGGCGTTGCGTAGAGACGTCGCTTCATTGTGTGTTTTCTACCGCATTTATCACGGGGAGTGTTCCGAAGAGCTGTTTAACCTGATTCCTACCGCCGAATTCCATCTTCACACGACACGCCACAAGTTAGGATTTCATCCCCACCAACTGGATGTGTGGCGGTCCTCCACAGTGCGGTTTTCAAGGAGCTTTCTCCCTCGTAATACAAAGCTATGGAATGAGCTTCCTTGTGCGGTGTTTCCGGGCCAATACGACATGGGTACCTTCAAAAAAAGCGCGTACACCTTCCTTAAAGGCCGGCAACGCTCTTGTGATTCCTCTGGTGTTGCAAGAGAATGTGGGCGGCGGTGATCACTTAACACCAGGTGACCCGTACGCTCGTTTGTCCTCCTATGTCATAAAAAAAAAGGTCTCAAGGTGAAGAGCGCAGAGTTTTGGGTTTTTCAAGAGTCCTGAGTGGCACTGCATTGTAATGGGCAGGGCGTATCAATTACCATCAGCTGTATGTCCTGTTCATCTCGTCGTCATTAAGTTGAAATTAAGAGATGTGAGTCCCAAGTGATAGGATTCATGTTTTTCTGTAGAAGATTTCGATATGATATTATATTTACCATTCATTCATCATTATTTAAAAAAAAACGGGCAAGTGGAACTCTGCTTCGCGCACTAAGTTCTTTACTATTGAAGTAATAAGCATCATTTGACTAGAAATAAAAAAACCGTCAAATGTCTATTATAAATAAAAATCACCTACATCACATAAATTTATAAAATGTAACAATTTGCGGCAAAATCTCTTCATTCGCTTGAAGCTAGCTTCCAATATCAATGACACAGACACAACATACACAGAGTATACCTTAAGAGAATTTAGTCTTATAACGCCTCAAGGCGTTGTGGGCTAAAACAACTAAGACTTTAAGTTAAACGATAAAATATGATAGGAAGAATAATGAGGAACTTAAAAAAAAATTCGACAAGATTATGCAACTCGCAAATAATTAATAATTAAACATTTCACTAACAGATCAACCAGTTCAAATAGTCCTAGTTCGTAGATTTAGGGAACTTACAGTAGATATATTTTTTTAAGTTCAATATGAAATATATTCCCATCATCGCTGACCCTCCCGTAACTGTATAATAGTCTGCCATTGCCATAGATACTAATTTGCCTTATTACAATACTAGAGGAAGCTTTGAATATAAAAGGTACTTAAATAGTACTTAAGTTTTCCTATTTGTGTTTCAGCAAATTATTGTTACAAGTCAGCCTTTTCTATTTCCATTTTAGCCTCGGAAGCTGTGCTGCATCAGTACTCGTCTTGGTGTGACGCTTGGTGATCATAATGCTTCAGGACATTGCTTTTCCCTTAATTCTTTTGTATTGTTAAAATAGTTGATTTTTTATTATTTTCAGCTTCGTTCTTCTGTAGTCTGCAGTCCGATCAATTTATTACTGACCTTTTTAACCAAACCTTATTGTAAAATGTGTATTATACTACTATTATAATTATTAGATATATATAAATTTTTGAATCGGTAAAAACAAATTTCTGCATTGGTTTCGGATATAGGTATATTATATCACTTTGACGTCGAAAAATAACACAAATCATGTATCCGATAATTCTTCGGAATTATTAGATAGCCAATTTCAAAAAGATACTATGCAACATTAAAATAATATACTCTTACAGTAAATGAATAAAACTGTTCCCTTAAAAATTGTAATTGTATTTAATTCGGAATGTGTCACGCCTTTTAAATTAAATAATAATAATAATATTGACACACTTTTTACACAAATTATCTTGCCCCAAGTTAAGCATATATAGCCTGTGTTATGGGTTACAAGACAATGATATATTTAATACAATATACTTACTTAAACATACATAAATTCATATAAACATACATAAATACATTTAAACATCCATGACTCGGAAACAAACATCCATATTTATCATATAAATGCTTGCACCTACCGGGATTCGAACCCGGGACCTCTAGCTATACAGGTCGTCAAAATGGAATTTAGATCGTCAGCAATAATAATATTGCCAAAAATTTTTACCAAAAAAACTGGACATGTTAAGAAATGTATTAAATATATTTTTTTAATACTAATATTTATTAACAACAATGAGATAAAACTATCAACTTTTTCTAATTCCTTTTTGTAAACTTCTTTAAATTGATTATCTTTTGATATAATGGCAATGCAGTATAAATATTTTCAAGAATGTACAATGTCAAACCTAGATCAACGGAGATTAATTCTATTAAAATTTTAGTTAATTAGCATAATTCAAGAGGGCGCTGTGACAAGAATTTTGGCATATCTAAAATTAAAATTTTAATAAGTTATTACGAACATTGCTCTTATTTTAATTATAAAGATCCATTAAAACATGTTGTTGTTACAATGAGAATTGTTCTGAAAAGATAATAATTCAGAATATTGTTTGTTAGTATAACAGAGCATAGCTTGAGATGAAAACAAAAAAATAAGTGGTAAGTTATAGCAAAAAAAAAATAATATCTTTACTTTAAGCAGAAAAAAAAACATAATAGTCAAGTCAAAATACGACGTCTTAAATTAAAAAAAAAGATATGTATATTACAAAACCATGAAGCGAGCACGTGACACGGCTAAAAGTCTCTTTTAAATACCAACCACCATAGCGTGCTGGAATACGATCACCCGTGCGTAGAAAATATTATATATATCTATAATGCTTTTAATTTTGCATTTTTCAGCACAGTATTTACTGGCAGTGATTACACCTACGATCTATCTAACACCACACCCACTCTACCACCTCTATGTAGTATTAAATATCCCTATTAAATTATAAATATGAATGAAAGATTATTTCTTACGCTTCCACGCCTAAACCACTGAACCGATGTTGATGAAATATAGTATAGAGATAAACTAGAGCTTGGAAAAGGAGATAGGCTTTACATTTTGTTTCAAAAAATATATGGGAGAGGTTGAAATAGGTTATAGAGGTTTGTAAGTAAGTTCGTCATTTTCGGTTATAATACCTTTAAATTTTGTATTTAGGCAACTGATAAGAAGTAATTTATAAACATTGTTTGAGCTTTGTTGAAACTTTGACCTACATGGGGATGAAATAGAAGATAAAGTTCAGAGGGAAATACTATTAAAGAGACAGTCCACAATGACAAGAGATATTCGCTGTTTCATAGAAGAGCGCCACCAGCAGCAAAAAGAGCAGTTTGTATGAGTATTATTTGTAAAATATCCTATAAAATAAAAATGCTGCCCAAAGTAACTAACTATACCACACGGAAGAAGTAACGGCTAAAAGCTAGTACATAATATTTTCACTATCTTTTCAGCAGCTCTTACGCTACAATAACTGATATTTGACACACGTTTCATCAAAATGTCATGTTTGTTGAAGCGTGTGTCTCGTCAGCTGTACCGTCGTTATCTCAAGCTGCTGTACTTCGTCATCGGAATAGCGTGACGCGTCTTGAATGATAATAAATATCGCTCCGATTTATATAATAATTTAAATTAAACAAAATATCCACATCGATCGATGAGATCATGTTTGAAACGCTGCGAAGCTACTGAAGACCCCATACATATCCTTCTGGAATGCGAAGCCATTACCAGAATCAGGCTGGGTTGTCTAAAAATACCTTGACGACGTGCCCTGCCTGGACCCTCTGAGGATCTTACGCCTTTTAAAAGTAATAGGTCTCGAGGATATAATTTAAATCTCGGCACAGTAACACGGTAGGCACGCTAGCGCATGCAGGGGGCACAATAGATCCTAGGATTTAAGTGCATTTTAATCCCCAAATTATTATAATAATAATGCTGCGTAAGAAGTGTGGAGGTAGCGAACCAAAGATGAGAGTGATATGCAAGTGTTGTGCTCAGTATTTATGTATGGACACAACTATAACTGAGTAGACTCCAGTTTTGGAAGACCACTGCCACATTAAGTATTGCTTTTTTTTCTTTTGTATTAAGTTAAGTAGTTAGATTAAGCATATTCTATTTTGATATCATTAACTTTGTTATGTGAGTGTGTCAGTTTTTCTTCCAAAATAAATTCATTTTCATTTCATTTCAATAGTTCGGCAACACGTGTGCCGCGCTCTCTTTACTATACTCTCATTTATGGCCTTATTTATTTTTCATTCCAGATGAGCGTTAATGGCCTAGTAGACTCTCACCGCGGTGGAACCGATTGATCCTCACCCATCAGAGTTCCCAATGTTTTTAAATTCATATGAACGTTTATTTCATATATTTTTTAAGAGTCAACATTTCCTGAGGATGCCTCATGTAGAGGCGAAACACGTGTCGAATTGTTTGAAACCATATTTATTTATTTGGAAACAAATACAGATACATCCTTAAACATAAAGTACCTAAAGTAAAAATAGAAATATGGACTCAAGGATGTCTCCTTAAACAGTTTCACTAAGTACACTTAATATTTAAATTTACACTTAAATTTAAGTTACTATATAAATCTAACATAATGCAGTTGTAGACATTGTTACAATTTAGATGAAATTACGTGATTTGTAACTTACTCTGTTTGTGACAGGATTTGTTTTATTCTGAGTTTGTAAGTTTTATGTATTCATATTGACGGAATAAAGAAATATTGGCGGAATTAACACTCAAGAAAACTCAATCCATTTGGAAGACATTATAAGATATACAAAACATCCAAATAGATTATCATTACCTATTATTATTTATTTAGATTCACCAGTGGTAATTACAATATTACATTTATATTAATGCTAAGTTAGACAGGACTTATTAATAAATGCATTACCTGTTAAGGTGAAAACCGCATGCTGAAATAATTGTGAAATAGTTATATATACACATCTAGAACTATGTATGTAGCTACAAACCTACCTTGGCTAACACCGACTTCTAAACTTAACCTAGAGGATAAGGAAAGGCAGCTAAGAGTGTAGAGACAACGCAAAAAAAGTTTTTTTTTTTAAACTCGCAGTTCAAAGAATAATATATTTAGGCTGATATTAAAAAACTGAAAAAATACATTTCAAACTTAACCATATCTTTAAAATAAAAACAAACAAATGATAAAAACATACAAAGGTTAATGCATTTTTATTATATTTGTAAGTCTGGTGTGAAACAATGTGGACAGTCCAATATTCAATACGAAATCACCAACAGAAATTCCAATTCAATAAAAATTTATGGCAGCATGCAACCAAATACACGAAGAATATATTTTGTGATTGTTCGAATAAAAAGTCATTTCAACGTGAAGTGATCGTTGATCGCGTCCCATCAACAATATTTGTAAATTATCGACTTATGTTTTTTGGCTTACTTTCTGTACATAAAATACAATATTGCTAGTCATTGTTCACTGAGCTTTTAAAAAAAGAGCGACTCTACAGTTTTAATTTCTGACAAAGGTTGTGGAAGGAGTATGAATACTTGTCAATAATTGTACCATATTTAATGTATAAAAAAGTTCTACTGAATTATTTATTTTTCCAATCCAATCTTATATAAATAATATAAACTTACCATCTTTTTTGTATCGTTAACGTATTATTATAGCACTTTTTTTTATGGAATAGGAGGACAAACGAGCATACGGGTCACCTGTTGTTAAGTGATCACCGCCGCCCACAATCGCTTGCAACACCAGAGGAATCACAGGAGCGTTGCCGGCCTTTAAGGAAGGTGTACGCGCTTTTTTTGAAGGTACCCTTGTCGTATCGTCCCTGAAACACCGCACAAGGAAGCTCATTCCACAGCTTTGTAGTACGTGGAAGAAAGCTCCTTGAAAACCGCACTGTGGAGGACCGCCACACATCCAGATGGTGAGGATGATATCCTAACTTGTGGCGTGTCGTGCGAAGGTGGAATTCCGCGGCAGGAATCAGGTTAAACAGCTCTTCGGAACACTCCCCGTGATAAATGCGGTAGAAGACACACAATGAAGCGACGTCCCTACGCAACGCCAAGTGATCCAGCCCTTCACAGAGCACTGGGTCCCCGACAATTCGAGCTGCTCTGCGTTGCACGCGGTCAAATGGATCGAGCTGATACTGGGGTGCGCCAGACCAGAGATGACAGCAATACTCCATGTGTGGCCGGACCTGCGCTTTGTAGAGCGCTAGTATGTGGGCCGGCTTGAAGTATTGCCGTGCTCTATTAATGACGCCCAGTTTCTTTGAAGCCAATTTGGCTTTGCCTACCAGATGACCACGGAATTCGCAATCGCTTGAGATTTCAAGGCCCAGTATTTCGATACTAGGCGAGGCTTTGAGGGAAGTGTTGTCGAAGAGCGGTGATACTACAAATGGGGTATTTTTAGTGGTAAACGCGCAAACTTGAGTCTTCTGGGGGTTAAATTGGACAACGTTCAATTTTCCCCATTCCGCGACCTTCTCAAGAGAGGACTCGATAGAAGACACAAGTTTCTCCCGGCACTGGTCGACGATTTCCCGAGAGAGACCTGCATGGCCCGTGTATATGGCATCACCAGTGCTGTCGTCTGCATAGCAATGAATGTTGGAGGTGTCCAACATATCTTTGATATGCAGAAGAAACAGCGTGGGAGACAGCACACAGCCTTGGGGCACTCCAGAATTCACGGGCTTCGGGTTCGAGCAATATCCGTCGGCAACGACCTGTATGCTACGCCCAGTGAGGAAGCTGGAGGTCCACTTGCAGAAGCTCTCGGGAAGCCCAAATGATTCAAGTTTGGAGAGGAGCGCCTTATGCCATACACGATCAAAGGCCTTTGCTATATCCAGGCTAACTTCCAGGCCTTCCGCAGCCCATCTATGTGTCAGGTATACCAGAAGATCACCTGCCGACCGACCATGGCGAAACCCGTATTGTCGGTCGTTGATCAACTGGTGACCCTCTAGGTATACCAAGAGCTGACGGCTTATTATGCTCTCTATGATTTTGGAGAGCAGGGAGGTAATAGCAATAGGCCTGTAGTTTGCCGGATCCGAACTGTCTCCTTTTTTTTGGATCTGATGGACAAGGGCAGACTTCCATGAGTCAGGGACTACGCCTTTAGAATAAGAGTGCCGGAATAAACGCGTTCGCACCGGCGTCAACTCAGGGGCACACGTCCTAAGCACGATTGGAGAAATGCCATCCGGCCCGCTCGACTTTCTGACGTCCAACGAAAACAGAGCTCGCCTAACAGTTTTCTGTCTGAACTGTACTTCAGGCATAGAGCTCTGACACCGCGGGATGGTCGGCGGTGTTTTTCCGTTGTCGTCAAGAGTCGAGTTGGAGGCGAAAAGAGTGCACAAGAGATCGGCTTTCTCTTTTGCCGTATGGGCCAGGGTGTCATTCCTCATGCGCAACGGCGGCATGGACGGCTGGCTGAAGTTACCAAGAGCAGCTTTCGACAACGACCAGAACTTGCGTGTTCCGGTCGGGTAACTGGAAAGCTGCTCGCCGATTTTGACGACGTGTTTTGACTTTGCACGGGTGATTTGCCGCTTAAAAAATCTGGAGGCACGGTTGTATTTCCCCTTAAGAACTGTGCAGTTTGGAGCACTTTTTTATAGCACACTAAGGTTTGGTGACTGACACACAGTTCACACACAACTAAGGAGAAAAGTGTGCTAAAATTATCTTTAAGCACACTTTTGCCGTTTCACTATCAGACTGCAAATCATATTATGACTATATGTATATTTAGAACGTCATTGTTCTGCACACAACAGCTCTGAGTAAAAAATTACTCAAATCTTGGCCTTTACAAATCACTTATTTATATTAAAATGTCACCATCAGTCCTTTACAGTATCGAAAGTAAATCATCAAAGAATCCTTTATTACCTCCAATATATTGAAGGGTGTTTTGGGTTACCAGTTGAAGTACTTACAGGCTCACCCGGATTAACTCTAACGACATAATATGTATTCGTAGTAGTAATCGCGATCTGGTTGTCTGGTTTAACGTCAATGTTTCTGTTAACTTGAGTATTTGTACGAGAAAAAGTAACAGCACCATTATTAATAATAATATCAATAATAATAATAATACGTTTGTTGACGCTCCGTGCTTATCAAATAACAAAAATATATTGTCTTCGTTGTGAATTTTTGAATATTTTGGAATGGTTTGGGAATAATTTCGCACGAATTGCTTTATTTATCAGTATAAAGGTACTAAGGTAGTATCTCAGTACCTCAGAACTATTCAGAAGTATTCGGGAGTCAAAACTGCTTTTACCTAGATCTTCTAATGGCTATGTTAGAAAGAAGCAAATTACAAGGTACCATTAGTAATAAATCAACGTCCAGTACGTAAGTTACTGTACAAAATCCAACATCTTTAAAACAGGAGATAAAAATTAAAAATATTAAAATTACATAATAATATATTGACGACCTGTATAGCCGAGTGGTTAGCGATCCTACCTGCTAAGCTAGAGGTCCCGGGTTCGAATCCCGGTAGATGCAAGCATTTATATGATGAATATGGATGTTTGTTTCCGAGTCATGGATGTTTAAATGTATTTCTGTATGTTTATATGAATTTATGTATGTTTAAGTAAGTATATTGTATTAAATATATCGTTGTCTTGTAACCCATAACACAGGCTATAAATGCTTAACTTGGGGCAAGATAATTTGTGTAAAAAGTGTGTCAATAATATAAAAAAATATATAATAGATAAATGCTATGAGTTTGAAACACAAACAGCCTGTATAACAAAACTACCTTACCATCAACAGAGTACAATAATACACAAACGTAAATGAATTGAATGTTACATGTTTGTACTTAAATATAAGTAAAATTATTGTAAAAAACTTTTTAGTGTGTTAGCAAGTAAATAAAAAACCCCTTTCCGGTTTATCTTCAAATTAATGAAATATTTCATAAAACACTGTCATTGTCTTAAAACATTTTTTTGATATTCATAAATTTTTACCAAAATATTATTTTTGTGTGTCAGGGTAGTTTTAGAAATTAAGGCATTAAGACATGCTATAATATATTGTAAAAATTGATGTATAATAAAACACTTACGAACCACTCGAATATGTATTCAATAATTTCACTATAATCACAACTATATACAAGTAATACTAAATGATTTACAACAATAGGGTGACCAGCAGCCAGCACGTCCGGCACTTTCGACTGCCCCAACAAGAAGTGCCCAATAGCTGAGAGCGATTCGTAACAGTTACTGTAGGTACCAATCTTAATAATATGAAACTACCAACTTCACAATAAAGTGAAACAACTAAGATTTTGCATATGATTAATAATATTACAATTACTAAAAATATACTAAATATAATAACTAAAACAATATAATATTAACAGATTACAAATTATTCAATTAACATCGTACATGTATAGTTGTTTTAGTTCAATAGTTCTTGAGTCAATCATATTTCTAAATTATGAATATCGATGAAGAAAATCTTATGATAATATTTGTCAATGTTTATTTTAATCCTAAGGTTTTCATAGCATAAGCACGTTGTTGCTTCACGTAACAGCTAATCAGTCATTCACAGTCGACTAAACATTAAAGCAATGATCCGTGAGAGTAAGGAGTAGATCTTATAAATTGATAGCGAAAATGATTAAAAAATGTAATCATTCTCGCTAGTTACTTGCTTAGAATGATTGCTACGATGTATGTCATTCGAAATATATCAATGAATATAAACCTTATTTCTACTTTAACTGAGGAAAAACGTTAAAATTGTTCACAATTATTATTGTTCATTAAATTTAATTCACTATATTTTTTTACGAAAATTAGAGACAAGATAGAGCAGGACGTCTTAACTTATTTATAATGACTGCTGTGATGTATGTAATTCGGAATATAATTGATATATTAATATAATCTTAATTTCAAATTTGACTGAGGGAAAACGTATACCTTAATTGTTCACAATTATTGTTCCTTAAATTTAATTAACTATTATTATTAAACTTTACTTACAATAATTTTAGTTTCTGAAATACATAATGTTTTACTTATATAATTAACGAAACTTATACAATTACAATACGTTTATAATTGAATTAAAAGAACAGGTGTACGAAACTCCGCGGATTTTTTCTTGATGCATATTCCATCTTTTTGATTGGAGTTTAGTTGGTGGATTTGGATTAAGTTTATAGGTAGTTGTTCTAATATATCCTGATAAAGAGAGATTGTAAATTATTTTAGAAATTCTGTACTATTTGATATAATACTTATTTATTTATATCCTTAAACAAAAAATAGTCATAGTGAGATAGAAATAAGAACATAAGGATATCTTCTTAAACAATTTCAGTGTGTAAAACTTAATTTTTAAATTTAGACTTAAGTAACACCTAATAGCAAACAACCTGAAAACAAAACTCAAAAACTTAAAATTATACAAAATAATAAATAAACCTGACAAAATTCAATTGTAGTCGTTGTTAGAATTTAAAAGGAATTAGGTGATTTCCAACTTATGTGCATGGATTTGTTTTCTTCTGAGTTTGTAAGTTTTAGAGGAACACGAAAACATATCTACATCATTTTATCTTGAGTTTTGGAGAGCAAACATTCTGTGCAGCGGCGCACGTATATCAGTATTTGTCCTGGTTATTGAGATACGAAATAAATTTTTAGAGTCTGTAGCACGAGCTGGTATATGAAAGACATTGGCAATATTTTACATTAATCTGGACAATTTTAATTCCCTCCTTCTTCTGGGCTTATTTTGCAGCTTCATTTGCATGCTGTGCTAAAACAAGTCCTTGCTTCATTACTAACAGCCACTACATCACATTCAAAAGTTTTATTTTGTTGCGTTTTAGCTTTCTTGGAAGGTTTACGACGAAAGATCTTCTTTGGACATACTTCTTTATTAGCTTCATTCCGAATTCATCAATGTACAATTTATTTTCTCAATAATGTAGTCAGAAATAAACTAATTCAAGGCTTGAAGAAATATTGTTACACCTACGCCATTTCTTACTCAGAAATTGCGTAGGTGTTCTATGAGTGTTCTATGAGATGACGCGAATGAATAGTAGTTTTTTTTTCATTATGTGATATTATAATATTATATACCTATTTTGATAAAAAATTTTTCCTATTATCGTGCGCAAAGTTCGATTTTGCGCATGCATTTGCGTTCGCAAAGTACCACTTTCCCACACGTTGACAAGAGCGTGCGGGAATGCATCTGAGCGTGCGGGAATGTAACTGAGCGTGCGGGAATGTGGTGAGCGTACGGGAATGTTTAAAAATAATTATAGTGGTCAAAATATGCGCAACTTAATAGGAAAAATAGTATACGATACTCGTGCGCTCGAAGGTCATCCTGCACTCGCTTCGCTCGTGAAAATTTCCTATATTATCGGTGCTTTAAGTGATTGGGACACTCAGAAGTCGATTTTGAATCTTTTAAATATACTTGAAATACTGTTGGCAGGTTTCAAGATGCAGATCTTCCGGACTGATGGCCTGAAGGGGCTGTGGTCTGGCACAGTGAACCAAAGCAGTAAATGGGGTGTATATGTGATGGATGCAGACCTTCCTATGGCTGATAGTCCTACTGATCTGGGACGTTTGGTCTAAGCTGGGGTGTATAGGCTGGCATATTATGTAGGTAGGTACTTTTCGTACTTCTATCGTAATTTACTATTAATTTATTGCTTAGTTTTTGTATATAAGATATGATAGGTAGAGGTATATAGATACTACTCTAGGTGCTTGATAAGCATGTAAAATATTGAATTTTTGCTATTAATGTATATAAAACAAATTAAAATTAATTCAATATGTGGATGAACATTACAATTACAACATCAGAAGCAGTAACAAATATTTAAAGAATCCGTTTAGAAGAAGAAGTTTAAATAAATACATAAATCAACACATAATCATACTATTTAAAATATATTAATTTCATCGTAGTTTTCAATCTTTCAAATAACAACACTAAAAAGAGATTACAGTATTTGCTTGAAGAAATCCCACTGGTCATTAGAGTTTATGGTCCGTTGAGACTTAACGATCCTTTGATAAATAATATTAATTACATATTTGTTGTACAAATTATTAACAATTTTTTTCATAATCATAGATCATTTTATTATTTAAATATCAGATTTATGTTGACGAAGAAAATAATTAAATAAACTCGTATTATTGAAATCTCTGCAATGCTTGGTAGCTGAAAAGCTTTGGTTGTTGCAGTGGTAGTGGTAATCTTGTTGGGTTTGGTAAAAGATAACTACTGTAATGTAGCCTGCTGAGAGTCTAGTCTTATCTATCTATTTCTTTTTTTCTCTATTCACAATACTTTTTATGTTGAGCAATACAACAGTAGAAGATATAATATATCGTTATTCAGAGACAGGACAACGTTCCTCATTCATGAATGCTCAGGACTCTCAAGACAATCTTTTCCTCGTAATTACTTCTGTTGCTCATCAATGCCTTTGACGACCTGTAATTTTCCCTTTCGGGCTATATATTGATATATGCAGATCTGTCGTGTGGACGATAGCAGAAGTTGCTGTGGCTGATAGTCTTATTGAGCCAGGATAGTGCGAGTTACGACTGAAGACCAACCATGGCCGTTCGCCATGTTTGGTCTGAACTGGCGTGTCTTGGCTGGCATATTATGTCGGTTTCAGTTGCACTCATGGCGTTCCCTTCTACGAGAGCTACAACTCCTACAAGGCCCTCACCCAGCTTCGCTTAAAAGCCTTTAAGGCTATCAGCACAGTGGACATTTTGGCCCCGTTACGGGGTCTTCAATACGTAAATGTATTAATATAAAACATAAAAAAACGAGATATTAAGTTGCAGTTTCTTTCTGCGTGGTCTAACATCAGACACCTGAAACATATAAATTGCTAAATGTTCACAATTTAATACTATTTCTAGATACCGTTACAGTCACTCAGGGTTCTAATCAATCCCATAATTTTAGCGGTATTACAAATGAGCTCATTTTAAGACATATGTTGTTAAGTCTTATTAGCCCAGTAATTTCACTATCTGCGGCACTTTTCAATCCGAAACACGATAATATTAAAAGTTGGGTTAAAATATGTAATTGCCGATTTGTACTGAAAAATCAATTTTTTTTATTTAACATAATATTTAATCAAAATACCATTACCATTATTATCTATACATTCCTCCCATCTAAAAGGAAGGTCATTTATGCCTTTGCGATAGAATTGTGGTGATTTAGATTCGACAACTGTGTGAAAGCATTTTGTACTGCCTGAGATGAAAACTTTTTATCAGTTAGAAAATTGTCCAAATCACGAAAAAAATGGTAGTCCGTTGGAGCAAAGTCTGGCGAATACGAAGGGTGACAAATGGTTTGTAATTGCAGTTTCTATATAGTTAAAACTGTTTCCCGTTCTGTATGAGGTCTCGCGTTGTCATAGAGCAATAATGGTGAAGATCGATTCATGAGTCGGGGCTGTTTCACTTCTAGTTTTGCTATCATTGCTCGGAGTTATCCATCTTATTATTTTCAAAGCCGAATAAAAAAATAACTGAAAGTCGATAATCGAATGTTGCACATTTTTAAAAGGAGAACTACATAGGTACCATGTGAAAAAAGTTTCACTCAAAAATCTCTAACCATGAAGGTTCTATGTTCACTCGAAGTACCTATTACAATAAAACGGCAATTTCATACTTTAACCCCTATTACTTACATGTCACTACTTGACGGCAGAAAAAAGTGCCTCTGTGACAATCATCTCGCCGGTATCCTGTGCAAAGAAGCCTCCCATTGGTTATACCCTTGTCTAAACTATAATAAAGACCGTGGATGACTGAGGCCTTACCTTCCATATCAGTATAAGTGTTAAATTGTAGGTTTTCAACATAATGTCAGTAATATTGGTTACTTAAAATAATATGTTAACAAGCGCTCCATACGCTATAAGATATCCCAATTAATAATTACATTTATATAGCTATTGTTTCTTATTACTGTGTTGGTAATGTGATTTTAAATAAATATCACTTTAGTTTTAATGAACAATTTAATGAGTAGCGACTTGCTGAAACATAGATTTTCACGACAGTAATAATTGAGGTCATAAATAACGACTACTATAAATTGTATTAATTTTGGTAATTGGTAATAATAATGAAATAATACAAATTTAATTGTTAAAATATTATTATAAATAAATAACCATAATAACATAAATATTTAATTTAATTTAATTTAATCTGTGTAAGTTAGTTGGCACTGTCGTCATTTGTCAGCATTAAACACAGTTGGTTGTCGTGTCCTATGTAACCTACAGTGCTAAGTTCGAGTATTCATTACTTACTGTGAATTCTAAGTGATAACTCTGCCCATGTACAGTGATTATAAAAATTGTGTTTGTCTCTCTTCAATAATATGTTAGCAGAACTAAATTCTTGTTGGTTATAGTTAGCCTTAAAATATCTAATGCATGCACTGCATTTGGATAGGTCGTGGTTTATATTATAGTTGCTCGTCCATGTGGATCACCAAAAATACAATTCAAATTCATGCTTATTACACAAAAGTTTAAACATATGTATATGAAAAAAATTCAATCCAGTAAAACAGTACAAGGCTCAACCATAACCAAAAATAACAACTATTATACTATTCAATTCCATATTGTAATCGCTCATTTGGTATATAGCACGTACAGCTCTTTTTCGAAGTATGAATATATTATTTACTACCATAATATAGTAAAAATTATGCGATACGACATAGCGCTATGAAAATAGCTTAAATAGAAAATTCTTGCTATATCTATATCAGTAAGTTTTCGTATCCTTTTGACAGCAAAAGCTGCTGAAATTAATTAACTAGTTTAATTGTACAAATGATTTAAGTTTTTTTTAGTGTTAGTTCCGCCAATATTTTTCTTTAAAACAATTCGACACGTGTTTCGCCTCTACACGAGGCATCCTCAGGACGTGTTGTCTCGCCAAAATCTGGCACGAACTCAGTCTCTTGTCGAATTGTTTATAAACAAATATTGGCGGAATTAACACTAAAGAAAACTTAAATCATTTGTATAATTATGGATTTCCGCAAAGTAACGCCTAATTCAATAATTTTTTCAAATATTTTTTAGTTCAATTGTGTAAATGAGCCCCCCATTGAAGTTAAGAATCTAATGTTACACCTAAAAATATTGCATTATCATAACTTTTCAATTCTGTATCATTAATATTTACTTTTGTGTGTATTTGCCTTACAATGACAAGAGATATTCGCTGTATCATAGAAGAACACCGCACAAGCAGCGTAAAGAGCAGTTTGTATGTGTATTATTTGCAAAGTATCCTAAAAAATGAAAATGCTGCCCAATGTAAGTAAACCACGCAGACTAAGTCGCGAGTAAAAGCTAGTATTTAAATAAAATTCAACAACAAACGGCTGGGTCGGAGTTATCAAAGTAACGTAATAGGAGAGTGAGGCACTGAATCATTTAAACAGTAACCAAAGAGCCAGACAATGAATTGCTGGTTAATTTACATTCGCTCCCCATTCATCGCAATTTACTATTCGCGAGAATAAAGATGTTATTTGGCTGTTAATATTGCAAATTATGGCATTTTCAATTGCGGCAATAAACAATACTGCTTTTCCATAAGCAATGCTGAGCACTTTATTTTGTAGGTAATGAATAAGACTGAGCTATCACACTCGGTTGTGGAACGCTTGTTGAACGATTGCTTGGATAATTTTACTCTACCAGGGTTTTAAACACAGTTATATTAGATAAGATAAACTTTATTTGCAATGAATAGGTTTCATTATAAGATGGTATAGTACAAATGTTTACAGTATGCTATTCAGCTTTATACAAAGCATGCAAATGTCAGAGATTTACAATTATTTATGTAAATACGAAATTTATATATCAATGTGACGATTCAAGAATTCACTTACATTATAATATACTGATGTCAATACAAATTTTTTAAGAGTTAATCTAAATTTATGTTCGGGTAAATTTTGTACACATTCGGGTATTTTATTAAATAATTTAACACACATTCCGTATGCGTTACGTTGAAGCGATTAAGTACGTTGTGGTCTATCCAACACCAGTGTATTACCATTTCTGGTGCAGCGTGTATAAACCTAACAGTTTTAAACAAATTTTTATGTTTTTTAACGAACATACATACTTCCAATATAGACATGTCAATTGGTGTTAATTTATTCAGCTTACGCAATAGTGGTTTACAAGATTCGTACGGGGGGATACCTAATATATCCCGAACACTTTGTTTAAGTGCTACGAAAGCCCTTTGAAAATGAGTTGATGAGCCCCATAATAATAAACCATATCTAAGATTAGAGGCTACGTAACCATGATATGCTAAAAGAGCTACCTCCACAGATGCAGTTTGATGTAATCTTGAAAGAACGTAACGGAATTTTATGAGTTTATTGCCAATCTTGTCTATATGGTAAGTCCAAGTTAAGTAGGTATCAATGGTTATACCCAAGAATCTGCTGCTTCGTACTTATTTAATGTATTGTCCTCTGAAATTAATTCATAAATCTAGACCAAATTTTACAATTTTAACAATAATTGAAATGTCATCAGCAAACATTATGCAACGATGTAATGTCACATTTGGAAGGTCATTAATATATAAGAGAAATAGCAAAGGTCCAAGCACACTTCCTTGTGGTACGCCACAATTTTTTGCTCTCGTAGGGTGATCTATATTTAACAATTTAATTTTTCTTATTTACTTTAGTAATTTCAACACACTGCAATCGATATCTAAGATTAGCACTACAGTGGATATCGATCGATTTCTAAGATAGGACGACATACACTGTAGTGCTAGTCCTCTTATTCCAGATTTCTCAAGTTTGTCTAATAAAATATTATGAGAAACAAAGTCAAAGGCTTTAGATGTATCTAAAAATAGTACAATTACGTCATTATTAAATTCAATATTTGTTATAATTTCAACTGGAATATATCCAGCCAATGTCGTGGATTTATTTTTCGGAAATCCGTTTTGATCATTTTTAATTACATTATTCATGGACCAGTATTTATTCTTCTGTACATACATTTCTCAATTATTTTTGAAAGTTTTGGTATCAGCGTGATTGGTCTGTAATTATCTATATTTGTTTTGTTGCCTTTTTTAAATAGTGGTTTGACTACCGACTTTTTTTTTTGACTAAGTGTGAAATCATTGGGCTAATGTCATCAACGCGTATATTATAACTTTATAAAATAGAACACAATATGTCAATTCTTGTCTCGGCCCCGCGCCGAGCAGACTACTACACGCGCCTGTGCTCACGCCCCGCTACGCCGCCAAGCTACGCCCAGTGCTACGCTACACAGATCCGCTACGTGTGGTACAAGGTATGCTACGCCAAGTTCGACTGGTTACGTCGAATCGTTCCGGCCCGCAGCTTGTTTACAGCAATTTTTATTGTAGTAAGTGAGTTGCGTGTCATCGCGGTTGAGCTGAAGGATACTTAACGGTGACAACGAACTCGGCTAACGTTGACCCGGTGCGTTTCTCAGGCCTCCTGACCTGAGAGAAACCGGACGACCCGATCCCATTGCACTTGGGCTTTCCCAAGGGTGACGGCTCGCGGCTATAACCAATAGGGATAGCCGCGTCACATCCGACCCCCGTTGATCGCTCTGCTAGTCCAGATCGTGGCTTTGTTAAAAGCCTCGAATGTCCAATTCGACAAGACACTTCTTCTCACTAGCCTCACCTCCGCGGTCATTACCCCAAGTCGGCCCGTCGCTGACTCCCTCGCGTCCCCCGATGAGCCCTCCGCTCACAACGCTACTCCCGAGGACATGGAGTTCTCCGACTCCGCCTCCTACGGCCGAAAACGGCCAGTACAGTCCTCCTCTGAGGACTCTGACAACGGAACTGTCACTGGCTCCGTCGTCAACACCTCCCGACGTCCCTCTGGTGATATTTTCAACTGGTTCAATCCAGGAAGAAGCGACAGTCCAAGCGCTCAGCCACCTCCATGGAGAACGTACTCTCCGTCTCAACCCCAGTCGCTCTAATGTCTCTCGACATTAGTTTGCCCCCGGTCTCTATCACCTCATCCATGAAACTGGCCACACGCTGCACGCCTGTCCTACCAGCGAATAAGCCCCCACCGCCTATCTTCATCCGAGATAAGGCGAAGTGGACTTATGTCGCACAACTCTGCGCCGACAAAAAGGTGCAATACACCCGAGCTACCAACACAGGTGAAGCTATCCGCGTAATCGTCCCGACTACGGAGGACTTCCGAGTCCTCACTCGCCTCCTCACTCACAAGTGTCGCGAATCATACTTATGCGCTCCCGGATGAGCGCAAAGTCAAAGCCATTCTACGTGGCTTCCCCTATGAGCTCCCCAGCGAGGTCAACCTGGAGGACCTGACCAGTAAAGGGTTCAAGGCCGAGGCTTTACACAAAATGTACAGCCGATCCGGCAAGAAGTACCCTTTGGCACTGGTCATTCTAACAAATGTCCCCGAATCGAGGGATATTTTCAAAAAAGAGCTCATCGTATGTGGGCTCTCAAACATCAGGGTGGAAGCTCCAAACAAAGGGGCTTCCCAGAGCAGTGCCATCGCTGCCAGCTTTTTCGGCCACGCAGCGGCTAACTGCTCAGCCCCGCTTGGGTACGTCAAGTGCCTAGAGCCTCACACCACCAAGGAGTGCAAACGCCCCCGTGATGCGGAGACTCCTACCGCTTCCGTCCTTTTTGGGCTGGAAGGACATCCAGCGAACTACCGTGGATGCCCCCGCGCCCCTCGTCCCTCAATAACGAAGACTCTTCAAAACCAAGGTCATCTCCGGCCACTGGTGCAAATTTTCCTCAACTGAGGAACATGACAACCGGGCCTTTACTCTCCACTTTTTGGAGACAAGCAGCCCCAGTCTCCCAGACATCTAATGTCAACTCCCGCCCCGTGCAGGTCACCCCGAGTGGCTGCAGATGGGCAACACCTCCTCAACCAGACTCAGGAGTGCATAACCCTCTGAGTTTCTTGACTAATGGGGAATTCGACATTAACGAATTCAACATTCTAGCAAATAAATACAAAGCAGCTAGGTCTGCTAAGGAGCGCCTTATTGCGATGATAGAGCACCAAGACTTGGTGAACTCTATGTCTTAATGTCCCGAATGCATAACGCTTCATCACAGAACACGGGTCGAGTGAAGCCTCAGGGCGTATCACTTGTCTCATTCAATACGCGCGGCCTGCGCACCAACCTCCCAGAGATTAAGGAATTCTTTCGGAATAAGGATATCGACCTATTGCTTACCCAAGAAACATTCCTTAAACCCGACGCTTCTAAGGGCTTATCGATCCCTTCCTTCTCTCTTGTACACAATGGCGGAGCCGACGACCGTCGTGGCGGAGGCACAGCCATTTACTACATGAGATCCCTTCACTGCTCGCATATCACTACTCCAGCGCTTACCAACATGGAAGCAACCGTTTGCCAGTTGGACATGTCAGGACATCCGTCTCTGATCATAGCCTCAATCTACCACAACTAACTAACTAACTATCTACTCACAAGATCCCTCTCCAGAGCGACCTTGAGACGCTTCTCTCACTAGGTGACTCAGTCATCTTGTTTGGAGATTTCAACTCCAAACACACTGACTGGAAGTGCCTATCCACAAACGGGAATGGCATCAAGCTTCACCGTCTAGTTAGTTCTATGGACTTAGACGTCCTAAGTCCCATCTCACCAACACACTACCCGGATAACGTAGGACACTCTCCCGATATTTTAGACTTCGCCTTGGTCAAGGGTGTCGCTCTTAATTTAAGTACGATTGAACCACTCGATGACCTGGGCTCAGACCATCGTCCAGTCTCCCTCAAGCTCGGGCCTCATGTCCCCACCCCTACAACTAACCCTAATACCCTCACCAACTGGGAAGGTTACAGGGAATCTCTTGCCTCAACGTTTGATGCCCCCAATTCACCGTATGCAATCTCGTCCAACGATTTCAATAGTACGGATAAGATTGACATCACGGTAAAAGCACTTACCCAAACAGTGCAGTCCGCTCTCCATGACAAGGAGCGGGTGGTTAAGGTAACCATAAACTCCCGCTTGACGTCATGAACCTCATTAGAGCCAAGAATGCAGCTCTCAGAAGAGGTGCCAAGTACCCAACGCCCAACTATAGATCACGCGCTAACTTCCTCCAGCTCCAAATTAGGTTACATCTCTCCGAATAGAGGAATTCCAATTGGGATTCACTCATGGAGAACATTTCCCCCTCACACCAGGCGCATTAAAAAGTGGCAAAAGCCCTTCGTACTGACGCAATATTTCACACTCCGCCTTTGATACGCCCCGATGGCAGTACAGCTTTCGAGGACAGGGATAAAGCGGAGTGTTTTGCTGAAAGCATTGCTTCACAATGCTCACCCAGCACTTCTTCTTTTGAACCCCTCCACGTAGCGTCGGTGGAGAATGAGGTCAGCCGTCTAAACTCAATGCCTCTCACCGACGATCCCATTCCAACTACTGTAGAGGAGGTTAAATCCATCATCCATGGATTAAAACCTCGCAAAGCTCCAGGAGCCGACGGTATTTCCAACCTGGCGCTCAAACACTTCCCCGAGCAGGTGATCTTCTTTCTTAACTCAAGGGACAGATGGCGTCCTGTCGCGAAAGTCCTCGAATTGCGACCTCATGGAGGTCTTTGTCTATACTTTGATGAACTTTTTACTATTCTCATGTAGACTTAATCTTATATTGTAAGCTGATTCCGTCAGATTGCATCTAGTTTTAAAATTATTTTTTCATAATTATCTGTTATAATAAATTAATGTTAATTAACATAAATTTTATTTAGCAAAACAAATCTTATAACTATATTTACAATAATACTATGATTACATTAAATTAAAACTATCATTACAGGGAAGCGTGCTAAGAATACTGACAGCATTTCCGCGATTGATAGCTAGGCTGATCCGTTGACCGAAATAGCTGCCAGCGCTTGGGCTAACAGTAGTCCTATTGAGACGATAAGTTAGTACTTTGTACATCCTTCGCACCTCTGGGCCCCACGGGCCAAGTATCTCGACACCAAGCGTACAAAGATGTAAGACTCACTGAGACCGATGTTTTTGCGATATTTGCTGTCTTCGGCAGTCGAAGCAGCAGCCCCAGCACCAACTGACGTAACTTGGATATGAGAAGGAGCCAGAGTGTCGACGCAAGTCGTGTTCCACACCAGTGCCCTTCCCCGTGCCCAAGCCACCAGGTTCATTCCATCAGGTGGTTTGCCATCGCGGCGGGTTATACCATTTGGCTCTAAAACAGCTGGTAAATTAAGAGCGGCAAATGCCCTGCAGATGACTTCATCAATGCTGGCGTGACGACTGATACAGCCTGCCGATTTAAGGCAGGATAGCCCGTGACGCCCAAGAGCTGAACGCCACTTCTACATTGATGTGGTTCATTCAGTATTATACCTACTTAACTCAGAGTACCGTAATACCTACGCATATTGACAATGTCATATTGTAAAGTAGAAAAAACAACAACAACTTAGTTTAGGTTTATTTTGCATCAGTGATATGGATGATGAGAAATGAAATCACGAGTGATATAGCCAAAGGTGTAATCCAGACTGCTTGACATATCACAAAACAATATTTATGTCTACCCACATATTAATTATCTAGCTACCAACACTTCAATAGCATCAGCAAGAATGCCAAAACGCATCTCTACTCGCCAAGAAATTCACCGGTTTCCTTCTATTCTTTAACAGATTAACCTTACACATTCCTGCAAAGGGTGTTAGGAAGAAATATACATATAAAACAGCTTCGTTCCTCTATGATAATCGTTACTAAAACCGCTACTCAAGGAAGCCCCAAATTGACCGCAAACGGTCCGTGACAACATAGAGATTTACTCTGGTGTACCGTCAGTATTCGTTTCACTTCGGGTACGTGGCAGAGTGCCAAAACAAACACAAACATTACGGACTTTCAAAGTAGAAATCGAGCAGCTGCTACGGAATACGAGTTTAAAACCATTGCAATAAGAACTTGAAATGGAAAAAGATATTTATTATAATTAATTACTAATAATTTATTAAATAACTCCTTATAAAGGTTGAGAATGTAGGTTTTAATAACGTTGTTTACTTACCAAACTTATATTAGCAGTACTAATATTAGTTTGCTACAAACCTTTACGGGTGGCTACAAACCTACACTTCGTCACAACAATATTATAATAGTTCAGATCATGAAGAGGACAATAATAATTGGCTGAACTAGTCTTAAGATGGACTTAATTAATTTGTTTCGTTTTAAAGTGATAGCCCTCACTTATCGGATTAATTACACAAATAAAACTGAAAACAAAATTTTATGAACGATGCGGGACTCGAACCTGCGACCTCTCACATTGAGTGCGATCGCTTTTTCCAACTGAACGGTTGGCTCATTGTGAGAACATGAAAAATTAAAACAGAGACATCTCCTGTCAATTTCCTAACATGCAAATATTGGGGTTGAGCAGGTTATCAACTGTAAAGTAGATCCTGTAGATGAAGCCACAACCTAAGAGTTGAACAAAGCATACAAGATTTTATCAACGATACGTCACTCGAACAGTTGGCTCAGTTGGAAAGAGCGTTCGCACGGAACGCGAGATGTCGCGGGTTCGAGTCCCGCATCTTTAATAAAATATTGTTTTCAGTTTTATTTATGCAATTGATAATTCTGAAATTGAGCAGGTTCCTGGTACTGCAGTTTTCAGCGGAGGACAATTACTAAAAATCAAAATGACAGAAATTGGAGTTGCTTAGGAGGACACAGCTCCTCAAAAGATGCCCTGAGCGAGGATACTTCGGGATTTTTTTTCTTGAATTCAATTTCTTAATAATTTCAAGACAACTTTCATATTTCGGGATGCTTTCAGGTGATGGATGATGTTGACCGTTCACCCTGGTATTATATAGAGGCTGTATTTTCTTACAGAATAATCGCACAACACAACAAAAAATAATAACAGCACGTACAATATCTACGGATATAATTTTTGAGTAGATTATATTAGCAAGATTACAATTTAGTCACGCACCTCCATTTTACAATTTTATCATTCAGTTCCGGAATTAAGCTTCAGGTTATTACTTACCCGTTCATATTATATGAATATAAGATTATTCCAACTGACTTTTTCCAACAATTTTCCTTATTCTGCCAAGGATCGTTGTACATATCATGTGAATGTAATATATTTCAATTTGGGTTATAGTGTTGCGATTGTATCATGTAGGTTCTTAGGAAATATAATAATAAGATATCAGATCAAATTCAATAATAACGGTTATTACAATGCAAAAATCTTAAGGTTTATATTACTATTATGTAGTACTAAATCCTCTATGTTACAGTCAGAACTCGTCTATATAGACAAAGATAGTCTGATAAGACAGATCACGTCTACGTTCTCCTTTCCTATCAGCGAAACAAATACAAATATTTCTTGCCATATCTATCCGAAATATTGCACCGCAGACCCTAATCAAACATTAAACTCACACTGAGAGTCTAAGAAGTAATTAATTGTTGATCAAAACACTTTATTACGAAAACGAACACGGATTGCGCTGAACAATTGGGTTCATAATAACTGAATATATTTTATAGATTAATTAAATTTCTATCTTGCCATCTTATAATTTGAATTTTTCAGGCTTAATTTTTTTGACGTTTTTCACTATAAATTTATTTTAACACTCAAATAAAATTTGAAATCAAAATTTTATGAACAATGCGGGACTCGAACCCTCGACCTATCGCGTTCCGTGCGAGCGCTCCCAGAATTTCACCTCATCACCTTAAATCTTAGCAAATTATTTAAACTTAATTTTTATTTAATCCGTCACTTACCTACCCTGTTTGATACTCTAAGCATGTTTTTAGTTGATATGTTTTCGTTACTTTTTGTGTCCCAATTTTTTGTGTGTAAACTCTTTTCCCTAAAATTTTCTATGAAACTTCAGATTATAATGTAAACTGGTTCACATTATGTCATGTAACAGTCGGACACGTTGTATTACGATTGCAAAGAGCGGAGGTACCAACCAACGTACTTATAAATGACCAGAGATTGATGTTTGTGGATACTTAGGTCTTCTTGGGTATCACGTAAGATATAAAGCTCCAGTGGGGTCCACACATTGCCTAACTGCTTTTATCTAATTCTAGTAGGCTTCATAACATACATTAGCTTTAAGGGTAAATGTATAATAAAGTCCCAGCCACTGTTGAGGCATTATCTATAAATAAATTTAAATGTTTTATTAAAAAATGTCTCTGTCCTACTACTCCACAGCTGAATATGTAAGTGATCGGACAGCCTGGGACTAGATTATGATTATTTTATAGCAATAGTAATGACAGTACAATATTATATATTTTATTAAAAAGAGCGCAAAAAAAGATTGTTGGGGAGAGTTTCTTGCGCCGCTTCGTCTCTTTCAGAGCGACATTTGTTTCCGAAGTGGTAGTTGTATCTAGTATATTGGAAATGACATCAAAAATAATTCTAAATTTTGAGAAACTAAATGCTTTTTATGCCTTTTGATCTTTTGTTAAAGTAAGCTTTTCATATTTTAAACTTGGAAATACCTAACAAAGTAATGTAGCTGAATCAGTTTTAGTCCATAATGTAACGTTTGAAACATCTCCGGTGTCAGTCACTACACGTTACAATTAATGAGACATGTACAGCGTGTGGACAGTGGACAGTGGACACGCAGGCTGCATACGATTTATGGCGTAATGAACATCTCCGGCTATTTTATATAGTGGAACTGTGATGTTGTCATTAAATCAACAGTGGTGTCTAAACTCTTGTTTAGGTTACAACTGAATGAGTAATTCTTTTAATAATATACTATTATACCAGTGGGAGGCTCCTTTGCACGAGATACCGGCTAGATTTTGGGTACCACAAATGCGCCTATTTCTGTCGTGAAGCAGTAATGTGTAAACATTACTGTGTTTCGGTCTGAAGGGCGCCGTAGCTAGTGAAATTACTGGGCAAATGAGACTTAACATCTTAAGTCTCAAGGTGACGAGCGCAATTGTAGTGCCGCTCAGAATTTTTCTGTTTTTACAGAATCCTGAGCGGCACTGCATTGTAATAGGCAGGTTGTATCAATTACCATCAGATGAACATCCTGTTCGTCTCGTTCCTTATTTACATTTAAAAATACTAAGTGTACTGTACTTGCTGATTTTATTAGGAATCATGAGGTTAGTTGAACGTGCTCCAATAGCCGATGATACACGCCACACTTGGGTTGACAAGCGAGAATACGCTATTGAGTTTTGCTCGGCCGTGGTCGCTAGCACTACTTCTATAAACCGTGTTTACCCCAAGTGATAACCTATGGTCGTCAAGTCTACCACAAGCTTCGGGACTCACCACCACCAGTGATAACGTTCAATGCTAGTGTGCTAACGTAATCATTCATACACCTTGGAACACCTGAGTCAGGACCTTTCGACGTGCTGTGCAGCCGCCACGTGCTGTGTAGGAGTGTTCAAAAGTTAGTGGAGTGCATTTTACTTATTTTCTCATGGTTCTTAGTTGATTGCAAGCATTACATAACTTTATTCATTAAATGAGCCAAAAACCAGCAACCTTATTACAGTCCTAAACACTAACTGTACGTTTAAGGGGAGTGTTTCTTGTGTTGACTGAAAGACGTAATGTATGGCGGTCTCCCACAGTACAGTTTTCATGGAACTTTTTTCCCCAAACAACCCTACTGTGGAAGGAAATACCTATCGCTATGTTTGAAGGCTGATACAGGAGTATCTTCAATAAATGCTCGTATAACTTCAAGACAGGCTTTGCTCTTGTGATTTATCTAGTACTGCAAAAGAGTACAATGCCGAAAGACTTTAATCAACTTTATTATATACAGGTCGAAGATATTCTGCAACACAATAATAGATATTCCATATCTATTCGTAAATTGTTTCATTGCCTAAATCAGTAATTGTCCACAATCAATGCATTTTTTTCCTCTAGGGAACATAATAATATAGTTATAATGTTGCCCCGATTATATTACAATCTAGCCTTAACTTAGACTAATAAGTAATTCTACTTTAACTTAAACTGCTAGATAGATTAAACTAAGAATGTGTCCATTAACACATTTCTTAATGTCTCTATTAAAAGGAAGTCACTTTGTTCATGTGTGTTTTATAATATGACTATTTTATATTGTATTGCACTAATTTACTAGCACTACACTAACTCAAATCGTTTTGTTCGTTTTAGTCTTCTTACTATATCAATGTTATCAAGGAGCTGGATTGCCTCGTTCACGTGATGGTGAAGTCTATATTGATGAGCTTCAGCGTATTTTTGTATTACTTTATCAACGAACTCATACACTCACAAGCAATATATATCGTTAATTTTATTGCATTGAAACAAATATAAATGTTACACTAGACTCATGGCTAAGCTGTATGTAAACGTCGGCATAGAGTACTCTAGAGAGTTACGACGTCAGTGACAAGGAGTGAACAACTTAGCAGGGGATAGACGCTTCTTAGTGCTATTATTGATACAATATTAAACTTTAACAAATATCTATCTTGTTTTATATACAAATTATAGTACCCCTATAGCCCAGTGGCTAGTGACACTACCTACTGAGCCTAGCCTACTCAGCTAGAAGTCCGGGTTTCGAATGCTAGGTTTAAAAAATTTATATGATGAATATAAATGTTTGTTTCCGAATCATGAATTTTCATATGTATTAATCTATGTTTAAGTAAGTATATTGTATTAAATATATCGTTGTCTTGTTCCCATAGCTGTACTATGCCTGTGTCTCTGTGCTTAACTGTGTAACTTAACTCTGTGCCTAATTTGGGGCTAGATAATTTGTGTGTTTCAACATTTATATTTAAAAAAATCTACTAATTATGATTTTACATAGTTAAAAATGTTTTTATCGATTCGTATATCAAGGATACGCTCTTACTGTAATCTCGTAAATTAACATTTTTAATTAATGAAAAATACACTTACAAAAGTATTTATTATTGATAGAATTACAAAGTGATGCAACAAAAATACTCAGATGTCTATTACTAAATGCCTTATACGAGTAGCTAAAAAAAATGTAAATTTATGATTAAAATAGTTATAGTTATTGAGTACATTCATATAGTAGATGCATCAATCCACACATATTGTAAATAAAATAAAGGCTAAATTTATTATAATAAGGTTAAATTTACTTCATTACTTGACTATTGTTTTCGTTTTAAATAGTTGCTGTTACAATTTGTTATTTTTTAAAAAAAATTTAATTAAATACACAAATTAAATTTAAAAACAAAATTTCTGAACGATACGAGACTTGAACCCGCGACCTCCGCGTTCTGTGTGAGCGCTCTTCCAACTGAGCCAACCGTTCGAGTGACGTAATGTTCATACATCTTGATATGTCCTTATTCAACTTTCAGATTATGTATTCATCTACAGGATCTACTTTACAATTGATAAACTGTTCAACCCCAATATTTGCATATTAGGAAATTGACTTGAGATGTTGCTCTTCCAATTCTAAATATTTTTTTAAAGTGATAAACTTAACTTCTGGGATTTAATCCACAAATTAAATTTGAAAACAAGTTGAACAAGACATATCAAAATTTATGAACCTTACTTCACTCGAATTGGCTCAGTTGGAAGAGCACTCGCACAAAACGCGAGAGGTCGCGGGTTCGAGTCCTGCATCGTTCATAAATTATGTTTTCAAATTTAATTTGTGTATAATTGCTGTTGTTGTCGACGGCAATTATTAATAACTCAAACACTTTTAATTTATATTAGTTTAATTCTAAAATGTATCGTGAGTCGTGAGCCGCGTGTTGCGTCGTTAGGCAACTGTTATCAAACGTATCATCTTTTATGATAACTGTTATTGGATACTGGAATCATGTTAAACTTGTGTTTCATAATGAAACTTGGCATTGGAATATTGTATAAACTTTACTTTGCATTATAGATTATTTTATGTTATTGAGCTTATTTATATTTAGGACTGAGTTCATGTATTTTTAACCGACTTCAAGGAGGAGGTTCTCAATTCAGTTGGTATTTTTTATGTCTACCAAGCATTATGCTGAGATTTATGATCCGATTTACCTGAGTCTTCTTTAGTTTTGATGTGAAATAGTAGACATATGGTCCCAAAAAAACTTATCACCTTTTTGTCCCGTAGTTTTCATTTTATAAACATTTTTGATTACGTTTATAATTAATTATTTCATACATTATATTAATGTTTAAGTTATTCTATATAATGTCTAGGTATTATGTAGTTAGTCGTATATATGTTGCAGGGATATGACAAAAATAGTGATTTCGTCAAATCTCGGAAGATGTTAAAATAACAATAGTCAATCTAGTGATTTGACCAAATGCCAGAGTTGGTTCCGTAAAATGACAAAAAGTATTTTCTTTGGTATTTATAAGGTTTATTTCGTAAGACTTAGACATAATTTGGTAAGAATTTAATATCGTGTTGCAGGTGGAGGGGGGAAGAGCTGAAGGGGGAGGGAGGGAGATGTCCTCTGCCCCCTGGCTCGCTCCCCCACTCCCTTGAAAAGGTAACCCACCAGTCTCTTGAAATTCAAATTAATGTAACCTAACCTCAAATCAGATAAAAGTTTCTCTAAAGGCCAAGAGAAGCCCCGCTTAGCGGGGCCCATATTATTAAAAAAAAACCACGAATGTGGAATTGCCTGGCAGGCCATCACCACCAACCCATTCCACCTAACCACTCCGTGTCGAGGTATGACTCAAGTCTGATGCTCGCTTCACACGCTTTTACATTCTTAGTTCTTCTAGTCGCGCCACTTATTGTCATTTCACGGAACCAACCCTGGCATTTGATCAAATCACTCGATTTGTTTAGAGAAATGATAAAATCGTCTTGTTCTTAAAACATACTCCGTGATTTGATCAAATCACTTAGGTAATTGACCAAATCTCTGTTATTATCATTTCCCTGCGACATATATACACTGTCAGTAACAATTTACACATAATTTGGTGATGTAATTATATAAGGTAAGTGCATTAAATATAACATACCTCATTAAACAGAAATCGTTCTAAACAGCAATTTATTGACTGAAATGTCTGGTACGAACGACTTTTTAAAATACAGCTGACCAACTTTTCCACAATTACTCGGGACAATAACATTTATGGATATATTCTTTAAATTTCTGAAGTTCATAGATCATCTATGTTTCACAAATGTTTCTTCTTTAATAACTTACACACCAAGCATGCGAGGCCTTTCCAACAGAGCAAAATAATATAGATCTTATATTTATATCGTTCAGGTTGAATTTGGTTTTAGTATATTTTATGGGAAATTTCAATACTCTATCCTATAATTTTTTATTGCCAAAAGTCATGAGAGAGTATGTCTTCAGTGTTATATTATACTCGATGGTATTTCAGCATTACATACAAAAGAAGGTCTTAAACTTTTTACATTAATGTAATTTAATTGTTAATGAACTAGTAACATTTTTTGTAGAATTATAATTAAAATGGTGTCTTACTTGCCTTTCAAAACATGGTGCAAAATAAAATATTAGATATTGAATGAATAGTCATAATTAATTTTGAATCTTGGAGTGTATCGATATGTGTAATATATACACACCATATTTATGAATATTAATAATTACAATATTGATACACTATTACACAATTATTTAACTTGCCCCAAACTAGACATAGCCTTTTCTATGGGTCCGAAACAACGATATTTTTAATACGATATACGTACTCACACATACATAAATAGATATAAACATCCAAGGCTCGTAAATAAGCATTCATATCAAATAATTAATGTTTTCATTTGCCCGAACCCGGTAACCCTCTAGTTAATTAAAATTATTGAATTCTAATTAACATTCCTTACATTCGTATATATATATATTATGTATATTAAAATACAAACACAAATCCAAACGTGGAATAATGTAATGTATATTATGCTCTTTCACTGCATTTAAACCTAAAGTATTATATCAAATACAATGAAAAGCAATTTTACCTGAAAATAATATATTATAACACAAAATGAATTCACTGTTTCATTTAAACTACGACCATTTTGCAATATGTGCCTGCGATTTGGTGTAGTTGCTAAATTTAATATAAATGCAACTCATTACTGTGTAACAGTTTAATTACATTAAATTTCACTTGTAAGTAATTCTCGCTGAACTAAGACTACTTGATTCCAGAATTGCTACAGGTTCCGCGGTTATTGAGTTGTAGGCACACATGGAGCAGTGCTGCCAAAGTGCAATTTATATTTTGTTATTTGCAAAGTTTTAACTATTCCTATCGTCTTTAAACTAGTTAAAGCTATATTTCTAAGTTAATTTTAAGCATAAAATCGCTTTTAAATAATATGAAAGAAAAGTGCATAGCGTTGCTTAGAGATAATTATAGCAATACGAGATTCTTTACACAAAATTTATTGGTGAAGCAGCTCATTGCATAGTGAACTAAAATATTAATGCTTCATTTATGTGGATAGCCTTCTGCTAACTTGAAATTGTATTTAGTTACGTATGAAAGGTCTAGATTGCGCTAGTTGTCTCGCATGCGCGCTGAATACGTGCGAATAATCTACTCACGCGCCATAAAACAGTATCAAAGTTGTCTTCGAGCTGTCTGCCTGCCGTGATTGATTCTATAAGTTTAAGTGTCTTGTGTGCCACGTGTCCGCTACATATATTTTGAAGACTTGCTAGTGACATCAATCTAGTTCCCGAATATACCGTGGATGCTTCCTGATTGCTGTTTTTAACCGCTCTGCTGCGACAACGACAAGCCACGAATCAAGACTGATCTGCGAGTATTCTTCCTTAGGAAACTCTAGATTCAATACAGGTTAGTGGATTGGTTCTTACATTAGTTGTCGTCATATTTATCCGCTACTATTTTCGATTTACGTTTCCCGCGGTAGACTGTCTATTTACACGACAGCCTACCAACATTTATGAAAACATATAATATTGAAACAAAATTTAGTGCACTATAAATCATAGGATTACTTTAATTTTATTGGTTTTCCTTAAATTATCTTAACTCGAATTCTACTTATGAAAAATTTTAATATATTTTTTCTTTACATTATTTCATTCTTTCAACTGGTAAAGCTTAAGCTATTGTTCACGACTCCGATTCATGTGGAGCCCGTTCTTATCACGATCTTACGGTAATTCTTCAAATTACAAGGTAAAATGCACACCCTTGTACAGACAAATCTGTTAAGTGTACAGACACTTAACAAGGTGTGTGTTAAATTACACGATGATCGGTTATATAACAGCATAATCTACGATTAGTATAATCCAAGTTCAATTTCACATATTATTAGTCCAATTTACTACTATCTACATTTGAAAATAAATAGCTCAGGTTTGTAGGCTATTTATTGTATTATAATATGACATTTATTTTTGAAAAATGTAAAGTGTGTTGGCTCATGCCCCATTTCCAAGGTCCCTCCGGCAGATTTATTGCTTTTAAAGCTATGTGATTTTAATGTGGGCTCTTATTTTATTTAATATTTTTTTTAATATTAATATTTTTTATTCCGAATGACATAAAAAATGGAGAGAACATTTAAAATTAAATCAATTAAATCGAAGCAATGCGCTCAGTGTGATTCCAACTTGCACGACGAACACAACCACGATTTAAACCACATTTCATACGTTCTATCTTCATGAAATGTAAATACCGCACTTATTACGTTTATTATTCTATGTTAGTCTTTGTATGTTGATAATTGGGTTACTATTATTAAATAAAATCCATTTTTACGTTTAAGTCCATTTCTCCAATAGAAGGCATAAAAGGCATTTATTTTCTCAAAATTGATTCCTTCAGAATTCTTTTCGAATTCAATAGTGGTAGGCAATCCAGAAAAGTGATGGCAACAATAATGTGGTATAGAGTTTGGTGTTGTACGTTACTCTATCATCCACATCCATAGTTTAATTATATCACTGAATAGATTCAATAAAGACTGTGAGTTATTGCACCCATAAAACACCATGTTCTATGATAAAATACAGAAGTGCCAAAAACGTAAAATAATGAAGTCATAACTTTCGTTTTGAAAATATTCAATATCACTAAAGATGTTATCTGGTATGATGGTTAATATTTTCTAATATCAGACTGCCTTCTAAAATGTCTGAATTTATTTAACCTTTGTTTGAATTCCATATTGAAGCAGCTGCTGTGTTTCTCGTCGCAATGTTTCTGTCTTTATTGGAACAGGGCCGCTAACACCAATGATACAGCATTGAAAAATAAACTTCTTGGTTTTGACTTACCATATCTGGTGAATCAGGTGTTACCTTGAGTACTTAACTTACTTAACGCGAGACACGTCTACCGTTGCTACCTAATCTAAGTAATATTTTTTGTGTAAATAGCTTTTTAATAACTAATTTAATTTTCATTTTCTTTTTAATAACTAATTTAATTTTCATCAGATCCCCATCGCCTGAAGTGCATAAAGAATAATATTACGATTTAAAAACTAAAACGCTACATGGAACGATACATTGATTTTATTTCTTAAATAAAGAAATGTAGGTATTTGACGTATTTGTTCAATTATCTAACAAAATTCAATTATCTACAACCAAACAGATTCCACAAAAATATAGTGCGACTCGCGATGAAATTTCATACATATCTTCCAAATGCACAATTGAAAACTTTGACCAAATCAGGTGATGAGAACTCACATAATGACAGAAACTCTGTGCGAAAGAAATTGAGCTGATTATTTGATAAAATGGTATCATAATTAAGTGATTCCATCCATTCCATCATAAAATCTCTTCACCAAATGTTTATAATCCTGAGCAATTACCTAATCTCCTTTAGGTACAGTTATGGTATATTTCGACGTTGATAAGATATATGCAAATTAGTGGGTGGTTGATGTTTATTATTTCAGAACTCTGTCGCCTTTGAACTAGATTGTAAAAATAACTATCAATATTTTCAATATCATTTTTCATTGAATTGTTAACAGTGACAAGTTGATGGGGTGAAGATGTCTATTTAAGACGATGTCTCCCTTGCGTCGACACATTTCCGCTGCAACCATTTACGAGTTAGGGCGTTACTCTGCCCAATTGCTTAGTCATTATTAGTCATTGTGTAATTCGTAATTTATTCTTAGAAGCTTGACAAATTGAAAAGATTGAGAAAGGACTCAAACCTTTGATCAAAATAGTAGTAGCCATCGTACTCCAGAAAGTCGCAACTGTTATGTAATGAAAACCCTATTTAAAAAATTACACGGAAACTGTTTTGAATATTTATATAACGATTGTATAGAGCTGAAACTTTAAATATCTGTAACTCAAAAGTGCTTTTGTGTGGTTTGGGTAATTTTTGCTTAACGACGTCCAATTGTAAAGATGATTGTTTATAATATGTTAGCTTGTTTGTAATTTTTTACGTAGCTGGTAGTAAATTCTGTAGTTGAAAAAAACCCTCTTGATCTTATTTCCTAGAATATATTACGTAGCGTGATATCCTTTGCCAGCACCGGTGTTGCCCTAAATTAGGTGTGCACCTTATTATGAGGAATATAATTGCAACACTGCGGTTGCAAGAGAATATTCCGATGAATGCAGATAAGATGCAAATTCATTGCCAGGCCCTTAAGGGTGCCTGTATAATTGATTGGATGCCCCCACTTTCCTAATAATAATGACGTTACTAAGTTACTGCAACTGTTATCAAACTGGTTAGTGAAAATCATTTTTCTTGGCCACTCATATGTACTCACTCATTGTTTATTAAAAATATTTGGTGTACAGAAACGATAAGCGGACTACCTGTAGATAAACTTCCATTAAAAATAATAATAATATAAGCTACAATGGTTTCGCCAAGGCATTTCGAATGATCTGTTTTGAATGATTTAATAAAACGGTACTCAGGTGAATAGAAAAAAAATCGTTAGAATAACGGGAAAAATGCTACCAACTCCAAGATCCTGGATTCTTATTCTATTTATATGCGCCTACTCAGGCAATTGTATTTCAATATATATTCACAGGAAACTTAACAATAAAATTCCTGGCAAACTAACAGGAATATGAAGGGTTTCGGCTAGGTTACAACGAAAATTGTGTAAGGGGTTAATTCGACCGACACTTATTTCTAGAATAGCATATGCACCGTTAGATTAAAACATATATTAAATGTCACGAGAAGATGGCTTTTTTGTTTCAAAGTACAAACAATCTATGTTCATAACTTACTTCTGTCTGCAATTAAATAAAGTAAGAAAAGTGAGTACCTGATGAATCTAAGGAAAAGTATTAACTATGTAATTTCTAAGAGAGGGTTATGCTGCAAGAAATATAATTTGAAAAAAAAAAAAAAGGTGTTATTGTTGCAGGATGACTCAGCAAATATAAAAAGGATAATGATACCTGAGTGGCCACACAGCCAACGAAACAATACTTTAAATTTATTTAATAATTTTAGATTACTTTAATATGATTAAGTAAGAAAAATACCTTAAAGTTTAAATTAAATTAACAAAAGATATAACCTATCTGTATAAAGAAATATTTTGTCAGTGTGTTTGTTCTTTCTTTTTATGTTTTGTTATCGATAAAAATTTGCTTAGTTCGTGGCCCCACTCAAGGGTAGCGTAGCCTCTGGTACAGGAAACATTCGTCATATTATTACTTACATTTTAAAATACCACTGGAAACACTACATGACTCATGCTTAGCAAGCAAACGTTAAGTTTTTTTTTTAAATATTACATTTTATAAAAAAGATAGCTTAAGTAGGAAATCGGGGAGCCATAATACATCCACTCCCACTTCCCAGTCCCTTAGGGGGGAGTGGATGGCTGAAACACAGAGCTGCATGGAAACATAAATCGTGATCCCATGTCAGGTGAAGCCGAGACCTCTGCTTTTGCCTATTGTTGCGTAGCAACGCTTCGACGTATATGACGAGTGTCAAATTTAATATCGCGCAGCAACATAGATGACGAGAGTGTCAAACTTCAAGACATTGTTAATTTCAACAGCTCCATCAGCAATACTCGTAGCTTAACGAAAAAGTGTTTACTTTACACGCTGTAGACCCGGGATCGATACACCTACCAGTGTATGGATTTTTTGGGTTCTGTAAAGTTAATGAAAATTTCTAGTAAGTTCAAGAACAAATCGAACAGAGTAAAGGGGATGGAAAATGTGTAAGCAAGATAACAATAGTTAAAATAAAATTTCTAGTTCAATTTAAATTTAAAGATGGAACGGGGGAATATATAATCATTTTGAAAATAGAACAGATCCGGGGGTATATAAGCCGTACTAAGCGTGGTCTACGGCAGTTCTAGTTCTGACTCGAAAGTGTAAAGAAGAAGAAGAAGAAAAGAAGAAGTAGTGAAAAGTGGAAGTGTTCCAAGAAGAAGAAGATAGAAGAGACTTAGTGTTCAGTGCGGTGTGACGCGTTGAATGTACCGCCACCCACAAGAGGAACAGCGGCAGACCGGCGAAGTGCAAGTTCTGAATAAGTGAACTCAAATAAAGACTCGTTTCTATAAGCGGAGTATTATTTCCAATCCCTGACCCACTAACGTGTCAATATTGTGTCATCACGAAGCATAATTATTCATTTTTTTGTAATGTTTTGTATCGCAATAAAGAATTTATTTATTATTAATTTATGTAAATTTATTGGTACTTTACCATCAACTTAATTTTCTCAAAAAATTCTACTTAATTTTGTAAACATTTTGCTTAATTTAAATCTATAAAAAAATATTACTGACGTGTGTGTCTGTTCCGTTACCGTAACACTTTTATGTTTTGCGCCACCGATAAATAAGGGTTGGCAATAGAATTTATTGCAATGGCAACATGCAGCTAAAACTAGCTGTTATGCACGACGTACTTCGACGAAAGTCAGAACGAACGCATTCCAACGAAACACCTAGACACGTCTGTCAGAGCGACTTGAAAATCAACGCTGGTAACGATACCATCAGACGCGCGCATGGCATTTTGCGATCACATGGTCTTTTTGAAGTATTAAAATACAATGATTTTTATTATAATAGATATATATTTATTTATAGATTAATATTTATTTTGTTCTTATAATTTATTGCAATATTAGAAAATATAATTATTTTTATGGAAATGAAGGACAAATGAGCATACGGGTCACCTGGTGTTAAGTGATCACCGCCGCCCACATTTTCTTGGAACACCAGAGGAGTCACAGGAGCGTTGCCGGCCCTTCAGGAAGGTGTATGCGCTTTTTTTGTAGGTACCCATGTCGTATCGCCCCGAAAACACCGCAAAAGGAAGCTTATTCCACAGCTTTGTAGTATGTGGACGATAACTTCTTGAAAACCGCACTGTGGAGGACCGCCACACATCCAGATGGTGGAGATGATATTCTAAATTGTGGCGTGTCGTACGAAGGTGGAATTCTGCGGCACAAATCAGGTGAAACAGGTCTTTGGAAAACTCCCCTCTAAAAATGCGGTAGAAGACACACAACGATGCAACGTAGAGACGCAACGCCAAGTGATCCAGCCGTTCACAGAGCACTGGATCCCCGACAATTCGAAAATACAAATATTTGTATGATCATGAAAAGGTACATATTCTGCGATGTCGTTATAGCAACGTACGACCCGAGAGCCGTTTAATCGGTGAATCGGCTCTTGTTCACCTGTCTTAGGCAGAAAAGGGATCGTCAAGGTCCAAAATCATTTGCCAATTGATGGGGGAAGGGCTATTGGAATATAGCTCCTGTACCCTTTCCCCTAATTTGATTCTGTTTGAGTTTACATGATTGTTTGGGAGTGAATAAACGTCAACACTTTCCCCCGAATTTGACAATGTTTTAGTCTAAAATGAATGTTTAGAAGTAAATTTAACTCAAAACTTTGAACACGAATAACTTAGTTACTAAAGGTTTCCACAGGGGAATGGGGTAATGAGGAGAAGGCACTCATCCACCACCCACCACCCTAATATAAATAAACGAATATAATTCAATTGCAACTCAATAAGTTATAACGCTCAAACCAAAAGTTATGTGACGTCTACTTTTCTATCTAAGGGGTGGTCGTAACTGGATCTGGCACCGCGAATTTTAATAAAAATCTTATGTCGGCTGGATTGGGTACCACAACGGCGCCTATTTCTGTCGTGTATCAGTAATGTGTAAGCATTACTGTGTTTTGGTCTGGAGGGCGGAGTAGATAGTGAAATTACTGGGCAAATTAGACTTGACATCTAATGTCAACATAACAAGGTGATGAGCGCAATTGTAACTTGTAATGCCGCTCAGAATTAATTTTGAGTGGCACTGCATTGTATTGGGCAGGGCGTATCAATTACCATTAGCTGAACGTCCTGCTCGTCTCGTCCCTTACTTTCATAAAAAAATGAAATATTGCGATAAAATTAAAATAACACATTCTAGAAGTAATCTTTGAGGACTTAGGGATATAGGGTTATAAAAGCATTTATTAGTTATTTACGAGATATCTATCGTTATTATTATTCATTTGAAATGAAATTTCAGCATTGCAAAATTTTATTTTTCGATACAGTCGCCCTTTGACATATCCTTGAAACATCTATTTTCCAAATGTAAAATTCCTTTCTTAAATCTATATATATATAAAAATGAATTGCTGTTCGTTAGTCTCGCTAAAACTCGAGAACGGCTGGACCGATTTGGCTAATTTTGGTCTTGAATTATTTGTGGAAGTCCAGAGAAGGTTTGAAAGGTGATTAAATAGGAAAATGTTGCTAAATTAAATAAAAAAAACAAATTTGTTTTTCCTTTGATGTGTCCATACATAATTTCTATGAGAGAATTTATTGACGCTTCTGCGGTTGACGGTTTGACAGTTCTGCTGTGAAACAATTTCATTACGACAGCAGGGTACATATTTTACGAAGTAATTTTTGATGTTGTGATATATTATTGACAAATTCATATAAAAACATTATTTTATTTATTAAATACATAACAACGTTTGTCGGGTCAGCTAGTAACTAATAAAAATTCATCTACTGAAGCATCTATAGCTTCAGCATGTTCGAGTCTCTGTCCTATCAAATAATACTTAACAACTATAAAATAATACTTAAACCTTGGAAATAGATTGAAATCACTGGAAGCTAGTTCGATTAAACATGAAGGATGCTCAAGTATTTAAAACCATCATCATAAATTGCAGCCATAACAACGGCGGACCTGTGAGTTACCCATTTTGCTTCGTCATTTCTCACGAATTTCATAATACATTTTGTTCTTCTGGAGCTCGTGACAGTAGCACCATAATCAAGATATTCAATTACCACCACCCATTTACTAATCCAGAAAAGAGAGCTCATGATCTTTCCGGCTAATTCATTCACCTTATATTTTGTAAGGGTTTGAGATGATGGTCTCTTTTGGTGAAGGCAAATTATTCTTTGACTGAGATTTTTTAACATAATGGTAAACCACGTTTCATTCGAGGTATTAAATCAAGCTACGAAATGTTCTGAATGTTGCTGTATGAAATCCAAAGAAGCTCGAGGAATGTTCAGTCTCATTGGTTTTAATGCATCAGTAAGCGTTCTGGAAACCTAGCATTCGGTAACTTTTCTCATTCCTAAGCGTTGGTGTGAAACGCTATGCACATTACCAGTTATTTTTTTTTCGGCTATAAAACGTACTGTTACATGACGATTTGCTAAAACAATTACTAAAACTTTTTGTGCTATTTGTTCGGTTACTACCAATGTTTGATTAGTCTGTCGCTGAGGATTCTCGAAAATCACTAAATTCTAAGCGGCATCGCAATTGCCAATGTAATTTCATTAGCTTAGTACCCAACACTTAAAAATCAAATCACCTTCAATACATTTTTTGGCAAGCCAAATTTAGAACCTCGTAGAGTTCTAAGAAAGAACTTAATACAGGTCTCGATATGACAAGATCCTTTAGTAGTATGTATTTTTTTATAACATTGAGGGACGAGATGAGCAGGACGTTCAGCTGGTAATTAGTAATTGAAACGACCTGCCCATTACAATGCAGTGCCGCTCAGGATTCTTGAAAAACCTAAAATTCCGAGCGGCACTACAATTGCGCTCGTCACGTCCTTGAGACACAAGATGTTAAGTCTCATTTAACACAATCGTGTTTACACATTGCTTCACGGCAGAAACAGGCGCCGTTCTGGTACCCATAATCTAGCTGGCTTCCTGTGCAAAGAAGCCTCCCACTGGCTATGTAAAAAGATTTAACTTACCTAATAGTATACCTCTCGCAAATACTTCTACGTTTACCATGTATCCGTTGCTCATTGTTTGTTAGGTCATAGTAACTTCAGTAGTACGTCTTTAACTTTACAATAAAGGAAAATGATCGGTTTGGATGAAATAATACCAATATCAAAGTAAATTTTATATAATGTCTTTTTATCAAATCACAGAAGACAAAGCAATATGATAAAAGTAAATATGTATTATACAATTTCTCAGTTAACTTAATTGAATCAAATAGTTTAGTATGAACATAATCCGGGTGTGGTTTTTCGGTGAATACCAAATGCAATTCAGCCATTAACTAAAATAATTTCATAGAGAAGACTAGCCTGAGGCACTTCGTCAAATTTTACCCTAAAATAAATCGTTCGAATCCCTCGCAGGATAATGTCGAAGTATTTTTGTTTATTTAATAAGCTATCTCTACTCTTTATTTTGTCTTTTTAAAATTGTGATCCATTTTATTTAATATTTAATTGAATTGCGAAATTTATATGTAAAAATATTGTTTAATATAGAACAAATAAGCTTGGACCAGAAACGCTCCGACAGTTTTAACTTAAAAGTCTTAAGATTTTGATGGAGCCAATATAAAATATAAGTTAAAATATATTTTTTAAAATCTATGCTTGAGGTTTTGAATTAATCTTATTGCTGTATATTTAAACAGTGACACTTCAATTGCGCTGGTCACCTTGAGACATAACATGTCAAGTCTCATTTGCCCAGTCATTTAACTAGCTACGGCACCCTACAGACCAAAACACAGTAATGCTTACACATTTCTGCTTCACAGCAGAAAAAGGCACCGTTGTGGTACCCATAATCTAGCTGGCATCCTGCGCAAAGGAGCCTCCCACTGGTAGAATGAACACTATTACAAAATTATGATCAATTCGAAGAACGCTATCATTTTATCATGTAGGGAAAATGGCAAATCATAGGTTTTTTTTATGGAATAGGAGGACAAACGAGCGTACGGGTCACCTGGTGTTAAGTGATCACCGCCGCCCACATTCTCTTGCAACACCTGAGGATTCACAAGAGCGTTGCCGGCCCTTAAGGAAGGTGTACGCGCTTTTTTTGAAGGTACCCATGTCGTATCGTCCCGGAAACACCGCACAAGGAAGCTCATTCCACAGCGTTGTAGTACGCGGAAGAAAGCTCCTTGAAAACCGCACTGTGTAGGTATGGGACTTCCCATTTCTTTTTATGCCCCATGAAACATAGGCTTTTTTCGTTATTATTTTATATACACTTAAAGAGTTGTCATCATATTTTTTGTTTCTGTATGGTTAGTAGCAATATACTGGAATCACTCATAGACAAATTTAAACGAACCAGTTTTCATATTTAAATTAATTCCTTGGCATACTCAAGAACTATACTTATATACTGATAGCAGGGAAAAGTACTGATAAGTTTACTTTAGGTACTAAAAGAAAAACGGCTATTTATATCTTTTTCTTAAATATAGATTGTGCTGCATATTAACTTAAATTAATTAAATTTTGTAAAAATTATTCAATGTTCAAAGATGTTCTTCATGCAAAGTACATAGACATAAATATTATAGTTAAAAACAAAATATCATTGTTATACTACAAAGAATATTAAGTAACATTCTTGTTGTGAGACATTTAAATTAAAAGATAATTGGGATGACATACTTTCAGAATATTTGATGGGCGGGCGTGCATCTTCGTAATGTTTTTGGCTCAAAATGGGAAATAAAAATTAAAATAGTGCTTGGCAAACTTGAATGTACTAAATATTAGGAATATCTAGGTTACTGTTGAAATAACTTGTTGTATATTTTGAGAATTAGCCATTTTTATGAGCCTTTAACAGAAGATTTTCTAGTAGCAGATTCACAATGAATTGTCATAAAACAAGATCCAAATTCTCTTATCGGCAGCTATCTGCTTTTTTGATAAAATTATTTTTAAATTAGTGTTGTCGGAGTATGCATTGTATTAGCAACAGATTGTTTATAAGAAGTTGCCGCAATTACCTGTAATTAATTTTTGTATAACTGATTTGCTCTTATAAATTGGCACTACATGTGTTCTTAAAATCAATTTTACGACATTTTAACGAAAATGATGTAAAGAATTGAAAAAAACGGCGACAAGGCCTCAGTCAGCTGCAACGTTAAAATTGCCAGACGTCAACTCGTATATTACTGTTAATTATTTTTCAGCTAACTGTTTTATAAAAAAAAAATAAGTTTTAATTTAACTGTTTACGATAATGGTTGCCAGTTAAAAATGAACGCAAAGAGGCTGCCGTGATTTCCGTAAGCGATTCTGGCTCCAGGTGAGTTTGAGCGTAAGATTTTATCTTCAAACTAAAGTTACAGTGATTTTTTTTATTATTAACATATACATAAAAATTAAATGTATTAATCAATAACTCCAAAAACCTCACGTTAAATTATATTATCTCTGTACCAAATACTATTTCATGAACAAAACAAACGAATGACTATGTTTAGAGTTATTTATTCCATCGCACAAGAAAGCAAACTCAGAGATGATTTGCTTTAACAAAAATATTTGCAAGTGTATACACAGAACACAATGCAACATAAGTCTCCATAGGTTCTACACAATGCATGCATTAATACGGCCTTTCTCTAACGAGTCTATAAATGCAACTTTATCAAATGTCTGAATCTGAAGGCAATGAATACTCACGGGTTGAAATTATAGTGAATGAAATTGCCTTTATATTTAACATCTTTTTGAATAAAGCACTTAACTTTTTTATTTCCAACTTGTGTTATGTTAGCATTAACATAAAATTTTAATTATATATTGTATCATCATCATCAATCATCATCATAATCATCGTCATCATCATCATTATCATCAACAACAACATCATCATCAGCCGGAAGTCATCCACTGCTGGACAAAAGCCTCCCCCAAAGATCTTCACGACGATCAGTCCTGTGCTGCCCTCATCCAAACATTATTCCGTATTCTGGCGACGTACCAACACTGCGTCTTCCGGTACGTTGTCACCATTTCAAAATTCTCAAAAAATGGGGATCAAAAATCTTACAACTTTTCCTATTCGTTGTCTAATTGCTACAAAATCTATTTTATGAACTACGTCGTAGTGCTACGAACGCAGTATTTTTTAATGTAATATTTGATGAGTCCGTATGTAGTACATGTCAACAGACTATATAAATTCTTTTTCTATGAGCATTTTGTAAAAAATACTGCCTAAATTTAGAAATAAAAAATGCCACTGTGGGTGTGATATATATTTTGATTTTAATTAAAGAGCAGACAAATGTAAACCCGCAGAGGACTGCAGCTCGTGATGTATGGAGCTCGCCAGACAACGGGTATTGGATTGCATTGGCTATGTATTGAACTTAATGAGAAATAAAGTTAAAACTTGTAATTTTAATAAAAATTATATGTAGTCATCTACCAACATAGTTAGTCAGGCATTGTTTTTCCTTTTTTTTATATAGAGTCAGAAACAATAGCTCCATATTTGAAGTTTTTAATCATGACAATCCAATTTTTGACGATGGTCTCTTCTTGTTAATTGTAAAAATGTGTAAGATCAGGTTGTAACACTACCCAACAAACTCGAGAAATGATTATTGTTTTTTGGTCTAGATTTTATGATTGTTAAATATCCATGTACTTATTATTATTATAGAATCCAAGTACTGAGCCCCATAAACCCCCGCTGATAATTCAGTGTAAATTCGTGAAGTTTAGCAAGACAACACAATAAATTAATAAACAATGGGCGGGTCCAGTGAGACAAAACTACTTTGTTGTTTTGAGTTAGGTACAAGTACCAAGGTCCGCTGGGTACCTGGGTGGATCTGATTTGATATGTGAGTAGAAATACGAACATAATATGTATTGTGTAATGTGTATCAAGCTTATAGTAAAATGTGTAACTTGAAAATCATCTAAGAATGTTGAACATAAATAACTTTCTTTATTATACCAGCGATTAGGAATGGTGCAATCTCAGGCTAATAAATAATAAATTTTATTGTAATAGCGATATTTAAAAAAAAAAGAAGCCCGCTGAGTTTCTTGCGCTCTTTATACTCAGGTCTGAGGCATACTTTTTCGAATGGGTGGTTTTTGAGTTTAAGTGATTTTATACCCTACTTAATTTAAAAAAATATTTGAATTTGAATAAAATGTTGGATGTTATATCTTAGAGAAGAATATAATAATCCAAGGAATGAATTGATATTGTAATGAGCACCAATACATGCGACATACAAAGTAGGACCTTATTTTTTTAATTCATTTATACCGCTCAATACCAGTCGGGTTCTATAGGTATTTTAAGAACTATATCAAATTATGATAAATTGGTTGCAGAGGAAACAATATGAAGAGATAGAAACAATATTAGAAATCCATAGTTAGAATAAATGAGAATGTAATCAATATGTTAAAGAAAGTATTTAATATTTAGTTGTTAATAAATTATATTTGAATTTTTAACCTCTAATTAGATAATTTGATGTTTAAGCCACAATTCATTTATCTACTACTCTCAGACATCACTTAAGTACTAAAAACGATTGACTAAATAAATATCTATCTTCACTAAAATACTACAGAAAAACGTACCAAAGTTTTAAGAGTAATGTTACAATTTTTAATTGACCTCATTGAGCTAATAATAAATTCAAAACATTAGTAATATAACAGTTTTGCTTACTTTTCTATTTATTTATTTAATACGGTTTACACCAATTAGAAAAAAATTACTAACCCAGACATTCATCTCGCCTGTAAGACTTACCTTTCGTAATTGTTAATAAGTTTTTAATGAATAAATTTATTATTATTATTATTATCATGTTATTTCGAGAAATGAATCTTTGTTTTGATTCCCATTTGCAAGCATTAAGTACTTAGGATTTTCAGAAATTCAATTTTGCGATTTTAATGTCGTCTGAATGGGTTTTTGTAAGCACTAGTTATATTACGGTTTGAAGGGCGACGTAGCTATTAAATTACTCGATTGCCGAGACATTCTCAAGGTGACGAGCACTAAAATAGTTGTGCTAACAAATTGTAGGTTTTCTTCTAACGTCCGCCTGATGGTAATTAATACGCCCTGCTCATTACAAAGAAGTGCCGATTCTAAATTAAACTTCTGAGGGGCATCATAATTGCGCTAGTTAGATTTAATTTAATTAACCTAGTGATTTCACTAGCTAGTTTTATATTTCTATTACTCCTTCCAGAAAGAAAAATGTGCCGGTGTGGCCCCCGCATACAAACCTTGTGCAAACAAGCCATCTGGATGTCTGGCGGTCGTCTACAGTGCGATTTTCAAGGAGCTTTTTTCCACGTACTACAAAGCTGTGGAATGAGCTTCCTTGTGCAGTGTTTCCGGAACGATACGACATGGGTACCTTCAAAAAAAGCGCGTACACCACATTTGAAGACCGGAAACGCTCCTGTGATTTCTCTGGTGTAGCGAGAGAATGTGGGCGGCGATCACTTAGCACCAGGTGACCCATACCCTTGTTTGTTCTCCTTTTCCATAAAAAAAAAAGCCATCTCCATTTAATGGTGCGATCTTGCTCATAATATATTTCCTCTCATAAAAAATTATGAAAAGATTCTTCATAGTAAGTCTTTTCTTTTGTATTGTATCATATTTCTCTAAAATAAGAACACTACAATGAGAATCAATATCCGAGAGCAAATCGTCGTTGACCCGTCCTTGAAACAAAAAATAAATAAAAAGACGCACACAGACAACAAACTTTTATGATCGCGGAGCTTTAACAAAGTAATTCGCGGCGGAGCGACGGACTCTGCAAAGTGTCTGTAACTTATATAAGAAAATAAATAAATAATAATAACTTTCATTAACAATGTGTGTTTTGTGTATTCCATTGTGGTGTTAGAAGCTTACCTTGACTACAGTAACCATGCTATGGTGACTAATGAAACCAGCTTTCATAATAAATCATTTTAATACGTTTATGAAATATGGTATCATAGCGGTTGAGTGATTACAATGCGATGCAATTTTGTCATTGGAACAGCACCAACTTAAAAAAATTTCAAGCCTATTGGGTCATAGAAATTGTGTTTTATTCAGCATGCAAGAATTGAGCCGAATAAATAGAATATTGTTGAAATAGGTCATATTATGTACTAACTTTTTCTTAGTAACGACCCCTTCATTTTTGTCAAGCTATCCAAAAGTTAATGTTTATTTAATATTGAAAACGAGGAAATAACGAGTAACTCTCATATTAATCATCTCACGACCGGCGTGGATGTCAGACGAGCGGGATGATTAACTAAAATCGTATTTCTTTACTTAGAACGGGATATTTGTTGGAGCTACTAGAAGCTTTGTTCAAGTTACATATTAGAAACCGAAATATTTTGTTAAAAAATATGAATGTATGTGTACTTATTTATCTGTTTACCTAACGATATTTTTCATTGTAATTTACCAGTGGGAGGCTCCTTTGCACAGGAAGCCGGCTAGATTATAGGTACCACAACGGCACCTATTTCTGCCGTGAAGCAGTAATATGTAAGCATTACTGTGTTTTGGTCTGAAGGGCGCCGTAGCTAGTGAAATTACTGGGCAAATGAGACTTAACATGTTGTCTCAAGGTGACGAGCGCAGTTGTAGAGCTGCTCAAAATTTTTGGGTTTTTTCAAGAATCCTGAGCGGCACTGCATTGTAATGGGCAGGGCGCATCAATTACCATCAGCTGACGTCCTGACCGTCTCGTCCCTTATTGTCATAAAAAAAAATTGAAGATTAGTGAAAGAAAATCGCGCTTACAAAACTATTTTAAGAGCATTTTTATGAAAAAATTAGTCTGTTTAACAAAAATATTCTTTTCTCGACGTCCGTGATTTCCCTGCCACATACACATGTGGTGTATGTGGCAGGGAAATTGTCCGAAAAAATTATATATAGTATTGGAATATTTTTTTTAATATCTAAAGTAACACACTGAGAACATTCTCAAATAATATAAGCGTTCAATTCAGTGTCGGTTAATTATTCATTAAAACTATAATAATATATAAATAAACTTCAAAATAAGTATCGTTACATTTTCCTCGGTTTAGAATATTGTGGAAAATGAGATTATGAGGGAAATGCCAAACTTTTTGTTCATATATTTATTAACTGAATGTATTCACTTATGTAATTTTCAATCTACACCTTTTAAGTCTGTAGTGCACATTCATCACTACAGCGTTAGATTAAAAATTAGTCTCCGCAGCGCTCCAACTAGATACCGCACTACCTAAGGACAATTGCTTTTTTATTACAGCTACTTTATATTGTAGTGTGTGTTGGCTATCTGTAAAGATGCTTGTGTGCGTGGCATCTTGACACTCAATGGCGTCTTTCAAATTTTGTGATTTATATACATTGAAATACAAAATACTTACTGATGATAATATGTGGTATAGTGTCTTTCTTATTTCTTGTAGTATTATTTTTACAAAGTTTTACTACACAACCCCGCATTTTAGTTTCAATTATTAGCAAAGTTTAAAAGAACATGTGGCATGTCAAGGACACACATTGTTCGAGACTGGCTCGAGTATGCTCACTTGGGTGTAGTATATGTTGCCGCACTTTGCGACTAGGCCTGCGGTATCTAGTTGGAGCGCAGCGGAGAGCAATCCTTAAACTAAAACTAAGGCCATATTATATCGACTAAAGATAGTCCAAATGAGAGCAAAACACTGAATCAATACCGTAATACACTTACACTTCACTTACACCGGTATCGATTCAAATAGTTAATCTTACTGCTACTGTTAGTGTCTAAATTCTAAGTAAGCGTATTTAAGCACTGGTATATTCAAAGTATTATTTATTTGGCGGAGCAGCCGCAATAAATGAGCACCTCAAGCCATTAGCCAAAGATAATTCTACTTTATTGTAATATTATGCGGAACATTACAGTGAGCAAAGCCGCTACAATATGCAAGCCACGATTCATTAGACGTTGTTTCAACCTTCATAATTCTAACTTCAAGTTATGATTTGTTGTATTCATTCAGACGAATAGAAGCTTTCATCTCACCTTCAAGCAGATGATGTACAAAATAATACAATAATTATTATTCATAAACTGCAATACGAACCTAGTGACAAGACTCAAAATAACTAAGCCTTTTTAGTTAGCGTAGTGAAAAGCTAGTGTAGTATAATGCAGTATACTCTGTGTAATAACGTAGTTTCTTACCCTTAATAGAGACTAAGACTAGTACTAATGGACACTTTCTTAGTTTTACTCTACTTAGTAAATTAAGTTAAAATTAAATTGGAAAACAAAATTTTATGAACGATAAGGGACTCTAACTCACGACACTTGTCACTCGCGTTCCGTGCGAGTGACGTATCGTCATAAAAACTTGTATGCTTTGTTCAACTCTCAGATTGTGGCTTTATTTACAGGATCTACTTTACATTTGATAACGTGCTCAACCCCAATATTTGCATATTAAGTATATAAAAAAATTGTTGTAACTATTACTGATCTTTCTTTACTGCTCTAACTACTAGAAAATGAATTAAGACAGCAATGAATTTAAAATTAGATAAATTAACAAGATAATTTGCCATATTATGATATATGGATAATAAGTTTTGATTTAATATTATTGTGTGGTACTTATCGTGGACCATAAGATGTATGCGCGTGTTTTGGGGTGTGGCAATTACCACGTGATGGCGGAGCGGTTTTGTGCCAAGAAGTGAATTAAAGGACAGGCAAATGTAAGGAACGACGGTGTTGGTGTGGACTGTATTTTGAACCACGGCACACACTGTAATGTCTGCGGTAGGTATATTCACTAGGTAGCGAATAACTGGGTGTGGTGTCTTCTTCGTGTGTCAACGCAGACTGACTGGCGGTATCTTCACTCGTGTGGTGCCACGGACGAAGTCTATTTATACTTACATCGGAGGCTTCTTCTCTCGCCATCCGTTCACTAGATGAAGTAGGTCGTATAGACGGATACGAGAAGGATGGATATGTAAGTAATAAGGTATGGCGCAGACAATTATGATATATTTTTGATGAAATTCAGCTCGTAATACTTTTGAATATTTTAAAAATATAAATGCAAATAAATAAAATGTACAAAGTTTCCTTACTCCACCATAACTCAGTGTGATTTTTAAGTATATACCAGGCTCAGGTTATTCAATGTATTCTTACTAGAAAAATCGGTAAATACAAGCAAATTTTTGGCATTTATTTACATAAAGTATAATTATAAAATTTAATATTATTAAAATCATTTATTGGAGTAGGAAAACATACGATGCCGGCGACTATGCCGGTGCTCGGTGACAATTGGTAATTAACCGGCGCGAGAGTCAATAAGCATTAGATTTGCCAATCAGATGCGTCTCTTATCTATAGGTATCTCTCTATTTCTACAAGAACTATCTGCACTACAGTTTGCCATGACAAAAAATGACAATAAAGAGAATAGACAATTGTGGCGCAACCAATAGAATGTAACTTTACCTTCTCGTACCAAATTACATTAAGAATCAAAAATACGTGGACATATTAAACCTACAAAAGGACAGAGTGCTTCATTAGATAAAGTATTTCACCGTGAATAAACAAAACATTCAACACAAATTACAAAATTTTACATTGGAACAACATTGTGTCATTCCTGTTAAAGTCTAAAGAGGCTATTAGGTTACAAATAAGTGTAGTACTAAACCCCCGGAGAGATATCAGATTAGAACCGATTTCTTGGCAACACTTTAGTACTTTATAAAACAAATGTGACAATGGTATTACTGTTACCACTTATTATTATAAATCATGTTCATTAAGTTGATTTGGAAGACATGGCGCTCTTATAAGTTACTTCATAATTTAATCTGAAGGGAAGTACGATCTGCAAAAATAAATAAAAATTGTACCGGAAATCCATCTTTAAGTATAATAAAATATTTTTTTCCTAAGACTTCGCTCCTAAAGTTTGATTGCTTAAAAAAATGAATTTCTTAGTTTCAAGCCGTTACAAGAACACATTTAAGACATTGAAACATATTTTACCACTATTTATTTTTAATCAACCAACCCACAGAACCAATTTCCATCATAATTCCCTAATACTTAGTCATGGGATACTCATCCCAACTTACCTGTCCGGTAGTTGTGGTATAAACAGTATACGGGTATCCGACCCCGGCTTCCCTAGTTATTACTGCCCTCCTGGGCGGAAATATCTTACATTTCCTATTTCCCACTCTTACTCACTAACCTTCCTTTTGACCCCACCTTTCCCTATTCCTACCCTCTCCGCCAATCCAACTTCTGCCGCGCGGATCCATGCAAGCCTAGTCATTAGCCACACTGCCCTGGGACTGGGCGACCCTGAATTAATCCAGCGTTACCTTGGCATGTGGGGCTCTGCTGGGGTGGACAAAACTTTCCCTCGCTATTCATAGGAAAGCAATGGATAATCATAAAAATAATTTAATTACCTAAAATGGCGGCGATGCTATTCACCAGCCATCACGTCTCGTTTCCCGCTGGGGCGAAAAGCGGCCCATGGAGAGTCGCTTCGCTACGTTGAATGTAAGACGAAGAATGGATGGTAAAGTAGGTGAAGTATAGCAGATGATGGATGAACGATCCATAGATATTTTGTGCCTGAACGAAACTAAGAGAAAAGGATGTGACACCATGGTCCATGGTCCCTACACGGCATACTGGTCGGGAGACCCCCAAACCAGCTGAGGCTGTCAGGGAGTCGGTGTGATTCTTTCCTCTCGAATTTTTTAATGTGTGATGGATCATGAATGTGTAAGCCCAAGACTCCTCTGGATAAGATTAAAAGTCGGACTCACTTGCTTGTTTATCCTTGGGGTCTATGCACCGATGGATCTGCGCGGAGGTGGGTCATTAAAAGCTCGAAAAAAAAGAGAGAGAGGAATTTTGGGATAGCATGAGAGAGGTCTTGAATAAATGTGGAGAAAATGAACGGTTCATAATGTTAGGGGAATTTAATGGGTGGGTTTGAGTAAAGCGTGAAGGATTTGAAGAAGTTTTGGGTTCGTTTGGGGACGAGAGAGTGAATGACAATGAGAGAAACCTGCTTTAAGTATGCGTGGAATGGAATCTTTGCGTAGCGAAAAGCATTTGGGGACGAAAGAAATAGTGAGATAAGGAAACGTTGTCGTCTGAAAGAAGATGTTGTGACAAAAATTGAAAAAGCTTTACTGAGATGTTTGGCCATGTCAAGAGAATGAATGAAAAATGATTGACGAAAAATGTGTATAAGGCGAGTGTGAATGAAAGTGTTGGAAGGGGGAGGCCTAGGCAGACGTTTTGAGACTAATTCAGGGACGTCTTGTAAAAAGGCCAGATCAAGAGTATCTTAAGTCAAAGAGCATGTAACAAGGAAATAATGAAAGTGGACGAAGCGGAAAAGTATGTTAGGATCGTAGCAAGCCTACCCCTACGGGAAAGAAACGTGATTATATGTATGTATGTAGGTACTGATATATTAGTGTCTTAAGAGATCGTTAAGCTTATTGTGATTTCATTCGATTATAATGTATAATATATGTTAAGAGATCGAATTAAATTAGTTTAATTGTTATTCTTATCTCAAGACGCGTAACCGTAAGGTGATCACCCCCTTCTATACCAATTTATTATAGATTGTAGCAATAGGAAAATTTTTCGTATTTTTCTCATATTCGATTCAGTACAATTTATTTAAATTGCAATGGACTCATTCTCATAAAGTAGTGGGTTTCAACTGGAGAAAATCTTATAGAAATTTCAAAAGGATTGGTTATTTAAACATATTATTATGTATTATATTATAATAGTAAAATTGTACATTATATTAATAGTATAATTAATATCATTCTGTTAATAACATTTTTTTTGTGAAAGAAGAGCGACTCAAACCCTTTATGATGAATCTATCTAATCTAATTATCTAATTATGAAAATATTTTATCACATCAACTCTATATAGTTACAAGTACCTTATAAACGTAATATCCATTTTATAAGTACATTTAACTCTATAATTACTTTATATTAAAATTTCAATGTTTTTCTTTGTTGTTTGTTCATGGTATATCAGAATACATTAGGCGTATAGACGTATATTGCATGACGAATTTAGATGTGTCAATGTGTGCATTAGTTAGATTCAAATAGAAAAAAAGGTTAGTGTAGTTAACAAGAGAAAGAAGAAGTGAAACTTAGAACCAATAAGTATCTGCAGTAAATGTATAAATCCATTGAAATTAATTATTATGACTGTGAATCTAGTAGACCTTATTTTTAACCTATTTTCAATTTCAAGTTCTATTCAAGTATTCTTTTGTAGTATGTAGAAGTTTCACTTCAAAAATTCAATTAGTATATTTACAATGTACAATGTACATTAAACTTAAAAAAAAACAACAAGGCGCGTAACCGAAAATCGTGACGATTTCCTATAAAATTTGTCACATACGTCGATAAAGAAGTTTCACTGCAAATACTAAGGCTGGTTAACTGTTATAGCATCGTCTAAAGACATTTCTATTTTCAAACTATTTAAGTACTACTAACTACTATTTTATACACAAAAACATAATTATAACAGATAATTGTCGCCTTGATTTTAATTAAGCTCCTAAGAGAAGAAGAAGTACTATTCAATACCGAGACTATAATGTCACATAAGATTAAGAGGAACAGTTTATTTTGTTCTATCCTTCAACCCATCTTTTACATAGATTGGTGCAAAAAAATATCAGAATTCTAAATAATATGTGTATAGCAAGAGAGAGAATATTTGATTAATGAATGTATTTTCTCAGCCAGCTTTCTAAAGTAATTTCAAGAGCACTGTGTAAACATAAAACCGTTACGTAAGAGTCTAGGAGCGAGCTGGAAGTGTAAATACGTGGGATCTGATTTACTTATTTGTTGAGGTCGGTATTTTTGTAAATGAAATAGAATTCCAAGATTTAAACTATTCACTTATTTGATTTATTATATTATTCAAAAGAAAGCTGTTAATATTCAGTCCTACACTTAGATACCTACACAAATTAATTACAACGGGAAGACTACAGCCACTGTCTACTCCAAATGTCACGAGGGGCTGCTGAAAACCAGTGTTGTGTTGGTGTCTTCTGCACTAACACAACAATACACTGAGTCAGGTCCTTTTAGCAGGGAATCACGTGCACATAGTTATTTTTTTTATATCAATCATATTGGTTACCTTATGTAATTAGTATTTTAAGATTTTAATTAAAATTGTAATTATTGTGATGTGTGTTTTTTTTTGTTGCTAATAAAATATTATAAATTCTATTTCAATTTAAAAATTAGGTTAAAATGGTAGCCACTTCTCCAAATAATACACAACAACACAAATTTTTCTTAACTACTAACACCCTTATCCTAGTAACTTAGCCGGTACAAGAAGAAAAGAATAAACCGCGAGCCGTGACATCTTAATGGTCGTATGGCGTAACACACATTCCGTCAAGTAGCCGCATGCGAAGGTTGAGCTCCGAAACATTTAATTAGAAATCCAGATTTTCTTAGTATTCCAGTAGATTTCCCGCCCTGTGATTTCTTCTTTAAGTGTCCCGCGAAATATATATTGCACTCAGGCGAATCTAGAAGTACCCAGGTTCTTATAGAAGAGGTGAGTACCAGCTATTCCCTTTATTCCAATGATACCTGTTCTGTTCAACCGAATACCCCTTTTATGAAAACAATCGTACTAGTAGTACCTATCAAAAATTGAACAAATGATAATATTACACTTAGAAAATAAAATAAAACTATTAATTACTTTTCTTATAATAATAACTGATCAAATTAATTAATTCAAATGTATGTTAATGAAATATACAATAAAATATAAATTTATAGCAGAGCGTGGTTTCGATCCAGGGACCTCTAGGTTATGGGCCAAGCACGCTTCCACTGCGCCACTCTGCTTGTTGTAACGGTTTAATAATTTACTATGTTGTTCAATGGATTATCGTAAAGCACACTAGATGTCGGTTGACGACCACATAAGTCCAGAGTAATTAGATAGTTTTTATTAATATAAATCTTCTTACTTCAAAACTAGAAGAGATCACAAAACAGTATCAACATTTTGGTATTTTTTTTGGAATTTAATGAAAATTATAGTTTTAAAAGTTAAAATCAAAAATTACATTATTTTACTTTGTCTTTGATACGCAAACTAAAAAACAAATAACGTTTTATAATCACTAATCAAAATTTCACAAAAATCAACATGAAATAAATCACTTGTAATCCTGAAGATCAAAAATACTAATATGAAACTATGTTCAGTCTAGACTTGACTAGATCACTGATTCGCAATCAGAATCTTCATGTTAGAGTTCTTCTATTTTTTTTATCACTCAAAGACCGCAACATCTTGAATTAATAACCATAAAAATAACAAAAATCTTGCGTAACTGGTATCGTGGGGGCCGCGCGGACCCCTACATGTGCATACCTGGGTCCCACTAAGTGATACAGCGCTCAACTGCACTCGAATAGCGACATAGTGAGAATTCTTAAAATATAGGCTGCTCACTATGCTTACTTTATTACAAAACGTAAAGCGTGGGGGCCGCTCGGCCCAAAGTCAAAGTTCTTTATTTGCCAGAAACATTCACAAGTAAAGTTGTTACAAATTTAAGAGCAGGCACATGTTTCGTCTTGACAGACATGCAAATATTTTTGTGCTTTCACTTCACAATATTAAAAACCTAACACAATCAATAATTACTGCTACATTTCATTTGACCAACGTAAAGCTTACTAAAAGACCCTACAATAAACATTTACAATAATAAATGAAATGCATAATCACAAAATAATATAATATTATTCGTAAAAATAGTATTGGTGCCAGTTAAGGCCCCCACGATACCAGTTAAGGGTTAATAATAATATTTACCTGAAATCCCAAATAAGCAATACATCTCTTCATATTATGTATTCTTTGGATAAGTCTAAAGTTATAACCAATATTTACGAAAACTCTTCATGAAAGCATCCTCCATATTTTCATGAGCAGCCTACACTTTATTTGTTAAAATTTATTGAAAAACTTGTTAAAGTCATGTTATAAATATACTGAATAGCATATTATGAATTCTATTTAAAACTATAATATTTTTACATCTCCAGTTCTGTTATCTGCATAACAATGCACACTGGATTAATCCAACATTTATTTTAAGTAGAAGACACAGTGCAGGAGATCGAACAAGATGTTGTTGCCCCAGAGCGTTCAGCCTTCACTGGATTAGGTTTTGAGTACTGTCTGCCAACAACAACCCAACACAGGGCACTGGGTCCCTGACAATTCAAGCTGCTCTGCGTTTCACGCGGTCAAATAGATCGATCTGATACTGGGGTTTGCCATACCAGAGCTTACAGTTATACTCCATTTGTGGCCGGACCTGCGCTATGTAGAGTGCTAGAATGTGGGCCGGCTTGAAGTATTGCCGTGCTCTACATATGACGGCCAGCTTCTTCTAAGCCAATTTGGCTTCTGGATATATGGTTATATATTAATTATATTCTTCTTAGAACTTTGTGATCAGCAGTACAGGCTTCGTACCTGTGACTGCTATTTGCTGTAACCTGCTGCTTCAATAAAATATAATAGCATACTTAAACTGTGAAATTGTAATTTACGAATGTAAGAAACATTTCTTTATTGTAATTTCGTTTGGTTGCTTATATCATTTTCTCATCATAAACATGCATAATATGCAACATCACATCTCTACAAAATATAATATTATTAACTGCAAAAGGCGATACTTAGTGGCATTCTGCCAGGCCAACATTTATACGTCACTATTTCGATGTGATGTGATTTTCTTAGTAAAGTACCTAGAAGAAAATATTTCATATTCTGCAGAATTAAATGCGAGTGAGAAACTTGCACTAGGCAACATAAATGGTTACTATTTTTGTATTAAATAAAAGTTTCGGTTAGAATATAACTGACTATTAAAATATAAGAAATAACTTTTTTTTGTAGCAAGGAATTGCGATTCATAACATTAAAGTTTTTTTATGAAAATAAGGGACGAGACGTGCAGGTCATTCAGCTGATGGAAATTGATACGCTTTGCCCATTACAATGCAGTGCCGCTCAAGATCTTAAAACAACCCAAAAATTCTGAGCGGCATTACAATTATTGAGCTCGTCACCTTGAGATATAAGTTTTTAAGTCTCATTTGCCCAGTAATTTCACTACCTACGGTGCCCTTCTCGAATTGCTCTCTTATTTAGACCTCGATTCTTTTATGACAAAGTTAAAATCACGTATTTTTTTGCCGTTAATCCATTCATACTTTGAATGAATAATAAAAGACATACATTATGTCTGTAAGAAATCATTTGCAATGCAGTCACGATTGGCAGTTTGTAGGTAGTTGGCAGACACGCCACGACACATCACGGGACGTGACCGGCTGGCTAGTAATGTTCGTGTTGATACGCGGTACTGAACACACAACTGTTGTAACTATAACTATCTTCAATACCATCTAACAACGTCTGCACAAGTTTCCATTTTAGTTAAAGTTCAAACAAAAAGTTTGAGGTGAATCAAATCCGTTCAATATGTGAATAAATATGAAGTATTCATGGAATGTGTTATAATTATTTATTTAGATGTTTATGATATATTATGATGTTTTTAGAAGTAGAGAATATTTTTCTCTACTTCTAAAAACATTTGGCATTTTCATCTTTAATCAACACTTGATAAATTTGTGGGGTACATCATATGCTTTTACAACAAGTTCCCAGAAAATGTCCAAACAAATTTATTACGAAATTCAATTGTTAAAAAACTTTGTAGTGTTATTAAAACATAATTGAATTTCTTAATTATACCAATAATTGGGAATGGAGCGACCGCCCAAAGGCTATTAAATATAAAATTGTATTGTATGATTTTAATATACTGTTGCAAATTTATATAAAGAAAGAAGCCAGCTTTGTTGCGCCCGTTCTTCTCAGGTCTGAGGCATACTATCAATAATTGATATTATGTCCTATTTGGAATAAAAACATTTGAATATGAATTAGAATTTCAAATACAAGACTTCTATCCGTAGTACACAGTCATGAAATGGGTGTAGCAACTTGTTAACATGATCTGTTAACTATGTGTCACTAAAGCTTAATTTTCCCTATATTTTTTTAGGTTTTAATTCGATTGCAATACAAATTCAATGTTATAATGAAAAGACAATACTTTCAGAATCTGTAACGGTCATGGGTCGATATGACCAACTCATCATTTGGGTCCACATCTGAGTGTTATCGTTGACGTGAATGCAATTCCAATTCAATTGATCTTGTGGGCGAGTGGGAGGCTCCTTTGCATAGGATGCGGCTAGATTATGGGTACCACAACGACGCCTATTTCTGCCGTAGTAATGTGTAAGAATTATTATGTTCCGGTCTGAAGGGCGCCTTAGTTAGTGAAATTACTCGGCCGCTCAGAATTTTTGGGTTTTTCAAGAATCCTGAGCGGCCCTGCATTATAATGGGCAGGGTTTACCAATTACCATCAGCTGTAAGTCCTGCTCGTCTAAAAATAAGGGATTATTTTATAAAAATAAGTTATACCGCTATGGAATCTTTTGACAATCATTGTTGTACAATATAATATAAAGATATTAAATTATTATAATATTGTTGATTCAATTAAAATTCTTTACTGCACAAATAAAAGTTATATCTCGGTCATCTAATCAGCGATCTATTTCGGGTCACCTATTATAGATATACGACTTACAAAGTAAAGCGGTAAACGGTATCATATTATTACGAACAAACTCTTTAGCAAAGAGTACAGAAACGATTGCGATTAAAAATTTTAGTATGGAATTCATAGTGATCAATGATTAATTAGTAAAAAACGCTTGAGAGTATGATTGAAATATTACTTTAATGAAAACCAGAATTCTAACTAAATAATAACTAATCACTAACCCTGACTTCTTTCAGATTGAACTAAGAGAAGTAATAAGAAAACGCTCTGTATAAGCCGAATAGTGCTGCCAACAATGATTGGCTACGCTCTTTTCCTAATTTGAAACGGTTGTAAATTTCGTTGGGGTCTCTTAATGTTTAAAATAATGTACGGCCCGTATTATTAATGAAAATATTAACTGGTGAAATCATTTTTAAAAATGGGATGAGCGAAATACTTCATGTGACGCCGGACCTGTGCTTAGAGCACAAGAAGATATGCTTAAAGCCTCGAAGTATTACCCTCTTAAGCGATGATCTCCAAAATAATCTTCAAAGCAACTATGGTTTGCCTTCTCTTATACTAGGCGAAATATAAATGGGAGTGTTTCCGAAGAGTGTAACTAATGAGGTTTTTAGAAGTTTAAATTTAAGTCAAGTAAGCAAATTTAAGTCTTGTGGGGGTTAAGCATTTTCTCCCATTCCCTAAAAGATAACTCCCGTGTTCACTGGTTTAAGCAATACGTCAATAACAAACAGTACGTTACGCCCAGTGAGGAAGCTGGTGATCAACTTGCATAAACGATCCCAGCTCTTGTTAACTTTATCTTGCCACTGTCTTTAAAGTTAGAGGCAAAAAGAGTGCCAGCACTCAGCTCTCCTTTTTTCCTCAAAGGTCAGATAATCGTATGCAGCGGCGACAAGCACGGCTTGCTTAGATTACGAAGCATTTTTGATAACGTTAAGAACTTTCGTCTTCTATAATTTTAACAGCAGTCACGACAATTATGTTTACAATTTTTATGGAAAAGGAGGACAAACGAGCGTACGGGTCATCTGGTGTTAAGTGATCACCACCGCCCACATTATTTGGAAGCGCCAGAAGAATCACAGGAGCGTTACCGGCCCTTGAGGAAGTTGTACGCCCTTTTTTTGAAGGCTCCCATGTCGTATCGTCTCGGAAACACCGCACTAGGAAGCTCATTGTGCAACTTTGTAGTACTTGGAAGAAAGCTCCTTGAAATCCGCACTAATGAGGATCGCCACACATCCAGATGGTGGGGATGATACACTAACTTGTGGCGTATTGTGAGCACTCCCCGTGATAAATGCGGACACACAATTAAACGACGTCTCTACGCAATGACTAATGATCCAGCCATTCACAAAGCACTGGGTCCCCGACAATTTGAGCTGCTCTGCGTTGCACGCAGTCGAATGGTTCGAGCTGATACTGGGGCAATACTCCATATCTGGCCAGACTTGCGTTTTGTAGAGCGCTAGAACGTGTGCCGGCTTGAAGTATTGCCGTGCTCTATTTATTACGCCCAGTTTCTTGGAAGTCGATTTCGCTTTGCCCTCCAAATGAACACTTACATCACAAAATCATTTGAAGTAAGAACTTCTGAATATAAAATTGCTATGCAATCAAAAACATTCTCAAACACTTGAAAGGCCGCGTCTGTATTGCATGTCTGTTTGAATTGATATATATGTATAGCACGTAGTTTTTGTTTATCTTTTCTGTCTGTGAATACTTTCAGCTTATTTAATCTGGCTTCTGAATGCTCGCTATTTATTTATTCACCGTCTGTCTGAGAAATGTTAGATTCCGTTACCAGTCAACAGTAATAGCTGCAATGTACAAGTCAGTTTTTAATTTAACAATGTTTTCGCGTGTACACATTTTATTATTTAAAAACAATAACGTTATTTAAAATAAGAATAAATTGGAGCATTGATCAGAAAATATAGGATGTCTCAGAATTTCGTTTGTAGATGCTATATTAAAAACAACAATATCAATTAACACTCTTTTTATTTATTGTTAAATTAAAGAGCACTTCTTGAAGTTTATTTATGAAAAACAACCGTTTGCAAATGCGCACCAATCACTTGTTCACAATCATTTAACCTGGAGCTAAAATTTTGGATCACTCACTGGAGCGTCGCTCTTGAAATAGAGTAGATTTCTTCAGTGATTATTTGCTTCAAAACATTCAAGTTGGGTAGCAATGGATTGTAAACTTTACTTTTTAGGTAGCCCTATAGCAAAAAATTAGCAGGCGTTGAATCAGGGCTCTTCGGTGGCCAGTTGATGTCTCCTCGGCGACTTATCACTCTTTTAGGGAACTTAAACGAATACTTGCTTCTTTTTTACGTTTATAAGAATATTGCGAATAATGTAATCACAGCAGATTCTTCCTTCATCACTACAATACGACCACACATTCAACTTATTTAAGAGTTTCTTCAGAAATAATATCCTTTCCAGTTTTCCAAATAAATTGTTACATATAATTTTCCTGACATGAGACAATTTTTATAATTGCATCTAAAATCATGGTTGTAGGGTAATATAATTACTGAGCAAAACAACAAAACAGCTCAAAAATTTCAGCTAAGCAACATCACTATCACTGCATATTATAAAATAACGTCGCGTCCGTCTGTCTATTGGCGATAATGACAAAAACTATTCAACTTCCTTAATACGGTTTTCACTAAAAAAACTGAGTAATCCATGAGTAAGTATCCCTTTAATATATAATAACAAAAATATGCTCTATTGGAATAGACTAATGTCCTACTGTCCATGGGAAGCCTAGACGGCTCGCTCGTAACCAATATAATAATAATGATAATATTGACACACTCTTACACAAATTATTTTGCTAGGCATAGCCTATGTACTATAGGTATTATAGAACGATATATTTAATACAATATACTTACTTAAATATATACAAATACATAGTAACATCGATGACTCGGAAACAAAAATCCATATTCACCATATAAATGATTGCACTTACCGGGATTCGACCCCGGGACCTCAAGCTTAACAGGCAGGGTCACTAACCACTGAGCTATATGGGTCTTCAATATACAGGATGGCCGAGAAGTTGACGTCCTAAGCTAAAATTTGAAAGCCTCATGGTGATGAGTATCCGAATCACTCCTATGTATGTTCTACGATTTTGGGTACTTTAGGAGATAATAATTTTTTCCCCTTTTATCCGCTTTTTTAACCTAATTGTGGTTTAGGTAGACTTAATTTATGGAATATTCGTAGGTCACATTTTTAGGTTTTGAGATTCTTGGTTGTCATTCCTTATATTTTATATGTTCGATCTAACAACGTTATCAATTCGATCAAAATTCTAGGGCATGATTATCTTATCTTTAGTTTGAAGTCTCATATGAGTCTTCTTATTTCGATTTGGATTTTACCTAAAAACTTGAATTAAAACGTATATTAGCAAAATATATAAGTAAATATTTATGAACAAAATTTACGGTAGTATACAACAGTTCTTTTCGACCACATGAAATATTGATTTTGTCAATTTCCTACAAACCTAGGTGTTACAGGGCATCTTCCTGTTTTGATATTACGTCGACGCATATAAGAAGGAAAACGGTAAACGAGCAGATTTCATGCTTATTTCGGTGTGCTTCAGCATCTCAGTATGTGCTATGCTGAATAATATTGAATAATCCACTGTACTTCATGATTCTTCGCTGCTTTTAATTAATCTCCTCATGGTATTTCGATTTTAAGGCAGAAACACGTCTTATTATATTACTGTCTTAAGTAAATTAAGTTTTATTTAGTTCCCTTTCTTGCCTTGAGGGCACAGATATTGCCTTTGGAATGCATAGAACTTTGAGAAAAGCTAAAAATATTTCATATTGGTTTAAATTCATATTTCTAGACGAGCCCACAGAATACATAAAGTACATAAGATTCACAATAACTGCATAACACTACGTTAAAATGTTGTATGGTCCAGCTGTATATACCAATATAAAAATACATAAATCAAGTCATTAGAGGAAAACGTTGCGTTACATCGCTTTCCTCTGCAAGTTTTTTGTAAAAAATTTCGTGGGAAATCATATTAAAAGGTTCTCAATGGGAAACAACTCACACTTATTATAATGTAAGTTGTAATTTCACATCGCCACAAAGTTAAAACGCTTACAAAATAACTTACAAACTTATTGCTATATTTAATAATTTATATTTGGTAGTATCCTGCTATTTATACCCATAATGTGCACTTGATGCATGCCCAAAATTTTGAGATTCTGTGTCCATAATTTAGCCGGTATTCTATGCAAAGGAGCCTCGCACTGGTATATATAATTATTACACTGGTATATATTTATTAAAATTGGTGAAGTTGAGGGTTCAGAATTAAAATACTAAATTTGTCCATTTAATAATTTAAGGTCTCTAACAGAAGCAGAGCACAATATTTCTGAAAGTCATACATTACGCTAAATGGCTCATATTTAGCTTTAGCTATCTGACAAACGAAAGGGTTCGCGTCCCATTTTGTAATTAATTGATTCCCGCCTCTGTAGGGTCAAGGTTAATTTAGCGAGTCGTATTATTATGATAACACCTAAAATATTTCTTATCGTCTGTATCACAGGCTCTCTTTAGCCTAAGAATCATACTAAAATGAGAATTTCTCGTAACTTTCTGCAGCACATCATACTACAGAATAAGCTGGGTTTTAATTAACACATCTTATATCCATTTGAAAAAATATTTTTAGATTTAGGTATTTAATCAAAGTAAGTAGTTAAGTAGTACCAGTGACACCTCCTTTGCACAGGATGACGGCTAGATTATGGGTACCACAACGGCGCCTATTTCTGCCGTGAAGCAGTAATTTGGAAATATTATTGTGTTTCGGTCTGAAGGGCGCCGTAGCTAGTGAAATAACTAGGCAAATGAGACTCAACATCTTATGTCTCAAGGAGACGAGCGCAATTGTGGTGCCGATCAGAATTTTTGGGATTTTCATGAATACTGAGCGGTACTACATTGTAATTGTCAGGGCGTATCAATATCCATCACACGAACGTCTTGCTCGTCTCATTCCTTATTGTGATAAATACTATAGCAAAATTATAGAGTTTATCGTGCCAAGCTTTAATATTCATTGTGAACCAAGCCTCTATACGAGGCTGCACTGCAAGTGTTTGTTATTGAAATTAACTTCGTTTAAAATTCATACGAACAGCACTGAATGTTTCTTTATGCAACTTAAAGGCAAATTGAAAGTGTGCTGTGATAATAACGTTACCTCTTATTCTATTATTCGTATCAATATCAGTGTTAATTCGTTATTGATGCTTTAAGAAAGCTAAGCTTCAGATAAAATAGTGAACGGCTGGATCACTTTGCGTTGCGTAAAGATGTCGCTTCATTGTGTGTTTTCTATCGCATTTACCACGGGGAGTATTCCGAAGTGCTGTTTCACCTGATTCCGGCCACTGAATTCCACCTTCGCACAACACGCCACAAATTAGGATATCATCCTCACCATCTGGATGTGTGGTGGTCCTCTACAGTGCTGTTTTCAAGGAGCTTTCTTCCAAGTACTACAAAGCTGTGGAAAGAGCTTCCTTGTGCGGTGTTTCCGGGACGATACGACATGGGTACCTTCAAACAAGCGCGTTCACCTACTTTAAAGGCCGGAAACGATCCTGTGATTCCTCCGGTGCTCCAAGAGAATGTGGCCACTTAACGCCAGGTGACCCGTCTGCTCGTTTGGGCACCGTAGCTTGTGATATTACTGGGCAAATGGATCTTAACATCTTATGTCTTAAGGTGACGCGCGCAAGTGTAGTGTTGCTCAGAATTTTTGGATTTCTTAAGCACCCTGAGCGGCACTGCATTGTAATGGGCAGAGTGTATCAATAATCATCAACTGAACGACCGGCTCGTCTGGTCCCTTATTATCATAAAAAAAATGGAGAGGTGTTTGACTGGTTGTTAAGCTTACACTTTCAAATATATCTATCACGTTATTTTATGGAATACGAGGAAAATTAGTGTAACTTCACCTGATGTTAAGTGATCACTGCCGCTCATATTCTCCTGCAACACTTAGGAATCACATGAGCGTAACTGGCAAGATTACTATTACTCATAGAAAGGGAAAGTGCTTTGCGTCACCTAAAATAAATAATTCAGTGAATTGTCGAAGTCAGTTACTTCATGAGGTATTACACCTACTATGCAATCAGTAATTGTGTATTTTTAAAAAAGCAACTCATATCCTCATTTTTTATTCACGCTTGCACGATTATTCACCTCACTTTAATTGTCCTTGCCCTTACGAAATTTGTGTTGAAGACAATCATTCATATATTATATTTTATATAAAATAGCTCAATAAAAAATGCAATAAGGTAAAAAATTTCAGTAATATTTTAACCCGCTAAAGTTTATAACTTTAATGCCGTTCTTTATAAAACAAACAAAACATTTTGTTTATGCACGGTACCATGATTTCTTGTTACAAAATAATTGATAAAGTTTTAATTATTCATACATTTATTTTTATTTAATAATTTATTAACCCACCAACACTATCACATACAAAAAAATACAGTGTTTTAATTCTATATAAAAAAATATTGACTGTATGCAAGCCAATTACAGGTGTGTACATCTTGCTCTATACATAAGACGGTATCAAGTATAATTCAATGATATATATATTTTATTTTTACAAAAAACACTGTAGTATTAGTATAAGTACAAGATAGTGCTTATAAAGATAAATAATTATCAATAATTACAGAGATGTGCGGTTAGTTTTTTCTTAGTTTTAAAATTGAATCGAAAAAGTTATCCATTTATAATCCAATTATAAATTTTCAATCATGCAAACAAAAGATGAATTTATGCAAGCATGCATGATTATTTAAAAGAAAAATTTAATATTAAATTAAATAATAAGAATGCCTAGGAAGTGAACATACGAGACTCAGGATCTATCGAGTTGAAATTAACGTCATTATTTTTTTTTTGTACATTTTTCACAAAGCAAAGTTAGCGGTTACAACTAGGGTATAGGTTGTAGGCACGAGTTAGGAATACATATTATTAGAAAAATTAAAAAAAAAACAATCTTAAAAATCTATGGAGTACTTTCAGATAAGAGTACCTAATAACAATGAAATATGCGATCCTTCGACAAAAAGGTTTTCTAATAAAATTACGGCAGTTGGATGACATCCCCTGCTTACAGGAGCTTGATAATATTATGGGGTTTGGAAACATCCAATACGTAACAACGTAATATATCTCTCAGGTAATCACTCGTCTGGAACCTTTTATCGAATGAATGTTTCATTTGAATGAGATAAATGGACTCATGAGTATTTTGAAATATATCTTGTTCTCCATTAGTTATTTAGATTAGTAAGACTGGAGATAAGTACAGTTAATTAAAAAAGAAAATATATTTATGAAGTGAAAACTTCTTTAGCGGCGTTGAGAACTTTCCTTGGGATGGATATAAGATGTAAATCGCGACAGGACACGTGGCCTGATCGAAAATTGGTAAGACAGTAATTAAAATTATGGATGAAAGTTGATTTTTCTTAGAGATAAACTTTTTAATGTAAAGGGATTGTAATAGTTCTGAAGTGTTAATTTCTTATGTCATATAAATTGTCATTTTTGTGTAGGATAGTGCAATACAATACGATTATTGAATTTCACCACATAATAGCATTTATGTGGTAAAATTCATTATCAGGTGGTGCAGTAGTAGTAGATACTTCTTTCTATACAGATAATTAAAGCAATGTCTAATTGTAATGGGCAGGGCGTATCAAGAACCAACAGGTGATCGTCCATTTAAAATGAAGATTCAAAGGCGCTTAGTTAAAGACTATTCGATTAAGTTTATTTGTCTTTGAGTTTACTTGGGCCGTGAAGTTAATTTGTAACATAAAATACGTCTGTAGAAGCACTCAACAGGTAGTATTTTAACTTTAATTAATGAAATGAAACAAATTTATTTCTTGCTGACGCACGTGTAATTGAACAAGAACGACATAACACTAAACCCTTAAAAAAATACATTAAACATGTAAATATAAACTTTGCTGGTTTAAAGCTGCAGGCGTCGACATATCCCCACCCGTGGGAAAACCTATTTCCCACCACCTTCAGCATCCTCAGTGCAGATTGGCAGTGGACAGATCTTGGTGACAGCACGGCGGAATATCCCGTTGGAACATTTAAAATCTGCGACCCTTGTCACTCCATCAGATCCTGGGTGAACTCCCACAACGCGACCAAGGCGCCATTTCAATGGTGGTAGATGATTATCCTTTACCACTACTAATGATCCCATTGTCAACTCACTTTTCGTCAACTGCCATTTAGACCTTGTCTGTATAATACATACAAATATCATTATAAATTATTGCCTTTAAGGACGTGTGATGTTAACTGAACTAAACTGTTTCTAATATTAAAATATAATCAATTCGTTCACAGACGAAGTGAATATCAGAATATTTTTTAGAATATTGTACGCATTATCGTAATCTTCAGCAACCTCACGTACAAAGGATATCTACTCGATTACTAACACCTGACTCCGTTGTTCGTGCTGCACACCTGAAAGCAACGCAAATCTCTCGAATAACGACCTCACGTAATAATCAATGCTTACACAGATTTTTCGTAACAATAACTAATGAAAAATATATTTGATTTTATAATCAAAATTAATCTACTAAAATTTAGGCTACCTAATACAAAACATGCATTTATATTCAAATAATATAGCAGTTATGTATTGCGTAAAGCTTAATAACCATATGATGTTATTATGTATGTTAGTAGTTAAGTTATATTTTGTTAAAGTGGTGTCAAAAAGTGTAATAAATAAAAAGACTGAGGTGATTATCTACTTAACATCAGGTGACCAGACCCAACAACAATCAAATTAAAATGTTATCTATTTGTGAAAATGGCCTTTTAATTGTACCTTTCAGAAAGTTTCACACTTAGCACGAGCGTTTACTGTTAAACAAAGGAATTCCATTACTTTTATTGCACTTGATGTTACTTTGTAGAAATAAAGTAGAATATAATGCAGCAGATATATAATTCCTTTTCAGTCCATTCTAATATCAGTGTAAATATATTATTTAGCAAAAATACGGGTTGCACTCCGGGAGTGCCGGCAGAAGTGAAAACTTGAACATTAAGGTTGTGCATTTTATAATATTTTGGAATGGTAAGGGAATAATTTTGCAGAAATTTCTTGATATATCAGTATAAAAGTACTAGCATTTATTTGTTTGAATACCATATTCATTTATTGCGCTATAGTACGCAAAAATTACAATTTAAATTACATAAAATATTTGCATTTCAGATCTATTACAATTATTTTACATTAAAAAGTTTATCTCTATCTAAAGTTTATCTCTCAGATAATTCATCCATAATTTCAACGACTGTCTTACGAAGTTTCGATCAGGTCACGTGTCCTGACGCGAGTTTAATATTTAATACCTATCCCAAGAAAGTGATCAACGCCGCTAAAGAAGTCTCCACTTCAAAATAAGCTACATTTCGATTGTTTATTAACTGACATGGTATTGATATATTTTTCCATTGTAATATAAATATTTTTTTTATATATCAGATTTAATTTCGGTTTCAATTATCGCAATTATTTTTTCGATTGATTGAAAAACATACTTGAATGTTTTTTTTTATTATAAAGTAGAAGGTAATCAAATTGTTTCCGCCAAACTTAATGGCGAGATATTGCTCAAAATTGATTAGTTGATCTGTTAACAAGCGCTACCAACATCATGGACTGCTGTAAGATAACCCGATTAATAATTATATTTCTTTAACTACTGATACTCATTACTGTGTTGTTTATGTTATTTAATATAATTAGATCACTATGATTAGAACTAACTATAATAGCTAATATTCAGATCTTTAGTTAACTTGATTCGGGTAAGTTAGTTGGCACTACAGCAGTGTCAACTAACAGTTGGTAGCATCATCACGGTAGGCGATCGTGCCCTATATACCTAGGCTAGAGCGCTACGTTATTAAGTTATTTAGAGAGTATTCATTATTGTGAATTTTAAGGCGAAACTCGGCCCTAATTGCGATTGTCAGTAATTCTAAATGGAAACTGTAGAATATTTATGTGCGTTTAAATTACCAACCCCTTCAACACAATGCACATTTAAAAGAAATAAATATGTACGTAAATTATACATTATGTTACTTACAGTCATTCATAAGTTAAGTTGGAAAGATATAATTTGTATGAATAGATATTATTATTATTTTGATGAGGGAACTTTCAATGGTATCTCTTGTATAGTATCTTGTGTTAAGAGTTATTATATAATACCGATGAATGTAAACGAAGCTTGGGTTATACTTTATTTTGATTTAAACCCAGGGGAAATCAAATCTTATATCATTTATACGACGTCTAGATAGACTATGACAGCTGTGAAAACGTCTAAAAGAATTGAGTTAAGACCTAACCCACAGTAGACACATCTATATTGAGCAATGCACGCACACTGACACAAAGTTTCATACAAATCGCGAGTGTAAGACGTAGCTTGTCATGCACACTAATCTTATATATCCCACGAGATGGACCGACGATCTGGTCAAGATCGCCGGAGTAGGTTGGATGAGAGCAGCGCAGGGCCGATCGTCATGGCAATCATTGGGGAACTATTTTAGCTACGGACCCATTCTAATCTAATCATGTATTTCTATAACACAGAAAAAGAAATACTAAACTAATTTAAACAAAGTAGGGATTCCTCAAGTTACGAGTATTATAAGTAGGAAATTACCTCAGTTTTAAAAAAAAATTAAATGTTGTTAGTAAAGTTGGTAAAGTCTTGCTGTTAAGGTGACAGTTAGAGTGAGGGCACACTAATTGCTGGGCAGAATGTGTCGAGGTCACCACAAATTGGAGTACGGGCGAGGTTTTCCTACAACGTCGCGAATATTTTTCTTTACATAGCATTTTACACTTGCCATTTGAATAACTCACAGTTAAAATTAAAGGCCTCATTCAAAATCTTATTAAAGAAAGATAATTATGTAGGAATTATGCACGTCACCAGTCATAAGCAATAATATAATAATATTAGCTTACTCGACCGACGTTGTACTGTACATAATAAATAAAAGATTGAATGAATTTGTCAATATATATTTTTATAACATCAAGAATTATTTCTTAGAATTGAATTCTTAGAAACTACGAAAACGTGCGTCAATAAATTATCTCATTGAAATATTTGTTTATACAGAACAAATATTGGAAATAAAAATAATTATGGGTCCCAAATCGAAATAAAAACTATCTTATCTCTCAAGTTAGACTATACTGCAATCCATGAAGTAGTCCCCAATAAAATCCGTTCATTAGTTTAGGAGTTCACTGAAAACAAACATCAGGACACTGGATAGATTATAAAATACAGATTAAATATATTAAAAATTTAATATATTATTGCTGTGACATCGTAGCACGTATAATTCCTACACAATAGACACAAATAACTGTAAGTTTCAATGTATTCTGTTTATCACCAAACAATTCTAATGGTAGCCTAGGTTTTTCTAAGTTTCTTACTTCAGTGGCTGCGGGTATTAATTATCCTTTTTATACTAATAACTAATACATTTTAGTATCACAGTGTTGAAGTTTCATCATAATGCTTAATATTATGTATATAATACATAATCTAGGAGATAAGATCAAAAGGGTTTTTTTATAACAATTAACAAATTTTAATACCACCTACTAAAAATTCACAAACAAGCTAACTATACAGTTTTTTTTTTGAGAGGAGGAAAATACATTTACGTATTGAAGAATTTACACCCGAGCCCGGCGGCTCGGGTGGTAACAACCCCTACCGACTAAAAACCACCTCTGTGCTGATAGCCCTAAGAGCTTCTACAGCTAAGCCGGGCGGGGGCCTTGGAGGTCGAAAATGTAGCTCACAGGCGTGGGGTGTCTTAGGAGGCTCGAACCTCGGATCGCCTGCTCACTAGGCTGGATGACTTTACAAGAAACAAACTTTAAGGTTTTAATAATATATAACAAAGAATGACACAATGGTTAACATTGGAACTGTAAATGGACAGAGTAACGCCTGCAGTGGAAATGGTTCGAGGCTAGGAAGACATTGCCTTTTATAAACATCTTCACCCTGTTCACCTGTCACTGTAAAGAATACATAAACGTAGTGTATTTAAGTAAATACAGCTTATAAAAGCGGCAATTTCAAAGTCGGCGAGTATATTTCTGGGCATTGATGACTGCTGCTCTTGGTAACTTCAACCAGCTGACCATCTCACCGCTGAATACTGGCCTATACGGCAAAAACAAAACCGAACAATGGAAAGACACCGCCAACCATTCCGCGGTGTGAGAGCTGTGTGCCGGAGTGTCAATTTGAACTGATTCCTGCCACTGAATTCCTTATTTGCGCGAGACGCCATTAATAAGGGAATCATCCCTATCATCTGGATGTCTGGGGTTTTTTATCTGAAGTTTCTTCCACCTACAACAAAGCTATAGAATGAGCTTCCATATTGAGTGTTTCCAGGACGATACGAAATGGGCATCTTCAAGAAAAGCGCGCCTTCCTAACTGACTGTGTGCTTCAAGAGAATTTGGCCGTAGGTGATCACTTAACATCAGGTAGACTATACGTTATTTTGTCCTCCTCGCATAAAAAATGAGTAAAAATTTAATAAAATGGTACTATTTTATATATCTAACCATTGAGAAGTTTAATATTATGCATTTAAAAATAATAACAAAAATATGCTATTAATTTTCAAGCAAATCAAATTTTAAATAAAATAATTTGATAGCAGAGCGTGGTTTCGATCCACGGACCTCTGGGTTATGGGCCCAGCACGCTTCCACTGCGCCACTCTGCTTATAATTATAAATATGAAAATATAGTATTACTTCAATTAATATTTGGCGTAAACTTTGATAAACATGACTCATAAATCAAATTAAATTAAAAATATTCTACTTCATAGGTAAATTAAAATTACACTACATGTTATATGTAATTTTTTCACACAGCTAATTCGGAAGGCAGATTTCCTTAGAGAAGAACGAGCAAGAAACTCATAGGGTGCTCTTGTCAAAATAGAATGATTACAAGTTCTTATTTTCATTTAAATTTACAAATCATTTCAATCACA
>CATIXQ010000007.1:19159210-19213979 GCA_949711755.1 Leptidea juvernica | reverse complement strand
ACTATTCTGGTCATGACACAAAAAGTATAAATGGAGTAGCAATTGTACTACCGAAGAACATCAACGACTGCGTAATGGGATATAAGTCTTATAGCGACAGAATCATATCGATTAAAATAAGATCTAATCCGGTGAATCTAAACATCATACAAGTATATGCACCTTCTTGTGCCGCAGAGGATGACGAGGTCGAAAATTTCTACCGCACCTTAAAAATCGCGATCAATGAGACTTCTAATAGGGAATTACTGATGGTGTCAGGTGACTTTAACGCAAAAATAGGAGCAACGACAACGGATGATGAATTGCGAGAGGTCATAGGAAGATATGGCCTTGGTCAACGAAATGAGCGTGGCACAAGGTTTATACAATTCGCGGCAGATAATGGTCTTACCATTACGAACAGTATGATTAAACACCATCACAGAAGACTCTACACGTGGATTTCACCAGACGGGCAATACCGAAATCAAATCGACTATATACTGATCAGGTCAAGATGGAAATCATCCGTTAAAAACACCGTTACTAGGCCGGGCGCAGATTGTGGTACAGATCACCAGTTGCTGGAGGCAGAAGTTAAGGTAAAACTAAAGGCCGCGAGATCCACTGAGAAACGCGCTCGTATAAGTGTCGTGGACTGCAAAAAAATATCCAAAAGTGTAGAGGAACAGAAACACAACTGGGTAAACCAGAAACCTGATCAGTGTACAGTAGATGAGGTCTGGTCTCAAGCCAAATCGATTATAATAGATTCCGCAAAATCTGCTGACCGACCGAAGGACGTGACGACAAAACGCCAACGTTGGATGACGGACGAGACTCTCGCGCTTGTCGAAAAAAGACGTGTTTTAAAAGTTACTATTATTAGTTAGTTTATATTATTTATTTATTATTATGAAATTTAGTGTATGACTGAACTTAAGCCATTGTAAATCAATGTTATGAGTTCAATAAACGTTTTGATTTTGATTTTGATTTTACTGGGGCTGACATTACGCAGCAGAACCGTCTAAGTTGCCGAATTCAAGCGGCTTGTCGTCGTGATAAAAATAGGTTTAATAAAAATATATGTACCGAAATACAAATCCACGGCGAAAAGCATGAAACCTTGACAAGAAGATTCGTGAAATTACAAAAAAGTTTAGTTCTAAAACATGATCCATCGAAAACTCAGAGGGAAAGGTTGTGACTGAACTGGAAAATACTCTGGAAGTCTGGAAGAATTACTGCCAGTCGCTCTTCTTTGACTCTATATCTCCACTGAACCGGAAGATCAGGACTTGGAACCTCGTATTCTTAGAGAAGAAGGTAAAGCTGCAATCAACCATCTAAAAGGAGGGAAGGCAGTTGGAAATGACTGTATTCCAATAGAGACAATCAGATGTTGCGGAGATTTCGGAGTAGATATGTTTCACACCATATGTAACAAAATTTGGGTGAGCGGGATGTGGCCGAAGGAATTGACGCACTCTGTTTTCATACCATTACACAAAAAGGGGTCTACAACGAAATGCAATAACTATCGTCTTATAGCGCTCATACCACATGCCAGCAAAATTTTACTCCATAGAGTAAACGAAAGACTGAAGGCTTATATTCTGAAGGAAATAGCACCAGAGCAGGCCGGTTTCGTAAAGGGCAAAGGTACACGAGAACAGATCCTAATTGTGAGACAAATAATAGAGAAAGCAAAGGAATTCAACAGACTGACTTTCATATGCTGCGTTGATTTCCAAAAGGCATTTGATTCTGTTAAATGGCCACAACTATGGAAGATCCTCATAGAGATGGGAGTGCCCAAGCACTTGGTGCAAATCATCAGAGCCCTTTATGAAAATGTTTCCGCTTCAGTCAAGGTGGATAATGTCACGTCCGACCCACTTCATCCCTCTGCAGGAGTCAGGCAGGGCTGCATTTTGTCGCCTCTTCTGTTCAATATTTATACGGAGCACATTATGAGGATAGCTCTAGAAGATTGGACAGATGGCATACCAATTGGCGGCAAAAACATATCCAATCTCCAATATGCCGACGACACCACGTTAATAGCGACAAGTAAGGAAAACATTGCTGAATTATTACATCGTATCGAGCATACCAGCCTCCAGTATGGCCTTAAAATAAACCGGCAGAAAACAAAAATGATGATTGTCGATCGAAGTGAAAACAATGCACCAGATATAGTCGAGATTGCTAATTGCGAGGTTGTACAGTCATACATATACTTAGGATCACTGGTCGCTAATACTGGTGCCTCGGAAGACGAAATTAGAAGGCGAATGGCTATTACCAGATCTGCAATGCAGAAGTTGACGAGGATATGGCGGGACAGGAATATCACCAAAGCTACTAAAGTTCAGTTAGTAAGATCTCTAGTGTTTCCCATTATTATTATTATTATTTGAAGAGGGTGGCTATTTCCTGGTCCTAAAAGGTTCCTAGTAATACCGCATCCAGAATTGGACTATTGTGTTCGCCACTCATACTAAAGCTCATCGTCAAGCCCTGCCGCCTTTACGAACCGCAGTAGTTCCTTGACGCGAGTGTTGCAAACACTATCTGGTGGTACGAAGTAGTTACCAAAGATTGTGTTACGCTTATGCATTAGTGGGCCGCAGTCGCAGAGTAGATGAATAGGTGTTTCATCATCCTCAAGGCAGAACCTGCAAGCTTTGTCGCTTCTGATGCCGACCACACTGAGGTGCTTGTTTAGGCGACAGTGCCCGATTAGCATCCTAGTGAGTATGCATAGATTTTTCCTGTTCAATGATAGGGCTTCATTCGCATAGCTACTGTTGAATGCCCTTATCAGTGCTTTAGAGTGGTTTAAACCTGAAGAGTTGTTCCAGCGTTTAAGTGCTCCTTGTTTACATTGGTTACTCAGGGTGTGTCGGATGGCGCTCTTGGGCAGTCCACAAATGGGTTCCGGACCATATCGGACTGATTTAGCCCCAGCTCTTGCGAGCTCATCGGCCATTTCATTGCCTATGATTCCGGCATGCCCTGGGACCCATCTGAGAATCACTCTGTTTTTCATGCCTAATGAATTCAGACATTCAACGCAATTATTGACTAACTTAGACGACGTCAAGTCAGCGTCTAAAGCCAACAATGATGCCTGACTATCAGAGTGAATGTATATGTTATGATTGAAGTAGCCTTTTTGGATATTGGTTTCCGCGCATTCCAGGATGGCGTACACCTCTGCTTGAAATATGGAGGTAAAGCTTCCCAGGTTTGTGCTGGATTTAAACCTGGGGCGTTCTCCATAGACCCCACAGCCGACTTCATTTTCCATTTTGGACCCATCGGTGAACCACATGAGGCTCCCGTCCTTCCACGTGACTTTGTTGTTCATCCAGTCGTCCCTGGAAGGAAGTTCCACGATATAGTGTTTAACAGAGATTAATTGTGGAATCATCTGATCAGGTAACATGCCTAATATGTGGTCTCGCAGAACTGAGTCCTCTAAGGTCCTAAGCGTTTGCGACATCCAGTTACATGAACCCCCCTGGGCGATTGCCCTCAGCATGCTTGCCTTCGCCTCTTGCTGTATGAACAGTGGAAGAGGCGGTAGGTTTAGCATTGCTTCAATGGCCGCACCAGGAGTAGACGTCATGGCTCCGGTTACCAACATACAGGCAAGTCTCTGCAGGCTATTTAGTCTGTCTGCAGTTGTTTTCTGGTTGGGTTTGTTCCACCACACAATGGAGGCGTATGTGATTGTTTGTCTCACAATTGCTTTGAATAGCCATAGGAGGATCTTGGGGCGCATTCCCCAATGTCTCCCTACCAGACGTCAACATACACCCGAGGTTGTTTTAGCCTTTTTCACGGCTTTGTCGATGTGAGAATTTCATGTGAGTTTCTGGTCGAATGTGACTCCCAGATACTTAACCTCAGCTGAGAATTCCAAAGTAGAGCCGTTCAAGGTGGGAGACTTCAGTTTGTTAAGTGTCCGTTTCCTCGTGGATGGCACAATAACAGTCTTTCCTGCGTTGACTGACTGTACACCACTGTGAGATGGTGTTTAGCGCCTTTTGCAATATAGAGCTTAGTAAGCTTTGGCAGAAACCTCTGACGATAATAACTAGGTCATCTGCGTAACCTAGTGCATCAATTCTGAGTTCTGCCAGCTTACTAAGTAGTTCGTCTACTGCTAGTGTCCATAGAAGTGGCGAAAGAACGCCACCTTGTGGGCAACCTCGCGTAGTGTATAGCTCCAGTGATGTCCCATGGAGGGAGATTAGAGCTTTGCTGTTTGAGAGCATTGACCTTACCCATTTGACAGTGGTGGAGTCTACATTTTTGTTAATTAGTCCCTTCACTAGCGTGTCTGTCGGGGTATTGTCAAAGGCGCCCTCAATGTCTAGAAACGCACAGAGTGCAATCTGTTTGTCTTGTAACGCCTTCTCGACTCTATCCACAAGTTGTAGAAGGGCCGTTTCTGTAGACCTGCCTCTACAGTAGGCGTGTTGAGAACTATGAATGGGCTTTAGGCTTAGAGCATGCTCTCTTATGTGTCTGTCCAAGACTTTCTCAATAACCTTCAGGAGAAAGGAGGTAAGGCTTATGGGTCTGAAGGAGCTTGGCAGGGAGTAGTCCTTTCTGCCTGCCTTAGGTATAAATAGTACTTTAGCCCTAGTCCATTGTTCTGGAAGATAGCCCCAGGCAAAGCTTACCCGGTATATCTTGACTAGTAGCGGTACTAGGATATCCAAGCCTTTTTGAAGAAGCGCTAGAAAAATGTTGTCTAGACCGCTTGACTTGTAGGGTTTCAGAGTCTTGATGGCGCACCTTATATCCTGGGGTCTGATTATCTTTGCCGCTCTACGCCAGTCCTCGTCACTAGGCCGTTGTGTAGGCGTTGCTACAGATGGTTGATGGGTAGCCCCCGGAAAGTGGTGGGCCATCAGTACTCTTACGTTTTCTACCTCGTCGGCTGTAAAAGATCCATCTGGTCTCTTAAGCAGGCCGATTTGGCTAGGTTTGTCCTTGGCGAGCAGTTTGTGTACTCGGGATCCTTGGGGAGTTTTAGATAAATCCTCGCAGAACCTCTTCCAAGATGCTCGTTTGGCCTTCCTAACTTCTCTGTTGTAATCTGTTAGGGCTTCTTTGTAGGGTTCCCATTCTTGGGTCTTTTTAGCCCTGTTAAACAGCCTTCTGGATTTCTTCCTTAGTTTGTTCAAGTTTGAATTCCACCAAGGCACTTTCCTGTTTGAGTGTTGTAAGGAGAGAGGGCAGCTAGCCTCGTAGGCGTCAGTGATGCCATCCGTGGTTACTTTCACTGCCAACTCTAGCTCATCCAGGGTTCTGATGCGCTTAGGGATATTCTCCAAATTACTCCTAAGTTTCTCTTTATAGACATTCCAATTTGTTTTCTTTGAATCCCTAAACGTATATGTTTGTTTTTCGAGGCAAGTCAAGATGTCAAATGCTATGTGTCGGTGATCCGATAGCGAAATTTCATCACTGACTCGCCAGTTTGATATTCGCCTGGCAATGTTGTCGGTAGCGAAAGTAATATCTAGAACTTCCTGCCTGTTTGAGGTAACGAAGGATGGCTTATTACCTCTGTTTAGTACCTGTAGGCCGTTAGTGTCTAAGAAATTAAGAAGTTGCTCACCTCTGTGGTTGACGTCGCTGCTTCCCCAAGTTGTGTGGTGCGCATTGACGTCGGCCCCGACACTCAGTTCGGCGTTGTTGCGTCGTGCATACTCGACCACTCTCGCCAATTCTGTTGTCGGGTCTCTTTCTTTCTTATGGGAGGTACGCCGAGCAAACGATCACCTTGGTGCCTTCCCAACCTTCGAAACAGATATACGCCGCAACAAGGTCGTCGGTGCAGACCTCTGTAACAGGTAAGAAATTAGTGTTCTTGTTGAAAACTATGCAAGCTCTGGGTTTTGATCCGCTGGTATTGTAGATTAACTTACCAGCGGTGTTCAGTCCCAGTATTTTGCCGGTGTTAACCCACGGCTCTTGTAGTAGGGCAAAGAGGATTTCACTACTCGCAAGGCATTTCTCCATTACTGCAGTAGCAGCTTTGGCGTGGTGGAGGTTTGCCTGGAGTATCCTCGCCCTATTTCTGCGATGCGTCGTTGGATCCCACCGGAGGCTTAGGTCGGTCTGTCTTCTGGTATGGGTGTTTCCGCCCGCGGCCAGAATTAGCCCGACTCTGATCCTTCCCTCCCCTGAGGGGACCTGAGAAGTTCCTCGACATCGGCCCTTTGCCCCGGAAAGTAGTTGTGGGGGCAGCCGGCCGTTGCGGGGTCCTTGAGATCCCGGATGTTCCCGGTCGCACAGGCCTGCTGGTCTGGGTGGGTAGCTGTCCACTCGCTGCTGCGGAACCCTCAGAGACGCCCTTGATCTTAAAATTGATCTGAATCCAGCCAGGCTTGTAAGCAAAGCCCAAAAATGTCGGCCCGGTACCTTGTTCAGCCCCGGTGATCATACCTCATAGTATGGGTATGTCGAATGCCCACACGTGAGGACCCGGTTACCTCCTTGAAGCTAGGTCTTCCCGAGGTTGACTGAGTGTCATCTAGCCTGGGTACCTTCTTCGGCTGGGTTTTCGGAGAAATCTCCTCTGACCTGCCACGTTTATCAGCTTTCGCTTCAGGTGGTGGAGGGTTGTGACCTGCTTTCTGTAGGTCATTCCAAGGCATTTTGGCTAACGCCTTGGCTTCCTCTACAGGCATATCCATTTGGAGAAGCTTTCTGAATCTTTTCCGGGCTGCACCGGACAGCTTCTTTGGCTTCGTCTTTATATTTCTCAGTTTCGAGTCTGTTTCCGTAGGCGTTGTGGTTTCCTTAACGGTTGCCAGCTCGCCTGGGATTAGCCTCTGGGCCTGAGGTAAGTTTTCGGTTCCCTTGGGGGCGTCTAGCCGCTCACCCTCGGGTTCCGAGATAGATAGGTTTGCACCTATGGTAGACAAAATAGAATTTAATATATTATTTTCCTCCGCATTGTTCCCACGAGAAGCTAGGGAAATAAAGGTCACGAACCAGCAGAGCCCCGCTTACTGGCCGAAGGGCATAAAATAACACTCCGAGGTGCCCAGGTATCGGAGGTACACCGTTAAAGTCTGAGCTCTCCCCCAGACACGCAGCCCTCGTCACGGTACGTCTCACAACTTGGCTTGGATTCTCTCCTCCTTCATCCGGGCTGTTCAGTGTTTCTCATACTACTATATGGTGCCGAAACATGGACAGTCAAAGAACGAGAGAGACAAAGGATTGATGCACTAGAAATGTGGTGTTGGAGACGAATGCTACGAGTATCTTGGACACAACGTCGCACAAACGTCTCAATACTTGAAGAGCTCAAGGTGAAAGAAAGGCTTTCATCTATAGTCAGAGCCCGTATCCTCAGATACTTCGGACATATCACGCGACGTGGAGAGACTTGTTGTCCAGGGAAGGGTCAACGGCAGTAGGTCAAGAGGACGCTGCCCTATGCGCTAGACAGACCAGATCAAAGCCCTAACCAATACTCCCCTCAACACATGTGCCAGAGATGCAACAGCCAGGGATAACTGGCGTAGAATCGTTCGTCGTTCGACGTGACCACGACTGCTCTGTCAAGAGTAATCCGACGAAGAAGAAGTCTGAAGTAGCCTGCCGTAGTGAGTCTGAAGTAGTAAGCCTGCTGGCTTCATATTTGAAGGCTTATACCGCTGACTGGATAGACAATTCTTCACATAAGCATCTATAAATCTTCTCAGGCCGCGCCAAAAGTTTCTCCTTGATATTCGAGCATAAGTCTTTTCGGCTCCATTATGTCCAGCAAGTGGATCATCATGATACGCGATGAAGACATTTGTCCATACATGTTCAGGAACAACTAGTTGGGCTTCTTCTAAGTCAGAATCAGGAGCCAGTCGGTAAAGTAAGCCATTGCTTAGGTAATAGCCTTTATTATTCCAGTATCTAGAATTCTCAGTGTCTTCAGACTTTTCGAGGATCTCGACTATGTTAGCAATGAAAGAGTCTTTCATTTGCTCTTGGCGTATCTCCTTTGCACTACGGGTCGGCATATCAATAGTTATAGTACAAACATTGCAGCTAAATTGTGTCTCTTGCGTACATGGGGGTCTGGAAAGCGTGTCAGTGACAACATTCGTCCGCCCTGGAGAAAACTTGATAGTGAGGTCAAAGGCTTGCAGTTGAAGTGCCCATCTCACTAATCTCCCTGTTGGTGATTTCAATGACATAAGCCACTTTAAGGCTTGGTGATCCGTGACAATGACTACTGGAAGCCCTTCAATATAGCCACGAAATTTATTTACGGCCCAAACGACTGCTAAGGCTTTTCGCTCTATCGTTGAGTAATTCCTTTCCGCATTATTTAAAAGTCTACTTGCATATTCAACCGGGTGCTCTTCCGCACCCTCCCCCTGGATAAGAACAGCTCCCAACGCATATCCACTGGCATCTGTCTTTATAACATACGGCAGGGTCTCATCAGCTTGTTGTAGTATTGGGGCAGACGTAAGGTGACGCTCAAGTTCGTCGTATGCTAGCTGCTGTTCTTCAGACCAGATCCACGTAGCGCCTTTTTTGGTTAACCGAGTCAGTGGTTCGGCAACATATGAAAAATTTTCGATGAAGCGACGATACCATGAACAGATTTGTAAGAATGAGACTAAGTGACGCAGACAAGTTGGTGTCGCCCTGTTTAGAATTGCAGAGGTCTTTTTTGGGTCTACCTTAAGGCCATGTGGTGTTATGTAGTGTCCCAAATATTTAACGGTTGAACAACAGAACTTGCATTTTTGTAAGTTGATGGTTAGGTTAAAATCTTGAATCTTTAGAAATACTTGGTCTAGATCTGCCAGGTGATCGTCAAATGATGATGAAAATATAATCAGATCATCAAGATAAGCCAGTAATTTCACGCCTAGGCATAAGGCATTTATTTTCTCAAAATTGATTCCTTTAGAATTCTTTTTGATGTCATTTCTTATACTACTAGATACTACTACCGCTTCGGAAACAAATGGCGCTCTGAGAGAGAAGAAGAGGCGCAAGAAACTCTCGCAGTTTTCTTTTTTTTGCGCTCTTTTCAATAAAAATATACAATATTGTACAGTCATTTCTATCGCTATAAAATAATCACAATCTAGTCCCAGGCTGTCCGATCATTTAGATATTCAGCAGTGGAGTAATAGGATTTATGACAGAGCCATTTTTTTATAAAACATTTAAATTTATTTATAGATAATGCCTGAACAGTGGCTGGGACTTTATTGTAGAAGTGTATACATTTACCCTTAAAGCTATTATGTATCTTATGAAGCCTACTAGAATTAGTTACAAGCAATCCCTTATTTCTAGTGTTATAATAATGAAAATCACTATTAAGAGCAAAAAGGTGACGATTTTTGTGAACATATATTAAATTTTCATAAATGTACTGACAATGAACAGTCATAATATTTATTTCTTTAAATTTTTCTTTGAGAGACTGTCTATAACCAAGCTGATATATAGCACGAACAGCTCTCTTTTGCAGTGCAAACACTATATCAATGTCAGCAGCATGACCCCATAGTACGTCATGATGCTGTGAAAATAACTAAAGTACACTAATCTAGCGGTCGCAACATTCGTGTACTCTCTAATCTTTCTAACTGCATATGCCGCAGAGCTTAGTCTATCTGCTAGATGGGTAATATGTGGACCCCACTGAAGCTTTTTATCTAACGTGATACCCAAGTAGACCGTAGTGTCCACAAGTTCCAATCTCTGGTCATTTATAAGTACGTTGGTTTGTACCTCCGCTGTGTTTGGTGTAATGAACCGTAAACACTTTGTTTTTTTACTGTTTAAGTGCAGATTATTCGTCTCAAACCAACGCACTATCTTTGAGAGTGCATTGCTTACCTCGTCATCAATATCCGCACGTCGCTTCACTTTAAAAATAAGTGAAGTATCATCAGCAAACAATACAATCTCATGGCTATCATCTACCATAAACGGTAGATCGTTAATATATTATATAAGAAACAAGAAAGGACCGAGAATAGAACCCTGTGGAACACCTATTCCTACAGGTTTACCCGAAGACCGTTTGCCATTTACATTGACTATCTGAACTCTTTCGCTTAAATATGATTTTAACAGATTTAGGGCTCTATTTTTCACTCCATAATGCTTTAGTTTTAGGAGTAAAGTTTCATGGTGTACGCAGTCAAATGCTTTTGACAAATCACAAAAAATGCCCAGTGCATCCTGTGACTCTTCCCAGGCGTCAAAGAGGTGCTCAATGAGTCTAGTACCCGCATTAATTGTTGATAAGCCCCTAGTGAAACCAAACTGATTTTTGTTCATTAATTTACAAAAATGCATTTGTAGCTGTTGAAGCAAAAGTTTTTCAAAAATTTTACTAAAAACAGGCAGCACTGAAATAGGTTTGAAATTAGCAGGGTCAAAAGAACTGCCCGATTTAAGCAAAGGTATAACTTTGCTGTATTTCATGAGGTCAGGGAACACACCCTCATCTATGCATTCATTAAATATTATTGCTAATTCAGGTGCTATAATGTCAAGTATGTATTTTACAATATTAGTCGAATGGCCCCATAGGTCTTTTGTATTTTTTAGGTTAATTAATTTGAAGATTTTTATTATATCGCTACCTGTAACATACTTAAATTTCAAATCAGTGGAAGATACTGGTACGTGTAATTTAAGCATATCATATGCTGCTTTTGGCGAAGAGTTAAGGTCTTTGGTCGTGACAATCGGGATTTCGGAGAAGTATTTATCAAATTCATTTGCAATTTCTATTTCCGAATTTATAACGCGATTATTAATATTTAAACAGATAGAGGTGTTACGGCAATTCGATCTACCAGTTTCATTGTTAATTACACTCCAAGTCGCTTTTACTTTATTATTACTGTTTTTAATTTTATCTGCAATGAAACGCCATCTAGATTAACCCGTTGTTTATCAATCTTTCGCTGAAAGGTAGCGGGAGCATTGCGTAATCCAAAGGGCATTCGGTTAAAGACGTAAATACTAAACGGCGTAATGAAACCAGTCTTTTGTTTATCTTCTTCATTAACCTTGATTTGCCAGTAACCAGCTTTCAAATCAAGACAGGTCATGAAAGGGGTTGGCTTAGCCTCATGTAACAATTCATCTATTCTCGGAATTGGGTAGGTATCCGGAACAGTGATTGAGTTCAGACGACGATAATCGTCGCAAACTCTTGTTTCCCCATTTGGCTTCGGAACCAACACAGCAGGTGCGGCCCATGGTGTCGTTCGTGATTCGATAATGTTTTCTCTTAACATCTTCTCTATCTCCTTTTGCAAGATCTCTCGACGTGGTGGAGAAAGACGATAGGGAGAAACCGGTATTGGCGCACATCCGGCAGTATTGATTCTATGTTCAACATTATTTACAGGCAGTCCATTAGACTTAAAAACATCATCATGGTTTCTTAATAAAGATGCTAGCAAGCAAGTTAGCATCTTAGCAAGTTACTCTTGCTAGTCGATGTCGAGTGTGTCATGGCAGCTTAAGTCAATGTCTATAATGGCAATGTCAATATCATTCGTGTTTTTATTGGAATATAAACTCTCAGAACGAGGAGATAAAGTCACTTCCTGCAGGTGTAGGTTCATTTGAGCGTCACGATACATATAGTCCATCATTGGTGAATAACCATCAAATAATATTTTCTGACGCTTTGGAGTACTTGGTTGGATAGCTATTAATCCTGGGTATGGGACTGTAGCACTCTAAATTGGACTATCTTCTTCACCTTTCGCCAAAGATACGTAATCTTCTTGCTGCCTATCTGGAATAATGTTTGGATGAACAGAGACAACAGATAGAGGAACTGATGCAGTTTCACTAATCTTAGATTTGACAGCAGTTGTTTTTCTCGGCTTCTCATCGTCTGTAAACTTGGAAAAGTTGTCTGTAAATAGCTCATGTATATGATCAGGGTTGTCAATGAATTGCCATGTGAATTGAGGGATATTGAGCACCATACTAGTACTCTGGATGAACCCAATACCTAATAAAGTATTGTTGTGTCTCGCCTCGGGTAAGACGATGAAAGATGTGGGAATGGTTCGTCCACACAGAGTAACATCAGCCTTGACCACCAGGACAGGCTGATTTTTTCGCACACCGTCAGCTAAGGTAACTTCTACCCGTTCTTTCTCAAAAGTTTATCCTTGTTCTTGAAGGCGACGAAAAAGTATCCTACGTACTTTTTCGTCGCCACATTAGTCTTTGCACAAGTGTCGACATGTGCATAACCGTTTATACCTCCTACGGCGATAAATACGACAGGCCTTTTCTTAGCAACAGTCTGAACGTTCAACGAGCAAAACCCAACATTTTCATGTTTTACTTTGATAAGTGTTTTGCCGGTACAATTGGAACAGTTTGTGCGGACGACTCCAGAAGCACCGCAGCCGTAGCAGGACACCTTAGGTTGTGAAGGTGATGGAGCCTGAGTATTAGCTTCTTTGAAAGAATTTTCTGTGAAACTTTCAGCTTTCTTCTTCTTTCTACAAACATCTGCTGTATATCCAGGGTTTTTGCAGTAGTTTCATTTTAGCTTCTCGGAGCGAACTCCACTGGCTGTAGCTTCTGTGAGTTCAGATTTTTCCACTGTTTTCTTCTTCTCCTGGATAATGGTTTCCACATCTCTCGAAGATTCAATAAGTTGGTCAAAAGTGGTGAAGGAGTTTCGGGGTATTAAATCTCTAATATTGAGACACAGTAACATATACGTCATGTTGATTTGTTGCGTTTCATGTTTCGGCGAAGGCAGTAATGAGAACAGCATTCTCTTCTTTGCAATGAAGCTTTCCGTTGATTCATTTGGTGCTTGCTTGATCAAATATCTCATGGTACAAAAGGTATGCTGGTTTTAGGGGAGCATAATTGTTACGGAGTTGTTCTTCAAAATCATGGAGCGTCGATACGTTATTCTGTATGCCACACCACCAATCGTACGCGTCGTTGAGCAGCATAATTGGTAATGACTTAAGGACTTCGGTATCAGGTATCTTTTCCAAGTCTTTGAATATTCGTACGGCAGACAGGAATGCTTCTACAGATTCGGAATCCTTATTCCCGCTAAAGCGAGCCGTGCATGCAATCATGGACTTTTTCTGATTGTTTGCAAGCGTACTAAGAAGTTCTTGCTGCTGCTTACGTTGCAGGCGTAACCAAGCTTCAAATTGTTCGTTTGACATAGACATACTGAGATTTCTTCTGGTTTTTCTTTGTTGGTGCATCCAAAGTTAAACGGTAATAGTTACTTGAATGGGTTTTTTCAACAAGTTGAAGGCCACGAGTTGGGCGCCAGTTGTAAGGTGGGGTGGTTGCTCGACGCTTATTATAGTGAAAAAACTCTCAGAATCTCAGAAATTAACTATTTATTGGTTTAACGTACAACTTAACAAATTTAGTTTTACTACAATGAAAGACTTAACCAAGTGTCACACTGACGTGTAAGCGCTCTGTTAGTTGTTGTCCCCGTTGCCTGTTAAGTTTTTTATATATATTAATGTTCCAGAACAGTCACACTAGCGGGTAAGCAGTTGAGGAAGCTATATAAAAAACAGGTAACAGTCCCTACCTTAAGAATAAGGAATATAATACGAACTAACTGGTGGGTCTTCCGCGTAGGTCCTTACGGACCTCGGGGTAACTGTTCGGGGCGATGGCCCCTTTCAGTAGTATAAACGCCGCCTGCAACTACAGACGGGGCACTGGGTGGGACCGGTTGGTCCGTGGTGTCATGTCCGGTGGTATCTTGCTACAGTGCGATCAAGCCCGCGTAGTGTCGCGAGCGATCTGCGGACTGCAGCAGGTTTGTAGGTCCGTGGTTAGCTTGCGCCCGCCGCTCAGCGAGGTCGAGCCCGCCGGTAGTGTACCGGTGAGCGCCCATCAGCCAGCGGCGAGGAAGCAGTCGTGTCCTAGGAGACTAGGTCACGTGGTAGTCCTCTTATGTCCGGCGGTGGTATGGCGCGATGCCACGCAAATGCTGGGATCGCGCTCCATCGGCGCGCGCGAACACTTAACTGTTTAAGTGCGAGTTAATATTCTGTTAGCACCATCGCTGGATCACCTTTGGAACTAAATATATGAATGAAACTTCTATTGTGGTACAGTAATAAATAAAGTAATTTAAATGTTTCTTCATTTGACCACCCAGTAGTCATTGCATCGCTCGCTTTATGTAAATAAAAGGAAATTTAAAAAAAATTGTTGTTGGAGATTTTCTTTTCTCTCGCACGTTTTGTTTCTCTATGCGCAAGTATATTTTATTTTATTTTATTTGGTAAACTTACAGTGTTACAATAACTTAATAACTACACAATAGTGTGATTATTTTACACATTTAAAAGTTTTCGCATATTGATTCTAATAAAACATAGCATAATACAGGTACAACTTTTTTTTTAAATATAAGTAAAATATAAAATATGTTTATGATTACATAGGTTTGTTTGTGGTACGGAATATTTATTATGTTCAAAGAGAATTTAAGCACTACGTTCGATTATGTTTATATTAACAGTTAGGGTAACTCATTAAACCGGTTTGTAGTCAAGTTATTTTTAATCTGCTACAATTTGTGGATGAATTAAACAGGTCAAAATCAGGAAAGCCTTTAAAGGCCTTTTATGTAGTGAGATGCTCTTGAGAAGAATGAGTATTGGTTGTAATATGTCGCACAATGGGGTATATGTAAATATTTAGGATGTCTTGCAGAGATTCTGGGAATATTTAAATTTATGTTCGAGAGAAGATGTAGAGCGTCAATGTAACATTGTGGTACTTTTGTTAAGAATAGAATTAGATTATATATATATATATATATATATCATACTGAGGGTCCCAAATTTGTGTACAATACTCGAGCATGCTTCAAACATAGTATGTACATACAACGTTTGTATTGTTAGGTAATCTATGGTTGTTGCATCTGTAATAGTCATAGGCATGTGTGTCGTCTATAAAACTTGAAATTCTGTTGCTAATACGAACGCTGAATAAAATGAAACCGAATTGGTTGAAATATGATTGGCTATTAATTATTAAGTGTGAAAATAAACTCATGTGCTGTTCTGAGAAATACAAAATTTATTGGCATTTGATTTTATCACTAAGAATTATGAACAACATATGAAATAATAGTTTATATCACTCACTTATAAGAAACAAAATAAATTATAATAAAGTTTATAGACACAAATTAGCTTATTTGCAATTAATGAAAAAAATCTACAAAACTCATTAAGAAATATTTTTTCTTGACACTTGACGGCCATTATCCCTCTGAGTTTCGCTGACAAAAAGTAATACAGAGAGATCCTTGATTGAGAGACAATATAAATAATAATTCAACTAAAGAAATAAAATTAATTAACATCTCCCCCTCCCCAAAAAAACTATCATCACCTTTTCTCAGCAAAAATAATAACGAATGTTGAAGGTTCATGATCCCGTTTGATAGAATGGATTAAATAATAATAATGATACCACATTTACAAAGAGTTTCGATTGTTAAAATTTATTAATTAAAAGTTAGTATAACCAACAAGACTCCTTGGGACAGCACGGAGTCTTGTTAAATCAACCCTTCACACATCATGTTCACAAGAGTGCATTAAACTCTGGAGCAACACTCCGGGCTTAACCCATTCCAAAACCCTAATCCAAACCTTCAACAAGAAGGCTACGCATGAGGCACTAGGGCTAAGTAGAGAAAACTTACGCATGCAAACTAAACAAACACCTCTCAATCTTAGGTCTCAGAGATAGAGAGCGTGTAGATTCTCTAATAGTGCAGATGAAATCCCGTTACACATTTTCTCTGTGAATGTGGTTCTTTAATGCCTAAACACAGCATCTCTCTGGGAAGTCCAATTCTTCAACCACTTGAGATACGTCAGCTCACTGCAAAAATATTATAAGATTCATGGAAATAATCAAAAAGCAGTGAGCTATACTTAACAGTGGCTATCACAATAGATCACATTGGTCGCAGTGAAATAGGGCTGCACTGAACTGTACCAAGCCACTGTACAAACCGTAACCATAACTATAGTATAACTAATTAAATAAAAACTAATAAGTAGCGTAAAAAAAAACAACACGATCTCTGTTCACAGTATCAATATCTTAACTCCACATTGATGTACAATAATAAACTAAACTCTGAGAAAAATATCTGAGAGGCAATATTCATTCAAATTAACACCTTATTTCGTTGCAGTAATGGTCAAAGTCCATTGTATACGTTCATTAAAAGGAGTAACACTACGTCACGCGCTATACGGATGCGTACAATTTTGTAAATTAAAAGGGGCACTTACTCGAAAAATTACACTTCATCCTTTTTATGTTTGGACATGCTGTTAGTCGGACAGTTTTTCATTGAACACTTTGTCATTTCGTGGCGTTGTATTCAAAGCGCGGTCGAAACACAACTGAATGAAAACTCTGCTTAAGACGCGTAGGAAGAGTTTTGCTTCAGACAATAAAATGTGTGATTTGGAGTCTGGTTGCTTATTATTCGTCAGTACAACTCCAAGATAAACTTGAACCAAACATTATCTATACATTATATAAATATAATATTGTACGCAGTTGTTTTAATGAACTTGAACGGGGTTCCGGAATCCAATAACAATGGTAATAAAAGATAATACGTGAGATACACGAAGCGATTGTCTTAATTATCACTGCCAAACTTCTATGGAGTTAGTGTATGTGCATATAATATATTATAAATGTATGTTTTTAGTAATATTAACTGTGGTTAATACATTTAAAACTGATTTAAAAAAGGAGGAGGTTCTCAATTCGATCGGTATTTGTTTTATGTATGTGCACCGATTACTCTGATATTTATGATCCAATTTACGTAATTCTTCTTTATTTTGATGCGGAATAGAAGCCATATTTTGGTCCCATAAATTTTACATAGTTTGGCCCAGTAGTTCTTGTTTTAGGAACATTTTTTATGAAAATGTTTGTATACGTGGATGATGTTTTGAATTTTTTTGTGTACGATTTGAATTGTTTTTTGTGTACGATTTTTTTAGGAGTTTTCATTCAGGTTGATTATATATTATTATTATTAACTGACACTAAAAAGTAAAAAAAACTACGTTTAAAAAACCGACTTCAAAAACTGATAAGTATAAAATAACTTAATACAAATCTTATGCAAACCTTTACCTTTAATATAATTGAAGGAAAAACCAAAATCTCCAATTATTGAATCAAATAAGTCAATACTTCAAGGCACACATTCTAGAGCTGCTGGTCTTGTGCAGCCATAATATCAGCTCTTGCAAGCCGCTTGTATCGTTAGCTAGTCAATACTGTAGAGTATCTATATATCTTTAAGCGTCAATATTATCACAGTCGTCTATCAACGTCAACCGAGTTAAGGCACAGCTTAATGAGATGCAAGATTGCTCAACTTTACTGTCATCATCCTGAGATTTAAAATAGCCGTCAAAAATAATCATCATTTTTGCTGCAAAATATGTATTTGTGATCCCTTTGTGTGATAGCTGTTCGAGTTCCAGGTTATCTTTTTGTTTGTTTGTCGTACAATTCATATAAATTTAATTTAACATAATAGACAAACAATGAAAATTAAAATTACTGAACGATGCGGGACTCGAACCTCTTGCATTCCGTTCGAGTGACATATCGTTGATAAATCTTTTATGTCTTGTTCAACTCTCAGGTTGTGGCTTCATCTACAGAATCTACTTAACAGTTGATAACCTGCTCGACCCTAATATTTGCATAATAGTAAATTGACTTGAGATGTCTAAACATAAGAATGAATGAGAGAAATCCAAACATGTTTAGAAATTTTATTTGTGTAATTAATCCCAGAAGTAAGAGTGAGTATTTTGGAGTTGGAGCTAAAGTTAAATGTTCATTATATAGATAGGCCTTTACGATTTTATATAATTTTAAAATATACTGTTATACAAAATATATTCATGATTATATTATTTGGCTGTGTGAATAAAATATGTTTACTATAGCAATTGTATACACTTATTACTATAATTTCTTTATTTTCTTTTTCCCAAAAAATCACAAGCCTGTAGTGGATTCTGGATAAAGGACAAATGAATAGAAATCCAATTACATTGTCGAAATGTTACATCAATTTGATAAAAGGTTTGGGCGAGCCAATACATGAGGAAGGGATCACAAACGTCTAATAATCATTTTAGGAAACATTCATTGGAGCTGATCTTCCGGTGTTGTTCTTATAGCTTATAGTTTCATTGTAACCAACCGTGAGAGTTTTTATACTTACTGCCGCTTATAAATCGAAATAACTATAACAACGACGTATGCTACTGTATACTGTTTTGTAAAATAATCCCTTATTAAACTATCGTATTTTCTTGTTAAAATTAGTTAAAATATGCCTGACCGACCGATAAGTTTACCAGTTTCCACAGGATACCGGCTAGATTATGGGTGTGGTTGTCAATCGTGCGGCAGAGCTGGCAAAAGAGTGCCCGACGCTTGCAACTCGGGTGTAGTTTAATGGGGACCTCTTAAGATCTACATCAGCAATCTTTATGATCTAGCCAAATATGTTGGAAACCTGTGGGGCTGAGCAGGTTATCAACTGTAAATAGACCAGTGGGGGGCTCCTTTGCACTGGATGCCGGCTAGATTATGGGTACCACAACGGCGCCTATTTCAGCCGTGACGCAGTAATGTGTAAACATTACTGTGTCTCGGTCTGAAGGGAGCCGTACCTGCTGAAATTACTGGGCAAATGAGACTTAACTTCTTAAGTCTCAAGGCAACGAGCGCAATTGTAGTGTCGCTCAGTATTTTTGGGTTTTTCGAAAATCCTGATCGGCACTTTATTATAATAGCAAGGACGTATCAATTACCATCAGCTGAACGTCCTGCTCGTCTCGTCCCATAATTTCATAAAGATAAGAAAAAAAAGTAAGGTTAATCTGCTGTGACTGAACGGGGTTTTATTTAAAAGATAATAATGATTTTATAGTTATGAGTAACAATTATAGAAACTCGAGAGTTATCAAACTTGTAAATCTGTAGCAGCCTAGCGAAACTCTCTAAGAAAAAAGCGATTCACTCGATTGTACGAAACGTGCAGTCATTGATAGATTGACAGATGATGGTCGGGTTACACTTCGTCGCCCAATTATTATACTATTTCAAACTTATACCAAATGACTGAACGTTTCATACTAAACTATATTTCAATTTTTACTTAAGCAGTCCCGTCTCTTACTACGCAGTATTTACATCCTCCTTGATTTCATCCTCACTAACTACGTCTGGTATTAAAGGTGGCAGTTTTTCCTTCGTTCCTTCTCGTTTTCCACCCTTTTCGTATTAGCCGTGGACGGAGGCCAGGCCGGCTGACGGTGACGGAAGACTGTTGACGTGTCTACGGCTGAGTTGGCTTGTCCATTATGAGGCCGCGGCTTCTGTATTACGACTTCCTGAACTTTATGCCCTTGGATCCGTATGAGTATAGATAATTTAATTACCTAAGTATTGACTATTTGACGTTTGAGTATGTTAATATTGTAATTGAAATGATTTGTGTAACGATTAAAATGCAAATCTTGATTTAAAAGAGTGACAAAGAATTTCCTGCTGCTTCTTTTCATTACCACAACCCTTTACGAAGTAGCAGTAGATTAAATCAGAAAAAAAAAATTGTAACAGTCAAATGTGTCATTTCCGTGACCTACATGAATAAAGTGATTTTGATTTGATTTGGTTTTACACTTTTAATTGTCAACAAAATCTAAGTAAGTAAATCTCAGTATAAACAAGTGAATTAAACTATAGTAGTATTTATTAACTTAATGCTAATAATGTAGCTTGTGAATTTAAATGTAAAATACAACGCCTTTAGTATGCCTTCAATATTATGTAAAGGTCACATAAATTTAGGGCAGTAACATTATTTTTAGGCATATAATTTTATATTCTTTACTTATAAACAATTTTTTTTAGTTAAAAGTGTGAATCTTGAGCTCTGGTCTGGCGCACCCCAGTATCAGCTCGATCCATTTGACCGCGTGCAACGCAGAGCAGCTCGAATTGTCAGGGACCCAGTGCTCTGTGAACGGCTGGATCACTTGGCGAAAGTAGAGTCGTAGCTTTATTGTGTATCTTCTACCACATTTAAATTCCCGTGACCTAAAAAGTCAATCTTGTAATCTTTGTCAAACAATTTTATCTAGGTATACAGTTTTTTTTGAGATGAAAATATTATAATTGTTTAGTTGAATACGAGTTTAGAAAAAGATCCAGCAACTAGTAAACTTAATTTTTAATATTTTTCTGAAAATCTATCTAAATTACAAAAATTATCAATATTAATGGTAATTAATATAATGACAATGTGTTTTACAAACACTGGCTAAGGGTACACCAGATCCCTAACGTAAAATGTCTATTCATTTTTTAAATGACCTTAATTTTATATTAATTAATTATCTTTATACATTATTAATTATTTTATAATTTTACAATATTTTGACATTATTATTATTTGATTATATGATATTTTTTTTTTTAAATAAGATAAGAGACTCGCTGATCCTGAGGTTTACTTGTAACGTAACGTATCCTTAATACCCAGGTCCTAAAGAATCATTAAGAGAAAATTTTATAGAAAAAATGTTTGACTTTCAATCGCTACCTTAATTAAATTTTCATATAACAGAATCAGGAGCTCTACTGTTTTAAACATCAAAAATAAATACTTAATATTTATATAATAATAAATAAATAAATATCACACTGTCTGAAGACGAAAATTTTCAACCAGTGTGTGTTGCCAGTGAAGACTTACGGTACGCAGACGTGGTAGCCAAGAATGGGTATTATGAGAAAGCTAATGCTCGCTCAGAGGGCAAAGAATAGGGCTATGCTCGGAATTTGAATCAGAAATGAGGAGATCCGTAGGAGAGGTGACTTTGTCACCGACATAGCCCAAATGATTGCGAAACTGAAGTGGCAGTGGGCAGGGCACATAGTTAGACGGAAAGATGGCCGATGGGGCAGTAAAGTCCTCGAATGGCGACTACGTACCGGAAGACGCAGAGTTGGTAGGCCCCCCACAAGATGGTCCGACGATCTGGTTACGATCGCCGGAATACGTTGGATGAGGGCAGCGCAGGACCGATAGTCGTGGAAATCTTTGGGGAGGCCTTTGTCCAGCAGTGGACGTCTTCCGGCTGATGATGTATTTATATAAATAAATAACACTTTACATGTTAATTGAGAAGTTCACTTGACGAAGCCTGTAATTTATAGTATAGCATTAACGGCCGCCGTAAATCGCAACAATAACGGACCGTCGAAGGTTTCCGGTCCCTCGAGAGAGGTTGTCATGTCATTCGTTGCTTAGCAGAAAGATTGTAAACCTCTAACATTAACTCTCGAGAGTAACATTACAGTTTTCCAACGGTAATCTTGCTAGAAAGTAAATATATTGATAAGAAAGCATATACTTTACAAGACAATAACATTACGCTTCAGTTAATGAATTGCATCGATAAAAAAGCATTTTAAAAGTCGTTTAAGGTTTCACTGAGCCTAAAATATTATATTTTAGTGTTAAAATTAATTAATTAATTCTTATAAGTACTAGCTGATGTCTGGGAATTCATGCGCGTAAATAAAGGGTTGTTTCTAAATAATAGGCAAGTTTTGAATTGAATATAATCATATCCTATTTCAGTTCCGGTTCCCGCTTTCGCTCCCATTCCCAACATTTTATATGAATCATATTTCGCGGAAGATTGCTATGGTAAACCTAACCTACTTTTGGTATAGTAGTTATAGCTCATCGACGTGAATTTTAGTATTTCACAAATCCCGTGGGAATTATGGATATTTCTCGGATAAAATGTAGACAATGTTCTTTCCCAAGCTTTAGTCTATAGCTGTACCAAGTTTCATAAAAATCAGTTCAGAACAAAAAAACTTACATTCTCATTTATAACATTACCAGCCATCCCTGCCCGCTTCGCTGGGCGAAATTTTAAAATGAAGGAACGTTGGAATTCAAAAAATAAGTAGCGGTAGAATCTTGGTAGTTTCAGGTCGATACGATCTGTGGTTTAGGCGTGATTGAACCTCAAGCAAAGACCATTTTCATTATGCCTAGGTAACACTGAAAATGTTTAGAACATAAAAAACTGCTTAATGTTGAAAGTTGCCGATACTTTTATTGTTTTTCGAAGTAATCTCCGTTCCTCTCTACACATCGTCGCATTCGATGGAAACACTGAGAAAAGCAGTGGGCCCATTCTTCCTTAAGGGTCTCTTCTATGGCATTTTCGTACTCGATCACCGCATCTTCAGGGCTCGTAAAGCGAATACCTCGAATTTTATCTTTAGTTCTTGAGAATAAATAAAAGTCTCAGGGCGCCAGGCCAGGACTGTATGGCGGATTAATCATTATCTCGAAACTTGCCATAGTCAAATATTCAACAGTCCGTTATGCGGAGTGCGCTGAAGCATTGTCATGGTGAAGGAAGGTCCTGCTTGGAGGGAGCTGATATCGATTTTTTTCTGTAGTAACTGTCCTTCCATCTTCTAGCACAACTGTCGCGAAATGACCTTTCCGACCAAAGAATGAGGCAGTCATCTTTTTTCCTTGACTTCTTCCTTTCTTTCTAAAATATTATTAAGTTCTCTAAACATGTTATTTTAAGGCTAAGAAAGAGCGGAGTCTCCTGGCACAAGCATTCTTAATATGCTTAAAAGGAGGTTCTTGCCACTATTAATTATGGAGAATTTGTTAAAACTAATAAAGAATTTTATTATATTATTATTTATTACCTTAGTTGGCCGATCCTCGAAAGAACGCACCCACTGAGCTGATTGTCTTTTGCTATCGGATTCATAGCAATATATCCAGCTTTCATCACCTGTGGCGATGTCAAATATAGCATTTGAGTCACCGCCGTTGATCTTATCTAACATTTGGCGACACCAGTCCTTGCGAAGGTGTTTCTGGTCGTCGGTTACAGGATGGGGAATCCATCTGGTACAAAGCTTCCTGACGCCTAAATGATTGTGTAATGTTTTTTGCACTTGACTCAAACCAATGCCTAGGCTTGCCCGTATATGCTCATTGGTCAGTCTCTTATCTTTCACAGCACTGATGTTATCTTCAGTATTCACTGTTAAAGGACGTCCCTCATGCGGATCATCATTGAAATTGCTACGTCCACGCTTAAACTCGTTAAACCAATTGTAAATAGTGGCACGAGATGGGGCTTCATTAAGAAATATTAATCGCAGCCTATCATAGCTTTGTTGTTGAGTAAGCCCACAACGAAAGTCATAATAAATCAGTGACCGAAAATTTTCTCGCGTTAGGTCCAATTTCACGTGTAACAAAGAGTTTTAGATTTGCCGGAAATTCACAAAATCAAATGACAAATGAATCTCATATACTACATTAGATTCTAAAATTGAAATTCAAAAAAGTTTTCATTTGCAATGTTTCTAACTGGCCAGTTTTAAATATTTTCAATGTTACCCACGTTTATATATAGATAAGAACATTGAAAATATTACTGCTGTATATCTATACAGTAGGGATTTAGAGAAGCGCACGATGCCTACTTAGGTAGATAAACACCTACTATTTTATTTATGACATAAAAAACTGAGATAACACTCAATATTAATCGGCACTGTGTATCAATGTTCCGTTAATACTTAAAGCCATTGTCTTCGTGTCTCTTACTCGGTATGTGGATACATTCAATGTTTTGCTACAAGCATGCATGTAGCAACGATATGACCAAATACGGACTTTGCTATTACCAAAACATGCATGCAGATTGCATTACTAAAACCATGGGTCTAATGAAGTCTAGTCAAACCTAAGATCAGAAGATAGAGTCTCTAGAATCCAGCATTCTATACCTGGATTATTTTCATGTAGTTTTGGTCACGCCATTATTAAACCTCTAATCTGTATTTGAAATTCCTTAGAAGCTTCAAATAAATTCAATAGGTTATAGAATATACACAGTTGTTTATTCAATTAGCGCATTCGACTAACAAATTATATCGTGTGATGTATACAGGTGACGTGGGTTTTTTTAAGGAAAAAGGAGGACTAACGAGCGTACGGGTCACCTGGTGTTAAGTGGTCACTGTCGCCTAAATTTAAATTCTCTTGCAACACCAGTGGAATTACAGGAGCGTTGCCGGCCTTTAAGGAAGGTGTACGCGCTTTTTTTGAAGGTACAGAACTGCAGAACTGAGAGAAGTTTTATTTATGAGAAATTTCCACTTACGATCTGTAAGTGGCCCTTGGCACCACAGTTTGGTATAGTGAGTATTGTTTGCATAATAAAACGTTATTGATTAACACTAATTGATTACTTTTGGATTCCATCATAAGATAATCATTATACTTAGTCTGGCCGTAAACGCTGTTACAATTAAAAAACAAATGTGAATACAAAACTGTGATAACATTACACAAAGTAGGTATGGAAATTGAATGGAGCGAACGGGAGCAAAAGCGGGAACCAGAGCTAGAATAGGACATGAGGTAATCTTCAATAACAAAATTGCTTATTATTTTTAAATTATCTAGTAAATAATAAAACCATCGATACAAGACGTTTCTTATTTAATGGTACTTTAAAATGTTGTATTCCACATTTATTTCTGAAGTTTAGTAAATCCTCAGCTGTTGTTGTTAATTAACAGATTTTTAGAATTTATGAAATAGTATAATGGGATTGGTGAAGCGTCAACGACTTTTTCAATATTAAAATTTTTAATTAGAATTTAGAAATAATAATTTTCATATATATTAGTTTATTTGTATAAAGTATAAAATTTTATTGTTGAGATAATTTAATTTCTATTTTGAATCCTCGCGCCAATATTTATCCACGCAACGCCCATAGACGTATATCGAGGCTTTATTGAGGATTTTCTTGCAACATTGCCAGTAGATTGCAGTTGAGACCCTTCTTGCTCACCGACCGCCATCCAAATTACATAGAATACGCGCTGCACCGCTTTTAAAAATTTCTGTTTGATGAAAACTAAAAGAATCCCGTGAAATAAATATACCTGCATCTATGCTTCAGTGGGCTCCTATAGTGCAGTGTTAAGTTTTGGTGTTCCAAACATTGCACCGGTGGATTTACTAGGATCTAACGTTCGCCGGCCGGCAGCCACTGGAAGTACCACGTGGAAACTAGATATCTCCCATCTCCCTGTCTGAGTAAGATCTCAGCACCAGCAGCCAAGGTACGTGGGCTTATATTGCTGTGGAGTAATTAATTCTATGATATTGGTGTTTTTCGAGGATTCATCATAAGTAACATAATATTATACTTGAGCTGCTATTACTATACCATTAATTTGTTCTTAAGAACAGAGTAAAGGTGTATATTTACTCTATTGACACATCAGGGATTTTTATTTACCTAAGCTTACAAGAGTACAATCACATTTACTGAATCAAAAACACACATATTATTGTACAAAACCGTTACTTAGTTCAATGAACAAGCTCGTCAATATTGTTTCAGCGTTTGTGTAGAGTGAGATATCAAATCAATTAATCTGTTACCAGTCCACAGCTGAACCAATAAGCCTTCACTTAATTGTGCTCTCTCTCTCTGGTGTTTCTCGTTCCATTGCTCTTCGGTAAGTAATTCTACTTTACACCCTTTGTATTGCCGCACTTATTAATCCACTTATTTCCTTTATTTACCTTATGTCATTGAGCCACTGACCTGTATAAATACCAGCGCGACTCATGCGAAGCTGCGAAGGAACGAAAAATACTCTAAAGTATTTTTGCATTTTGAATTAATTTCGCTCGTTTTCAGGGGTATTCATATTTCAAGAATCAACGTAATTTTTTTTTGTAAATAGTTTCCCACCATCTATCGATGTTTGCTGAGGTTGTCATCACTAGTTTTAGTACCACAGACTCTCACTACATGGCCAACAGCGCCAAAATGGCGCTTTTCAAACAGGCACAAAAGCATTTTGACATCCGCCAGTCTAGTGATATATAGTACTATATATCACTAGACTGGCGGATGGCGGCACCATTAACCTATCTTTTTTAAAAAATAAAAAATTGATATAAGAATCACTGCTCTTGGTCTAATAGGTTAAGAGTTATTGCTGAACAAAAATACCCCTTTACTTACGGGCGTAAGCGCAGTTCGCCAATTCATAATGACTACACATGCAGGTAGGAAGGTAGGTAGTGAAGTGATCTTATACTTTTTATACATATTTTAAAGAAGATAAGATTTAGATATATTTTGACGAAAGAAATCATAACATCATATCATAACGTGTCCACTATAGTAAAAATCATACTAAGAATTCAATTGCAATATTTTTATTTTGACGCGTTTAACAAAATAGTCAATTTCTCGTACAACTCTGAAAGAGCGGCGATATCACAGCACGAATCTATCATAAATCACGTTTTTTTGTTTGCTTGTTTATCTAGCAACCCGTAACATAAACCTCATAATGATACCTCAGCTAATGTAAACACAAGTGGCTATAGCATCTCAAGTGACCGCGCCGGGTTTGGCGCTTAAACAGCTGAGCGGGTGGCATCTGAGGGCGCGCGGGACTAAAACAAAAATTACAAAGAATGAACAACAGTTTTAGTAAAATTAAATGCTAAAAAAATTCAACCGATCTAATGAGTGCTCATTATGACCACCGCAGTTTGTCACACACAAATACATTTTTATTAGAACATTAAGGGACGCAACGAGCAGAACGTTCTTTTAATGCTATTTGATACGCCCTGCACATTTCAATGCAATACCACTTATTGTTCTTGTAAAACACAAAATTCTGAGCGGCAATACAATAGCGTTCGTCACCTCGTGACATAAGATGTTAAGTCTCATTTGTCCAGTAATTTCACTAGCTACGGCGCTCTTCAGACCGAAACACAATAATGCTTGCCCATTATCTGGTCGGCGTCCAGGGCAAAGGAGATTCCCACTCCTCCACATTTCGTGACACATTATATACTTATGTTAAATACACCAACCAATATGTAATGTTTAGAAAGAACTCTTAGCATTAACGTAATCTGATTTTATTATTATGCCCTTAAAAGCTTTAAAAAATTTCAAAGCAGGTAGACATATAAAAACAAAGTTCAATGTGTAATTTAAAAAGCTTCGCTGATTAAAGAGATCTTACTATAAAATTACATTTTTTCCCACTTCGATGAAAAGCTAGCTTTTAGCCCCTGGTACGAAGGAGAAAAGTGGCCGATTTTCTCCCGGTCAGACGACTTATGTCCCTCGTACCAGGGACTAAAAGCATTTTCATCCAGGTAATCGACAATTTGTCGATCGCGGCAACCTACTTAGTAGTATATTACATTGGGAGAACCCAATGTAATATACTATTTATTCCTTAGTGTCAAAATTCAAGACGCACTTTGCTTCATAAAAAAAGAAACACGTATAATTTATCGTCCATCTGTCTGTATTTCTGTCTGTCTATCTGACATGACCATTATAGTAACAAAATCGTGATAGCAAGGTGATATCGGTATCAGAAACTAACATCTGTGGTCCTAAGCTTTAAATCGATCCACCCAAAATATTCGGCTACTTACGAAGAATATATTACGAGATACTGTCCTGATATACCTACTTGACTAGCTTCATCAAAGAGCATCAAACTTTTACACAACGTAAACTAGGCCTCTTTTCAATCCAGTTTCATACATTCTGTTCTTTATTATAAAATCCATCTCAAATTCATCACTACCTCCTATGTTGTACTACTTTAATAACTTTTCGTATTATACAATTTATTTCATTTTATAAAATACAAAAAGATTTATCATGGACAAGTGATTATTTGACTTAGATTTAATAATATTAAATCCACTTAATTTATCCAACAAGACAACGGTGTTCAGACTACTTAGTCAATGTTCAAAGAAATACTGCTACTATTAAATATATGATCATGTTTACATTGATCAATTCATCATTACCAAAAGCAGGTAAGGTTTGATTAATATAGGGATATTCTCTAATAATCAAGCCTTATCTGGGTCACCAATAAAGCAGCAAATAGATAAACGTCAATTATATATAAATACAAAGTAGATTCTGCGTCGCATTAATTTACTACGTGACCTGGATTGATTGTATAAGTTAACTTAGATAGCAAGTTAGCAAGTGTAGATACACCCTATGTAGATACAACCTATGTGGCATCATATTAAAATATACATTTATTTTGTTCGCTAGCAATGTTAACATCAAAAACAAGGTTTTATTTAAAAACAAAATAGAACAAAGATACGGATTAATGTAAAAACATTTCAAAGCAAAAACTTCATGAAATTAGTAGGCACTATCTGTACTATCCATATTATTATCTTATATTTAGGCTATAATTTTATTTAAAGTACAGAAATTTATTACATTACTAAAGTTTTAATCCAAAACACAATGGTTATCTATAGAAACAATAAAACACTAAATATAAATACTAACTATTGAAAATAGGGAGAAAATAAATTAAAATGGAAATAAGTAATAGTGACTGTCAGTTGTCATAGCACACAAATTGCACATAACTTTAGTTATAAACAATTTATATAAATTATATAGTTAAAGCTCTGAACAAATAGAACACAAATTGTTTATAACTAGACTTATAACTAGAGTTATAAACAATTTGTGTGTTATGAAGTGTATGCATGATTTAATTTCACTGTCACTAGCTAATAACTCTTCACATCAGGTGGGTCATTTGCTCGGTTCATCTTATTACCATAAAACAGACAGCGCAGTTTAATCATCAAATCTCAGTAACGGTACATCGCAGTGTATGTTCCTAATGTCGTGAGTGCGATCAGAAATGAATGATTGCCAATAATTGTATTTCAGAATAGTCAGCAAATTTTGCCAAAAAGCATCGAACGAATACCACCTCCGAGGCAATAAATACGCAAAAATCTAATAAATAAAAAATACAGTTACAATTTTACGCGTTTTAATCCTTTAAAAGTGTTTTACTTAAATCATAATATATGTTAAAATCTATTTCATATAGTAGGTAACTCAATAAAAATATTTTAAACTGGTATTCTATCTTAACATGAACCATAGACTATTTGTTTAATCATCAACACGAGGGAAACTCTTCCTGTTAGTAACCAGTTTATCCTGACACTTCAGACATACGGGAATAGTTTAACTAGCAACGATGCCAGATTTGATTTATTGCTTGCTTATATATTGCATATATAGTATTTTTTTTTATTACAATATACTACAATGCTATAAAGATATTATATTGACTCAATAAAAGTAGGCTACTTAATCAAATAATAAATTTTTATATCTACTCCACCTTGAGAGCGCATCGGGTGACATTTAAGGGTGAATGTATACATATCTATATACATTATTGTGTAGAGATACTAGCTGATTCCCGCGACTTCATCCGCGTAGATAAAGGGTTTTCAAAAATAATAAGCAAGTTTGGAATTGAAGAAAATCTCATGTGCTATTCAATATGAATCTTATTTCGAGGAAGATTGCTATGGCAAACTAAACCTACTATTGGTATAGTTACAACTCATCGACGTGAATTTCAGTTTTCACAAATCCCGCGGAAACCATTAATTTTTCCAGGATAAAATGTAGTTGTGTGTGTGTAAATGTCCTTTTCAAAGCTCTTATCTATCGCTGTACCAAATTTGAAATCGGTTCAGTGGCTCCGGCGTTAAAGCGTAACAAACAAACTAACATTCACATTTATAATAATAAGGGACTAATTAACTGAAAATCGATATAATATAAATCAATATTGGTGAATAAGCTCTATTTTCCGACTCAAATATAAGTTCCTTACGTAAGGTTGAACTGATTGATCGCTTGCAATGCAGAGCTCCATGAAATGTCGGGTATCCAATACTTTGTAGACGGCTCAATCGCTTAGTGATATAGAGACGTCACTTTACTGTTAGCTCACAATTTTAAATGACAATAAAATATTTATGAACAATTAAATATATGCTACTCTCAATAATTATACTGCTTAACGTTTGTCATAAAATTTCTAGGAGGTACGGCCACAAATTCTGTTTGTATAGTTTGATGTAATTTAATGATACTTACATGTATTTATTTATTGAAGTCTCATATTGTGCGGTCGCGTGGAGTAGCGCAAGCTTCTCCCTGGTACGTCACTGGTATTTAGAGCCGGGGCGTGCATACCCTATAGGCATTTTGGCAGTGCCTACCTTAAAAAGAACCTAAATTAATATTATATACCACTTGTATTAAAGTTAATTTAGTTCCGTTATACTGTAACCAAATTTCTATTAAACAGTTACCCAGTTAGTTTTAGCTTACTTACTTTTAAAACCACAAAATTGACCTGTCAGAGAATATCACAACGTCAAACTCTTCGCGATGTGTTTAAAATATTAATATTATATTATAAAGATAGGTACTTGGGTACTTGTATCAACAGTGCCTACATTGCTAGAAAAGTAATGCATATCCCTGACTCAATCACCTTAACAGCAATAACAACCATTTTATTTCTAATAGCAAGCGGGCACCCCCAACTTTTTAAGTCTTTGACAGATAATGTGTTGGTATTCCAATCGATAGTGCGATATAGGGAAATACGAATGATACTTAGATTTTGAAGTGACCGACGGCTCCATACATTTTTGTGTTCATGCAAGGCACTAACTGCAATTCTGTAGTGGCTGTAAGTTTTCGAAATACTAACGTGATAAACGCGCCCCAAATTTGTTTGTGAATGATGACAGAATTAGGCAAAACGACTGCATATAATCTTAATAATTTCAAACCTTCTTAGTAAATTCTATTGTAAAATTATACAGAAGTGAAATGTCAGAGACGGTTGAGTGCACGGGAGTGGATCCTCGTTGATATGCAAAGTAAAGTAGTTTCCTCGACTCGTGGAATGTAGCTCAGACGTTCATCGCCTTGGCGTTGATGCAACGAACATTGAATACCTACGTGATGAATTTTAGTCTGTTTTCAAATAGGGTCTTGATAAATAAAAGATCGAAAACGTTGTAAAACATTAGTTCTCTAGCTGAAAGTATAAAATATTGTTGATTTTAAAGTTTCATGTTTCTTGGAAGTTTTGTTAAAATAGACTGAGAGTTTATGAAAGCTTAGAAACAAACTGATCTGGATACACGTGTAATATATATTATAAAAATAAGGACAAGACGATCAGGACGTTCAGCTGATGGTAATTGATACGCCCGGCCCATTACAATGAAGTGCCTCTTAGGATTCTTGAAAAGATCTCAAAAATTCTTAACGACACTAGAATTGCGCTCGTCACCTTGAGACATGTTAAGTCTCATTTTCCCATAAATATTACCAGCTACGACGCCCTTCAGACCGAAACAGAATAATGTTCTTCTTCACGCGAGAAATAGGCGCCATTGTGGTGTACCCATAATCTAGCCGGCATCCTGAGTAAAGGAGCCTCCCACTGATGACTGGTGGGTGGTGGCTGGCTATATAGTAATATTAAGTTCACAGGTTTATTGTTATTAAAAATAATTTAATATGGAATAAACCTTTGATATTTAAAAATCTTTGTTGGTTAAGAGTTTTTTTTCAGTTTTTCTAGAATCTCGTTTTTGTAAGCTAAGAATTTTTTAAATCGTATTTTCCATTTTAACAAGCTATTCCTCGAAATTAGTCCTTTCTTCTTTTTGATTTGTGTCTTTTTCAGTTTTTCCAACCGACTCCAAAAACGGAGGAAGAAATGAGGAAGTTCTGAATTCGATATTTTGTATTTTGGCATGTTTTTAGGGTTCCGTAGCTAATTGGCAAAAAACGTGTGGGGTATGGATAGGTCTTCAAAAATGATATTGAGGTTTTTTATATCATTTTTTTCTAAACTGAATAGTTTGCGCGAGAGACACTTCTAAAGTGGAAAAATGTATGTCATCTGTAACTTCTAAAATAACAGAATGTTAAAACTAAAAAATATATATGATGTACATTACCATGCAAACTTCCACCGAAAATTAGTTTGAACGAGATCTAGGGAGTAGTTTTTTTAATACGTATAAATGATGAGGGCTCATTTGCATTGTATGATTTTGAGCAAAGTTTTTTTGCCTTTTCCATTTAAATAATTTAATATTATTTTCCTTTCTATACAACTTTTACATTATAATATATGTTACTTGCTGCTACGGAAGCCTTCATGACCGAGTCTGACTCGCATGTGACCGCTTTTTACTTTATATGAATAATTAACATCAATTCATCTGTTGCTACTGTTTATGCCTTGCATTGATCGATTTCGTAAATGTAGTTCTTCTCAGGTCTGAGGCATTATTTTTAGAATGGGTGGGAGTTTTTCACTTTCAATATATATACTGAATTATGATGAATTAACAAATCGAAACTTATTATAATGTATTTAGCATTAAAAAAATCACTCAGATTATGTATGTAGAGAATATATGTATTTTTATATATTCTCAAATATGATGATTTATTAACGTCGATTTACGAATCCCAATTAAGGCAAAAATAAATTATATGTACCAAGTTTCTAAAATGAAAAAGTTAATTTGTGCACAAAATTATGTTTTTTTATGACATAATAATACAAAAGAAGAAAAAGTTACACTTACAATAAGACCTTAGTCACGTCGCACCAACAGGGACCAAAGCGTATAGTGAGACAAAATGATCAATCACTTTGTCCGACTCGTGAACTTTGAAACTGAGGATGAATTTTGTCACGTGTCTGAATCACACGGGATTTAAATAAATGAATTACAACAATTATTATCATCATCCAAGAGCGCTGCTTTTATGAGGCAGAACAGAGGTGGTTATGGAAGACACTGCACATACAGTAACTGCTGTTAAAGTTACATAATTTAACGTTAATGATGATTTTAAAAACTTGACTGGAGCTTAGACTCCAAATAGTTCTTTAAGATACATAATAGCTTTAAAGGTTAATATATACACTTTCATAATAAAGTCCCAGCCATTGTTTAGGCTTTATCTATAAATAAATTAGACAGCTGAATATCTAAGTGATCGGACAGCACAAAATTGATTTATGCTACTGTTTCTTGAGCCACTTCTTCTCTCTCTGAGCGGTATCTGTTTCCGAAGCGGTGGTAGTGTTAGAAGAGACATTTAAAAAAATCTGAAGGCATCAATTTTGATATAGTAAATGACTTTTATGTCTTAAATAAATCTAAATTCTTCCCAAGTAAATCCTTCAATCCAAATTTATAAGAACGACAATAACAAGATAAACTCTCATATATAAACCGTTAGCCAATTTGAATAAAATTTCTAGAATTTTCATTTTATTTGGATCTCAGGTAAAATATACATAAAAGGAATCCTTTTCTGGAATTGGAAAACTTTGCAATGTTTCGATATCTGTTTAGATTTGTTTCATTATTTATTCGTAAGAAATATTGGGTATCAGAAAATAATAAAATTGATTATATGTCTGGACAAAATATCTGGATACTACATAATATAACAATCCAGAAAATTTTTCTTGCACATTTTTCGAATTATAATGCTTTTTTAAATAATATAATACATTTAAATAAAATCTGCAGTACCCCTGAAAACGAGATCTGGAAAGGTCTTGAAACGTCGGGTTAACTAAAATAAAAATAAAAAAGTAACTTTACCGCAAAAATCTAATGTAAAAACACAGGTACAATTACACGCGATCCTTTAAAAGTGTTTTATTTAAATGTGTTAATCAAAGAAAATACTAATATAATACTCTACATTCCACAAGTCATTTTCTGTGTTTAATGAATACATGAATAAGAGAAGAGAATAGAAATAAGAGAATTCAAAAAACATGGTGGAATTTAGAAATTTGGATATCTTAACATGGGATAAGCTTTTAAATGTAGGGATATTTTTGGGTGAAATTTTTTACAACATTTCAATTATACAAAAATCAGGATTACTCTGATATTTATAGTGTTAATCTATTATTTATTTTTTCTTTCAGTATTTCAATATTAAAGTATACGAGTACTTAATACTTAAACTGCTCATAATTTTCTCGAAGAAAAGGTTTGATTATAGGAGATTAGTAAAAATCCAGGCAATCTTTGGAGATAGAGTAAATAATACTCCAAATGATCAAGTCATGACTCGCTTTGGTGAGGACCTCTAGTTTCTTGGAAGCCAGAGTGCTTCACTGAGGTCTTCCACTCTTCCTGATGTTAAAGGACTTCTAATGCATGAAATTGTAGAATTGGTCAAATTTAATGATCGAATTGCTTCGTAAACAAAACATACATAGCTGAAGTCTTGGTAATGTGCTGCTACTATAATTAATGTAAATATTTTACATATGAGGACATCGGTCGACATAAATACATTTACTTAAAGTTGTATTTTCAATAATTATATAAATAAAAATATGATTGCCGAGTTGAAATTGATAGGAAGTAAAGTTATTTGTTACGGTGAATATATGGCTTCCAGATCATTTTCTTGCGAAAAACATGAAAGTAAACGGGTTATGGCTATTAAGTCGATTTCGATTAATGCATTTAAAAAGTAAAATGAAAGGAAACATTTAATATTATTGCGAAGATACTCACTCTAGTTCTGTGTTAATATCATGTGAATATATTGTAAACGTCATAATATAATATACAAGAGTGTGGTAGTTAAACAGTAGGTATTTTGAGACGTATAGTACTTTCAATTCTTATTATTTTTTTGCAATAGCCAATTATTCAAACCATAAATCACATCATATCTTCTCAACGACCAAATACATTTAGAATAAGCTAAACAACTTCTGGGACTTCATAAATAAATACTGGTGCTGATTGTTAGAAGCATTGTTTATAAGTAGGAAATGATTAATTATTATTTAACATTATTATATTGTGTATCCTGGCATTTTAAAAGAGAACTATGAATCTTCACTATTTTACCACATTTACGTTATACTTTTCTCCAAATACGATAGCTTTGTGACGGATTGGAACAAAAATCTTTACAGTAAATAAATATTATCATCTTACTAACTGCTAGTTGCTTAAAGTATATTTAAAGTAAAATTGAATGAACTATTAACTTTAAGGATGCTTTCTGCAACTGGCAGTTACTCTCGTATTTCAAATCAAATCAAATCAAAATCACTTTTCCATGTATGTCACAGCAATGACACTTATTAATCTCAAAAAATTATATTTTTCTAATTGAATTTGCCGTAACTTATTTAAAGTAGATTTTAAACTTTTTCATTCAACTGAAGATAATATTATAAATAAAACAGCTAACCGTAAAGTACCTCAGCGATAACATTATTAACACGTTATTCACAAGGTAGTCAAAATTTATATACAATAATTAATGGACTGTATAAGGCGGTCCAGTAATTTGTCCCGAGCTCCGAACATATTGCTTGTTAATTAAGTTGAATTGTATTTTATCTTTTGTATTATAATTAAGTGGAAATTCAAAGGATATAAATAAAACGAAGTTATAAAGTTTTTATATTATTAACGGTGCTTATATTATAGTCATATCTTTTTGCAATTGAAACACACAAAGTCTCTCGATATCAAATATATTAAATAATATCTGCAAGTATAATGATGACCGGGCTGCCAGTCCGGGTAGATAACTGGTTTTACTTATAATCCAAGTCACTTGTGATAATAACTTCATTATTTTTTAGTTGTTACTGTTAACCGGTCCGGATGGTCCGGATCTATGACGATGCATGAAGCCTTAGGCTTCGTACACACGGCATTGTCCTGCAAGTTTATTTACAGTATACGTCTTAACGTATAAATAGTGACCATACAACGTACATAGATCCATTCACACGTCGATTGTACTGCAAAAAAACGTGTACCACTTATACGTTTAAACGCATACTCAACGGACTTGTCAAGCAAATCGAATGAACTTTGACGTATTCGGTTCGCAGTGGCATATGGTAAAGCTTTGTCTCCTTCACACGACACGATGTCATACGTTTTTTATAGAATAGCAACCGAAGAAGCGTTTAGTACCTGAGCGTCTTTTGGAGGGGTGGCAGCGTGGATCCATCAGTGACGTCTACTCTCTGTGACAACTGTGTGGAAACTGCGGCTATTCGTTTTTACACGAATGAAAATTTATCATATGAACACCCGATTGACTATACGTTAAAAAAACGATTACAAAACAACGTGCAGGATAATGCCGTGTCAACGAAGCCTTACAGACCTAAACGGACGGCCGTGTCAATAATTGCGTCAACCATAAAACCGTTGCGGTCCACCGCATATCACTATCATTTAAATTTTTGTTATTTACCTATGTTGGGCTAAGCAGTTGTTGATCTTGTTATTAAAACCATAAGATGAATATAGTGATTTATTAAGCAGTTGTGTTTATTTTATGAAAATAAGGGACGAGACGAGTAGGACGTTCAGCTCATTTTTGAAACCCAAAAATTCTGAGTGCCACCACAATTGCGCTCGTCACCTTGAGGCGATAGATATTAAGTCTCATTTGCCTAGTAATTTCACTAGCTACGGAGCCCTTCAGACCGAAACACAATAATGTTTAAACATTACTGCTTCACGGTAGAAATAGGCGCCGTTGTGGTACCCATAATAGAGCCAGCGTCCTGTGCAGAGGTATCCCACTGGTATTATTTTGATTGAAAAATCAATAATTTGGAAAAACACAATTATATAATTGCCACCACAATGATTTGAAAATAACCTGATACATAAAAAAAACTTAATTGGATTTCTGTTTGTTTAATTATTAGTGTCCATTACCAAAAACGAATTTCAGACATTTATTCATAAATTTTATCATTCAACTTGGTTAAAATAATAATTAACATATTCATCATTAGTTATCATGATTGTATGAGTACTACCAATAAATAAATTCAACTACTTTTCTGAATTAAAATATTGCAAGCTTTTGTATTGGGAATTCATTTGCTCCGTTGAATTTAGATATCGTTATCTGTTTTAATCTAATATTAAATGAATAAACATGATATTTATCACAGTAATTAAAATATCTATTGATAAAATTTACACCTGATTGCTACAATACAAACCTGCATAAACTTGTTAATATCATTCTTACTCACTGGATATCCTGCGTCCCTCGGCATTGTGGTTTTGAAATCCCTATTAATATTATAAATGTGAATGTAAGTTGGTTTGTTACGCTTTCACGCCTTAACACCAAACCGATTTTGATAAAATTTAGTACAAAGATAGACTAGAGCTTGAAAAAGGGCATTGTAAAGACTTAAATGGAAGGTTTAAAATAGGGGATGGCAGTTTGTATAGAAATTCGTCATTATTGAAGATAAAACAATGAATATTTGTATTTAGGCACTTGATAATAAATAATTTCAAGCATTTTTGAAACTTTGACCTACATGTGGATGAAGTAAGAGATTAATAGTCACAGGAAAATACTATTAAAGAGACTGTCCACAATGACAAGGGATATGCGCTGAATCATAAAAGAGGGCTGCCAGCAGCGGAAAGAGCAGTGTGTATTTATGTATAATTCGAAAATGTATCCTAAAAAAAATGCCCATTGAAACTATTCAATTCTACGCGGACGAAGTCACGGGTAATAACTAGAAATTCATAAATAATACTGCTTTAATATCAAAATATCAGCAGTAGGTATAATGCTGACATAAACATTTAGCGAAGTAGCGGGAGGCCGTACCCGAGAGAGGTCAGTTTATCGACGAAGCACAGAATATAATGGCCTCTCCTGTTTTATTGGTGGCTTTGCAATATATCACCCAACAGTTTAATATATTGAGATTTGTTGTTCCGACCCAAAAGACAATGCTTGATCAGGAAATTCATCCTGTCCTAATTCGGTGCGTGGGTTATCCTTGAAATTAATTTTTTTTCATAAATTGACTAAAATTATGTCAATTATTTCAAAATTAAATAATGAATAAATTTCTTCTGAAACTCTCCGCACATTATAATAATATTTTTTAAGCAATTTGTATTCTTTTTAAAGTGATAACCTTCACTTCTGGGATTAACACACAAACAAAATTTTTAAAACAAAATTTTATGATCTATCCGGGACTCAATTCACGACCTCTCGCGTTCCGTGCCAGTGCTCTTTAACTGAGCCAACCGTTCGAGTGACCTATCGTTTATAAAATCTTGTATGCTTTGTACAACTCTCAGGTTGTCGCTTCATCTACAGGATCTACTTTACTTAACTGCTCAACCCCAATATTTGCATATTAGGAAATTAAATTGAAAACAAAATTTTATGAGGATTTGTCACTCGAACGGTTATCTCAGATGGAAGAGCACTCGCACGTGACGCGAGAGGTCGTGGGTGCGAGTCCCTCGGCGTCGTTCATTAAATTTTGTTTTCAAAATTTTATTTGTGTAATATTTTTAACTTAATATTAAAATACTGCAGCTACAATAGAGAAACGGGCCGCAAAATCAGAGTTATTGTGTTGCCGCAAATTAACTTTCTATGACGCAAGCTTTTCGAATTAATTGAAATTGATTATTCAATTTTATTAATATAAAATATAAAAATAGACAAAATACTTATAATCTATTTACTCACAGCAATTTACAATAAACATAAAAATATTCAGAGTATGGACTAATACTCAACCCTACCAAATTACAAGCGAAATAAAAGAAATTTAAATGAATTAAAAATACCCCAAACAAGCATGTGTAGTTTCATCGAACCCTCACTACATGGCAGTAAAAATTTATAATCATATCCCAAATGATATTAAAAATAAAGAGAAGCCTTCTTTATTTACAAAAGAACCAAAATTTTTTAGTTTCAGAATGATTCATTTATTTACCCGAATTTCTTAGTTATACTAAGTGTGAGAATTTAGTTATAATATTCTTAGATAGTTAAGAAATAAATAGTGATACTCATAGATATAGTTGTATTATGTTCATTCATACTCTTAAATATTATTTAGCATAAGACTTATTTATTTTATATAAAACATTGCTGTGCCCTTGCAGGACGTCACATATTTTCTACCTAACTAATGTAACAACCATTTTGTAATAATGTGACTTGCAATAAAATATTTTGATTTGATTTTAACATTATTGTAAATAGGTTTCAGAAAAAACTTATTCTACTTGTTGGGGATATGTTATTTTTCTTATAAAATATTACAGGTCGTTTTTATGGGATTATCCAGGATTTGACGTAAGTTTAGCCGTTTGAATTTTATAGTTGAAAACTCTTGTAGTTGGAAGCTCATTTGCACAGAATGCCGGCTAGATTGTGGGTACCACAACGGCGCCTATTTCTGCCGTTAAGCAGTAATGTTTAAACATTATTGTGTTTCGGTCTGAAAGGCGCCGTAGTTAGTGAAATTACTGGGCAAATTATTATTTTTATTTTAAATTTTTGGAAAACTTACAGCTAGGTTAAAAAAAAATAAGTTACATACATAATTACAGAAGGACAATTAAAAGTTTTCACAGATAGGAATCATTATATGATGTAAGAGTTAAGTGGACAACAAATACGAAAATTATATAAAATGATAAAGAGACAAAAAAATTAACAAAATAACTCAAATTTACAATTACACCTGATTGAAAAAGTTCTCGGTAAGGAGCTGTTGTACCTGCCTAATTGGAGTGGTGAACAAATCCAGGTCTAATAGGTTAGACAAATCGTTGAAATACCAACCAGCCCGCAGTAGAGAACTTTAACTTTATTTTGTCTATAATTAGTTCTAGGTCCGGGAACATGCAGGCAGCATGGTCTCCGGAGTGAAGCAAACGGAACCTGAAGACCAATGCGCGCGAGCAGTTCAGGACAGTCGACCGAACCCCTCGCTATATTCATTAAGTAAATGAGATCGGCTATACGTCTCCTCTCTTCCAATGGCAGAATATGGAATTTTTGACAGCGCTTATTGTAGTTCGGAAGATATGCTTTTATTTTAATTTGAAGATGACGCAGAAACCGTTTTTGTAACGCTTCAATACGTCTAATGTATATATTGTAGATGGGGTTCCACACTTGTGAGGCGTATTCTAAGTGACTTCTAACATATGCACCGTATAATATTTTTATGGCTTTAATGGAATTAAATTCTGAAGACATACGTAAGATAAAACCTAAGCATTTAGATGCCTAAATTATGATCGAGTTAATGTGATCGTCAAATATTAATTTATTATCAAATACAATTCCTAGGTCAATATTTTAATATATAATTGAATGTAATGGGAGTATATTTTCTAGTATTCGAAGTTATATAACATTTATTAACATTTCAATCTAATTTATTTTCTAAGCAATAATCTTCAAATCTATCGAGATCATCCTGAAGGTGTTGTGCACATTCAAGTGATCTGATAGGAGATAGTAATCTTTATATCGTCAGCATATAATAATATTTTTGAATTAAGAAAGCATGAAGAAATATCGTTTATAAATATATTAAAAACAAAGGGGACCTAGAAGTGATCCTTGAGGAACTCCTCATGGGATCAGGATTATTGACGACGCGTAGCCTTGTAGTACGACGGTCTGGCACCTGTTTTGTACATATGATGTAAACCATCTGAACAGATTTCCATGTATACCTACAGACTGCAACTTACGCAATAATAGTAAGTGGTCAATTCTATCGAAACATTTGCTGTAATCTGTATGTATGATATCAACTTGTGAAGGTTCTGACATATAGACAGCCACATAGTTGCTACAAATAATAAGGTTTGAAACAGTGGATCGTCCTTTCAAGAAACCATGTTGCTCTGAGCTAAAAGTGTGTTTTAAGCTATCATATAATTGCTTAAAAACAACTCTCTCTAAAATTTTGGCAAATAAGCATAATTTAGATATAGGTCTATAATTTGTAACTATATCTTTAGGGCTTTTTTTGTGTATCGGAGTAATGTAAGCCGTTTTCCAAATTTTAGGTACCACTCCCTCTGATAGAGAGCGTTTGAACAACAAGGTGAGGGGAATGACAAGACTCCTGGCACAATTTACAACAAGCACTGCAGGGATGTTATCTGGGCCAGCAGATTTGGCTAGATTGAGTGATTTTAATAATTTATACAATTCCGGGGGCAAAATTTCAACATCATGAATATCTGTTACTGTAAAATTGTTATTTGCAATTTCATGTGTAGAGTAGTCATTATAATTATTATCTAGGAAATTGGATTAGAAGTAATCATTAAAAATTTTGAAAATGTCTTCCCCATGGTCTGAGGAGCGCTCCCCAAAGCGTAAAACTGCAGGCAATGAGCTATTGTGGTTTTTATGTATGACCAAAAAGCTCTTGGGTTTGTGCAGATATATTTTTCTATACTGGAAATATAATCTGAGAATATGTTCTTTTCTAAGGCTTTACCACGTTCCCTGGGAGTTATAAAGGAATTGAAGTCTGATCTGTTACCGTACATCTTGTATTTAGAATGGAATTTGTATTTTTCTTTTAGAATTTCAATGAGTGGCTTTTGATACCAAGGAGAATATTTACGTGACGGGATAATTATTTTTGAAGGTATATACTGATTTTTTAAGTCGTTTAAAATGCCATAGAAAAAGGTCTCGGCTTGTTCATGGGATAGTTCGAGATGCCAATCAATTATACTCAGCTTTGATATAATTGAGTCATAATCACCCGAATTATATAAGAACTTTGTATAAGGTCGAGTTCTTAAAGTATGAAGCTGCACAAAGTCGGCTAAAATGCAGAGAGCTGGGTGATGCTGGTCTTCAGGTACTAGGGGGTTAGGACAGGACGAGACAAATACTTCACTATTACAAAAAATAAATCTAATATTCTGTCTGTAACGTTAGGTTTCTGGTTATATTGCGATAAGTTACTTAAATTTATATTATCAAAAAACTCTACTTGGTGTGGGCCTTGTACATTAAAAACAGTATAGGACGAATTTTCATTACATTGATTCCACCTTAGGTTTGGAATATTGAAATCTCCTAGTAATATAAACTTATCGTATGGGTTATTTAAAACAAGATCGATATCAAGGTGTTCCAAAAAGGATATTAATTGTACAGTTAATGAGTTACCTGAACTTTGGTTACAAAAATAAGCAGTACATAAATGCAATTTATACATAATTACAGGCTCACGGCATTGCAATGTCAGCGTCACCCATATATCCTCAACATTCGAGCACCAGTCACTGCGACATTCGGAAGCCAGCTCTCTTATTACCGCGATTAATACCCCACCCCCCAAAGTTAGCATGGTCTTACCATAGTTACGGTCACGTCTATAAACAACGAAGCGATCATCAAAGAGTTCACTTTCATGCACTCCATCAATTAACCAAGTTTCCGTCCAACACACAGTATCATAAGTATTTAAGCAAATGTTTCGATAGAAAGCCGATGTTTTAGTACGTAAGCCACGTTAGTTTTGATTGTAGATTTTGGCCATCATTATAATAAATATTGCATAGGTACAGAATAGTAAGAAAATTTAATGACAGAATAAAGCGCAAGAAACAGTCCATAAGACCACAAAAATATAAGAAATAAAATAAAGAAACTAATTTAATTAAATCGTTAGTGTCTACTATAGGCACAATGGGACAAAAGCAGCGATGTAAGGCTGGCCGACCAAAAAAATACGATATTATTTGCAATTTGAGGAAAAAGCAATTTGAAATTTCTTTTTAAGATCTGATTCTGATGCAATTGATATAATATGAAAAGTAGGGTTTTTTCGAGCAAATATTTTGTACCCCTTCACCTTCTTAGAGCATCTTATTTATATACGTGAGGTGATCGTTCACGTAAGCCCTGTTTACACCTTGTAGGCCCAGGTCGGTGGGTATCAATGTACGCTTTTTTGCTGCAGCAACGAAGTCATCTTTTAGGTATCTGTTATGCACCGAAACTATAATGTTCTTATTATGCTTGTCATTTCGCATAGGGACTCTTGAATTGTAGTTTATTTGCTCTTTGGGGATGATGCATCCAATATGGCTCCCTAGTTTGTTAAAGACCTCAAAGAGATTTTCAGATAGACGCATAGGGACACCCTTTATTTCTATATTGTTCATCCTAGATCGTTGCTCCGTTTCCCGCATAGAGATTTAAAGATTCGCAAACCGTTGCAGTGCTTGAACGTCTTCCTTAGCCTTTATTAAACCTTTCACTTCTTTGTTGACCTCCGTGAATCTACATGTTAGAGACTCCACAGAATTCTGGGCAAACTCTAAAGAAGTCTTCACTTCGCAAAGCTCTGGTTTAAGTAGCTTTAGATCGGCAATATCTGCTTTCATGTTTTTGATATCTGCGATATCAGCCTGTATAGCCTTGATGCTAGCGATTAGCGACGGTAGGGATTCCATCTGAGCAGACAGGCGCTTCAACTCGACGGTAATGCTATTAATATCGGCTGTTGTAGGTGATCTCGGAAGCAACGGTTGCTTTTTGGTTGAAGATGGGAGGGGGCTGGCAGCTCCGGCACTCCTACAATTCAGGCACTTCCAACTGTTTCTTCTACCTTCACCCAGCTTACGGTAGCCACCCTCGGTGATACCAGCACAAGTAAGTCAATACGCCCATCACATAAGGAGCATTGGACTCCATCCCGGAACTCAGCATCACATCGCATGCACTTCTTCATATTAAGTGACTAGTGTAAAGTGTAAACGTACTAAACAGGCGAGTAGTAGTAAACGCAGCACCGTGCTATCTACGTGCAGCACTGACTGATGACTCACGTCACACTGCTTGCAGCCGTTCAGAACTGGTTTGACTAGATTGTCACTACCTGTATTCACGTACTGATGAGAAATGAGACTTAACATCTTATGTCTCAACGAATCCTGAGTGGCACTGCATTGTAATGGACAAGGCGTATCAGGAACAATCGATTGGACTCCCTGCTCGTCTCGTCCCTTACTTTAAAAAAAAATATTTTATCTGCCAATAGAAGTAACAAAAATAATTAAAACTATTAGCTAATAATAAGCGCTGTATGTGTCATGGTGCTCTTATGGCGGTCTCCGGAAAGTAACGAAACTACTCGCGGAAGTGTAACGATTTAACATTGTGTGAATCCAGATGTGACAAGTGTAAAATTGTGATAAATGAACTGCTAGCCTTTGTGAGCAATAAGGTTGATACCTTACCTGAGACTGGAATTGTGCGGATATGTCTAAGTGCATATTCCTCGGAGGACATCGAGAATGCTAGATCTATTGTATTTCAGTTAAAGGCGCCTACAAAGAAAATCACAAGAAGGAAGGAGGGTTCTGAACAGAAAAGCGTACAGGATATTATTAAGCTTATTAAGGAGTTCGAACCAGATAACCTACCTACATTTGTAGCTAAAAACCTTAATCGTCTACCGAGTGTAACCTTTGTCTATATAGACGTGACATCATTCCTTAAGGAAATGACAATATTAAAAAAAAACAGCTAACCAAAATCTGACTAATAATAATATTACTTCTGACTGCAATCATACAATAAAGGAGGAGATGAATGACATCAAAAAAATGCTATCGGAGTTACAACAAACTCGCAACAATAGTAGTAATCTACAAGACGATCTATTCCTTACGTCTGATCGTAATGATAAGAATGCAAGAAATAAGTTAAGTACATGTATATTGAACGCGGTAAGTGAGGGTACTATCGAAATAAACGCCGATGCTCCACATTCATATGCCGGGACTAAGCAGAGAGCCCACGACAAGCGGACCTCTCGCTCCTGCACAACATCCGAGTATAATCTTTCGCGGCAGCCGCTCGGAATGGCCGCACCGCGGAAGCAACCACGAGTCGCACCGCAATGCACTATGTTATCGCAACAGCATCAGAACGATGTGAATGACACGGTACAATATGTACGTACCTATAGAGACATTGTAGGCACAATCCATAGTAATCAATCACAAAAGCAGAAGGATGACGGTTTTACTTTAGTAACAAGAAAGAAACCTACATATAGATATAAAAATATACGAGGTACATTACAGAATCGCAAGCTACAAGCTGCGGAGTCATATGCGTGTATATACCTATCACGTGCTAAGAAAAGTATTAATGAGATTGACACTAAAGAACATATAAAGGAAATGCAAGAGGACTGTTTAAAAATTGAAATGTTAAAACAGAATCGAGAAACTAATTTTTATTCATTTAAGATCACTGTACCGACATTTAAATTACACAAATTTTTACAAAAGGAGTTCTGGCCCGAAGGTTTGGTGTTTCGTCGTTACAGACAGCGTTTACATGGAAACAGTACCGATCTTTCCAATAAATCATAATGACTGTACAACAATTAAAAGGTCTGTTCAACATGTACGAGGTTTGTGTAAGAGTGCTGATATCATCGCTCTGTCGGAGACTTGGCTGATGCCACACGACTTCGGTTTCATGAACGGAATTGATAAGGATTTTGGTTGCTGTGCAAAGTCTTCTATCGATGCATCAGCTGGAGTGCTGCGAGGGCGGACCTACGGCGGGACGGCGCTAATGTGGCGAACGAGCTTGTTTACCGGTGTTGATATTGTGCAGTGTGACAGTGATCGGATAGTGGCTGTGCGATTAAGTATAGGTACGCGTAGTCTACTTGTCTTTAGTGTATACATGCCTACGGATTGTGTAGATAATCTGCCGGAGTTTACTCAATGTCTCGCAATAATCAGCGCTGCGATTGAAAGCGTGGATACGGAATGTGTTGTAATATTAGGGGATTTCAACGCGCATCCCGGATCTCTTTTTGGGAAAGAGCTGGCAGATTACTGTGGTGAGCAATCATTATGCTATTTAGACGTAGAGAGACTTGATAAAGACACTTATACTTTCGTGATCGAGGCGTATGGATCGTGTCGTTGGCTTGACCACTGCATAGTGACGGCCGCCGCGGTACCTTTGGTCATTGATCTACATGTGAAATACGACTCATTCTGGTCAGACCACTTTCCTCTTGTCATCCACTGTGACTTAACTTTAATTAGGCCTAAAGAAGTATGTAATAATAATTTTAGTTTAGATAATTTAAAACATTTATGGGGTAATAGGGAGAAGGTACAAATAGATATATATACAAAATTTTGTGATGAAAAGTTGAATAATATTTTATGTAAATATAGTGATGTTCATATGAAATGTCACGATAAAAAATCACTCTGTACGAATGGGGATCACTTTTCAATTATTGACCAGTTTTACGGGGATATATTAAATGCGCTGCGATCGGCAGCTGAACAGAGTTCTAACGTAAAAAAGAAATATAGAAGAGGACAGAGAGTTGTAGGATGGAATTTTCATGTCAGGCGCTCACATGTTAAGGCTAGAGAGAAGTTTGCGATGTGGGTTCGTCAGGGGAGGCCGTACTCGGGGTATTTTTATGATAACATGGTGGCATCACGCAGGGAGTTTAAAGCCGCGCTCAAATATGTACAACGTAATGAAGAATGAATTAGAATGGAAATGCTGGCTCGGCATCGTTCCACTTGTAACTTTGTTGATTTTTGGAAAGAAACCAAGAAGTTTAATATTAAAAATTGTTTGCCGTTGAGTGTAGAAGGAGAAAGAAATTGTAAAAATATAGCGAATTTATTTAAAGATCATTTTATTGTAGATAAGAAACAAGTTAGTGTTACCAAAAGACGTAATTGTAAACTTCAGTCAATTCGTGGCTCGGACACTTGCCACGTGACAGCTTCACCTAAACAGATAGGATTAATTCTGAGGTATATGAAGCGTGGTAAGTCTCCGGGCCACGATGGACTTAGTATAGAACACTTGATGAATGCTGGACAGTATGTCTGTGATGTATTAGCAAGGTTCTATAATCTATGCATAAAGCATAGTTACTTACCGGAGGAAAGTACCCGTGCGTTGGTGGTTCCTATTATAAAGAATAAAACAGGAGATATCTCGAGCGTGGGAAACTATACGCCTATATCACCACGCTAATGGCCAAGGTTCTTGAACGTGTCATCCACTACTACACAAGCGCCGTAAGTAATGAAGATGGTCAGTTTGGGTTTCGACCACAAGTCTCAACCGAAATGGCTATATTCGCACTAAAGCAGGTTGTCGGTTACTACAAGCAGGGAAACACTGCAGTCTATGCGTGGTTTTTAGATATAAGTCGCGCCTTTGATACACTTAATCACGATCTGTTGTGGAAGAAGCTGCGGGACACAAGTGTCCCTTCTGAGATTGTTGGCCTCCTCGAGTATTGGTACTGTAACCAGACCAACAGTGTCAGATGGGGCTCTGAACTGTCAGACTGCTATCAGCTCCCATGCGGTGTGAGGCGGGGGGGGGCTTACCTCTCCCGATCTGTTTGATATCTATTTGAATGATTTGATCGGGGAGCTGAGCAGGACTCCAGTAGGGCTGAGGTTGGATGGCAGATTCCTCAACAACCTGAGCTACGCTGATGATATGGTTTTGCTCAGCCCTTCAATAAAAGGCCTGCGAAAACTCATCAAAATATGTGAGGGTTATGCGAAAGAGCATAATCTTACATATAATGTAAATAAAACAGAAATGATAATATTTAGATCGGAAGAGGTGCCTCAGAATATCCCCGTAGTTTGCATTAACGGACAACCTGTCAAGATAGTGAACAGCTTCAAGTACCTTGGCCACATTGTTCCTTTCTGTCTCAAGCAAGACGCAGATATCGAGCGTCAACGTAGGGCTCTTTGTGTGGTGGGCAATATGATTGCGAGAAAATTTAACCTTTCAGCGCCTAACGTGAGAATAACTCTCTTTAAGTCATTCTGCCAGTCGTTTTACACGTGTCAGCTTTGGCCTAATTATTCTAAGAAGTCGCATGATGGCATACGAGTCGCCTACAATAACATTTTTAGATTCCTCATGGGCCTAAAACGTTGTTGTAGTGCTTCAGAAATGTACGCGAAGGCTAGGATTGATTCGTTTAATTCTATCCAGCGTAAAAGAATTGCATCGTTCATGTCCAGGGTTGAGACGTGTAATAACGGCATTATCAGCCTTTGCTCTGCACTTTTCCCGGGGCGTAAAAAGAGTAGGGGAGTCCCAGGCCCATGGGTGTCGTAAGAGGCGACTAAGGGCTTTTTAGAAGTGGGAGAGTCACGCTGCCATCTTTTGACGTCAGCACAATCGGGCCAGACTCGTCCGAGTTAATTACCACACTCGCACAGAATACCGGCGTGAAGTAGCGGCCTAGTGCCGCTATGTTTCGCATAGGTTAGTGTCGAGGACCGGTGGCAATTCCCCCCCCACCCCTCCACCCGAATATGACAGCGGTACTCAAAAAGATTTTACCCCAGGAGGGTACCGGCTCCACCAGAGTTGGAGAATCCCTCCCCGGGCACTCTAGCTCGGGCTGCCCTTCGTATTCTGGGGAGGGCACAGAACCGCGCATGACCAAGGACAAACGAGGCAGTATCACCACGGCACCCCGCTCCACACTCAACGTGGACTTTTGCAATATCAGGGGAATTCACTCCAATTTAAACGCCGTCCACCACCACCTTGAGACGGCGCAGCCGGCCTTATGTTTCCTTACTGAGACGCAGATATCTCGACCTAGCGATACGTCATATTTAACGTACCACGGGTACAAAATTGAGCACAATTTTTTGCCTCATGCCGGGGTATGGGTGTACGTTAGGGAGGATATCTGCTGTCGCCGTCTCGGCAATTTTGAGGGTAGGGACCTGTCCACTCTCTGGCTCCGCGTAGATTTAGAGGACCGCGTCCGCATCTATGCGTGTGTCTACAGGTCCCATAGTGGTAACGCAGAAACCGATCATCTCATGGGCTGCGTTCAAGCGGCAATTGACGACGTACTTGCACAGATCCCCTCCGCTGAAATCGTAGTCTTGGGTGATTTCAACGGGCACAATGCCGAATGGCTTGGATCACGTACCACATACTACGCAGGGCGATCTGTGCATAATTTTGCATTGGAGTATGGTCTGTCCCAATTGGTTGAGTCGCCAACGCGGCTCCCGGATGTGGATAGCCACATGCCGTCCTTACTGGATCTTCTACTGACTACACATCCCGATGGTTACCAGGTCTTTGTCGACGCCCCTCTCGGAACGTCCGACCATTGCCTGGTCAGGAGTGTAGTGCCTATCCGACGCCAACGTCGCAGACCACCAGCGACCCGCCGCGTTTGGCACTACAAGTCAGCAGATTGGGATAGGATGCGTTCCTTTTTTGCATCCTACCCTTGGGGCAGGGTTTGTTTCCCTTCGGATGATCCTAGTGCCTGCGCCGTTGCAGTAGCCGATGTGATACTACAGGGTATGGATATTTTTATACCAAACTCTGTAGTACCCATCGGTGGCAGATCACAGCCCTGGTTCGATGCGTCTGTTAAAGCAGCATCTGACTGCAAAAAACAGGCGTATCGATCTTGGGTTGCGGCGCTGGGCATAAAGGATCCGAACTGCACAGGTCTTAAGAGGAAATACAACCGTGCCTCCAGATTTTTTAAGCGGCAAATCGCCCGTGCAAAGTCAAAACACGTCGTCAAAATCGGCGAGCAGCTTTCCAGTTACCCGACCGGAACACGCAAGTTCTGGTCGTTGTCGAAAGCTGCTCTTGGTAACTTCAGCCAGCCGTCCATGCCGCCGTTGCACATGAGGAATGACACCCTGGCCCATACGGCAATAGAGAAAGCCGATCTCTTGTGCACTCTTTTTGCCTCCAACTCGACTCTTGACGACAACGGAAAAACACCGTCGACCATCCCGTGGTGTCAGAGCTCTATGCCTGAAGTACGGTTCAGACAGAAAACTGTTAGGCGAGCTCTGTTTTCGTTGGACGTCAGAAAGTTGAGCGGGCCGGATGGCATTTCTCCAATCGTGCTTAGAACTTGTGCCCCTGAGTTGACGCCGGTGCTAACGCGTTTATTCCGGCACTCTTATTCTAAAGGCGTAGTCCCTGACTCATGGAAGTCAGCCCTTGTCCATCCGATCCAAAAAAAAGGAGACAGTTCGGATCCGGCAAACTACAGGCCTATTGCTATTACCTCCCTGCTCTCCAAAATCATGGAGAGCATAATAAGCCGTCATCTCTTGGTATATCTAGAGGGTCACCAGTTGATCAACGACCGACAATACGGGTTTCGCCATGGTCGGTCGGCAGGTGATCTTCTGGTATACCTAACACATAGATGGGCAGCGGCTATTGAAAGCAAGGAGGAAGGCCTGGCAGTTAGCCTGGATATAGCGAAGGCCTTTGATCGTGTATTTGTGCCATACACGATCTCTCCTGCTCCTCTCCAAACTTCCATCATTTGGACTTCCCGAGAGCTTGTGCAAGTGGACCTCCAGCTTCCTCACTGGGCGCAGCATACAGGTCCTTGTCGACGGTTATTGCTCGAACCCGAAGCCCGAGAATGCTGGAGTGCCCCAAGGCTGTGTGCTGTCTCCCACGCTGTTTCTTCTGCATATCAATGATATGTTGGACACCTCCAACATTAATTGCTATGCAGACGATAGCACTGGTGATGCCGTATACACTGGCCATGCAGGTCTCTCTCGGGAAATCGTCGACCAGTGCCGGGAGAAACTTGTGTCTTCTATCGAGTCCTGTCTTGAGAAGGTCGCGGAATGGGGTAAATTGAACCTTGTTCAATTTAACCCCCAGAAGACTCAAGTTTGCGCGTTTACCACTAAAAACTACCCCATTTGTCGTATCACCGTTCTTCGAGAATACTTCTCTTTAAGCCGCGCCTAGTATCGGAATACTGGGTCTCGAAATCTCGAGCGATTGCCAATTTCGTGGTCATCTGGAAGGCAAAGCCAAATTGGCTTCAAAGAAACTGGGCGTCATTAATAGAGCATGGCAATACTTCAAGCCAGCCCACATACTAGGGCTTTACAAAGCGCAGGTCCGGCCACACATGGAGTATTGCTGTCATCTCTGGTCTGGCGCACCCCAGTATCAGCTCGATCCATTTGACCGCGTGCAACGCAGAGCAGCTCGAATTGTCGAGGACCCAGTGCTCTGTGAACGGCTGGATCACTTGGCGTTGCGTAGAGACGTCGCTTCATTGTGTGTCTTCTACCGCATTTATCACGGGGAGTGTTCCGAAGAGCTGTTTAACCTGATTCCTGCCGCCGAATTCCACCTTCGCAGGACACGCCACAAGTTAGGATATCATCGTCACCATCTGGATGTGTGGTGGTCCTCCACAGTGCGGTTTTCAAGGAGCTTTCTTCCACGTACTACAAAGCTGTGGAATGAGCTTCCTTGTGCGGTGTTTCAGGGACGATACGACATGGGTACCTTCAAAAAAAGCGCGTACACCTTCCTTAACGGCCGGCAACGCTCCTGTGATTCCTCCGGTGTTGCAAGAGATTGTGGGCGGCGGTGATCACTTAACAACAGGTGACCCGTACGCTCGTTTGTCCTCCTATTCCATAAAAAAAAAAGAAAAATAAAATCAGAAGTCTGTCTGACAGGCTAATGCTTTCAGCAATGTATCGATGCTGGGTAAATATTGCAACCTAGTTTCTATTTGTAATTTATATTTTTGACTTTATTTTTTGACTTTAATTTAAATTTTTGACTTTATTTTTTGACTTTAATTTAAATTTTTGACTTTATATGGATCAAGGGTCTGAAATAAAGTATTATTATTATTATTATATACCCATTTCCGAAAATCCCTGGACTAACCAAACGTCATCCAAACAAATTTAGTCGATTGTTCTTGTAAGCAGTCTTTTCAGATTTCTTACGTATTTCGCTTTGTTATACATTCTGAAATTCTAATCGTCATGGTCGTCCCTCTTTTATGAGTTCTAAGCCATCCCCTCAAGTTTTCACCTAATCGAAACTTTCAACTCTTGAGAAACTTGTGCGATTGTTGTCTATTTTGACCCTTAACAATTTGGTCAAAATTGGGTGCCATAATTTTTTTTTTAATTAAGTTAAATATTATCTGTCTTGAAATCAGTTCATAAATATTTTATTTTAAAAAAACTAGATTTCTGATTTGTAACTTTTCAAAACAATTTTACAGTGTCTTAATTTTCGAACAATGTTTTTTATTGGAAAAGGACTAACGAACGAATGGATACCCTAGATCATCGACGCCCACACTCCCTTGTTACAACGGAGGATTTTCAGGAATAATCCCGGCTTGTATAGTTCAATTGCTTAGGTATGTTCTCTGAAATATCAAGTGCGGTGACTAGATATTTAAACAACTATCTCTAAGGGGAAAGAATCATTGAACTTATCTGGTGATGAAGTTGGAAGTATATAATATGTATATATTATGAATTATTTTTAATCTAGTTTTAAGATCGCATTTTTGTAATTTTTTATGTTAGGTTCCTATAAGGTTAAATAAGGTTTAAAGTACACAAAATTATTTAATCCTGCTTCGGAGAAGATTAAATGTAGGACATTCAGACACGGAAATGATATTTTACTGTCCGCGCGAAGCCGGGGCGGGTTGCTAGTATACAATAAAAAGATGTATTTTAAAATAAAATTTCTGTACCACTGTAACCAATATAATATTTCGCTACGACATTACACTAGGTATATAAGTACTGATACTGTAATTATGTTTAACTTGGACTTCAAAAGATTGTAAAATATTGTAGAAAAAAACGTACTTTACGTATATGTTAAGTGGAACTGTGTCTTCAATACTCTAAAAACAAATGTTTGCTTATTGAAAATATGACAACATAAAAATTATAACAGAACTGATTTTAGTGACTCCCTGGTTGTCTTGTCTTAACTCCAAAGCGCAAAACAAGTTACAAATAGAGAAATGCCTCCTATAACGTGGTAGCCTTATAACACGTTTTCATATTACGCGATTGCAATTTTTCGTATACCACGGGGCCATCGCTATATAACGCGTGGATTTATATACCCCATACCTATTTTTGTACTGTGAAATTTATATTGATTTGTAAAGTTCGTAATGAGCTTAGCGTACCTTTGCATACCGTAACGCTGCGTCAATTGTGTTTTTACAAAATTAAATTATTTTATTAAATTTGTGTATTAAAAACCTTAATAAATTAAGAGAAAAACTAGGCAAAAGATTGGAAATATTTGTTACGATTTGTGATTATTTATTATTATTATTAATAAATACGAGGCCGTAAAAAGCGTTAAGCTTTAATATCCCATGGATGGACTTCTTGTACCTGTAAACTATCGATTTAATCTTATATTTCAACTTTTTTAATCTTTTAGTGCTACCAATTTATCTTTTTAAATATCTAATACGAGTATGTGGACAAAACACACAAATTTTGATCGAAACTAGATTTCAGATTGACGTCAAATGGAAGAGGTTCTCAATTCGAAAAATAATTTCTTCATAATATAAAAATATTTTATGCTACAGCGACTCTACTGTCAATTCGTCAACTAAACTTACGGCGATATTTAAAAATGCTGAAGGAAAAACCGTCTTAAACCTGTCATATTCAGTATGTAACAATATTAGATTTTATATCGGAAAGTTTTACACAGTTGACTTAACAAAATAATTTACATGAATTGCAATTGTGTTACTGCCCAACTTATGTCTTTTTGTTTTTTTTTGCCAATGCTGACTTGAACATTCAGATCCTACAAAAACTACTGTTTGAACAGGTAACAAGATACGATCTTTTTATGTGCAAGCTGTTTTGTGTTTATACATTATAAATAATTTCATTATCTTTATTGCACGCCTCGAATGCGAAGCGTTACCAGTGGGAAGCTCCCTTGCATAGGATGCCGGCTAGATTAGCTGACCGTCCTGCTTGTCTCGTCCGCAACTATCAGATACAAATTCAAATATTTTAATTCAAAATAGGATATAATATCACTTATTGAAGGTCAAATACTACCACTCATTCCAAAAGGTACGCCTCAGACCTGAAAAGAACGGGCGCAACAAACTCAGCTTCTTTTTTTTATAAAAATATGGTTACAATGCAAAATCGTACAATAAAATTTATTATTTAATACCCTGAGAGTGGTTTCACCATTCCCAATCTTTAATTAAGAAAGTCATTGATGTTATAGTAACCTTTAACACACAAACGTTTTTAAATTTTTGTAAAAGCATATACTACGCTCCACAAAAGACTAACTCGACTTAGCCGTGTAGTAGGCATTATAAGCTTATGTCTGTTCCTGGTTTTAACATTATATGTATTATGTGATGACAGTCTCTAGCAAATTCACTTATGTGCCTGTGAACATACATTACATTATCAAGAATATATTGAGAAGCAACAGTCAAGATGTTTATTTCTCTAAATTTTGTCTTCAATGATTCTTTAGGACCTATGTTATAAATAGCGCGAATGGCGCTCTTCTGCAGCACAAAGATGGTATTGATATTGGCAGCATTGCCCCATAGTAATATTTCATAGGACATAATACTATTACTATAAGATCGGTGTATGTGGCAGGGATGATTGAAAAAATTATCGTACCTACCGGAATATTATTTTTTCTAAAGTAACAAACACACTGCGCACACTCTCAATCATTATGAGCATTCAATTCACTGTCGCTTAATTAATAATAAAGTTTAATAATATTAACAAAAAACCAAGATAAGACTATGTATTCTTTTTCTATACATTATGAGTATTTTTTCCTAACAT
>CATIXQ010000007.1:19078618-19140626 GCA_949711755.1 Leptidea juvernica | reverse complement strand
GAGCGACATTTCAAATCAATTTCTTAATATGCAATGGCGTTGAGCAGGTTATCAACTGTAAAGTAGATCCTGTAGATGAAGCCACAACCTGATAGTTGAACAAAGACATGATATCAAGATTTATGAAGGATAAGTCACTGGAACAGTTTGCTCAGTGGAAGAGCGCTTGCACGGAACGTGAGAGGTAGAGATGTCTTTGTTCAACTCTCACGTTGTGGCTTCATCTTTATTCTAATGAAAATAAGGGACGAGACGAACAGGACGCTCAGCTGTTGGTAATTGATACGCCCTGCCCACTACAATGCAGTGCCACTCAGGATTATTGAAAAACCCAAATATTCTACGCGGCACTATTACTGCACTCGTCACCTTGAGACATAAGTTGTCAAGTCTCATTTGCCCAGTTATTTCGCTAGCTTCGACCCCCTTCAGACCGAAACACGGTAATGCTTACACGTTACTGGTTCACGGCAGAAATAGGCTTCGTAGTGGTACCCATAATCTAGCTTCCTGTGCAAACGAGCCTCCCGCTGGTAAATTAATATTTATTGATCTTTCATTTGGGATTTCACGTGGACAAGTAGCGTATCCTATTGAGTTACAATAATTAACGGGAAATTTAAGCGTGAAATTCTATGAAAGAAAACAAAATGCTGCGTCACCTTTTATAATATATTCTGAGTGGTGACTCGGCTTACTTTGTTTTACTGTAATCAACAATGCTATCAATAACAGAACTTATTTAAAATAAATCTTCAAATGTTTTCAATATACGTTGTGCTAGTACGTTTAAAACTGTGACTCTAAATGAAAAAAAAAATGTTTAAGTTAAATTTTATTTGAGATTTTTTAAAAAGAAATATTTTATTAAATTATCTATTCTTATTTTTTATCTTAACAGAGTGCTGGTGTAAAATAAAAGAAAATTAAAAAAATCGCTATTGTCAAGAGATGCGTTGTCAGTCTTAAAGAAACTTTGACGAGCAGACCATTGATGTCTGGCAGTTCACAACTCAACAACACCACACAACGTTTTACAAATAACAAACTCGAAACTCTAATTTGTGGATTCATTTTTCGGGCAATTTTATAGTGATATATATGTATATATTCCCACCTCTAACTGTTAGCGTTGCCAACATATTTATAATTATTTTAATTATTTTAAATTTTTATATTTGGTTGATTTTATTTAATTAGCATGATTTATTTAATAATCAATCTTATTGTTAAATTTTAATAATCTATTAAAATGCAGACAAAAATACAGACAGTTAACTGACAACACAAGTATGACGTTGTCAGTTGGCTACGAATACAGTCATTCAAGTAGTAACACTGGTACGGGGTGGTCGATTAAAATGTTTATCTACACCCATGCTTTAAATCCTCTACTAAAGATTCTGAAACAGTAAGCTTATTACCATCATTAAAACACCCAATGTCGTAATAAGCATTACATCATCCAAACGAGTATTGTAATGTTGTACTGAATTTCATAACAACACTCCTTGGTTTTTTTTCGATCCCTTCATGCACAAAGAGTTTCAACATACAGCCACATTCTTATTGCTCGATGCTTGGTATCTGTATGAATTTCAAAAAAAGAACATTTTCGTTTACGCGCGTTCCACACTACCAGAACATGGTGCGCCGTAAAAAAAAGTAGGTTATTCGAAACAAAAAACAAAAAGCGCGTACACCTTCCTTAAAGGCCGGCAACGCTCTTGTGATTCCTCTGGTGTTGCAAGAGAATGTGGGCGGCGGTGATCACTTAACACCAGGTGACCCGTATGCTCGTTTATCCTCCTATTCGATAAAAAAAAAAACCCGCTATTTTTCTTGAAAAAATGAGCGATTCAAGTTTTGACAGCACACCGCCGGTTATTTTAAACACTGCAAAATAACATAATATTCAAGTGAATTTTAATAATTGCACTATACAAAATGTAAATTATTACTTAAATTAATGATTCTTTCATTAATACTTACTTTATTTGTATATAATCAGTAAGGGATGATATTAGGTTACTACTAGGGCTGGCTGTTTTAATGTTAGCAGTAAGCTAACTGTTTCAGAATCTTTTAGAGGATTCATATTCTGGGTGTAGATAAAGTCTTGTATGCAACTGTTGATAATTAGGTATTAAAACACTCATGTGATACTATTATCACACGAGGCGAAGCTATTACACAACAGTTGCGTAAATAACTATTGAAATTCTATTACTACAGTAATTAGTTACTAAATACGATCTATAATAATTATAAGGTTTGAACTCAAAATAGTGAACAGTGCTAATATAACGAAGAAAAATCATCTCTTGGTATTTGAGGCTCTCTTTTTTTTAATTTAGTGTGGATAAACATTGATAACTTGTTTTTCACACACTATCATCAGTTGAGCTATTTGCCTGATTATCAAATTTATAAAACAACTGGGCTAATAAGGCTTCGTAAATACATAACAGTTTTAGGGATGAAAACAGGTATAATGTTGTCAAACTGCCAGCCGAGGTACAGATGCTTATATACTGTACATATACAATAATATGATTTATAAACAAAGGAGGATGGGCAAAATATCCCCACCAACCAAATCATTTTTGTTTTCACCCATCTATTTGAGATTCATCCCCATAGTAACAATTGATATTCTCAAAAAGAGCTTTCTAACAATATACGTCTGGTCGGTGGGGCACATTCCATATATTTTGCCCATCCATATCATCGTTCTTTAAAGCTTTTACTGAAAAGATCTCTGCTGATAATATTATTGATGACTTGCAGGTTATCAAAACGATTAAAGTGCTTCAGAACTGATTATGATTATCATAAAGCAATCTACAAGATTAAATTATTATTATTTTAAAAAGCACAAAAATTATACTGGTAGAGAATAACTGCTAGTAAAATAAATATCTTTTTAACTCGGTTTTATTGTTTAAATATTAATTAAGCACATAAATGAACGATTCCTCTAGCAAATCCAGTTTAAACTGGAAAAAAATTAACGTAAAAAGTTTTTCCATAAATTAATTGGTATAACAATGCGCAGTTGTATTTGTCTAAAACAGACATTAAAATATTCCTCAACCCTATAATGAATGGATTCATTTTTAACATACTATGTCACTTGTATGATGTTTTCGTTATACTTCCATCCCTTTATAAATTTTGTTCTCGCCTGGAATTTGATAGGTAAGTATAATATTTTGAAAGTCCTTTTTTATAATAATGGAATATTTAAATAAAACACTCTCGCGTTAATCAAAGAAAATACTAAAATATAATATACATAATAATTTTGTTTATTTTCTTACTGTGTTTATCAGTTTTACTGCATCATAATATAATAAGAATTGAAAGACTTATTTTTTTCTTGCAGTCGGTTAAACCGATGGATACTCAATTTTCTTTTTCCTTGAAGCAAAATCAGCTCAATGCCCACATATTTGTGACCCAATATCCCAAGGTACAATACGAATTTGTATAGTTATTTTACACCCTCTGAACTAGCGAGTTGCCGCAACTCATATTAAACCTCCCCTAAGATTGTCTCTTAAATATGTCTTTTTATGACAATAAGGCATAAGACGAGCAGGATGTTCTGCTGATACTAATTGATACACCCTGCCCATTACAATGCTGTGCCACTCAGGAATCTTGGAAAGCCCAAAAATTCTAAGCGGTAATACAATTGCACTCGTCACCTACAGACAAGATGTTAGGTTTTATTTGCCCAGTTATTTCACTAGCGGCGCCCTTCTGAACGAAACACAATAATCCTTACATATTACTGCTTCACGGAAGTAAAATGCGCTGATAAGCAGGTCGGCATCCTGTGCAAAGGAGCCTCCCACTGGTTATCGAGATTATATTGCGTATTGCTACAAAGGCAACTCAGTAGCTTAAATAAATATTTGAGTTGCTCTATTTTGCATATTCTCTACTTATTTTATTTTGCATTTCTCTCGTTAGCTTCGGTCTTACCCTATATTCTTATCATGTACAACTAACTTAGCTACGACTGTTGTAAAATGTGCAACAACTTTATTACTCATATAAAGTTACATTGCAGGAGAAGGAATTTCTAGGAAACGTGTATGTATGTGTAAGGGTCAAACACATCTTTGTAAGGCTTTAAGACTTAATCAACATTTCAGCTTACAACAGTTACTAGTACTCCAATAAGGTAGTGATGATGTTAATAAACTAAACGAATATGATTATGATATCTTAAATAACTGACTATTAAAAATTAAATTAAAGTAAGAGATTTACGGACATCATCATCATCACCATATACCATATCCTATGCACAAGATGCTAGCTAGATTATGGGTTCCACAACAGCGCCTATTTCTGCCGTCAAGCAGTAATGTGTAAACATTATTGAGATATGGTCTGAAGGGCGCAGTAGATAGCGAAATCACGGAGCAAATAAGACTTAAAATTTTATGTGTCAAGGTGACGAGCTCAATTGCGGTGCCGCTCAGAATTTTTGGATTTTTCAAGAATCCTGCGCACCATATCATTGCAATGGGCAGGGCATATCCATCAGCTGAACGTCCTGATTGTCGTGTCTCTTTTTGTCATACAATTCATCATCAGCCGGAAGACGTCAACTGCTGGACAAAGGCAACTATACCAAAGATCTCTACGACGATCGGTTCTGCGCTGCCCTCCTTATACGTATTACGGCGATCTTGACCAGATCGTCGATCCTGAGTCTCGTGCCAGATTTTGGCGAGACAACACGTCCTGAGGATGCCTCGTGTAGAGGCGAAACACGTGTCGAATTGTTTTAAAGACAAATATTGGCGGAATTAACACTAAAGAAAACTTAAATAATTTGTATAAAAACCATTTATTTTGCAATCGGTCAATCTGTATTATCTTATTGTATCACCGTTTGGGGAGGGGCGGCTACTTCACACATGATACTCTTAGAAAGAGCACAGAGAGCTGTCTTTAAGGTGATTTTTAAAAAACCTATTAGATACCCAACACATAAACTATATAAAGACTTAGAACTTCTTTCTGTCCGAGGTATATTTATCTTGAGTGTTATGACAAGCATGCATAAGGAGGTCTTGAATTTGCCTAATTATAAAAACCTACTAGATAGCCGTTCGTACAAGATTCCAACACCAATAATAAATACAACATTTGCAAGTAGATTTAGCCCATTCTTACATACATATATATACAACAAGGTAAATTTAAAATGTTCTATTAAAAATTGCTCGGTCCATCAGGTCAAATTTAAAATACAGAGATGGTTACACACACTCACTTATGCAGACATGGAAGCTATTCTTAAAGTGATAGCTTAGCATTCATATAATGTTAATACTTTGTAACATGATTAATCAGATACTCACCCTCATTCACACCCACCCTCACACACACACACACACACATATACACACACGTGTACACACACACATATACAGAGTGCACTTTTTGACCTTTCGGTTCATATTGTTAACCTTAGGATGTAAATTGGTTGCCTGCAGGACAAGCTACGCCTAGTGTAGGGACCAAATATAATGTAATATTATGTGATAAAGTGTCTGTATATAATAAATAAATAAATAAAAATAATAAATAATAAAATACTAATAAATTATTAGTAAATACTATCACCGTCGTATATGAAATTGATTTAATAAAAACACCAAAATAATATTTATTATTTATTTATTATTTATTTATATTTTTATTATCTGCGAAAGAAACATACATACAATTGTATTATGTTGTTTTCCTACAGCACGTTATCCTCTACGCGTCCTCATAGTAAATACAATCTGCAATCAACAACCAAAGCCTACACCCATTACACAAGAAGAAACTTCTATAAAAAACAATGCATTAGTTAATGTGTATTATCTAAGTAACCATTTTATGAGAAATATGAAATCTTTCTTGGACATAATGTTATGATTGGTCTCAGACTTTGGGTTTCTACAATAATAATACTGTCCACTCTCGAATTGCAAGTACAATGTTTATATTGGCCTGGATTTCCGACCGATATTATACTGAATAAATTTGTTTTTAGGGGTTTCAGAAACTTTATCACAACATTTTTATGAGAATAAAAATATTGCCCTTTCTTTTTTTATGACAATAAGGGACGAGACGAGCAGGATGTTCTGATGGTAATTGATACGCCCTGCCCATTACAATGTAGTGTCGTTCAGGAAAATCCCAAAATTTCTGATCGGCACCACAATTGCGCTCGTCTCTTTGATACATAGCATGTTAGGTCTCGTTTGCCCAGTTATTTCAATAATGCTTACACATTACTGCTTCACGGCAGAAATAGGCGCCGTTGTTGTACCCGTAATCTAGCCGGCATCCTGTGCAAGGGAGCCTCCCACTGCTAATGCCTCCTTTACAATTTATATCATATTCAAACAATAAACATTTAAATAAAAAGATAAGATATTTTGTTTTACACTTGGAAACAAACTTAGGGATACATTACTTCAAAGTTAAACCAAACTTCATAATGTTGGGTATCGTCATTTAATTGAGCTTAAATATTCTTAGGTGTTAACTGCCGAATCTTGTCAACCTGAAGTTTGATTAACCAAATCTTGAAAGATGTTTGTTTTAGTTTAATATGTTTCTTATAACTGTTTATTTTTCAGATTAAAGTATTTATCCGATAATCGTTAAAAATATTAATCTAAATATATTTAACAATATTTAGTATGGCATATCCGGGTGGGTATAACTGCAAATTATGTATTTTCGTTGCAAAATATTTTGCTTGATAAGTCAAAGAAAATGCAACCCAGTAAACGCAAATAAAAAGTCTCAATCACAATCGCATTTACTTTATTTAATATGTAATCACGAGAATAAGTTGTTTCTAAATATTCTTATTCGTATTTTAATAAATATTGTATTTTTTTAAGTTCCGTAACTTCTTAGGAATGGTCACATTTTATTTTTCTTTGGGATAACGAACACTTTACAATACATTTTGCAATTTCAAAGCACAGTATTAAATTAATTTCTTGTGAAAACGCGCACCGTTATCCACAGGTTGGTTTTATAGTGTTATTACGAGGGCGGCACTGAAAATTTCGGGAATCAAGGAAGTCACACAACATTAAAATTTAAAAATGTTTTTATTGCTTTTCGAAGTATTCTCCGCGAAATTTGACACATTTTTCCATACGATGGAACCAATTATTGAAGCAACCATTCCATTCGGAAGTTGGAGTCTCCAAAATGGCCGTTTTGTACGCGTCCACAGCTTCTTCATGTGATGAAAATCTCTGACCACGCAATTTATTCTTTATTTTCGGGAAAGTATAGAAATCATTAGGGCTTAGGTCGGGGCTGTAAGGCGGATGGTCTAATGATTCTATGTTTTCTTGCTCTAAAAACTCTTTTGTTCTGTGCGCGGTGTGAGAACTCGCATTGTCGTGATAGAGTATGATGCGGCGGTTGCAGTTCTCTTTACGGAGTTCAGAAACGACCTGTGGCAAACAAATGCCAGCATACTCAACTCAACAGGAACAGTCGCAACATGGCCGGTTTTGGAGACAAACGTGGCCACCATTTTTTTTGCAACACTCCGTGAAAGAATAATTTTTGTTAGCTTTAACTCATTTTGGAACACCCAAACTCGTGTCTGGCCACCCCCCCCCTCCACTCGAATATAACAGCGAATCTACAAAAGATTTTACCCCAGGAGGGTACCGGCTCTACCAGAGTCGGAGAATCCCTCCCAGAGCACTCTAGCTCGGGCTGCCCTTCGTATTCTGGGGAGGGCACAGAACCGCGCATGACCAAGGACAAATGAGGCAGTAACACCACGGCACCCCGCTCCACACTCAACGTGGAGATTTGCAATATCAGGGGAATTCCCTCCAATTTAAACGCCGTCCACCACCACCATGAGTCGGCGCAGCCGGCCTTGTGTTTCCTTACGGAGACGCAGATATCTCGACCTAGCGATACGTCATATTTAACGTACCCCGGGTACAAAATTTTGCACAATATTTTGCCTCATGCCGGGTATATGTGTACGTTAGAGAGGATATCTGCTGTCGCCGTTTCGGCAATTTTGAGGGTAGGGACCTGTCCACTCTCTGGCTCCGCGTAGATTTAGAGGACCGCGTCCGCATCTATGCGTGTGTCTACAGGTCCCATAGTGGTAACGCAGAAATCGATCATCTCATGGGCTGCGTTCAAGCGGCAAATGACGACGTGCTTGCGCAGATCCCCTCCGCTGAAATCGTAGTCTTGGGTGATTTCAACGGTCACAATGCCGAATGGCTTGGATCACGTACCACAGACTACGCAGGGCGATCTGTACATAATTTTAATTGGCGTATGGTCTGTCCCAATTGGTTGAGTCGCCAACGCAGCCACATGCCGTCCTTATTGGATCTTCTGCTGACTACACATCCCGATTGCTACCAGGTCTTTGTCGACGCCCCTCTCGGAACGTCCGACCACTGCCTGGTCAGGAGTGTAGTGCCTATCCGGCGCCAACGTCGCAGACCACCAGTGACCCGCTGCGTTTGGCACTACAAGTCAGCAGATTGGGATAGGATGCGTTCCTTTTTTGCATCCTACCCTTGGGGCAGGGTTTGTTTCCCTTCGGATGATCCTAGTGCCTGCGCCGTTACAGTAGCCGATGTGATGCTACAGGGCATGGATATTTTTATACCAAACTCTGTAGTACCGATCGGTGGCAGATCACAGCCCTGGTTCGATGCGTCAGTTAAAGCAGCATCTGACTGCAAAAAACAGGCGTATCGAGCTTGGGTTGCGGCGCTGGGCACAAAAGATCCGAACTGCATAGTTCTTAAGAGGAAATACAACCGTGCCGATTTTTGAAGCGGCAAAGTCATAACACGTCGTCAAAATTGGCGAGCAGCTTTTCAGTTACTCGAGCAGAACACGCAAGTTCTGGTCGTTGTTGAAAGCTGCTCTTGGTAACTTCAGCCAGCCGTCCATGCCACCGTTGCACATGAGGAATGACACCCTGGCCCATACGGCAAAAGAGAAAGCCGACCTCTTGTGCGCTCTTTTCGCCTCCAACTCGACTCTTGACGACAGCAGAAAAACACCGCCTACCATCCCGCGGTGTCAGAGGTCTATGCCTGAAATACAGTTCAGACAGAAAACTGTTAGGCGAGCTCTGTTTTTGTTGGACGTCAGGAAGTCGAGCGGGCCAGATGGCATTTCTCTAATCGTGCTTAGAACGTGTGCCCCTGAGTTGACGCCGGTGCTAACGCGTTTATTCCGGCACTCTTATTCTAAAGGCGTAGTCCCTGACTCATGGAAGTCAGCCCTTGTCCATCCGATCCAAAAAAAGGAAACAGTTCGGATCCGGCAAACTACAGGACTATTGCTATTACCTTCCTGCTCTCCAAAATCATGGAGAGCATAATTAGCCGTCAGCTCTTGGTATACCTAGAGGGTCACCAGTTGATCAACGACCGACAATACGGGTTTCGCCACGGTCGGTTGGCAGGTGATCTTCTGGTATACATAACACATAGATGGGCTGCGGCTATTGAAAGCAAGGGGGAAGGCCTGGCGGTTAGCCTGGATAAAGCGAAGGCCTTTGATCGTGTATGGCACAAGGCGCTCATCTCAAAACTTCCATCATTTGGGTTCCCGAGAGCTTGTGCAAGTGGACCTCCGGCTTCCTCACTGGGAGCAGCATACAGGTCGTTGTCGACGGATATTGCTCGAACCCGAAGCCCGTGAATGCTGGAGTGCCCCAAGGCTGTGTGCTGTCTCCCACGCTGTTTCTTCTGCATATCAATGATATGTTGGACACCTCCAACATACATTGCTATGCAGACGACAGCACTGGTGATGCCGTATACACGGGCCATGCAGGTCTCTCTCGGGAAATCGTCGACCAGTGCCGGGAGAAACTTGTGTCTTCTATCGAGTCCTCTCTTGAGAAGGTCGCGGAATGGGGAAAATTGAACCTTGTCCAATTTAACCCCCAGAAGACTCAAGTTTACGCGTTTACCACTATAAAAACCCCATTTGTCGTATCACCGCTCTTCGACAACACTTTCCTTAAAGCCTCGCCTAGTATCGGAATACTGGGTCTTGAAATCTCGAGTGATTGCCAATTTCGTGGTCATCTGGAAGGCATAGCCAAATTGGCTTCAAAGAAACTGGGCGTCATTAATGGAGGACGGCAATACATCAAGCTGGCCTACATACTAGCGCTCTACAAAGCGCAGGTCCGGCCACATATGGAGTATTGCTGTCATCTCTGGTCTGGCGCACCCCAGTATCAGCTTGATTCATTTGACCGCGTGCAACGCAGAGCTGCTCGAATTGTCGGGGACCCAGTGCTCTGTGAACGGCTGGATCACTTGGCGTTGCGTAGAGACGTCGCTTCATTGTGTGTCTTCTACCGCATTTATCACGGGGAGTGTTCCGAAGAGCTGTTTAACGTCCTGATTCCTGCCGCCGAATTCCACCTTCACGACACGCCACAAGTTAGAATATCATCCTCACCATCTGGATGTGTGGCGGTCCTCCACTGTTCCGTTTTCAAGGAGCTTTCTTCCACGTACTACAAAGCTGTGGAATGAGCTTCCTTGTGCGGTGTTTCCGGGACGATACGACATGAGTACCTTCAAAAAAAGCGCGTACACCTTCCTTAAAGGCCGGCAACGCTCCTGTGTTTCCTCTGGTGTTGCAAGAGATTGTGGGCGGCGGTGATCAATTAACAACAGACCCGTACGCTCGTTTGTACTCCTATTCCATAAAAAAATAAATCGAAAGTCATAATAAATCATCGCTCTAGAATTTTCTCGAGTCAATTCCATTTTCTCAACGACTAAACAAGTTTGACAAGACCTTGTGACAAGACCGAGAATCTTTTTTTTAATAAATAAATGGTATTCGATTTTTAAAACCAAGGAGATTTCAATTAAAAAGATATTAATATGACAGGAGCAGTGGAAATATTCCATTCCCGATACTTTTAGTGCAGCCTACGTAGTATGTAATACAAAATGAAAAAGATAGTTAAAAGTACATACAACAAGTAGAAAGAAATATAAAACTAGATGTCTTTAAACTAAATTAATTACAAAAGTAGAAAATACAATGTTTTATGGTAGTCTTAACTATAGTTATTTGTAGTCGTATATAATTGTTACTTTATCTTGTTATACGCATTAGAATAAGTTTGTAACCACTAGGCTAGGTAATTCTATAAAAATGAATAAAAATATTTCATTATTTAAACGGAAGACTTAATGCAACATAAGTAACTATTTAAGGCTTTATTCACTGAATGGTTGCTAAGTGCAATAACTTACACAAACTGTTAAATCTTACTTAATTATACATACTTACAGATATATACATAAGTTGATTTCGATCAAACCTTCGAGGTCAGTCCTTTAATAAAATTTAACATGAAGATAGAACAACATATCAAAGATTATCAATAAAATATAAGTTATTAAAATCTCAGAAATGAATGTACAGTTTAAGAAAGATAGTTTTGTACCCGATTAGATTATTTTGTCCAAGAAAGAAAATCATACAAAACAATTAGAACTAACTCCATACTACTTCATATCTTCGAATATAATTATGAAGCAATAAGATATTAAAAACGGGGCAGAAAATTCGTAGAATGGCGACCACGTACCGGATGACGCAGTGTTGATAGGCCACCCACAAGATGGACCAACGATCTGGTCAAGAGCGAATACGTTGGATGAGGGAAGCGCAGAACCGATCGTCGTGGAGATCTTTCGGGGAGGTATTTGTCCAGTAGTCTTCCGACTGATGATGAAGGCATAATAACAGAAATTGACATTGAAAGCAATTATTATAATTTACCTACAAATAGCATTATTTGCTTCCGATTCTCTCATGTCGCTGACTTGAATGAAAGATATACGATATAATATTTGTGTTAACATTATTTTCACTCGTACTCTTACATTATTTATAGCACTAGAATTTTTCTAAATCCGTTAAGTATTAAAGTGATCTAGACAAATGGATTGTGTCAATGCATTAGTCGGAGTGACATATTGTACAGTTGAAAGACTTGCTGGTGAAACTTACGCCGATGATAAATTAAATAGTGTTGTACTACAATACAGTTACTTTACCCAGGAAGTGTTTTGAGGAATAATTATGTTTTTCATTTTTTTAACATTTAGTTGTCAGTACAGCAGGCATAAGAGATATGCTATGAATGTGACAGATAATAAGTGCAAGGCAATAAATATCGAAACTAAAAAGAAAAATATCTGAAATGTTCAAAACCAGAATATTTCTATTCTAGATCATTTCGGTTAGTGCCGACATTGTTACAGAAACGTCATGTTAGCGTTACAGAAAATTTCTATTTCATCTAGTAATATAACGAATAAATCAACTAATCATAACTAACATTAACGGCGTGAAAACTAAGCCCATCATTATGAATTTTACACATGTCTAAATAAAACATTTTTAAAGGATTGAAAAGTTTGTAGTTGTCGCTGTTTTTGAAAGGGGACACAAACAAATAGCGCTCTGAGGGAGAAGAATTGACGCAAGAAACTCTCCCGGATTTTTTTTGCGCTCTTTTTAATCAAATATACAATATTGTACTGTCAATGCTATTGCTATAAAATAATCATAATCTAGTCCCAGGTTGTCAAATCACATAGATATTCAGCTGTGGAGAAGTAGGATTTACGACAGAGCCATTTCTTAATAAAACATTTAAATTTATTTATAGGTAATGCCTGAACAGTGGCTGGGACTTTATTATAAAAATGTATGCATTTACCCTCAAAGGTATTATGTATGGTATGAGATTATGTCAATCCAATAAGTAAATTTTATCCTGTCTTATCCACTTTTGTCATATCCAAGCTTACTGATTTGTTTTGAAGAAATAATGGAAGAAGTTTATACACAAAATGTAACAAATATTTAAATACATCTTACTTAATAGTAGGAGTATAAAATAAGTGCTAGATGCAATATATTTATTAATTCATTTACAAATCAGCAAATTCATTAAAAGGGATGTCTATGCTCTTGGTATTCATTACAAAGCAATATAATTAGATCCGTTGCTTTGTTCGGATCTAATCGGCAGGATTTCGCTTAAAGCTTCAAACTTGTCAGTGTATCCAATAAAGCTTCCAGAATTCCAATCACGTTACATCACATTGCTCGCCCGGGCTATTGAATCTTATTTATTTGACAAATGAAAAGAAAAAAGGAGTCTCGTCTGGATTTTACTTTTCACAATACGAATGATACCTATCAATACCACGAATATTATTACTTACAGCTTTTAATACATAATTAATATATCTGATAGAACAGTTGTATTAATTATTATAACATAAGAATTATTGCGATGACACTATGGCTCATGTCCAAGTTACGATAGTGGATGCTGGGGCTGCTGCTTCGACTGCTGAAAACAGAACGTCTTAAATATGTCGGTCTCAGTGAGTCTTATATCTTTGTGCCGTTTGGTGTAGAAACACTTGGCCCGTAGGGCCCAGGGGAGCGGAGAATGTATAAAGTTCTATCTTCTCGCCGTATTAGGACTACTAGCAACCAACATGAAAATGCAGCCAGCATTCTTGGTGCGCTTCCCCGTAATGATAGTTTTAATTTAATATAGTCATAGCATTATAAATAACAATTATTAATAAATCTGGTAAAACATTTCCAAAGGTAATCTCAAAAAATCCTTCTTTATATTCTGAGAGCTGTCGTCTATCACATGAATATTTTTTTTAATTAAAAAAAATGTCTTCTTTATCAAGAGAAGTTCATAAAGAAGTGGATGCAATGAATTTACTCGTGGAGTGTTTAGTAAGATATAATATATGACGAGGAAAGAACCTCTGTATTGTTTTTAAAAGGTGTGACGTCATTACTGTTGACATCACAATTGCTATCTTGCTGAAGATCACTCATTGGTTCTTCCAAAGAAAACTACACGAGTAAGTATTTTATTACTTTCGTTTATTCAACGGGCAGCGTTACGACGTCCCAGAGAGGTCCATACGACAGCCCGAGCACGACTGACTTAGGTGTCGACCGTGCGGCTGTATCTATAGGACCCGCGGCAAGTGCTAACCCACGTGTTTTGAAATGCGGCCGTATTTATGAGGCTCGGTGCACGTGCACGTGTTTTCAATTCGTGTTGTAGTATTTGCGCCGATATATAGTTTCCTCCAAAAAGTGCACGTATGAGTGAAACTCAGAGGCTGGCAACGTTCCTTTGATACCTGTGTTGACGAAGGAGAATGCAGAAGGCGGTGATGACTTACCATCAGGCTTGCAGCCAGTTTGTCTTCCTGTTAAGTAAAAATGACTGGTCTATCTTTAGGGTTGGCCCTAATCCCATTGTGGACATCATTCAGCTAGATCATCATAATCACGTAGCATAATCAAATGCCAACAAACTTTTACAAACCAGTATTTGTAAAACTGATAAAGGCTAAAATTACAATTAGTTGAACATAAAAGGGCACTAAATAACCCGCGGTCTATACTCCCAAGCTGTTGTTTAATTAATTAAATGCTAATTAGCTAAATGCTTCTATTTACAAAGCTATTTGGCAGATTCATTTCGCCGCAGTGGAACTTTCCCTTTACATGCACTGTTATTCACTCAACCATTTGTTTGTAGGTCTCTCCAAAATTATTAATATAATTTGGCTACTAATAAATAAATAAGTATAGATGGAATAAAATAATAAGAAGCGTAAGATCTCGAACATCGGTCATATACTGCGCAACGATTCGTACCGCCTGCTGCATTTTGATGGGGAAAATTGATGGGAAAATATGTGTTGAAAGAAGAAAAAAGTCTAGGCTCAGAAATATAAGGGAGTGAAGTGGCATCAAGACAGTCGAAGAACTATTCCGCTTAGCCATGGACAAGTAGAAGCTTAAAAAGCTGACTGCTGATCTCCAGTAATGGAGAAGCACGTAAAGAAGAAGACGGAATAAAATAATAATGACCAGACAGCAATAGAACACAAACATCAGATATTGCCATGGTTGATAGATGCACTGATTATCTGTGCAAACCAAAAGCAAAACAGTTCAGTGGTTTTGGGTTTATTGCATTCAGACAAACATGGCGTTCTTTTGATACATTATTCGGCAATGCCGCTTTCAAGGAACTTCCAGGCACAAAAAAACTATACAAAATGTAACCTTCTGTGGTGTACAAACAAGTACGAAAACTCCTTAAAAGATCAGCACCACTCCTGTGATTCCTCTCATGTTGCAAGAGTGCTTCGCCAACATTGATTACTTTATGAATGAGCTACATTATTATAGTTTACTACATATTCTAGAATATCTTTGACAACAATATGGTTTGGTCTTTTATTATTTTCACAACTTTCAAGAATATTTCATACTAATAATACTACAGATACACTCTTACATACATTTTATAGCCCCAAACTAGGCATAGCACTATGGGTGCAAAACAACGATATATTAAATACAAAATATTTACTTAAACATACATAAATACATATAAACATCCATGACTCAGAAACAAACATTCATATTCATCATATAAATGAATGCACCTACCGGGATTCGAACCCAGGAGCTCTAGCTCAGTAGGCAGGGTCACTAACCACTGGACTATTATAGAGGTCGCCAAGAATATTTAATGTGCTTTGATTGTCAATACTAAGTTTGATTTTTGTTTCTTGAATGAACATTGGATAGAAGTATAAACCTACCCCTCAAATATAAACTATCTCGCAAGTTGCTTGGGTTCCCTATAGGTATTCGGATTCTGCCATATATAACGCCACTGAAGTTTACTTTTTATAACATCGAGGAAATACCTTACCACTACCGCTAGTACTCTTCCTGTCAGACTTATCTGATGCCCAGTCTGCTGTATCTGAAATTGTAATTAAATATCCATCACTACTTTTTTACCAGTGAGGCTCCTTTGCACCGGATGCCGGCTAGATTATGGGAACCACAACGGCGCCTATTTCTGCCGTGAAGTAGTAATGTGTAAGCATTACTGTGTTTCGGTCTGAAGGGCGCCGTAGCTAGTGAAATTACTGGGCAAATGAGACTTAACATCTTATGTCTCAAGGTGACGAGCGCAGTTGTTGCCGCTCAGAATTTTTGGGGTTTTTCAAGAATCCTGAGCGGCACTGCATTGTAATGGGCAGGGCGCATCAATTACCATCAGCTGAACGTCCTGCTCGTCTCGTCCCTTATTTTCAAAAAATAAAATAAAAAAATACGTTTTCTTGTATATGTTAGTTGTTGTCATAGCGTAAAATCCCTTTTCCGGCCTTTCCAAAGATCCCACTTGGATCACCAAGGGAAGCATCTATTATATAATATCTAATATAATATCTGACACTGCATGTTAAGTAATCTATTAATAACCAAGCCTTCTATCTGCATAAGTAAAAAAAAAACAATTTATCTACATCAGAGTACCAAATAGCTAACATTAAATGTAACTGTCATTTTTCAAATCGTCACATTTCAAATCGCTTCAGTGTCACTGTCATTTTATTTGCTGATGATAATCTCCAGTTGAAATAGCTTCATCATCATCATCAACGGGGAATCATTAAAAATAATGAACAAAATTAAATTTAAAATGTTTTTAATGTTGGTTGGATGTTGCATTTAAATAAATTTGATAAGGTTCTCGTAATACACGTCAATTAGTATTGTTTTTATACGAAAGGTGGCGAGACTTTATGGTAAGTGACACGTCCTGTCCATCATAATACGGCGCAGCTAAGGATTTTTGATTGAACCCAAATCCTCTGCGGCATCAAAAATAATTATTTCTCTAGATAAAGCGAGCATCAAACCGAAACATAATAATAATAAAATTGCACATTACTGCTTCACGAAATAAAAAGGCACTGCTGTATGCCACCGACTTGAATTTCTGGACTATGGAGCTTTCCACTGGTATTAATAAGTAGTCAAGTCATTTTCATTTTACTGTTGATTCGACGAGTCATCTCTTCCGCGAAATTGTCATGAACATGTCCCGGGATAGCGTCAACGAGAACCGGAACAAACTTGTGTCTGAAATCGAGACTATGCTTTGCAAAGTCTTGGAATGAGGCCGACAAAATTTAGTCCAATTCAACCTCAAGAAGACACAAGTTTGTGCATTCACCACTAAAAGTCTCCCTTTGTCGTATCCCCTCGATTTGAGATCACTCCTCTAACTGCCACAGCCTGTATTGGCATACTTGGCATTGATATATCGAGCGACGTTCAGTTCCGTGGTAACTTGGAAGAGAAGGGCAAACTGGCCTCTACGAATCTTGGTGTACTCAGTAAGGCGAGACAGTACTTCATTAAAAGCCACCGCCTCCAACTTTATAAGGCGCAAATTCGGACTCAGATGGAGTACTGCTCTCACGTCTGGGCGGGTGCTCCCCAGTACCAGATTCTTCCATTTGACCGCGTACAACGAAGAGCGGTTCAAATCGTCGACGATCAAGCAATCTCCGATCGGCTTGATTCTTTGGCATTGCGTAGAGATGTGGGTTCTCTCTGCATCGCGTTGGGGTTGATTCAAGCGGCCGAATTCCACCACCGGACACTACGTGCAAATGTACCACCCGCACCACGTAGACGTCTGGCATTCCACAGCGATTTGTTAGAAATTTCTAGCCTCGCACAGCCACTTTGTGGAATCAATTACCGGCTGTGGTTTTCCCGAACAGATACGACTTAGGGACCTTCTAGAAAAAAGCATACTCCCACCTTAAAGGCCGGCAACTCATTTCTTGACACACCTGATGTTGCGGATTTCCATGGGCGGTTGCCTCACCTCTCCCCATCCCGTGAGCCTCTTGCCCGTTTACCCCCTCTTATATAAAAAAAAAAAAAAATTGGACCTGCCTAGCTGGATTATAAACTATCCGTGGTAGACGTACTTGTGAATAGTTTTGAGAGCACAGTTCCCAACTGTTACGCAAGTAGGTGTGACATCGACATTAGACATGATCTTCCTGTTATCTTTGCTAATTTTGAAACCCACTCTTTAGGAAGCTGTATGTAGGCCATCTCAAGACCCAGTGTTGGTAGGACCCCTCCAAGATGGACCAATGATCTGGTCAAATTCGCCGGAATAGGTTGAGTGAGGGCAGCGCAGGACAGATCGTCGTGGAGATCTTTAGAGGAGGCCTTGTTTCAGTAGAGGATGTCTTTCGACTGAAGTGATGATGAAGATGATAACAGAGTTGTTATTTAAAAACAGTTGATGAAATTACCTATCAAAAAATTAATATATGTGTCGTCTGACTGTAAATATAATAAATACAAAAAGAAACCATAAAGTTGCCAACCGTCGTAGGACTATTTTGATCTATGTATGATAAAACTTCATTATCCACTGAGCAATGTGTCACAACTTTCTTAAGAATTATAACTTTCAAATTACAGCGATAAACTGCACTAGCGAGACTCTGTCAAAGGAAAGTTAAAAACTTTTGTATAGTTATTAGGATTTTGTGATTCACACACGAACATTTCCAGAACTTGAAGGCAGTTGACAAAGACAAAGAATTTGAGCAATATAAAGTTTTATGATCGTGAAGGTAAAACTGACATGTGGTAAAATTTACACATTGCCTTTCATTTACTTTTTGAGTTCCGTTATTCGATAAAGACGCTTAAAATTTATTTAGTACTAGCTGACCCGGCAAACGTTATTTTGCCATATATATTATTTTTAGAGTTATACCGTTTCTTGGACATTGCAACATTACTTTATTTTTTTCTAATATTAAAGAGTTTTTCTAAAATAAACGTGACCTAAGTAACTCCTTATTTCATCAGCTACCTGTGACTAAAAGTCCCGTCAAAATCGGTCCAGCTATTTCATAGATTAGCTGGAACAAACAGACAGACAGACAGACAGACAAAAATTGTAAAATTGTATATGTACTTATAAATATTCATATTATTATTAAATATTCATTCAAATTTCAACATTACAAACAGTCACTCCAATTTTATTTATATATATGTATAAATTACAATTTCAGTTCTTTTATTACACATTCACCAAAAATGATTACTCTTACGTTCCCACAAAAAATTTATCTTTTTAATTTGTGTGGCAATATAAGATATATTATTTGATTTAAAATAGTTGTTAATGTTAAATGTGGAAGACTTAATACGTATTTTGTATTTAAACAAATAAATTGATATTATTTTGTATGTGTATATGTGACGTACGGGCAGGTAAATCAAATTAGCTGCGGAATCCAATATTAGGCTTAATTGGGTATGAATTTATGAAGAATTTGGATGTTTGTTTCCGATTCATGGATATGTGTATTTTTGTATGTTTAAGAACGTATATTGTATTAAATATATCGTCTTTTACCCATAGTACAGGCTATGTCTAGTTTAGGGTAAGATAATTAATTGTATGAAAGTGTGTCAATGTATTATTAATATTACTATTAAGTAGACTTAGAAACTTGATTTCTTTTAAAGTTTCCAACACGTGATCCCGAGAAACATGGTCTTGAAAAATGCACAGACAGTTGAGAAAGTGATACAATAAGGATTTCTTTTTTAGATTTAGGGAACTAGCATATAACATTTTATTTTAAGTTCAAGTTGTAATAAAGTCCAGCCGACGCTGACCATTACTGTAACTCTTATTCGTCTGACATTACCGTAGATACTTATTTGCCTTGTTAGAAAGAGGATGTCTTGAATTTAAACGGTAGTTAAACAGTGACTTTGCCGTAATTAATTGATCGTTAATTCGACTTTCAGTGCTTAAAGCTTTTCACGATAAAAATTCATGATTTTAAGTTTTTATTTGAAATTTCAAAGAAATCTTGTTGGCCTTGCAACAATCACAATTATTATTATTAATTAAAAGTCCTCCTAATTAATGATTGTGTGTTTCACTGTAAATTTACTTCTACTCTTACTCTAAGTGTAGTAGGGATGTGATTTTTAACGATTTTTAATCATCTAGTAGTGGGCCATCGAAATTCGCAATCGCATATGACACGTAGAAGCTTTTTATTGGCCTCAAGGCAAAATTTGCAAGTTTTTCCGTTTTTTATTGGTACTTGTTTAGGCGACGGTGCCTATTCAGCAATCTGATAATTTTGTTAAAGTTGTAGTGGAAGGTCTTCATTCGCTTTTATGCAGGTTATTTGCTCCAGCGTTAAAGTGCTTCATGTTCACATAGGTTCCTCAGGGTGTGCAGAATGGTAGTCTTAGGCAGCCCATATGTGTGTTGAGAACCTTATTGTACTGCCCTAACTCCCAGCTCTTTCTAGATCATCAGCCATTTCATTACCTTTGATTCTAAAATGCCCTGTTACCAATCTAAGAATTACTTTGGCGATGAAGAATCTTTGGTATAAATATTATTTTAGTATTAATCGATTCTTCAGGAACAAAAAGACTGAACTCGCTCGGTTAGTCCTTGGTCAGTTAGGTTTGTGTATTTGGGCCAAGACGACAATTTGGCCATCCTAACATGACCAAGGCATATATTAACAACAAACAGCGAGCGTTTGTAAATGTACGAACGACGCTGTATGTAAAACTGCGACACATACTTATACTTTTTGGTTATGGAATTACAGTCATAATTCACACGTATTGTTAAAAGATAACCAGCCCGTTAATCAACTAAGAAGAGCAAACAGAAAGCGCTTTATAGGTCAGTTTTAATATTATTTCCAGTGTCCAACCAGAAAGATTTCAAACAGGTGATTCTTTGTAACAATTCATCAGAACGTCAATGGAACACAGTTACTAGCATAAATGAACCCGTGTCATGGAAGAAAGTGATCATTTGAACATGATATCAAAATATTATGATCTTTTCTTAGTCCTAAGATACAGAACTATATTTTTTGTTTTAGCTGCGATTGATACACTTTTATTTACAAATCACTTTAAACAGTAGCGCCGTAGCTAGTGAAATTACTGGGCAAATAAGACTTGACATCTTATGTCTCAAGGTAACGGGCACAGTTGTAGGGCCACTCAGAATTTTTGGGGTTTTTCAATAATCTTGAGTGGCACTGCTCTATAATGGGCAGTGCGTATCAATTACCATCAGCTGAACGTCCTGCTCGTCTCGTCCCTTATCTTCATAAAGAAAAAAAAACATGCATCACACTTAAATGTTTATTATTTAATAATATTTAGGAGTGGTCTCAATAATTGGACTATTCTGAGAGATAAACACACATACACACCCATACATAGACACACATGCACGCACGCACACACCAACATTCACACACATTTTTGTTTGTTAATAATGCATTTTACTTATAAAAATTCATTTTTATTATTAATGTAATTTTCTAGGGTACCCTTTTAAGTTTTACAAATTCTGATCCTGAAATCTAGTGATGAGGTCTTGGTGAACTGTAATTCAGGGTCAACCTACTTCAGACACCAGCTCCTTAATGATGTCTGTCACTTGGACAAACTCTTAATATAATGAAAAGATTAACCAAGACGATGCCTAAAGTTACTAATAAAATGAGATAAAAACATTGATATCAAGCATAAGGCAAAGCTATCATTGTCTGATATTAGTAAAGTTTGATCAATACTACTTCATTAATTCTGGGCACGTATATAAGTTTTATTGACAACCTTCTGTTAACGAACTAATATTACTGAACGCGATCACCTTACTGACAATATTTTCTTCATTAGGTGCTATGTACGTTCGAATAAATAAATAACGCAGGGTCAAACTTATATACCGTTCGCAATTTTTGGATCTTAGAAAACCATAATGGTGCGAAGGAACCTTGAGGCATCAGTTCACACTACTCTGACCTAGTTTAACCCTCTAAAAGATATTAAACCCACAGATAGGCAACAATTGTTCAGAAAATTTATCGCAAAGTGTTTACGTAAAGTGTTTATGTAAAATATTATTTTTGAATACAGAAAAATAATAAAAGATTTACTTTTCCCGTTTGAAATTGTATTTTTTTTTAATTTAATTTTAATGATCGATGATGATGATGACTGAAATATCGTGAAGAACGTATGTTAGCTATGAGCCCTACCTTACCTTTGAGATTACCTTCATGAGAACTCCTAAAAAACCATACACAAACTAAAATTATATCATCCACGTAAACAAAAATATTCATAAAATGAAAACTACTTGGCCAAACTATGTCAAATTTTATGGTACCAAATGACAAATATACCGCATCAAACTAAAGAAGAATCACGTAAATCGGATTATAAATCTCAGCGTAATCGGTGTAAATACATAAAAAAATGCCAATAGATTTGAGAATATGAAGATTTCGTTTAAAACGCTCACAAATCATCAAAGTTTCAGGACTTTTGGCTAGGTTAGAGTTAAAAAAATGTATGAAAAGTACAAGTAATACATCTCTATATATAACTATATCCTTGTGACTGTTTAAAAATTCAATAATAAAAACACACATAGGCACAAAGAAGTTTCATGTTATATTTTGATGATGGAACCTATAAAATTATGATTGTAATATAATGGCGCTCTGAGAGAGAAAAAGCGGCGCAAGAGACTCTCAAGCGCTTAATATAGTTTTTCATGCAATAAAGTTTGGAGCCCTTATTAATAAAAGTTTAAGAGTAAATGAATAAATAAGCAACAATAATTTTAACTTAAATAAAAGTATTATGTCGCGAATATTCAAATAATATCAAAGCCGTTAAAGCCGTAATATAAATTTTTATATCAATTGCATACTACGCATAAAAAATACTTCAAGCTTTTAATTTATTGATACAGTACCGTATGGAAACACAAAACATGATCGCAGTTATAATATTACAATAAAAATAAATGTAATATCCGCAGTAAGGTACACACTAGGGATTGTTTATCATTTTATTTTTCCGGTATCAATGTAGTTGTGTAACATAATAACGATAAAAGAATACATAACGCCCCAGAGGCCTAGCAGCTTCAATTGAATTGTAAAGGAATTGGTAGGATCTTGTGAAAGTTTATTTTGTATATTCTTATAAGTAAATAAACTGAAAACCCATATTAATTTGAAATGTGATTACTGAGATATTTTATGAATAACATGATATTATGCTCTAATAAAGTTATTTAAAAAAAATAGATGTGCTCTTTTAGTTGTTAGAGTGGCATTGATAAGTTCTTGTAAACTCAAGTAAAATTAGGGACAAAAATTACAACTAGTTTAAAGAGTTATAATGAAATATGTTTGAATTACACTCAAGTTGAAATGGGCAGAACTTAAAATTTAATTTAAATTCACATTTAATGTGAATTAATGTTAACTGAAATCATAAATTAAATATTATTTGATTATATAATATGTGTTTCTTTATTCAAATCCTATGGGATAAATATAATATAGAGATAGAGATAGAATTACACAAATCAAATTTGAAAACATAATTTATGAACGATGCGGGACTCGAACCCAGTGCTCTTTCACTGAGCCAACCGTTCTAGTGAAGTATCTTTTTTCAAATTTAATTTGTGTAATTAATCCCAGAAGTGAGAGTTATCACATTAAACAAAATAACAAATTGTTTATATTTGAAAGAGCGACATCTCAAATCAATTTCCTAATAATATGTAATTATTGGTGTTGAGCAGGTTATCTGTTAACTGTAAAGTAGATCCTTACATGAAGCCATAACCTGAGAGTTGAATAAGACATACAAGATTTATAAACGATACGTCACTCGAACGGTTGGCTCAGTGGAAGAGCACTAGCACGGAACGCGAGAGGTCGCGGGTTCGAGTCCCGCATCGTTCATAAAGTTTGTGTAATTAATCCCATAAGTAAGGGTTATCACTTTAAATAAATAACAAATTGTTGACATATAATTATTTATTAGAGACGAGAGCTAAAGACTTGAAATTTGGTAGGAATATTCTTTTCACAGAGGTCAGCTAAGAACGGATTTTCTAAAATTCCATCCGCATGAGTTTTTTTTATTATGAACAGAACAACGTCTGTCGGGTCAGCTAGTAATAAACAAAATAATGTTTTTATATGAATTTGTCAATAATATATCATAATATGCATACTGTTGTCGTAATGATATTGTTTCATAGCAGAACTGTCAAATAATTAGAAGAATAAGTGGTTTGTTTAAACGCTGGCGGCACAGATCAAAAGGGTCAACTACTGAATTAGAACGTATAAAAGTGGAAAGATTGAAAGATCAGCAAGTAAAAGAGATGTATAAAAAGCAATTGAGTGAACGGCTAGAAAAAATCTGGAGTGATGTTAATGAGGAAAGTGTGAATGATGTATGCTCGGTATTTAAAACCAACATTATTAAATTTGCTGAAGATGTATGCGGTGTGAGTAAAAGAAGGCGCAAGAAATACCAGAATGCCGACTGGTGGGATGATGAAACTAGAAGAATGGTTGAGGAATAGAAAAAAGCATGGTAGGATGTCTTGGCAATAGAAGCAACAAATAGAGCGAGTGGCGGTATGAATGAAGATAATGTTAAAGAAATCAAGGATAAATATATCTATATTTATCCTTGATTTCTTTGTGATCGCATCTGCGTGAAAGCGAAAGTTAAAGAATGTATAGAGAAGAAAAGGAATGAGAAAAAGGTGAAATATAAGGAATAATTCGGCGCAAGTTTCCGAGATAAAATAAAACTGTTTTGGAAACTCGTGAAAGAAGCGCGGGGAAAAAATATAAATTCATCCATGAAACTGATTAGGAATGAACGAGGTGAGGTCATACATGAAGAAAGTATGATACTAGAGTGCTGGAAGAATTATTTTGAGAGCTTATACGAGAAAGATGTAAGTGAAAAAGAGCAAGAAGAGATAAAAGATGTGTTTGTGGACCCGAGTGATGAAATTGGTTTGGATGAAATTATGAAAGCGTTAAGAGATATGAGGTCAGGAAAGTCCGCTGGGTATGATCGAGTGACGACTGAAATGTTGAAGGCTGGCGATGGACTAATAGTGAGCCTGCTGCATCGCCTTTTTAATTTATGTTGGAAACAGGGCCAAGTTCCAGACGATTGGACGAAGGCAGTGATTGTCCCAATTTATAAAGGCAAAGGCTCGCAGCAGGAATGTCAAAATTATCGCGGGATCAGCCTTCTTTGTGTTGTTGGAAAAGTGTATGCCAGAATATTGATTGAAAGAGTAATGAATATGACTAATGACAAGGTATAGGATGTGCAAGCGGGATTTCGGAAGGGAATGGAATAGACTTGGAAAAGGCATATGATAGGGTGAATAGAAAGGAATAATGGAAGGTCTTATCTATGTATGGGTTGGATAATTTTCTGATAAGAACTCTGAAATCTCTGTACAGAGATTCTCAAGCCTGTGTCCGTGTTAATGGTGCCTATACGGGCTGGTTTGATATATCCAAAGGTGTCAGACAGGGTTGTGTAGCGTCGCCTTGGTTGTTCAACCTATTCATTGATAGATGCATGAATGATATGAGAGAAATGCAATGTGGAATCAATATAGAAGGGTTGTGTGTTAAGTGCCTCTTGTACGCCGATGATCAAGTCATTTTTTCATCATCGGTAAATGAGTTGCAACAAATGATTGACTGCTTGAACGGGAGCTTTAAAGAGAGAGGTTTGAAAGTAAATGCAAGAAAGACGAAAGTGATGGTATTTGAGAAGGATGAAAGGTTGACTGAGTGTACTATCACGATTGAAGATGAAAGGGTAGAACAAGTTACAGAATTCGTATGCATGTTTACAAGAGACGGAAGATATGAAGGTGATATTAAAAGGAGAGTTACTGCGGGAAATTGTGTGAATGGAGCGCTGCATGCCTTTATAAACGGTCAGTCTGTGCCAATAGAAGCGCGAATGGCTGTACATAATGGAGTGCTTGTCGCCACGTTAATGTATGAAAGTGAGAGTTGGGTATGGCAGAAGAATCATAAAAGCAGAATTAACGCAGTTGAGATGCGATCACTGCGTAGTATGTGTGGGGTAAGACTGACTGATAGAATTCCGAATGCGGTAATACGAGCGCGCTGTGGTTTGAAAGAGCATGTTGTGACAAGGACTGAAAAAGGAATGCTTAAATGGTTTGGACACGTGGAGCGAATGAGTGAAGAAAGAATGACGCATCAAATGTATAAAGCAAGTGTGTGTGGGTAAGTCGGTCGCGGGAGACCTCGTAGAACATTCGTCGATCAAATTGGGGACGTTTTAAGAAAAGGAGAGGTCCGAAGCACCCGCATCCGGCGAGCATGTATGAAAAGAGTAATGAATGTAGAGGAACCGCGTGAGGTTTGTAAGGATAGAAGCAAATGGCATTCTATTGTCTCTGCCTACCCCGACGGGAACAAGGCGTGAGTATGTGTGTATGTGTCAGAACTGTCAAACCGTACATCAATAAATTCTCTCATATAAATTATGTATCACATCACATCAAAGGAAAAATAAATTTGTTGTTATTATTTAATTTAGCAGCATTTTCCTATTTATTTACCTTTTAAACCTTCTCTGGACTTCCACAAATAATTCACGACCTAAATTTGCCAAATCGGTCCAGCCGTTCTTGAGTTTAAGCGAGACTAACGAACAGCAATTCATTTTTATATATATAGATAGATATCATGTGACAAGCCTGCGAAGGAACTGATTACTGTCATTGACTTTTGTATTTTTAAATAATTGTAAACTATGATTCTTATAGCATTGAGGAAATATATTTTATTTAGTCCATTTTATATTCTATTGGGAAACACTAATAAAAAACCAATATTCAATATAAAATCACTAACAGAAATTCAGATTCAATAAGAAGCGATGACAGCATGTAACCAAATACACGAAGGTTATATTTTGTGATTGTTCGAATGAAAACTCGTTTGAACGATCACTTCACGTCCCAGTGAAGTTCAATTGAGTGAAATAGAGCGCAATGGCGTAGTAACAATTGCAACCGAACAATACCGCGACGATATTTGTAAAATTTTTGAGTTATTTCTGTAAATAAAAGCAGTGTTTTATTAAATATTTATGGTACTTGTCAAGATAGCAACGACGATACATATCTGATCATTTATGAACTTTTGGGCTTTTGTTATTTTATACAGTTTTACCAGTGGGAGGCTCCTTTGCACAGGATGCCGACTAGATTATGGGTACCACATCTGCCGTGAAGAACTAATGTGTAAGCATTATTGTGTTTCGGTCTGAAGCTAGTGAAATTACTGGGCAAATGAGACTTAACATCTTATGTCTCAAGATGACGAGCGCAATTGTAGTGCCGCTCAGAGTGTATGTTTTTCAAGAATCCTGAGTGGCACTACATTGTAATAGGCAGGGCGTATCAATTACAATCAGCTGAACTTCTTGCTCGTCTCATCCCTTATTGTCATAAAAAAAAACATTCTATAAACTGACTATGTATATAAATCCTATATAAATAAGATAATCAAAGGATCCTTATATATTATTAACTAAAAGATATTGAAGGGTCTTTCGGGTTATCAGTCGAAGTACTTAAAGGTTCATTCGGATTAACTCTAAGATTGTATTCGTATCACTAATTGGAATATAGTTTATAATATTATGTAAAGTTAGTTGTTTGACTGCAGTATTAACCATAACTTAATTATTAGTATATATCGAAAATATAAGAAAAATATCTTATAACCGTGCTGATTAATTACCATAAACATAGTCTTCATATGAGACTAACTGTCATGTACAAAATAATTAGTGAATGTATTTTGAGAGTTAACTTTGACACTCCAATATTTGTAATATAATAATTTTTAATTAAAGGAAAGCTTACCATATTTCAAAATTTTCTTAATAGCATAGATAGCGATAGTCTAACTGAAAACCAGTATAACGATCTTGAATCTCGGTTAAATAAATTAGATTCGCTAAACACTGAATACGATAAGTTTCAGACGGAGCTGGAGTTATTATCCGAAGATTCAACACAATTATTTCAAGAACGTGAAGAGTTCGATACAAAATATTTCTCACTTGTGGGATCAGCGCGTACGCTTTTAAATAAATGGAGTCGAGAGAGCAGGCGTGTGCTTTCCGTTTCCGAATCCAATGAGGGAAGCGAGCACAGAAATCGGGATGCACTGCGTGATTTCGTCAGGCTACCTAAAATCAATCTTCCTACCTTCGACGGCGACTTTCAGCACTGGCTCACATTTCGAGATACGTATATTTCTCTTATTCACACGAAAATCACAATAGGTGAAATCAATAAATTTCATTATTTAAAAGCATCTTTGAAAGGCAGCGCCTTAAATATGATACAAAATTTAGAATTTACTTCTAAAAATTATGCGATTGCCTGGCAGCTTTTGTCTAGTAGATTTGATAATGAGAGACTTTTAGTGAATAACCATGTTAATGCAATTTTAAATTTTACTGCTATTGCACAAGTCTTGCCAAGCTATAAGAAAATTAATTGACACTATTAATAAAAATTTAGCTGCTTTAAATACCCTTGGCCAACCCACTGACCATTGGGACACATTAATTATACATATAATGATCAAAAAATTAGATATTGTCACATTTCGAGAATGGGAAGAAAAACGAAACTCAATTACAACTTCACCTAGCCTCAAACAATTCTTAGATTTTCATACAAACAGAGCAGACTTATTAGATGCAATACAACAAGATGAAAAGCAAAGACAGCTTACAACATACAAAATTCATTCAGACACACAAAATTCACAATACACACACAAAGTCGAAATAAAATCAAAAAACACAAATTACAATAAAATAAAAAATTCAGACACAAAGGTAATTTCATGTCCAATGTGTAATCAAAATCATTTCTTATTTACTTGTCCTGAGTTTAGAAATCTTGATATTGATTCTCGCAATATAAAAATGCAAAGCTTTAATAATATATGCAATAACTGCCTCAAGCCTGGCCATAAGGAAAAATATTGCAAGCTGACGCATTGTAAATATTGCAATATTAAACACTCTAGCCTGCTTCACAAACATACACAGAAGCACACAGAACAATTCAATGAAGTTGCTTTATCTTCTGACATACATTATATTAACAAACCCAATATACTGCTTTCCACAGCCTTGGTGAACGTGGTCGGCGCATACGGGATACTACATCCTGCTCGCGTTCTTCTAGACAACGGTGCAACAGCACACTATGTCACACGTAAATTCTGTGAAAAGCTCGGCGTCTCGCGGCGTAGCGTAAGCTCCACGGTAACAGGAATCAATAATCAATGTTCCTACAGTGCAGAGTCTTGTAACTTATCCATCGAGTCATCTTCGGGTGACTATAAGTTTTGTGTCGAATGTTATGTTTTACCTCAAATAACAAAATCGGTACCTTCCAGTAACATTAACATAAAATCCATACGATTGCCTCTTAATATCAAACTAGCCGATCCTTCTTTTCACATATCCGCACCCATAGACATATTGATGGGAGCTGATGTATTCTGGGACGTCATATGTTCAAAATCAATTGATTTAGGTAAATAATATCCTAAATTACAGCAAACAAAACTTGGCTGGCTTGTTTCGGGCACTCTTAATACAAACAAAAATTTATCCTTAAAAAACTTAAATCAGTCTTCTAATTGTTTTTTCACTCAAAATGATGAGGCCTTACTAACACGATTTTGGGAGTTAGAATCGGTACATTCTAAATATAATTTATCTTTAGAAGAACAAGCTTGTGAGAAAAGCTTCGCAGAGAACACTCGGCGCGATAACAACGGCCGCTTCATTGTAACCATACCGTTGAAAGAGTCCCCCGAAGTTCTTGGCGAGTCTTATCACACAACAAAATGTCGCTTATTGGCGCTAGAACGCAGGTTCGAACGCGATCCTATTTTAAAAGAGCGTTATATAAATTTTATGACTGAGTATGAAGAGTTAGGTCACATGACAAATACATCACAACAATTCTCTGAACTCATTCATACACAGATATATTCTTATTATTTACCTCATCATGGGGTCATACGCGAATCCTCGTCAACCACAAAACTACGCGTGGTTTTCAATGGTTCTAGCCCCACGTCAAATAAAAATCATTTAATGATATTCAAATGGTTGGACCGGTAGTCCAAGATGATTTGGTGTCAATTTTATTACGTTTCCGACAGCATAAGTATGTCGTATCCGGAGATATTGAAAAAATGTATAGAGCCGTGCTTGTAGAGCCCTCTCAACGTTCATTACAGCAAATTTTATTTAGATTTAACCGTAGTGATGTTATACAGTCATATACATTAAATACAGTTACATACGGCACTGCAGCCGCACCTTACTTAGCCACTAAATGCTTGGTTTCGCTGGCAGACCAATGTTCCGATCCAGAAGCAAAATTCGCTATTTCAAAAGATTTTTATGTCGACGATTTTTTGAGCGGCGGAGAAACCATTCCGTCAGTAATAAATCTATGTAAACAGGTGATCAATTCTTTACAGTCAGCACAATTTAAGTTACGAAAGTGGCAATCGAATAGCCCTGAGATATTAGAATCATTACCAAATGAGAATTTGCATGTTAATAATAGGGATAAAACACTTGATTTGGATAATTCATTACCACACAAGACACTTGGTCTTCATTGGGATTGCAGTAAAGATAATTTATTATTCAAAATTAATTTAAACACAAATACAAAAAAAATTACAAAACGAATTATTTTATCGCTAATAAGCCAAATTTTTGATCCTTTAGGTCTTCTGGGACCATGTACTGTACAATCTAAAATTCTTATGCAAAAACTTTGGGTTCAGAAATACGGTTGGGATGACGAAGTTTCTAAAGAAACCCAGAAGTGTTTTACAAATTTCGTAGCTTCTCTTATTTCACTTAACTCGCTTCGCATTCCCCGTTGGGTTTGTACTAATAATGTATTGTTATTAGATCTACATACCTTTTCAGACGCTTCAGAACATCATATGGCGCATGTGTTTATGTAAGAGCGGTCAACATGAATGGCAAAGTACAAGTTCGTCTTCTTACCTCTAGGAGTAAAGTGGCGCCCTTGAAACCAACAACAATACCCCGGTTAGAGTTTTGTGGTTCACTTCTTGCCACTAGACTTCATACTAAAGTCATATCTTCTTTAACACTTAAAATACATAATTCTTATTTTTGGACTGACTCTACAATCGTGTTAGCATGGCTAAAGACTCAACCAAATCAATTAAAAATGTTTGTACGTACTCGAGTGGGTGAGATACAAGACTGCACAGCTGGTCATCGATGGAGCTACGTACCGTTAAAAGAAAACCCTGCTGATTTAGTCTCACGGGGAGTGACCGCAGACAGTATTAGCTCTGCTGCTTTATGGTGGTCTGGTCCTCAATTTTTGCAGTCAAAAAATATTAATTTTCCAACCATACCAAATACGCATACAAACTCAAACAGAGAATTAGTCCTACACACTACAAGTACACAAAAAAATGATACAATTAATTTTCAATCTAACATCATTCATAATTTAATTCATAAAAAATCCAACTATACACATTTAATAAGAACATTTGCCTATATAATAAGATTTATTTTCAACTGTAAGAATCCCAAAAGTAAGTTAACAAACTTTTTATCTCCATCTGAGATATCAAATTCAGAAACAATTTTATTATAATCCGTTCAACAAGAAATGTTTCCTGAGGAATACAAATTAATTAAGTCAGGTAAAAACATTCCATCAAACAGCAAATTAAATTCATTGTCCCCTTTCTTGGACCCACATAATCTCTTAAGAGTTGGTGGTCGCCTCAAAAACTCTTCTTACACTTATGATGTTAAGCATCCTATACTACTATGTAGTAAACATCATATTACTAAACTTTTATTTCAAAAAGAGCATACAGAGCTTATGCATGCCGGACCTCAACTTCTTTTGTCTTGTGTAAGACAAAAATATTGGCCACTCGGGGGGAGGAACTTGGCTAAACGCGTCGTGCATAGCTGCGTTAGATGCTTTAGATTTAAATCAAAATATGTTCAACCCATTATGGGCGATTTGCCTCATGATAGGACACATTTGGAATTTCCCTTTTTACATACAGGCGTGGATTATGCTGGGCCAGTGTTGATAGCCGACCGTAAGGGAAGAGGCGCTAAGCTGACGAAATCTTATATATGTATTTTTGTTTGTTTCGCAGTCAAAGCAGTACATCTGGAGCTCGTCACGGACTTAACCACCGATGCCTATCTCTCGGCACTGTATCGATTCGTTTCACGCCGCGGTAAACCAGCATCAATTACCTCCGACAACGCTTCTACATTTCTTGGAGCTAGTAACGAACTTTCTACATTTTTAAATAATTCTTTAAATGATATTATGTCAAACATAAATAATAAAGGCATAGAATTCAAAACAATCCCAGCTTATTCCCCGCATTTTGGAGGAATATGGGAAAGTATGGTAAAATTAGTAAAGCATCATCTTCGTAGGGTCCTTACATTAACCCATTTAACTTACGAAGAAATGTCAACGTGTCTTATCCAAATAGAAGCCATCCTAAATTCCCGACCTTTGACACCTCTATCTTCTGATCCTTTGGACCTCAGTTGCCTCACTCCAGCACATTTCTTGATTGGGTGCTCACTTTTGACTGTTCCTCGTCCTTGCGTTAGCGATGCCAACATCAGCCGCTTGCAGCGCTACGAAAGGATTGAGAGCCTCAGACAACATTTTTGGTCACGCTTCTCACAAGATTATAACTCTCTCCTTCAGCAAAGAACCAAATGGCGAACTTCAAGCCTCAAGCCAGGCGCCATGGTGCTCGTGAGGGAGAAGAATCAACCACCGCTTTTGTGGCAGCTCGGAAGAATTGTGAAGCTGCATCCCGGTAGAGACGGTGTCAACAGGGTTGCCGATATCAAAACTAAACGAGGAATCTTGCAAAGGGCATTCAACAATATTTGTCCCCTTCCTCTCTCTTAATCAAGTTTGAAGACATCAACCTTGCCCCTGCAGACTGTTCAAGTCTTGAACCGGTTAGCGCGGGGAGGCGCGGGGCGCGCGGGCAGGCGCGGGCGCAGCTCTCCGTGTCCAACAATGCTTCAGCGACGGTCATTCATACATCACGTATCAAGACATCATATTATATTGTCAAATTATTAAAGTCATGTTATAACCAAGGCGTCTACTCTTCTTCCCATTTACACGCCCATCCAGCCAGTCAGAATTGTTGGGGTTTTTCTAGAATCCTGAGCGGCTCTGCATTGTTGTGGTCAGGGCGTATCAATTACCATCAGCTGTACGTCTTGCTCGTCTCATCCCTTATTTTCATAGTCAATTCTGCCTATACATTAGATATAACTTGCCATCAGGTGAACATCTGACTTATCTCATTACTTGATCCCATAAAAAATATTCTAGATTAGGAGGAGGAGGATTATGGACAGTACTTTAATTTATAAATTTTAAAGTGAAACTTTTATAACATTGTCTCAAATTTGTTAGCTACGGTACTGCACGACCAATTATTGTAATAGGGGTGATGTTGTATCACTTATTTGCCACTGCTTTCAAGTCAGTCTGACCGCGCGGTCTAGGTGCCAGATTTAAAGCTCTGGTTACCGACGGGGAGAGTAAGTTCAAACCATACACCTGAAAAACCATTTATTGAAGCTAAAACCTAATTAGCGGTATGGAGCACTTGTCTCGGGATGGGCTTAAAATGTGAATCTCGCGTCACGACACATACCTGACCTAAAATTCGTAAGACAGTCGTTCAAGTATTTTATTTTTTTTTGCTGTCCTAACTAGTTTTATAATAGGTATATGGCAAGTCCGCTAATGTTCGGAGGGCGAACACTGATGGTATATCATCAGCAAAGGTTTGTGTAGGTCGTGAATATTTGGTGGTGCTCATGAATACTTATAAGGTATAAAAAATATACAGGGGTTTTGGTATTTTCCTTAGGAGAAGTTATTCATAAGATAATAATGCAAATAGAAAAAACTACTCAGTTTCCCGCCAATTTCCTAATTCAGCTCTAATCTGGACGTTTTTCAATCTTGCTTCTTCTAACATAGTGGACGATATGTCGTAACTTGTGTATGTGTATGTTGGCACTTTGCCATGTGGCGTCTCTAATATGGCCGGATGCAATAAGGTTGTCACTAACTGCGGTAGATTTAAGTGCTGTTAAAACATAATAAAAGTAATAGTAGTAGTTTATTTATTAAACACTAGCTGGCCCGGCAAACGTTGTTTTGCCATATAAATTACTTTTAGTGTTTGACCGTTTTTTCTCATTTTGGAGCCCGCGTCCGCGGCAACAGGTAACAAAGGCGGCAGCACCTTTGCCTTCATGTTCGAACTGTCACAGCTGTTCGACATTGATGAAATCACAGCCCTGGCCAGCAGGCTCGACGCTGTCCGGGACGACCCGCCGTCGCTCCTGCAAGTTATGGCAGACAACGGCAAAATATTCAGTGCCCTCACCGATATAGGGCTAAAGTATAAAAACATTCGCGATGCCTAATTACGTAAGCGGACGGGTTAAACCACATACGCTCCGTATAGCGTATTTTAACGCCCAAGGCCTTAAGCCTCAACTAGACTTGGTGAAGGAGTTCGCTCACGAACATCAATTAGACCTATTCTTAGTGCAAGAGACATTTCTAAAACCACGTATACGCGATCCGCGTATCGCTAATTATAACTTAGTCAGGAATGATCGCACCACCCGTATGGGCGGCACCCTCATTTATTTTAAAAGGTCTCTACACTGTATACCTATAGATCCTCCGGTCCTCACTAACATCGAGGCCTCTACCATCCGAGTCAGTATGGTGAATCACCAGCCGATCACTGTTATTTCAGCTTATCTTTCGCCCAACAAACAAGTATTAGACACAGATATAGAAGCATTACTCGGCCACGGGGCCGCAGTCATAGTGGGCGGCGATCTTAACGCCAAACACTCCAGCTGGAACAGTAGAGCTACAAATAGAAACGGAATCTTATTAGATTCGCTGACAAACAAGCTGAACTTTTCAGTAATAGCACCCGACGAACCAACACGTTATCCGGATAACGTCGCACACCGACCCGACATTCTAGACGTTGCGTTACTTAAGAACGTAACGCTCAATGTAAATTCAATCGAGGTTTTTCACGAATTAGAGTCAGACCACCGGCCCGTCGTCCTAAATCTAGGCCCACCGGTTAACTTTCAACCACCAACGAAAACAGTGATCGACTGGCAACGGCTGGAAAAGGATCTCGAGTCTATCAAGTCCGACTACCTTGACCTTATACCGGACGTCATCGACTCGGTCGACACGGCTCACAGTACTATCTCTCATGTGACGTCACATATACAGAATAGGATCAAGGCCTGCTCCAGGCAGGTTCCAACGATGCAACCCATAACCATCCCAACATCTTGGTTAGGAAGGCATGCGGGTACACCCCCCTTCACCATAGTCTCAACCCAATAAGACGTCCCAGACACGTAACGGTAGACCCAGATGACGACATCACCATCGCGAACGCGACACCCACACAAACACCGACACAGACACGCACACACCGCCTTCGCAGGCGTAGGCGCGGTCAACCACCGCAAACCACTGGCACTCGTCACTCTGACGATGGCCAGCGGCCCGCACCCTAGATACACCACACATTGTTTTGATACCCGACGAGACGTTAGTCCTCGTCCTGTAATCGCTTCACTAAACTCACTCACACACGGACTGACTGACGGACTGACTTACACCACTTACACAATCACAAACACACTCCACAAACAAACACAAACACAAACATACATGCACACTAACATTTACACTACTTACACAGATACAAACATACATACATACAATAATAAACACATACACACAGACTTACATACATTACACTAAACATCACCACACTCGGCGGCGAGTGTGTTAATAAGATGAAAAATCTTCATTTTCATTCTCTCTCCTTCCCACAAGCACACAGCCGGTCTGAGGCTCGAGTCTCCTTAGGAGACGCCCCGCGACTGTTGTTGCGTAGTCTAAAGTTTCGTAAAAATCCATTCAGTAGTTTTTGCGTTAAAGAAGTACAAAGATACATCCAGACTTACAAACTTTCACATTTATAATATTAGTAGGAAATTCTGTAGGTATAAACTGAGCATGTTGCCAAGCATTAGAGGGATCATTACAAACCATTCGAAATTTGCAATGCGTTCCACAATTAAAAGGAGAATATAATATGAGTACCTTAACCCTTAGCTAGTATCGCTAAAAAAGGCAACGTAACTGGTATAGAGGGTCAGGAGTGACCCCATTTAAAATACATGATGATATTGAAACAATTAAACCTCCTTCCCTAATAACTAAGTGACGTGAGTTCGTCAACCACCGCACACTGCGACGTAATGAGATTAGCTAGGCACGCGGAAGTGTAGGTGCTTAGATTGCATAGTTGTGATACGAAATATGAGCTGTTGAAGTCAATTTGGACCCCGATACCGGCTGAGGGTTAGTATTGATGAAAATGATACACTCCTATAGTAAAATAATTTCAGCATTAACAGTAGATGATGAAAGAAATAACTATTATAACAAATGGCGAAGAACCCACGCCTATTCTACCCTAGTCAAGGTTGACGAAGATGGAATGTCCAGATAATCGCGGCAAATTTCTTTAGCACTCGCAACTTTTTTAATGATTTAATTCACATGACAATTTATTGTCTCAGATAACCTTCAATGCCACGATCATTATTTGGGGAAAAGTAAACAGTGAGAGCAGATAAATGGACATATGAATGCAGTTGAGAATATAGTTTTAGACATTTTTCAATAAGTGATTTTGAATAAAAATATTTGAATTTGAATATATTTTTGATGATTAAATGAAATTAAAATTGCCTTGCCTTAGCCTCTAACGCTACTAAAAGATGTTCGCTCATGAAGTTTGAATAAATTGAGACTTAAGTGATATATAATATTAATTGATATATTAAGTGATAATAATTAAGAGATTTTAGATTTAAAAATCTCCCTCATAGTCTATATTATAGGTCTGTTCTACAACAGAAATAATAATCTGTAAGAAAAAAACTGCGAGTTTGATAAAATAAATGAGAAGTGATAATAGATCCCACTTTATTATAGCTTTTACTTACAACATCCCAATTACTTCATTAAGGTTCTCTAGAGAGACTGTTTGTGTGAATCCAGGATAACGATTTTGTGTTAATGGAACTGTGCAGTAATGATCAATATTTCATTACATTGATTCACACAAATCAGTACTGATGTTCTAATCTACTTTAAACAATGCCTATTGATTACGATTACGTTATACATTTATAACTTTAAGGTTCCTCCTGAATATATTTTCATCGCCATTTTTAAGCGTTAAACATGCAAAAAAGGCGAGTGTAGTAAAATTGAGAAGTTACCTTCTATTTTATTAATATTGATAATTTCCAAAAATTAGGCAATAAAACTTTTTGTAAAACCTTTTCGTAAAATAAAAAAAATATAATGTAATAAAAAACCGGCTGGCCTGACATGGCCGGATGTAATGCGACATGCGAAAGATGGACAAATAAAAATTAAGGTTATGTAATAAAAGTTTCACTTTAAAAATGTTTATATCATAATATTTTACTTTAAATCATCTATGTACCAACCAATGGCTGTCCATTCTAAAACCAATCTAAAAAGACAGGGAACACAATATATTTTTGAGTTCTGGTAGATTTCTTTTAAATATTTTATGATATAACTTCTTGCAAAGTGCTTTCGTATTGATACAAAAGCGGGGCCGAGAGTGCGCCATTTATTATGTACAAATATGCGGGAAGAAAAGTTGTCCGTAAATATATTATTTATTAATAACTTTTCTTAAATAAATAAATAATTTGTAACGTTTTATTGAATGACTAAGAATTTGAACAGGCCAACTAAATTACGTTTACAAAATAAAATTTAAATTACTAGCCCGGATGTCCTAATGTTATTTCTTGCCTCAAATTGTAAATATTTTTATAACTTCAAGTTTTTTTTATGACAGTAAGGGACGAGACCAGTAGGACGTTCAGCTGATGGTATTTGATACGCCTTGCCAATAACAATGCAGTGCCGCTGAGGATTCTTGAAAAACCCAAAAAATTCTGCACAGTACTACATTTGCGCTCGTCACCTTGAGACATAAGAAGTTAAGTCACAGTTGCCCATTAATTTCAATAGCTACGGCGCCGTTCAGACCGAATCGCAATAATGCTCACATATTACGGCCTTACGGTAGAAAAAGGTGCCGTTGTGGTACATAATCTAGGCGGCACCCTGTGCAAGGGAGCTTCCCACTGTTTAAATAATCACAGTGGTTATCAAATCAAATAATATTACATTTGAGATGTCTTTTTTTTCATACAGCATACTCATTTGGAAGGCAGATTTTCTTAGAAAAGAATGAGCAAGAAATTCTAAGTTTGCTGTTTTCAATGTTGTAACAGGTGACAAATTAACCAATGGCTTTGTATCTGGTAATGTGGCTGGTTAATAAAAATCCAGCATGATTCCACTCAAATAGCTTAAAAACAATTAGCACACCTGTGCTCAGAATTCTGGAATGGCCAATATTCTGAGGGTTAATTATTATAGACAAGATTTAAAGCCCAATAATTTCACGAGTAAATTAACTTAGGCCATGCTTGGTTTTAAGATGCCGTAAGGCTTCCAGACTATCGTTAGTACGGTCGGGACTTAATGTAGTAATAGTTATATAATATGAATTTTGGCAGATTTTATTTTGATTTAACTTGAAAAGTTGCGCATCTACATGTATATACTATACGTTCTTGTTTTTGGGTACAGTGAAAAGTTTATTGCGACTGATCTGCTCAAAAATCTGAAGTACAAAAAATTAACATACATATTTAACACATTACTACACTTGATTGACTCCAATACGGTAAAACTGTATACCTTGCCTTACGCCAATCACTTTTGACCTATTGTATCCTTGTTTGGGGTCGAGCCCGCGTAACTTTTATGTTAAGTCTGGAAAGATCTCAAGGAGCTATTCTAAAGATAATACTTTATAAACCTATCCAATACTCTACCAACCTACTCTACTCAGAATGCCAAGTCTTAACAGTCCGGCAACTATATATTCTTCGGAGAATATTAAGAAAACATGCGACCATGCGACCCTACCCCTCAATGTAACTGTTCTTGGACAACGCCGCACCCAAATATGTTCCATAATAAAATGTAAAACGGCCTTCGCGAAGTCTTTTATCTACACACTAAGCATTTTTGAGGTAAAAAAGAAATCCACCTTTTATCTTAAACAATTATCATATTCAGAAACGGAAAGTCTACTGTAAACTACTCACTATGAATTAAAGAAACACACACACATATCGTACATTTTGTCATTTAATTTATTTGCAGTAGGTGTAATGAAAAGGAAATGAAGTATTATAATGTATTATTATTATTATATCCGGCAGAATGTGTAAAAACATTACGATTTAAATATGAAGATTATGAAGATATAATATATTATGAAGGTCGAAACAACGTCTAATGAATCGTGGCTTGCATATTGCAGCGGATTGCTCACTGTAATTTTCCGCATAATATTACAATAAAGTAGAGTTATCTTTGGCTAATGGCCTGAGGTGTTTATTTATAGCAACTGCTCCACTATCCATTTCATAATTCTATAACAAGTCTGTTTTTAACATCAGTTACTATTGAATGTCGATGAACTATTAGAGCGTAAGATTTTACCTAGTTCATTATTTACAAAATTAGTCCCATTGTCACAAAAGATAACATGGGGCTTACCTCTACGAGACACGAATCTGCGCTGGCATAGTAAAAATGCTTCAGTACTCACCACCTCTAAGTGTACGGCTCTAGTATACAATCAGATAAAAAGACTTAAGTAACATTCAGTGATGCGATTACCTCGTCCTTTCCTATTAGAAATCATCATCATCAAATATTTACGAAATATATCGTTATTAATTTATAGTAACTCAATCAATCAACATCTTCTTCAAATACTAATAAACGTAGCCCATAGTTTTATACCGTAATAATAATAATTAAGGACGCGTTTACGAATCCGACAAAAATAAGATATTTTTCGGTAGAGTTTGTGATGAAATGAAACTAAATCTAACAAAACTAAAAATTGCCACAAATAGATTACTTCTTTATCTCTAATTAGCGGGAAATTTTTGCTTTGAAATTTTGATATTTTATGTCGTAAAAGCGATTATCCGTTACCTCTTCACACAAAATATACGAAATGGGGCTTCATTCAGGATCAGTTTTCTTCTACTACTTACATAATATTGTCTCATAAAAAATACGTAAGGAAAGCAGATATAATATTTTCAAAACACGGGAAATAAATTTATGAATATGTTATAAATAATCTCAGAAAAAAATAAAAATGAATTGTCTCAAATTCATATATTTTTCTGATAAGCATGAGCTGTAAGGTGTCGTATTAAGGGTTATTTTATTTTGTCACTCCGTACGCATTGCACAGAGAGATCTATCGAAACAACGTCAGTCCGTGCTCGGCCGCCGTCGTGGGAAGATACTGTATCGGTTGTAAGTAGCAGCTGGTACTCGGAAAGATCGCGGTACGAACATGAATATTTTTTTATAAGCTCTACAATACTGTCTTTGACATATTTTGTATGCAGTCAGATTTTATAATTAATTTTATGTTTCTGTATTTTTTTTAAGAATTAGTGATTTAGAAGTTCATCTCTAAAATATGTAAGGTATATATCGAAATCCAAGATGGCGTTTATAAAATTGGCAACTTTTCTTCATGGGTGTCATTTTCATGGTTTTCGGGGTCAACAATAACGAATATTGGGTCAAAGTCGAAATCCAAGATGGCGCCTATGAAATTTACCAACTTCTCTTCATGGGTGTCATTTTCATGGTTTTCGGGGTCAACAATAACGAATTTCGGGTCAAAATTTAATTTCAAGATGGCGCCTATGAAATTTCAACTTCTCATCATGGGTGTCATTTTCATGGATATTGGGGTCAAAAATAACGAATATCGAGTGAAAATCGGAATCCATGATGGTGCCTATGAAATCTACAGAATTTTCTTTACGGGTGTCATAAAAAGCCTGTCTAACAATAACCCACTAAAAATCCCGCTAAATTAATTCTTCATTCATAAAGAAATATTTACGTTTCGACTTTTCACCCACAATATTTACAAAATACATTCCGTTACCTAATCTAATTAAAAAATCTAAAAATTTGATTTTGAAAGACCTATCTATTGATAGGTCGTATCCAAGGTTCTCGAGAGTGCAGGGAACGAATTTGGGATCATTTTTTAAATCCAAATTGGTTGCCGCGCAAAATTATGATTTCAACAATATGGATATCGTATTCGAGGTTCTCGAGGGTGCAGAGAACGAATTTTGGATCATTTTTGAGGTGAAACTTCTTTGCCCGCATGAGGGTAAAATATTTACGGATGAAACGGAATAAAGTGTCACGAAAATGAAGGACGTTTTTATCCAAGAAGAGGGGAGGGAGATTGAGTCTGATTGAGATAGAGTGAGAAAATTCGAATGTAGAATGAAGGCGACGGTACCGCTATGAAGTAAAATAACTTCACTACTAGCGTTGTATCATGCAGGTTTAGCGCGCGGCCGCGAGTATGTAGTACATCTTCCCTACTAGCTTTGTATCGTGCAGATTTAATGAGTAATAATAATTAGTAAAATATCTAATAATTACTAATATTGACAAAAATCAATTGGTTTATAGAATAGATTTGGAAAATTATTAATATAAACGAGATTTAAAAATTGGTTTTCACAAATAAGTTTCACTTCTGACATGTGTACTTTGTACGCACGCCATCTTTTGTGTTGTCTGGTGCATTGGCCGTAACTTCCCCGCAAAGGACACCTCCCCTAAAAGTGGAGTTGAAATAAATACTGGAGACTTGCCTTGTGGGGTATAGTTGGATAGGTCTTCGAAAGTTAGATTCAGGTTTGATACATGACATTTCCTTTGGTCTTTTGAAAAAAATGTGGGATTAAGGAAGATAGATATACGTAACATTTATTAAAAACGCGAAGGTCTACAGTAGTGATTTTGGAAAGTGTAGTGGATTTCAAAAGGAACCTTCTCTGCTTAATTTTGGAAATTGTGAAAAAAAATTAAGTTTCGTCAAGTCGTTTTCGAGATATCCGTACCACGCCGTTTTTTTTGAACCATAGACTAATAGGAACATACACGATATTTTTTTTAATTAACTGTTTTTTATATAAGTACGTATTAGACAACTTAAAAAAAGTATCAGGATTATTCATTAGTGTCTCAGCTTTATATTAATATGCTTTTTATAATGTGTAAGAGTAATAGAAAAAATAATATGCAGTTTAGAAAGTGGAAATCGCGTGACCGGTAGGTTATAAAGCACAACCTCGCCGCTTCAAGTTCGAGGCGTGCAATAATAACACCGACATTCACACTTTTGTAACCGGAAAATAGGTACAAATGCATCGTTATCTTGTAACAAAATTAAGTGTTGCAGCAGTAATTTATCAATGTATCTGTTGGTTATCACCATATTTTTTTTTATAAAAGAGGTTATCACCATATTTTTTTTATAAATGAAGGGCAAACGGGCAAGAGACTCACAGGATGGGGATAGGTGAGGCAACCGCCCATGGATATCAGCAACAACAGGTGTCAAGGAATACGTTGCCAACCTTTAAGGAGGGAGTATGCTTTTTTCTTGAAGGTCCCTAAGTCGTATCTGTTCAGAAAAATCGCAGCCAGTAATTGATTCCACAAAGTGCTGTGCAAGGCAAGAAATTTCTTGCAAAACGCGCGGTTATGAAATGCCAGACGTCACCGTGATGCGGTTGGCACTTTGCACGTAAAGTCCGATGGTGGAATTCGGCCGCGGAGTAGGGGTAAATTCAATAAGAAAACATTTTTTTACATTCATAAGTGTCATTTTCGTGACTTACATGATTAAAGTGATTTTGATTTCATATAATTTGATTTAAAACAGTCAAAGCTTAGTCAAATTAAAAATATAAACAATTATTTTTTATATACAAACAACTGATTGAGGCATCGAATCAATTAAACAGTAACCCCTATAGGCCAGGCAATGAATAAGTGGTTAATTTGCATCCGTTCCGAATTCACCCCAATTCTCTCATTATTAAAATATGCTATTTGGCTGAAAATATTGTTCAATGTAACATGTAACAATCAACAATTTTACAATATATTTGCAATAATAATTGATTTCCACTCAAACAAAACTCTATTTTTCGTACCTTCGAAAAAATTTTACTAAGTAGTAATAAAATAAATAAATTTAAAGTTATTGAATCAGATTGATTGGCAATGAATAAACTAATTAATCCAGCGATGCATAACGTGCATCTTCGTTTCTTTAATAGTATTTTGAATTTGCGTATTTTAAAGCCTGTTACTTTACTTACAGACACAAGCGACCAAACCGAATTCTACCTTCGCGCGATACGCACAAATTAGGATCTTATCTACACTATTTGGATGTGTGATTGTCCTCCACAGTGTGGCTTTCAAAGAGCTTTCTTCCACGTACTGCAAAGCTGTGGAATGAGCTTCCTTGTGCGTTGTTTCCGGGATGATACGACATGAGTACCTAAAAAAAACGCGTACATTTTCCTTAAATGCTGGAAACGCGCCTGTGATACCTCTGGTGTTGCAAAAGAATGTGGACGGCCGTGATCACTTAACACCAGGTACGCTCGTTTGTCCTCCATTTCCTCTAAAAAACCATAATGAAACAGTAGTGCCTGTCGGCGTTACGCCAGGGTTTCCTTTATCAGAGTCCATCATGAAGAAATACAACACTATGAATTTCTCAGTTTATTGAAGCACAACTGCTAGTATAGATATGAACCGTCTTTACATAAAACAACCGCTTTTATAGCTTTCGTACAATAGATGAAAGAGAGTAGATACAACTTCTTTTAAAACACAAATACAATTAGGTATTGTAAAGTAATTTCTAAATACAGCTCAATAAATGTATTAGTGAATTTATATAACTTCAAATGATTTATACATATATAATAATGTATAATAGTTTGTTCTTTTAATTTGAACAAACATTACGAAGTAAGAAGATGGCGCTACAAGCAAGTTTCGTACTACAATTAAGAAAGACTTAATGCATAAAATAATAAAGTTTGATACAGAATAACGATATTAATTCTAATACAAATTAATTTGAACAATTTCACATTCAATTAAGTATTTTAACAATAAATAAAACATGAAACATCTTCAAACAATTCAAACAGTCAAAACAGTGTCTATTAAATTAGTTAGACCTTAATAAATAACAGCATTATGTTTACAAATAGCTATTTGTATTTAAATCTTATATATTTCAGATATATCAATAATAATATATTCATTTTAACGATAAACTAAAACATAAATATCAATAGTTGCAAACAATTGACGGTAGGTGGCGATTTGCGCCCATATGCCCTACTATTTTATTGAAGAGATCTCGGGTCACCTGATGGTAAGCGATCATCGCAGCCTATGAATAAACCCAAAAATGAATTCGAAAACACGTTGCTACGTGGTGGGTGAGGTTCGGTTATATTCTAATATCGTATGTAGGTATTAAATAATACATTTATAAATTTAATAATATATATTAAGTACATAGTGTAATTTTAATTGCGTTATTTAAAGTAATCACTTATTTTGATTTGAAAGAAAGATTTAAATGCATTTGTAGTTACAGGATTTTCAACATAATTTAACTTTTGCAGTGCGTCTTCACTTTGATTTAAAGAAGCTGCAAGTCGTCTTAAATCACTAACAGCTGACAATATCTGGGCGATTGACAAAATCAAAGTTGACTCCTCTTTCATTCTCAATTAGATCTTCAATTGATTTAATTTCGTAGCACATTGTCATCAATGGGAGAATAGCCAGAAAATCTTTGCAGTATCGGGGGTTCTTTTTCTGGTGTAAAATGACGTATTATGCGAGAAATCTTATTAGCAGGATCATGTTTTGTGGGTTCTACTACTTACTACATTATAATTTAATTAACTGTTTAATTATTATGCTATTATTATGAATAACATTGTAATATTTTTACAAACTTGTATTCTCTTGTAATGATTATTCCTGATTTTATATTCCGATACAACCGCTCACCCTTCTAAATGAGCCAGTCACTAAGCCAACTCACTGCGCAAAAATGAAATCTCTTAATTTTTTTTGTGTGACGGTGGATTCATTTGATGTCTTCTTATTTTAAGCTGATTGCGTTTTTATTGTTTCTTTATTAATATTGAATGTCCTTCCATTAATGTGACTATTTTTCTTACAAAACTGCTCCACAGACTGTTAAACACAATTTCATTTTTTCCAAGCGACTTCAAAAACGAGTCTTTTTACAATTCAACTATTTAATATGATTTTTTGTTTCGTTATATATTCATTACCTTATAATATATCCGAAATCTACCAGGCATACTGTTTATTGTGCTTAGAATAAATTGATCTGATTACGAAATGAAAGTGAAATAAAATAGACCTAATTTTGTAAGCAAGCAAATAGTGTTTGTAATACAAACAGTAAAAATTTATTTTTATAGCAACATATTAAGAAAATATTATTTAGCTAAGTTGTATATAGATCATAAATTGTTACCGATACTATCTAAAGTAATATAATAGTAAGTATAATATTCTTATGGAATTAAAATAGTGTGTACTATGATTTGATAAAGCCGAAAGGAAGGCGTTGGAACTTACTAACAGAACCATATTTTCTGGGCGTGTTTAGGCTTGTTACAATTTTCATGAGATGTGTCTGTCTAATTCCCTTTCTTTAGGCTGTAATGGTATTTACTTAGTTAATTTATACGTCTAGACAGAGCCTCTTGCGGCTAGACAACAGATAAGAACAGGCCAGGTTTATTACTTTCGTGTGCGCGACGAGCTACATCTCACACTCGCGATTTGTATGTCACTCTTTTATATTGTCATTGCTCAAAATAGAGGTCAACTGTCAACCTCAATTTTTTGCGACGTCTTCACAGCTGTCACAGAAAATTTAGACGCATAAATGAGCTAAGGGTATTTACTAAGATTTGAAGTAAGTTCTTTTTTATACAAATTTTGTCATATACATATTTTTTTTTTAATTCTGCGGTGTTATTTCAGGCTTTATTAGATGTTTCTTAATATATATTTTTGTTATTTTATATAATTGGGAAATCAGTGTAATCCACTTAACAGAAATTAAATTAAATAGTATGCCCACAAATCGATCTATACTCGACAAGAAAGCCATCGTTTTCATCCATGAATTACTTTAAAAAAATGAAATAGTTTAGAGGAGTCCAAATACCTTAACCTTACACATTTTGCATTTTGCAGAGCATCTTTTTTTTCATAAACAAAGACTTGTAAAATATAACAGTGGGTATACATGTAAACAGCTATATGAGAGACAGTACTTAAGGCAGCCCCAAATTGACCGCAAACTGTCCGTGACAACATAGAGCTTCATTCTGTACCGTCAGTATTCGTTTCACCACGTGGCAGAGATCCAAAACAAACACAAACATTACGACCTTCGAAGTTGAAATCGAGCAGCTGCTACGGAATACGAGTTTAAAACCATTGCATAAGTTTATTCACTAGCATTTTTGTGTTTTAATACAATTGTCCAAATAATACAATTATTGTTTTAAGCCCATCAAGTAAATTATAATAATACAAATGCTAATTTTCTTACAAAATGGTCAGCAGTGTTCCTTAGTTATTAAATTATTATTATTTATTCACCTAACCTGGGTCATAATAGATTACAAATTATATTAATATCTGAATTGTCACATGAAGAATCGTAGATCGTCTCATGGTCCTAAAATATCGGTCTGACTGACAAAAAGTTTCCACAAAAGTGATATTTCTCGTATGTGACAATTTATGTCAAGTGACAGACTTAATAGATTTGAATAATAATTGAATGTGTCACTAATATTATAATAGTGAACATTTTTAGTAGTTTCTTTTTCAGTTTGAATGACTTTTATTCATAGATTCTAGTGTTACTTAAAATAGTTATTATCTTAGGTTTAATGTTGCATCAGTAATAAATATTTAAAAAGGAGGGTCTAGCCCCCGGAGGCAAGCTGCCAAGTCTTTCACTCCTTGTCACTGACTTGGTTACTCCCTAGAGTACTTTACAACGCCGATGTTTATTTACAGCTTAGCCAAGACTGACAACTAGTACTAAATGGCATTAAAACATGTCAATATTCAACGACAGTGAAGTATAAATGAAATGAAGACTACATCAGTACTATATATTTATTAAGACATAAGCATAATGAAAGAGTATGGCATTACTTACATATTAAGGTATTAAGTTTGTATAGGAGGCGTATTAAATTAAATCTTTATTAAAATATGTTATAGTTTTTAGTTTTATAAGTTGGTTATTTTAAACGTAGGTTTCTTTTATAAACCTCAATTTGGCCTTGTCTTTTAAGTAATAACGGAGTACGGTATGTAATCTCATTCATGGTCTGTTATTCTTGGGAAGATTGTAAAACAGTATTGTTGATTGAATCACAACAAACCCAGTTTCACAATTTAAAATAGCCAGAGGTGTTTACTACGCTCGCCATAAATCGTATGCAGCGTGCGTGTCCACTGTCCACCCACTGCACATGTCGTGTTAAGTGTAACGTGCGGCGTGTAGCGAGCGACACCGGAGATGTATTCAAATGTGCAGTGAGGAGTCATGTAACAAATTCTTTTAACTTTGGAATAACTAAACATGTACTTGTGCACTGTGACTTACTTCTCTTGATTAATGTTAAACTGTATTAGTTTAAATAAAAAACGTTTTATAGGATTAAAACGCGTGTAAGTGTTACTTTATTTTTACATTAGATTTTTGCGAAAAAGTTACATTTTGAATATATTTTAGTTATCCTGATGTTTCAAGGCCTTTCCAGATCTCGTTTTAACGGGGACTGCAGATGAAATGAATCAAGATAAAATTTCTCATAGGTAGATTTGTTTATATCGACCTATTGTACCTGCATTTTGTTGAATAAATAAATCATTCATTCATTCAATATGTGGCCCGACCATAATGCTTTGTAAGTACTTTATACATGTATATAAATTGTTTCATCCAGTACTTAACAACAATTTAGTATTTCTTGTCGGTACGTACCTAATATTAGATTTATCTTTTTATAAGTAGTTGCTATGGCTGCTATATATGCTAAACTGTTAAGTAAAACGATGAAAATTAATAAAGTTTCAATGTGCGTTCAAATTCATTTAATACCAGAAACATAATTCAAATATTAGTATTATGGTTTTGTGGTGAATCCCAAAAGTAATCAACGAGTTATTAAAATAATTTTACTAAGCAAACAATACCTACTCACCGACCCGTGGTGCCAAAGGCGCTCTGTGAAGCGAAATTGTCTCGTAAATAAAACTTCCTTCAGTCCTGCAAATGATTAATGAGTGTTTTTGTATTTTTTCTGATATTTCACTTATAATGTTTTATTCGGACGTGTCTCCGAAGTTGAAAAATGGTGATGGATTTTATTCCTTATAAGACTCGATGAGTATATATAAAATAAATATTAATCAATATTCCAAAATCTCTTTACATTAATGCAATCAATCAATCGCAATGATGTCAATTGAATGTCAAAAATTATGTCAATTGAATCGCAATCTGATAGTTCGATCATTCATTCGTACCATGAGGTAATATTTCAACCTAAACTGGATAGCATATGAGTTAAAATGAGCGATTCGAAAAAAGTTTCTACTTCCTTAGAGGAAAGTGAATCGTGTTGTAAATAACTTTTAAAAAATAGTCAAACATACAGAAAAGGAAAATTTTATTGATGAAAGATGAGATGAGAATACTTCATTGGACTTTTTTGTAAAACAAAATACTGAAAATAAATACCGAAAATGAAACTACTAAAGACGAGGCAGTAAGGGCCCGGGCTATAGCCTGTTCGCAAGAACGAATTAAAAAAAATGTACTTTGTGCTCCTGTCAAATCAAACATCAATGTAGATGCGTTCATAACTCGTTATTTTTACAAAAAGCCTTAGCAAACATTTAATTTGTAGTTCAAAGAACTGTATTTATATATATTACTATTATTTATCGAGGAAAAAACAGGGCTTAGTTGTATATAATTTGACGCTATAAAGCGCCATTTTAAAATGTATTTTTGGTATTTTGTATGCAAAAAAAAAACCGCAAAAATCATATCATTTTAGGTTTCGAAACGCAACGCATATGGTTCGAGTACAAATTTATGCGACGACTGTAGAGCTTCAGCACGTCGTTCATTCTTCATAAGCGATCCAAACGTCATACAGTAAAAGGCACTTCATGGTACGAATTTTTGCGATTCAGTTTAGGTACCTAAACTGAACTTCATTGTAATCGAATCGCTTATTAAAAGTTGATGGTAGGCGCTCTGACCATCTTTTCCAGCGTGGATCTGTGGATGTTACAGATGTTCTCTTTATAGAACCGGGTGACATCCGTGTTTGATGAAGAGCTTCTTCATAATTGACTCATTGGTACTGGACTGTCCACAGGATACATCGATCCTCAGGGCACAGATTTGGTACAATTCGTAATTACTTGGCTTAAAACTTCTGTAAAGTAAAAGTACCAGTGGGTGGCTCCTTTGCTCAGGATGCCACACACACACTCACAATGGCGCCTATTTCTGTCGTGAAGCAGTAATGTGTAAGGACAAGTGTGTTTCAGTCTAATGGGCGCCGTAGCTAGTGAAATAACTGGGCAAATGAGACTTAAAATCTCATGTCTCAAGGTGACGAGCGCAATTGTAGTGGCGATCAGAATTTTTGGGTTTTTCAAGAATCCTGACTGCATTGTAATGGGCAGGACATATCAATTACCACCAGCTGAACGTCCTACTCGTCTCGTCCCTTATTGTCATAAAAAAAATTACTAATGTGGAATTGGAACAGTTATAAGAGTTTTCGAGAGTGTCAATTAATTTGTATTTATAATGACAATGACAAAGACATAATTAATAAGTACGCTGTCAGTACTTCGTACAAATTGGTGCTTGTAGAGGATTACTGAGGTTACATGGCGGAGCTCCAATAGCTTGCAGAGCGAGGGCCACGAAAACAGCGATAGACAATAAGGGCGACTTACTAACTGCGTGTATACTTGTATGTACTGATGTTATAAGTAGTAATTTATTTAGATCCTTTTTTTGAAAATGTATTACAGTTGAAACAAATAAAATTAAAACCCAGACAATTGGTTCAAACATAGAGGATATTATAAATTCGTTGGCAAAAAAATAAAATATTAAATAATTATTCGCGTAAGTGTATGTGATAATAGAAACGTTGTAAAGTAATGATAAAAACATTTAAAAAAACGTACTAAGTAATCTCCTCTTATTTTAGATTGATATTTAAAAGGCATCGTTTTAAAAATATTTCTGAAGACCGGGAACATCACGCAGTTGGCAATATTGTTATTTATCCTATCCTTCATGGTGCATCTGATGAAAGAGTCTGCTGAGTAGAATGCAAAATAATTTTTAGAGTTGCACTCAAAAGGTTAAGTCATATAATCTCAAAGTCTATACAATCATACAATTTGATATCATAACACTCTGTGCTTTTAAATTTAAAAAAATCTGTAATTAAAAACATTTGTGATTTATTTCAGTTAGCAAATATATGCTGATTTTGCGATTTAGAAACGTGTGAGCAATATACGTAGAGCTTAGAGCGAGGCCTTAGGAAACACATGGCATGCCAAAAGTATGCCTAATTATTTTATAGTTTGACTGCGATTTATTTAAAGTAATTGAAAACGCAACTTTTAATTGGAACTGCAGGCGCTTAAAATTAATAACTCCCCCGCAGTTCTGTGATCATCCGTGCACCCGTCCCATTCACCTGCCACCGGACCGCGCCATATATCGCGCACTCGGTTGTATATGTCCATCGAACTATTAAAATATTTGTTCATGTAGTATAAAAGTCAAAGTTTATTTACTTTAAATACCAGATACGATAAGAGTAGGTATATATTTTGATATTAGAAACAATTTGTTATACCAAAATATGTGCGTGAGAAATATTTTATCAATTTTTAAATATATTTATGGTTAACCTTTAAAGAAGAGATACATGCTGTCCTCGGCTTCTTTGTAATAAGTATCTAAGTTAAGTATTTCCATTATACATTATATACGCGTAAATCCAACGGTTTTTGCGGCTTACGCCAGAATAGCTCGCAAATGGCAGGTTTTTTTCCTACTTACTACAATAATTATCGTTATATTTTGAAAAATTCACAATATTACCTATATACATATTGTGAATTCTCCTATAAATAAATATCTATATACATTATACTTATGTGTTACTCTGGTGTGTAAATAATATTATTGTAAGGTTTCATTAAAATCCAATGCGTAGTTTTCTTAGAGAAGTAACAAACATACACACACACTCACAAATTTTCACATTTACAATATTAGTAGTATTAATGTTAACTTTATATTTTAATTTTTTTTTGCAAGTTGATAACATTTGAAGATCTCAAAGCTTTATATAAGTTTAATTCTAAAATGTATCTTGACTCGTGAGTCGCATGTTGCGTCGTTAGGCAACAGTTATCAAACGTATCATCTTTTATGATAACTGTTATTGGATACTGGAATCATGTTAAACTTGTGTTTCATAATGAAACTTGGAATTGGAATATTGTATAAACTCCGCTCTATTCAACTTTAGCTATTTAAATTGTAATTCATTATCATACATTACTTTTAAATGTCATTAATATTTATATCAAAGGTTGAAATGTATGTTTTAATAATGATTTTTCTAGATATGCTTTTTAAATTTGAATGAAATTTTACAAATGAAAATTGAAAACTACAAGATAAATGAATTTTAACTTGATTGTTTGTGTGTGTATAAAACAGTGATGATTCTTAAATTGCTAGTGCAAAAGTCTAACAATGATTTTAAAATAAGTACAATCGTTCATTCATTTAGATCAATATGACACTTACCTATGAATGTCAAAGGTTTTATCACCACTTCGGAAAAACTGAGCTTAAACGAGAAGTGGGGACCGGCGATCTTGACCAGATCGTCGGTCCATCTTGTGGGGGGCCTTCCAACACTGCGTCTTGCGGTACGTGGTCTCCATTCGAGGAATTTTCAGCCCCACCGCTCTGTCCATCCAACTATGTGCCCTGCCAACTGCGACTTCAGTTTCGCAATCATTTGGGCTATGTCGGTAACTTTAGTTCTCCTACGAATCTCCTCATTTCTGATTCGATCTCGCAGGGACACTCCGAGCATAGCCCTCTCCATTGCCCTCTGAGCGACCATGAGTTCTCTCATCAGGCGCATAGTTTGCAGGACCGTTAGTCGTGGAGATATTTGGGGGAGGCCTTTGTCCAGCAGTGGACATCTTCCAGCTAATGATTATGATGATGAAAAGCGATGAACCAAAACTACTGAAACGTTTTGACTTACTTGCGAGGGTAAAAAAAGAAAATAAATGATTATTCAAAAAAAAACTCGAACGATTTACGAGTCCAGAAAATGTATCAATTCGTATACCACTGTAAATAAGATAAGATATTTTGCAAGCAAATTATATATTTAACAAGCTGACCCGACAGACGCTGCTCTCTCAATAGAAAAAAAAAATATGTAAGTATTCGGGAAAAATGTAGTCTAAAGCCATCGGAAATGTGTAATCAAAAGTAATGAGTTAATAAAATAAGCCGACTTCAAAAACTGAAAAGTATCAAATAACTAAAAATTTAACTTAAAACACCCCGTATGCAAACCTTTACCCTTAATATTAATAACATACTATTATTTCTATGTGCTACCTATTGATAGGTTTTAAGTCAGTGCCAAGCCCTCAACAAAATATAACTTAATATTATAAACAGCTTACTTACTGTCATTATTTAGATTGTCTGGCCACGCGTGTCTGTCCGCTGGGGTTGTTTTGTTCTAGACGAAGCTATCCCGCTCAAAGTCACGCGTGGAGAGTGAAGGTACCTTTATTACATTTGGCTTGGCACCAACTTCAAAGCTATCAATATGTAGCACATACAAATAATAGTATTTTATTAATATTAAAGGATGAGGTTTGCATAAGAGGTGTTTTAAATTAAATTTTTTAGTTATTTGATACTTTTCAGTTTTTGAAGTCGGTTATTTAATCGTAGTTTTTTTTATTTTTTCCATTTCAGTGTTAGTTAATAATAATATATAATCAACCTCAATGAAAACTCTAAAAAAAAGCCGTACACAGAAAATGATTATATCATCCAAGTAGACGAAAATTTTCATATAAATGTTCATAAAATGAAAACTACTGGGCCAAACTATGTAAACTTTTTATGGGACTAAATGGCATCTATTTCGCATCAAACAAAAGAAGAATTAGTTAAATCGGATCATAAATCTCAGAGTGATCGGTGACATACATACAAAAAATACCGATCGAATTGATAACCTCTTCCTTTTTGAAGTCGGTTAAAAATGAAACAAAAAAGTATTTTTGAATGATTTTATAATATCATGTAGTAAACAAATGGTAAGGCTTAATGACGTATTTGTGTAAATAGCTTTTACATAATGGCTTAATAATTGCAAATTTTTTCAAGTATTAAAATCTTTAAAGTAACTTTTTTGTTCATCTACATAAGATGTTTAGACAGCGTTTTTGTTGCGCCCAGACGGTTTATTTTCATATATCATCACTGGCGCACCCTGAGCCCACCGCCCTATCCAGCCGCGCACTACGAGCTCAAGTCCGCAGTAAGAGGTGGGACGTTACCGCGAACCTACCACACTCACCCTGATGAAGGACCTCCGAATGGTCCGAATTTAGTCGGTACCGACACCGACAAAAACGTGAGTAAAGCCGTATTAACAGATAACTCAACAAACTACATACTTAAACCTTCCTTGAGAACCACACCATCCATTGGTGAAATCAGCATGAAAATCGGTGCAGTACTTTTTGAGTTTATCGAACAGTCAGACAGACGCGGCGGGGGATATTGTTTTATTCTATGTAGTGACTAAAAAATTCAAATGGTATATTTTTGATATGAAAATAAAAATAAATATTCCCGAAGGCAGGACCGACCGAATAGTATTTTATAAAGTTTGCCTAGTTTTCGACGCTTCAACCTTAATCTTATTTTTTAAATTTTAGTGATGACGGTTTTAAATTTTTGAGAATATTTTATCTTTGCTTTTATGTACATACAAAATATATTGAAATATCATTGGTTGATCAAAACCTCTATTCTATTTCCTACTTACTTTAAACATTATTGTATAAAAATAAATGACATGATTTGTTCAATTATCCGTTTACCAGCATACCAGAGGAAGGCTCCTTTGCACAGGATGCCAGCTAGATTATGGGTACCACAACGGCGCCTATTTCTGCCGTGAAGCATTAATGTGTAAGTATTATTGTGTTTCGCACTGAAGGCCGCCGTAACTAGTGAAATTACTTAACATCATACGTCTCAAGGTGACGAGCATAATTGTAGTGCCGCTCAGAATTATTAGGTTTTTCAAGAATCCCGAGTGGCACTACATTGTAATGGGCGGGGTGTATCAATTACCATCAGTATAACGTCCTGTTCGTCTTGTCCCTTACTATAAAAAAAAGCTAAAGATAAGTACATCAGATATAATTTAACCTGAATTCAACTGATTAATAAGCACAAATTGTCAACATCAGTATTTTATAAACTTAAATGTGATAATACGAAATATTTATAAAATTGGACGACTTACTAGATATAACAGCTATCCGTGGCGATAATACTTATGAAAATATTTTTAAAATTCATTAAGTTCTAGAAATAATGAAAACGTTTCCTTTTAAATAACTTACACGCCATGCAAGAGAAACATTTCAAACAGAGCATAGCAATATAGATCTTATGTTGTTTCTCAGCGGTTGAATTTAGTTTGAATATTATTTTCTGGGAAACTTCCATCCGCTATCCAATTATTTTTTATTGCCAAAGTCCATAGTCTTGACTCCGTATGTCTCCAGTGTTATATACTCGGTGGCATTTCTGAATTATAAACTTTGTTCTTGAGATTATAACAGCAATATTTTTTATTATTAAATAGTAAAAAATAAATAGTTTAATATATAAAGGGAGTATTCTATCATAGTAATCAGTTTGTTTAAAATTTAGTTGTAATTAGTACTTGAAAAGTTGAAATTATTGCATTTGCTTTAATTCTGATTGTAAATAATAAACAATACAATGTAGATATTTTTTTATGAAAACATGGGCCAAAATGAGCAGGACGTTCAGCTGATGGTAATTGATTCGCTCTGCCCATTACAATGAAGTGCCGCTCAGGATGTTCGGAAAACCGAAAAATTGTGATCGTCACTATAATTGCGCTGATTACCTTGAGACATAAGATGTTAAGTCTCATTTCCTCAGTAATTTCACTAGCTGCGGTGCCCTTCAGACCGAAACACTAAAATGCTTATACATTAATGCTTCACGGCAGAAATAGGCACCGTTGTGGTATCCATAATCTTGCCGGAATCCTGTAGAAAGGAGCCTCCCACTGGTAAATTGCATGATGATTGCATGAAATATAAATTTATTGCATGAAACACGCTACATTTGAAAAAGAAGCTTAAATGAGTAATACTCCTTTATATGGAACAAAAAGATTACACACAGTAAGCGAAAAATATAAAATATAATAACATTTAACATAGGTGCAATTCATTACTGTGTAACAGTTAAATTGTATTAAATTAAATTGTAACTAATTCTTGCTAAATTTGTACTACTTGATGCTGGAATTGCTACGTGTCCTGCGGCAGCTGGTAAATTATTTGTAAGCGTGGTGAACTACTAACAAAATATAATTGTAATTAGTAACTTTATGCACGTTAAATTAAGAACAAAAATATTAATTTTGAAAATCATTATGAAAATGAAACCACTTTCGGAATCTACGAATTATTCAAACTCAAACTCAATAAATTATATTTAAAAACAAAATTTATGAACGATGCGGTAATCGAACTCGCCTTCTCTCGCGTTCTGTGTGAGCGCTCTTCCACTGAGTCAACCGTTCGAGTTATGTAAGGTTCATAAATCTTGATATGTCTGTGTTCAAGTCTCTGGTTGTGGCTTCATCTACAAGATCTACTTTACAGTTGATAGCCTGCTATACAATATTTGCAAATTAGGAAACTGACTTGAGATGTCGCTCTTTCAAATCTTAAACAATGTGCTATTTTTTAAAGGAAAGATAACCATCACTTCTGGGATTAATTACATAAATTTAGTTTGAAAACAAAAAGTAACCAAACTAACCAATTTAATTTCAATAGTAACATTCCAATTAATAATTCCTCTTTTGAAACAAATTGAATAATATCTTGAATTGCATTTTATTGAAAGGGCAAACAATTAGCAACGAGAAGTATTCTTGTTACAATACTGCAATTGAGTAATGTTGCCAGACTACAGTTGAACGTTCAAAAGAATTTCATTTCATTATTGAAAAGAAATAAATTTATTACTGTGAAAGTACTATGCTGACGCAACAACGGCCGAAGCATTATGAAGTTAATTAACTGTTGAAAACATATAACAGTTTATTTTTATTATTATTAATTATTTTTGGCTTTATGGCATATCCCTTTTAGATTTCATCAATGTCTCGATCAGAAACTAAGAAATTTGTTATTAAAAGGCATAAAAGGCATTTAATTTCTCAAAATTGATTCCTTTACAATTATTTTTGGTGTCATTTCTAATATACTCGATACTATTACCGCTTCAGAAACAAATGGCGCTCTGATAGATAAGAAGCTCTCTTAAATGAAATATACAATATTGTATTATCATTGCTATAGGAATGTCTAATCAAAATTAATGAGTTAAAAATGAAACAAAAAGTAATTCTGAATGATTTTATAATATTATATAGTTATAAAATGATAAGGATTAATATACTGTTTGTGCAGCTTTTACAGTATCGCTTTTTAATTGACTTTTTTTAAAGTATTAGAATGGATATAATATTTCATCCGTAAGAGTGAGATATAGGCTATCGCAGACTTTTCTATATAAGATACACAATTCTGCCATACATTATTTTGTTACATCTCAAAGGGCTTAGATAGTGTTTCTATTGAAAGCTCCCAGATGGCTAACATTTAAAAAGAAATATTGTTAATGTATACTAAAATAAATCCTTCATCGCGCTATTCATTGATGAAAACAGCACGGAAATCGGTCAAGTAGTTTATCGCGAGCATACAGGCAGACAGACGCGGCGGACGACTTTGTTTTTTAATATGAATATTTATTTAATATTATATTTATCTGAAAGTAGAATTCACAGTTTTATAAAGTTGATAAACTCGCCCGAGAAGGCCAAGTAATACTTCAAACAATTTGAAGTGCGCTTAAATTTCCTTAGTATGGGAACTGAGTGACTACAATATATGAATAATGTTTACCTTATTATTATTTTTATTTAATTTTTAATTTTATGTATTAGGTTGTAGTGGATTTATAACTTTTAATAAAGACTATTATTATTATTTTTATTTTTCCTTCCTCTTCCTATCAAATCATTAAATTTCTGTCTTTGCATTGAAATTATTCTAAGAAAATTATTCTAACCTGATTCCTGCCGCCGAATTCTACCTTCGCAAGACACGCCACAAGTTAGGATATCATCCTCACCATCTGGATGTGTGGCGGTCCTCCACAGTGCGGTTTTCAAGGAGCTTTCTTCCACGTACTACAAAGTCAAAGTGCGGTGTTTCCGGGACGATACGACATGGGTACCTTCAAAAAAAGCGCGTACACCTTCTGTGATTCCTCTGGTGTTGCAAGAGATTGTGGGCGGCGGTGATCACTTAACAACAGGTGACCAGTACGCTCGTTTGTCCTCCTATTCCATAAAAAAAAGTGTTTCAGTCTACCATTATGATGTTGTCTGTCTATCATGATGGTAAATATTATTTGCTCAAGAAGTCCTTCTAAATGTTTGAATCCATTTGTCCATTGTTTTAGGAACTTGAATTGCGTATTTTAGCAGCTGCTGTATATCTGGTCGCATTGTTTGCGTTTGTATTGGCTCAGGGCCACGTGGTGAAGCTAATACAAACGGAACAGCAGAGAACAATAAAGCTTAATGTTGTCACGGATCGGTTGTGGTCAATTAGATACTGTTTTTAGTCTTTTGCGTCTACTTTTACGTACTAATCTTTTAGAAATACTTTGTTCGGCACTAATTATTGTGCTGCCTCCCACTGGTATTATTACCAGTTGAAGGCTCTTGCACATCACACGGCGGTACCACAATGGCGACTATTTGCTGTGAAGCAGTAATGTGTAAGCATTATTGTGTTTCAGTCTGAAGGGCGCCGTAGCTAGTGAAATTACTGGGCAAATGAGACTTAACATCTTATGTCTCAAGGTGACGTGGGCAATTATAGTACCGTTCAGAATCCTGAGCTACCGTCCTATCCCTTATTTTTATAAAAAAAAGTTTTTAAATATATTTTAATCTTTTTATTATAGTTTAGCTCAGTTTGTCCATAAGTCAAATTGAATTACCAAACTTATTGATGGATTACTCGACGAAATCTTCTAACTTATACTAAGCCTTCTAAATCTTAAACTAACAAGAGCCGTTAACAACAATGAAAGGTGGTTGAACTAGACAAAGTTAGTGACTGCTGAGTTAACAACATTAACAAATTCAATTTGGACCAATTAACTGCAGTACCCGTGTGATACAATTTCGTCATGATAAATGAAATAAATGATGATTTGAGTGATATTTTATAAGTGAAACCAATTTAGGCCCGCGATAAGAGGGAAAAAATAAAGGATTGACGTTACTATTTTTTAATAGTAGATATTACTCCTCCATTACGTGAAGAAAGTATGAGCCCTTCTTTTATTGTATCAACTTAGAGCAGAATAGGATTAAGTATTTAATCGTACAAAAGTTGTTATGAAAACACAGTCACTGGCAACTTTATATTGTAGTGTGTATTAGCTTTTTGTAAAGATGCTTGTGATGCCACGCATCTTGACAATCAATGGCATCTTTCAAATCTTGCAACATTATGCATCGTGTTATTATACATTAAAATAAATTATTAGCAAAGATTAATAGAATATGTGGCACGTCATCGTCACACATTGTTCGAGATTGGCTCGTGTATTAGTTGCCACGCTTTGCGACTACTCCTGCGGTATCTAGTTGGAGCGAAGCGGAGATCACTCCTTAACCGAAGGTATTATAATAAATGTTGAAAATCCAAGGAACTTTTAAAAAATCGAATAACTAAGAGTTTTCACGACACGATCTAATACAGTCTCTTGATACTCTTTGGCTGTAGTGTCACAATATTGTAGTCTGAATGAAATATTTGTTAACATAAATTAAATTTGAAAACAGAATTCAAGTTGTGTGTCACAGCCTGAGAGTTGAACAAGACATACAAGATTTATCGACGATGCGTCACTCGAATGGCTGGCTCAGTGGTGAGAGCGTATATATAATTTTGTGCGATGGACCATGCGACAAACCATCAAATCTGCTACAGAACCGCGTCCGATAGTTCGGCCGTACCAAATTCAATCATGTATTTATAGCTTTAAGAATGCACAGCACAACGGCCTGGTGGAGATTGCCCCACTAAATGTAAAACCTCGGACGAAGAGGGTAAAAGTAAAATGAAGGCTTACTCTAGGGAGTGCATTACTGAAGAGGAGGACAACAATCCCACAAGACCCCGAAAACGAAGAAAAATGAATGAACTGGCTGACTGACAATACCACTAGCAAAGGCACAACGTAAAAAAATCAAAAAAATAAAAAATATATATATACCATGCAAGTAGCGATGAATCCAACAATGCCTTGAGAGAAGAAGTGGCAGGGTAAAGGACTCAGCCCTGATACCACCCTCCTTCTGCCCTCACGCAGGGCGTAAGAAGACAACTCGGCGACGAGCACAACGGGAGACCACTTCCAATCGGTCATTGGTCAGAAGCGGACGTCCTCGGGGCTAGCACTACAGCTACTTACTGAACAATGGTTGTTTTACTGAGTAGGCTAATCTCAAGCATCATTCATCAATCAAGATTCATATCTGTGTTTTATTGTAAACCACCTACTTTATAAACATATTTTTTGATGAGAAAGAAAAAGCCCGCGGAGTTTCTTGCGCCCATTCTTCTCAGGTCTGAGGCATTCGTTTTGGAATGGGTGGTGGTTTTTGACTTTCAATAAGTGATGTAACATCCTATTTTAAATAAAAATATTTGAGTTCTGAATTTTGACACCTTGATCATCGTGACTGACGCAGGGTTATGACCACGTTGCACTATTCCGAAAACTTGTGAAGCTTTTTTCGAGCTATGAGCATATTTTACTTTAATATTTGCTCTTATATCAATATCAGTAAAATGATATTTCTGTACATTGCAACCGCGTATTATAACAGCAATACTGTTGATCGAGTCATTCTCTTGCGGCCTCCAAGGCCCCCTGGCTTCGCTGTAAAAGCCTTCAGGGCTATTAGCGCAAAAGAGGTTTTTCGTCGGTGTGTAGTAATCACACCCTATGTTCACACCCGAGCCCTACATATGGGCCCGGTTCGGGGTCTTCAATACGTAAATGTACTTTCTTCCTCTCCAAAAAAAAGTCATATGCTACATCCTTATACTTAGGATTACTTACATTGAGGACATTATATTTACATCTATGATCGATTTGCGACCATAAGCACAAACATTCAGATCTTATTTGATGATAATTGAGAGAGTTTTCATGGAGCTTTCTTCGACGTACTACAAAGCTGTGGAATGAGCTTCCTTGTGCGGCGTTTCCGGGACGATATGACGTGTACCTTCAAAAAATGCGCGTACACCTTTCTTACAGGCCAGCAACGCTCCTGTGATTCCTCTGGTGTTGCAATAAAATGTGGGGCGGCGGTGATCACTTAACACCAGGTGACACGTTCGCTCTTCGGGATTCTTCATTTCTAGCTCTAAGAGATTTCGTTTTATTTATAATTAATAATCGACACTTCCGCTTTGAAGTTGCATAATTATAGAAATTACAAAAAATGTTTTTCGTTACTCAATCAGGCTAATAAACAAAATCATAATTATATATTGAGTTTTTACAGTTTCCATTTAAAAAAGTTTTAAAAAAATTGTCCTTACAGTATAAATTTCACTCAGTTTATAATTTATTCTGGTTTTTCGCATGAAAATCAGGTCCAATATGTGGTTTTTAAATAAAAACTCTTATCACAACTCATATGTTACCTTCAGCTTCTGATTTATTTTTATTGTACACAATGTTTTATGCCGCACTGAATATAGGTTATTTGTTTTATAATAATAGAGAAAATTAATGTTAAGTCACATGGGACTACATGTGGATTTATGGATGTTGGATATTGACAAATAAAAACTAAAGGGGATATCATATGTTTAAAATAATATAATATTGACACACTTTTACACAAATTATCTTGCCCCAAACTAGGCATAGCCTGTACTATGGGTACAAGACAACGATAGATTAATTACAATATACTTACTTAAACATACATAAATATATTTAAACATCCATGACTCGAGAAAACATCCATAATTTTTATGTTTAAGCAATCATTATGATTAATATCATAATGATTGCATCTACCGGTATTCGAACCCGGGACCTCTAACTTAGTAGTCAGGGTCACTAAGCATTCGGCTATATGGGACGTCTTACGGCCCTATTTATTTCGAGGACAG
>CATIXQ010000007.1:19020208-19078608 GCA_949711755.1 Leptidea juvernica | reverse complement strand
ATATGGGACGTCTTACGGCCCTATTTATTTCGAGGACAGGACTTATAGTTATATAAGTTATTATAAGAATTAACACTGAAAGGCAAAGTATACGGTTCCATCCGGTGCTTTCAGCTCTTTTTAAAAACAAAATGGGATCAACGAGAATCATATCAGAGCCTGCTTTATGTAAGACCATCATAAAACGAATCGCCGAAAAATTAACTTTAAATTGTACAACACTAAATTATTTGTTGTATAATAATTGATCCAAGATACATAACCCCTATATAACAATTTAACCAGTTTGGAGGTTTGCAGCGAGATGGGCAGGACGTTCAGCTGATGGAAATCAATACGTGCTGCCCATTGCAATTCAGTGCCTCTCAGGATTCTTGCAATACCTAAAAATTCTGAGCGGTGCAATTGCGCTAGCCACCTTGAGACATACGATGTTAAGTCTCATTTGCCCAGTAATTTCACTAGCTACGGCGCTCTTCAGAACATAACACAATAATGTTTGCGCATTACTGCTTCGCGGCAGAAAGAGACACCATTGTGGGACACATAACCTAGCCGGCATCCTGTGCAATGGAGTCTCCCACTGGTACTAACAATATTAACAATTTCACGAAGTAGAAAATGCAGGGTCTGTTTAGTAATTTAATATTTGATACTAATGGTCAATTAAAGGGTTTGTATAAGAAAACCCTACCATTATAATAAAGGAAATTTTTATATGAGAGCAAAAAAAAAACTAAAGCTAAAAGGAGAAATACTCGATAAAAATTTCCTATTTTTGAATGGTGGGTTTAACCTTATTGCCCTTAAAATAAGAGACTGCTTACAACTAATTCTAGAAGGCTTCATAAGATACATAATAGCTTTAAGGGTAAATGTATACACTTCTATAATAAAGTCACAGCCACTGTTCGTATTATCTATAAATAAATTTAAATGTTTTATTAAAAAATGGCTCTATCATAAATCATATCTATCGTAAGTGATCGGACAACCTGGGACTACATTATGATTATTTTATTGCAATTATAATGACAGTACAATATTGTGTATTTTATTAAAAAGAGCGCAAAAAAAGAATGCTGGAAGAGTTTCTTGCCCCTCCTTCTCTCTCAGAGAGCCATTTGTTTTCAAAGCGGTAGTAGTATTAGAAATTACATCGAAAAGGAATCTAAAGGAATCAATTTTGAGAAAATAAAAGCCTTTCATGCCTTTTATATTAACTAATAATTACTTTCGGCATTGGCATTGTGAGTGCTTCAACAATGTCAACTTTAATGGACTCTTACAAAGAACAGCTTATAAAGCCCTCTTTATGTGGCTTTACGACTGATTGTCTCCACATTCCCGAACTCATTTTGAGATGAATTTAATTAAATAAACTCTAGCCAATCCAAAATCCTTCTCAACTAGGATAGGAAAATGTGTGTTAAAACAATATTGTTTTAATTCTTAATATAATTAATATATAATTATTATAGGTAAGGTTAGGCAATAGAAATAATTTGAATGTGAACATAATTAATTTCAAATAGTTTCATTAAGTTTATGTGGCTTAAATATGACGTAGTTTATATATTTACCAAAAATAAGTTGAAAGTTTTAAGTCGTTTAAACTTTTAGAGATTTTCTTCATGCAAAATACTTAGTTCTAACAACATTTAAACATATAATAGATTTATATAAAAATAGCAAAAATGAAGAATATTCTTGAGAATATTCTTATTATTTATATAAGCAAGGCACTCTTAAAATTTTGCACTTCTAGCATTAGCTAAAAGTGCAAAACTACACAAGTATTTGAATTTCGAATGTTATATTTTTTGAAACGTTGCAACCTTCTCAGTAATAAAAAAAAAACAAATGGCGGGAAATTATTTGTCAATTGTTTTTTATCACACATCAAAGTTCTACGTACGCAACGAAAATGGAATTAAGTCAAAAAGATAATAGAGCGATGATTTTTTATGATTTTAAAAGTTCTCTCTCTCCGCAAGACTACCGCTCGTCTTCAAAATGCTTTTGGGAGAGAAGCACCTTGCTTGAGCACCGTAAGGCGATGGCTTGCTGAATTTAAGAGAGTTCGGGTTTCTTTAAATGACGAATTTCCCTAAAATCTAAGATTTGATGAGAGGTTTCACCTTTACCAATTCCGAAGAGGCAGCGATAGCATTCAATCAGCACGTAGAAAACATGCCTTCAGATCTGTGGTCCTCCTGTTTTAAAAAATGGTTCGATCGCATGAAGAATTGTTTAAAATATAAAGGAGAATATTTTGAAAAGCAATAAAAATATTTTTTTTTATAACATGCTGTTTTTTTAAGTTATGCAAAACTTTTAAGTGTGACCTACGTACTTCTACTAACGATAGTTATAATACAGATGACAGATGGGGGAATAATAAATGTTGCGATACTTGTAATGTTTATTTAGAAAATACCCAAAAATAGTATTAAATATAAATTAATTTCTATATTTGAGTTGAATAATTTTTTTATTTAAAAAGAAAAATGGTGATAAGATTGATATTAATATGCAAGTAATAATAATAACTTAGTAATTATTCCTGATATTGTATTATTTTAAGTGAATTACTAAGTTATACATTTTGAGATTTAAAATGAATGTTCTTATAGTCATTTTGGTAAGGTTAAGCAATAGCAATAATTTGAGTGTGAACATAATTAATTTCAAATAGTTTCATTAGGTTTTTGTGGCTTAAATATGACGTAGTTTATATATTTACCAAAAAACAGTTGAAAGTTTTAAGTCGTTTCAACATTTAGAGATTTTCTTCATGCAAAATACTTAGTTCTAACAACATTGAAACATATAATAGATTTATATAAAAATAACAAAAAAAACCCTTTAGTAAGAGATTTAAATTAAAATAACACTCGGATGACATAGTATTTTCAACACTCGTGATAGGCGGGTCTGCCTTCGAGTAAGGTTTTGACTCAAAAATATAATTGAAAGCTTGGCAGACTTAAATGTTGCGAGTATTTGAAATACAGACTACTGGTTGTGAAAATAAAGTGGTGTAATACTTGATAGTTTATTTATCTAAAACATTTTCAAATGATTCATATTTAGATAGAAATTATATTATTATATTTTAACTATTGAGGTGAAACCGTCTTTGCAGGTGTTGAGCACTATTCTTGGGATGGGTATAAATTCTTATATAGCTCTGATCGTGATTGTTTTTTTATGGAAGAGGAGAATAATCAAGTACTTGAAATTGAATATTAATATTCGATAATATAGTTTAATAAAATTATATTGACTTTAATAAAAATTTGACCGTATACAGATTATTTTCAGAATGTATTTCATAAAAAGAAAATATAATTAGTGATTCTGAAATAGTAAAGATATTAATACTAGATAATGTTACTTTTAAAGGAAATAGTGAAAGTATATTAATACTAGATAATCTAACTCTTATAAATAAATTGCTTATTATAAATCCAATAAGCAATTATGATTAAGAAAGTTTTGTTATAAAATTGAAGTTGTATAACAAACTAACATATTAATTTGCCATTGAATATGTTAAAATGCTTGCCTTGATTTGGGAATTGTTGATTATTGGTGCAAGTGTGGCTCTGTGAATATGTTTTGATTTTAATTACGAAATAAATGAATTTCATCCCGCAGAGGACTGCAGTTCATGATGTATGAAGCACGCTGAACAATGGGTATTGATATCGAAAACTTTACATCATTGGTTTGTAATTCTAGATTTTTTTTTAATGAAAATAAGGCACAAGACGATCAGGACGTTCAGCTGATAGTAATTGATACGCCCTGCGATTACAATGCAGTACGGCTCAGGGTTCTTGAAAAACTAATAAATTATGAGTGGCACTACAGTTGCACTCGTCACCTTGAGACATAAGATGCCAATGACTCATTGGCCCAGTAATTTCACTAGCTACGGCGGCCTTCTAAACTTAGGAGAGGCTTATCCAATTTGAATTATGTATTTTTATGTGTTCGAATCCCGGTAGGTGCAAGCATTAAATATGATGAATATGCATGTTTGTTTCCGAGTCATGGATTTTTATATGTATTGTATGTTTAAGTAAGTATATTGTATTAAATATATCGCTGTCTTGCAACCCATAACACAGGCTACATGCCTAATTTGGGGCAAGATAATTTGTGTCAGAGTGTGTTAATATTAATATTATTATTATATTAAACACTGGGTGTGTTTCAACACAATTTTAAATAAAATGTACAATCTTATATTCTTTTAGTAAGAACAGATTAATTATTTTTTATTATTTATGTGTTGTGTGAGATGGTATGCGACATATGGTTGCTAAAACAATAACGCAAAAGGTTAGCGAATTAAAAGATCCAATTGATTTGAATTGAAAATAAAATATGAACGAACGATATTGGATGCGGTCAGCAAACCGTAAATTGCTTATTCAATAAATAAATATTGCTGCGGTTTTTCATAAAAACATGCTGTTGCTTTTGTTAAATTCAATGGGTAACCTTTTATTTTTGATTTTCAGTACATAGTTGTAATATTCGTCGATACTTTTTTCTTTTTATTTTAAAGTCATTTTTAAAGAATATTTTTCAAATATTGCAGGAACTATTATGAATTTATTTTGACTGATGAAAATTTTAAATTAATATTATGAAACAACAAATGATTACCACGTATTTATTATATTATTTTGTTTTTTTGATATATTGTAGTATAATTTAGATTGTACTGGTAGCAACTTACAGTGTTTGAATAAATGAAACTCATCATTTTGGTTAGTTTAATTAAAAGCTGGAATCTGTTGGAAAGAACTTTCACAGATTGTTTTCACTAGAAAGATTTAAAAACTAAATGTCTTTAATTCAAGGAAGGGTCTCCTCCGTATCACTTCAAGAGCTTATCGTTATTAATGGCGAAATGGCGACGTTTTATTCATTTCCAGACGAAAAAAGTTAAGGGACTGAGCGATAAAAATTCGTTTATAGATTTACCTCTTAATGTGTTAAATTAAATTGATTTAAATATTCTCTATCTACACCACTGTTTAGTATATTATGGCAAATATATAAAATACTAGCGTACCTACCCGACAGAAGTTGTCTTGTAAACACGTCCTAAATTTGAAAAACCGGTCAAGCCATTAGGAGAAGTTCACTAACGAACACATGAGCAGGAGAATTATATTATATGGACGGAATTGAGAATCTACACCAATCTCAAATTCACTGGAACACACAAAAAACCATCAAAATCGGTCCAGCCATAAACGGCTCCTCCTCCTCCTAAAGGAGGTAGTTTAATTGTGAATCTAAAGCATTCTCGAATTCACCTGAAGACACACACCAATCTCGAATTCACTGGAACACACAAAAACATCATCAAAATCGGTCGAGCCGTTTAGGAGGTAGTTGAATTGTGAATCTAAACCATTCTCGAATCCACCTGAAGACACACAGAAAGTTTCATTAAAATCGGTCCAGTTGCTTAGGAGGAGTTCAGTTACAACAGACGCAGAAAAGAAATACTTATTAAGATAATTTGGCAAAACAACTTTTGCCGAGTCAGCACTTTTAAAAGTAATGTTTGTTTAAGTAAGTATATTGTATTAAATATAATATTATCGTAGTCTTGCACCCATAGTATAGGCTATGCCTAGTTTGGGGCAAGATAGTTTGTGTAAGAGTGTGTCAATATTAATATTATTATAATAAATTGTAAGAGTATTAATTTTATTTATATTTAGTGCAATTAAGTGATAAAGATGTTTGTAAAGACTTGTTTAAGAATTATTTTTACATTAACCTAAAGTTTAGAAAGAATTGCTTGTCAGCGATCCTAAGCTTAGATCTTACTTGGTTCCAATAACGAAATTTGCAATTCGCAAGTTGCGAATTCAAAAGTTTTAACGATCTGAGACTAATCCAAAAATATCTTTAAGAATGACAATGCTATTTCATATTAAGGGGTCACTTTGACTTCAATACAAGGCTTCAATAACTTATTTAGCATATTATCATTTTCTTCCATTTTATTTCATGGGGTTTCAATTGTTTTTCCAGAGATATTACTGTTAACAGTTGCGGAGTTAGAAGCGAACTTTGATCACAGCACCGATATCAATTTCATGAGAATATGAATCTGAACGATTGAGTGATGAGTTTCTTCATATGCAGCACATCATGCTTGCAAGCCATCACGAAAATTAAATAAAAATGTTTTTTAATAATAAAATTTTCTGTAAATAGTCAGAATAATTTTCCATTAGAAAAGCAAGTGCCGTTACTAAATAAACTACGTAAGTAATGAGAAAATACAATGTCTCGGAAATTGAACTAAAGTGAAGGCTTATATTTAATTAAATTGAAATAAATCTAAAGATAACTTGCAAGATTCGTTCCACGCATTTACTAACGAACGAACTAACAAACAACCACGGCAAGATAAATAGGTAATGGGTCATACATACTCTATCTTTTTGGTAGTAACGACCCCTTCAATTTTATAGAGCCGTCCAAAAGTTAATGTTCTTTTAACATTGAAGACGAGGAAATAACGAGTGGCTCTGAGATTAATCATCTCACGACCGGCGTGGATGTCAGACAGGCGGGATGATTAACGAAAATCGTAGTACTTTACTTAGAATGGTATGCTTGTTGGAGGAGCTAGAAGCTATGTTCTAGATAAATGTTAGAAACTGAAACATGTTTATTTTTAAATGCTTTATATCTATATAATTTAAATGTACCTGTCTTAAATCATTTATTCATCTAGATAGGCTATGGAGGCTGTGAAAACGTCGAAATAATTGGATTTAGAACTAACCTCTATTTTGAGCAATTCACGCACACTAACACAAAGTGTCCTACAAATTGCGAGTATAAGACATAGCTTTTTACGCACACGCACTAAAATTCCTTGCCTGTTTTTATCGGTTGTCTAACAGCAAGAGACTCTATCAAAACGTACGAGTATAAATTATTTAAGATACATGTATATCAACGTAACGGAGTACTATTTCATTAATTTTGAACAGATTCAAGACCTCCGATTTACTTGAAAATTTAAACCAACCAAAGATATTATGACATGACTTTATTTGGTAGTTATTGAATGAGAAGATTTTACGACGATACGTCACTCGAACGGTCAGCTCAGTTGGCAGAGCACTGGCCCGGAACGGCAGAGATCATGTGTTCGAGTCCCCCACCTGCATCGTACATAAAATTTTGTTTTCAAATTTTATTTGTGTATCGAATGAGACTTGTGACCTTGGTTCACAATGTACAAGTAAAGTTACGAATCGGCTACTTGGTACTCATCTATCGAATAAAGATATCGTTTGTGCTCAAATTGTATAAATAGATGATGACTAGTACATGAAGCGCCGTTTAAATTATAGGATGGATCTAGAAGCAAATACAATAGTTATCTGCCCGGTTCTGGATAGTCCGACAGAGTAACAAACATTTGAAAAAAATAATATCAATTTAAAAGGATATTTGGTACACGATATGTTTATGTAATGACTTATAGAAAATATTACGAAAGGATAATGACAAGATTATAAAATTTAAAAAGTGGACACTCTTTATAAAACCTGCTCTTATTCATGTTATTATATAACTACATAGTACTTGCAGGAGACGGCCTTTTGGATGTGGTTGAAATGGGATAGGGGATTCGAGTAAGAATGAGCATTTAGTTCAATAAACATGTTGGGAAAATTTTTACGAGTTCTCATACAAAGTAGATCTTAATTTTATAATAATAATTATAGGGAATGTTACTTTGTTTTGTGTTAATTTGACAACAATTAACAATAATGTTAACATATTGTTTTGAATGTTAAAATATAGTTAAGTGTACAAATATATAAATAAGACAAAAAAACACCATTTTTCTTTCAGCTTGCATTGGATGCAAAGGTTTTTTAAAATATGAACTAAAATGGTCTTGAGAATTCTCAAATATATTTTAATCCACATAATATCTGACAAGAAATCAGGGAGAAAAATAGTGAATATTTGATTAATAAATGTATTTCCTCAGCCAGTTCTCTAAAGTGATTTGAGGACGACTCTGTAAAGATAAAGTCGTTACGCTTGAATGTAGGAGCGACCAGAGAGGGTAAACACAAGTGAACTGATTTAGTTAATTGATTAAGTAAAGAAGAATAGATGTCTAGTGAGTTTTTTTTTGTGTTAATACTGCCAATATTTGACTCGTCAAAATCTCGTGCCAGATTTTGGCGAGTAAACATGTTTTGAGGATGCCTCGTGTAGAGGCGAAACACGTGTCGAATTGTTAAAAAGAAAGAATTAACACTAAAGAAAAACTCAAAACATTTGGATAGTTATGGATTTCCACAAGGTAACGCCTACTTCAATAAATTTTCAAAAATAAAATGTTCTAAGCTACATTCAAACAAAAAACTATTTGATTACATATAAGTTAATTACACTCTGGTGTGTACACCTGTATGCATTACAATAATTATGTATTCATTTGTATTCATCTAATAGAAAAAAAAAATAAGTATATGATTTATTCTGAAAAACCTGGAAGGCTTTCGTTCGCCAATGCTTTTGTAATATTTTCTTTATTAAATGGAAATTTCCTAAATTTTAGTGAGACGAATTGTAAAACATTTAACTGAAAAGCACTTCTCAAAATTTACAGCAACCGCATCATGCAGTAAACTGAGCATCATTAATTTTCAATATTTTTTCACTTTGATTAGTTTTCTCACCATCTAGACATGTGACGTTCGGATCTGGAGGGCAATTCTGGATTTTTTCCCATCCGCTGTGATTTCAGTTCGATAATAGATAATAATAGGGTAGATAAAGTATAATAATATTATAACCATATTATGGTTATAACTATTAATTTTATTATTGAAGTTATACTTCTTTTGCGCGTTATGAAAAAATGATGAGAGTGAAATTTTAAGATGCGCGCGCATCACTGTAACATAAAATTAACAGGTTGAAGTTGGTTCCTAACATTTTCTGACATTTGCGACATTTGTTATTGTTTTTTTTTGGTTTCTTAGCCCATTATTTGGATAGACAAAAGGTTCAAGCCCGTACAGCTGTATTCGTTATTTAATAATCAATTGTCAAAGCCATGGTTGCAAGATTTTTACAATATTGTTCTTTCTACAAACTCAGAATAGTAGGTGGAATAAATAATCTTAAGGATTTTGGCTTCGTTAGACCAAAGAAGTATAACTTCTTGCGTGCATACATAAGTATACATACACTTTTCTTTTAATTATAGAAGTATTTTTGTTCATCGATCATAACACTCTCGTTTCCCATATAACACTCGACCGAGTACTTTGACCAAGTCTCGCGCAAATAACGCCTCCATTTGACACTGCCACCTGCACGTTTGCTTCAAACATTCTGTGAATTTCACTATCTATCTATCTGTCTATCTATACATATAAAAATAAATTGTTAATTTTGGAAGTCCAGAGAAGGTTTAAAAGGTGAATAAATATGAAAATGCTCGGAATGAAATAAAACAACAATTTTGATTTTCCATTGATGTGTCCCCCGTCGTTCAGAAATCAAATTACAATAATAGTTTGAAATGAATAACTAATTAGAAGTTTTGTCAGAAAATAAAATTTCTGAACCTAACCGCACCACAGATCAAAATAAAAAATAAAGTTTATCAAAAAGCTTTAAATTGATAAACAGGCTGTATCATAACTGTGTGCGTCTGTCAATATGAAATTGAAACCTTATAAATTGCCAGTATTTCAGGAAAACTCTGTTTTGTAAGTTAGCAACATCATGTGTAATTAATCGAAAATAATAATAAAATTTCATTCATACCAAGTATTTTTTTTATTTGTTTTAATAAAAAATGTTTCCTTTTGTTTGTTTTAAGTTTATTTTATAAAAAAGTTTAGGTCTTTTATTTATCGATTGAGGTAGTACGAAGTCTGCCAGATCAGCTAGCTTAAAATAATTACTTGCAGATATACTTATGATACTTATCATTTTGTAAAAATAATTATTATAACTAAATGTACCAATACGTGGCACAAGAAATTTTCAATTATCTTGTGAGTTCTTGCGTTTCCATTAACCCAAATGAAAAGCGTTGATAGCATGTTCAATCTTCCTTCAAATCTAAGGAAAGGTTTTCCACGCGAAACGACAAAAATAAAAAAATAAATAATAAAAATCTAAAACATATATTTTTGAAGGGAAAACTTCTTTAACGGCGTTGAGCACTTTTCTTGGGATGGGTATAAAATTTTAAGCTCGCGTCAGGACACGTGGCCTGATCAAAAATTCGTAAGACGACGGGTTGGTAGACTATATTTATTTTATATTGAATAAAAAGTGAAATATATAAAATAAATCTCCACTCAAAATTAAATTTTAAATTATATCAATTTCAGATAAAACAATACATTTGACGATGGTTTTTAATGAAATAAAATAAATTAAATACTTTTAAGCTCATAAATAACGAAATTCGTGTGAAATTATCCACTAACCATTCCAAGATATTCAAAAATGCACAACGTTAATGTTCAAGTGTTCACTACTGGTGCTGGAGAAGGATGTTGGGCATACCTTGGACAGCACACCGAACTAATGTGTCGATCCTGAAACAGCTGGGCATTGTGACTAGGCTCTCTACCATCTGCTTGCGTAGGGTCCTAGAATACTTCGGTCACATCGCCAGAAGGGATGAAGACAACCTGGAGAGACTGATGGTAACAGGGAAGGTGGAGGGAAGGAGCCCCATGCGATGGACCGATCAGATTCGCACTGCCCTTGAAACCACTGTCCACGACGCTTTACACTCTGCTTCCGACAGGGGCAGATGGCGGCAAATAATACGCAAAAAAGAACGCAACAGAGTACTGTCGAGATGATCACGACCCTCAGCACTGAGGAAACCGACGCGAGGAGGAGTTCACTACTGCCGGAGTGCATAATTTTTTATTTAAAGTATGTTTTTTTAAAAATGATTTATCACCAACAAATACATTTAAAAAGGTATATGGGCGTGGACTAGGCCTTATTAGTCGAAATATGAATGAGAGACTTATAGGAGTACATATATTACGCATTACACATTTATAATACCGTATAACCATAACATACGGGAAAACGTTCACCCGAAAGAAGGCGTAATTCGTGGCTTAAGAATCTCGGACGTGGTCAAAGATAAAAATAGCACTAATGATAACTGACCTCCGGTAGGAGATGACACTCAAGAAGAAGAAGAAGAATACGGCATAGATCAAACGACAGATGCAGCTCTGTTTTTAATAGTCATTATTGCTGATAGTATATCCCTATCGTTTTTCTATAGTATTTGTGAACTATATGTTACACTGTTACAAAATGAATGAAACTTCGACAGTTGATAAGCATTTGTTATTATTCACAATGTCATTGTTTTGCAGTTCGGTCCCATGGTCAGGTTGCCTAAATAGTTTCAGAATTAGCTGCGGCAAAAGTTATAGTAGTTCCACCTGTATACGTCCGTTCTATTTACGCTTTTAGTTTTCCACCTGAAAGTTATTGTAGCTTGACTTTATTTCAATGAAAATATTTAGTTAAAATCGAGTATTATTCCTTTATATCCATGCTTAATGCGTTTTCTAAATCTTTGCAGTCTTCAGTCTTCTTTAAAGTTTTGCATTTAGAAACCAATCACTATAAAGTATAAAACAAAGTCGTCTATTCCTATATTGGCATTTCATTGGCATGACTTTTCTAATGTGATGTCATAAATAAACACATTTTTTTTTGCTTCCATTGCAAACGCTATGTGAACCCTACGACATAGATCAAAATATTGTGGTACAGTATTGTACACCTTAATGGATTCTACAAATAAGTGCGCAATGGTATCTATGTCTTAGGAATAATCCACAATGACCATTTTTATCGTTTACTATTTAGGAGAAATAATGGCTTGTTTACGAATAGATTTTTAGCCGTGCATGAATGCTTCAGTCACACAGCCTGAATATTTATTCTATCGAGTAACTTAAATACATTTTTTTTTTATGAAAAAGGAGGACAAAGCGTACGGGTCATGTGAGACTTACCATTAGTTGAAAGTTTTGTCGAAGTGGCACATAAAGACATACAATGTTGAACAGGGAGGTTATCGACAACAGACATGAAACTTTAACTTTATTATAATACTTTTATTTCAATAACATATTAATTGTTAAGGTAATGTGAATCTTAAAGGTTAAATTAAATTTGAAATCAAAATATACGAACGATGCGGTACGCGCTCTTCCACTGAGCCATCCGTTCAAACGACGTATGGTTCATAAATCTTGGTATCTCTGGACCTGGACTCTCAAATCATGGCTTCTGATATGCAATTATTGGGGTAGAGCAGGGTATCAGCTCTAAAGTAGATCCTGTAGATGAAGCCACAACCTGGCAGTTGAACAAGACATACCAAGATTTATGAACCATAACGTCGCTAGAAGGGTTGGCTAAGTGGAAGAGCTGAAAGAGTTGGAAGAGCGCTTGACCGGAACCCGACAGGTCGCGGGTTCGAATCTCACATCGATCATAAATTTTGGTTACAAATTTAATTCTATTAACCCAAGAAGTGAGGGATATCACTTTAAAAATAGAAAATTGGTTTATATTAATGGTTGTAAAAGACAGAACATCGTCATTAATTATTATAATTTATATCACAGTTATGATAAACTCGTGTTTAGTAAAGCTAGTGTTACAATGGCTCAGACACGTCAACTCAGACTTAAACCAAACATCATCAATCAAAGAGCTACACAAATCCGACGCGATACCAAAATGAGAAATAAATTTAATTTGTAACACGAACTCTCTCAGCTGTTGAAGGACCAACAAACATATTATAAATGTAATTACTTCAGTAATAATAATTACTGAACTAACGATTTACGATACAAAACTAAAGAAATAGTTAAAGTTACTTGAAGTTAGAAAAGTCTGTATTTAGAATTCTTATCCAAGTAATACTCACCTAACTACCAGTGGAAGACTCCTTTGCACCGGATGCCGGCTAGATTATGGGTATCACAACGGCGCCTATTTCTGCCGTGAAACAGTAATGTGTAAGCATTACTGTGTTTCGGTCTGAAGGGCGCCGTAGCTCTTGAAATTACTGAGCAAATGAGACTTAACATCTTATGTCTCAAGGTAGCGAGTAGTGCAGTCGTAGAGCTGCTCAGAATTTTTGGGTTTTTCAATAATCCTGAGTGGCACTGCGTTGTTGGTAGGGCGTATCAATTACCATCACCTGAACGGCCTGCTCGTCTCGTCCCTTATTGGAACGAAGTTCCTTACGGCAGGCTTGGCTCCTCCAAGGGATAGGGATAGGGATTTTGCTGCGGGACCGAACTGAAAAAAATGTGATAGTAAAACCGTAAGAAAAAGTCCGTGGGATAAAATCGTTAAATGAGACGTGCGCAGGCGCGACAGTCATATACACAAGCGAGTAGTGTATATTTTGTAATTTTATTTCTATTTCTATGTAATTTTATGTTGTCAAACAAAAATAAAGAGACATTTATTTTGTTATTTTAATCATAATTTTGATTACGTTTTTTTTTTATTTTACGTAATTTATTATTTCCTAAGATACTGAATTTCCTAAATACTTTCCTGTACTTAAATAAAAACTAATCTGCAAAATTTAAGAGAAAAATCAAGAAAACCTACATAAAATTGAACACGATTTTTTTTTTACAAATTCGAAAGGAACTTCGCTCCTACCTGGTGTCCCACGACACCACATCTTTTTTTCATAAAAAAACATGCTATCTAAACCGTTAAAAACTAGGTCTTTATGTATAAACATAGAAATAGAAAGCATTCAAGTGTTAGATATTATATTGATAACCATGTCCTACTGGCAATTGATGTTACTGAGTCTAGAATTCGCAAAGCTCATTTTTGTGATGTTTTGTGATCCAGATCATAATTTTTCAGAAGATAGTTTTGAAGTGAAAACTTCTTTAGCAGCGTTGAGTACTTCTTGGGATGGGCTTAAAATGTTAAACTCGCTTCGGGATACGTGACCTAATCGAAAATTCTTAAGACAGTCGTAATAAGGAAGAAAAATGAATTTTCTGAGTGATAAACTTTTAAAGTAAAATAAATTGTAATAGTTCAGAAGTGTTAATTTTTAAATGTAATATATAAATTGTAATTGCTGTGTTCACTAGCGCAATTAATGAATATTGTATTTAACCACATAAATGCTAGTACTTTTTTACTGATAAATAAAGCAATTGCAATAAATATTCAAAAATGCTCGACGTTAATGTTGAAGTTAACACTTCTGCCGGCACTCCTGGAGTGCAACCCGTTATTTTTTCTTAAAAGCAATCCCTTTTTCAAAACTGTCGTGATGTAGGTGATTTATTGAGATTTACTGACTTAAGAATTAAAGCTACAAATAGGGCTTTCTGCAATTCCACAGCTAGTTCTGACATCCTTATGTTTTTAAGGCACTGGTAGCAACGAGATTTTTTATGGAGAAATCAATCAAAAAATGTATATTTCACAGTTATCAATGTGTCTCATAGAGAAGACAGTTACTCGTCAACTAGCCTTGCCTAATGCATGATTTCATTAAACTTCCAATAAATGTAAGAAAAACAAGAACGAATTCGAAAGCCTTGATTGTAAACTAAAGAACTTGGATTGAAAAATATTGTAGGGGCAATCAATTGTACCCAAATTAAAATTACCAAACTTTAAAATATTAGGGGTTAAAGTATGAAGTTGCCGACTTGTACTGATTTTTTTTTTAATTTAACATTTTTATTTAATCAAAATAATTACCATCATTATCAATACATGGCTGCCATCTAATAGGAAGGTCATAGGAGACCACCAAACACTTAACATTACCGTTTTTTTGGTAAGCTTTTCTTTGTGTTGCGGCGTTTGACCTGGGGTCAGCCATTGCATTTTTCGGTTACGGCTATCGTAAAAAATCCACTTTTAATCGCATTTCATAATTCGATCCGATATTCCTTCATTCCTGTATCGATTTAACAAAGCAACACAAGTTTTAACATTTTCTGCAGATCAGTCAATTCATGAGGCACCCATTATTCATATTTTTTTATTTTATGGATTTGACGGAAATGAGGCAATATTATTGGTATGGTATGACCATGCCGCTAATTTCTGGGTATTTTGGCTCGGGTCGGCTTCCGCCATCACTATCAATTCATTGTTATTCACCTGTGTGGTCTTCAAATCTATCTATCCATCACGAAAGCGTTTAAATTAAATCGCACGCTACGAATCTGTAGTTTTTGAGTTTATCGCGAACAGACAGACGCGGCGGAGGAGTTTTTTTATTTTTGTTATGAGTATGGGATTTAGATGAACTTAAATCCTAGGATCTATAATTGCTATCCCTGCTTGCGCTAGCTCGCCTGCCCTCGACTTCTTATGTCTAAAAATTAATCTGTGGAAAAATCGAGGCTACTGACCCTAGTATCCTCAGAGGATCCAGGCAGGGCAAGTCCTCTGCATTTGGATTGGCTTGCGTGCCGTGTAACGTGTACATCGCTCTCAACATTTTTAATTCGATTTAAGTGGCTAGAGTCAAAGATTTTGCTTGAATTGTGTCTAAAGTGAAGTTCAATGCAAAAATCGTGGATAAATCTCAGTTTTTAAAATAATTAATGTTCGCAAGTGAATAAATAATAGCGAGGGTACTTCTAAATTGTACGTTTCGTTATTGATACTAAACACTATTGTGTACATACACGTCTTCTGACAATAATTTGACAATTGAATTTTTCATTCCGACATCCAAGTCACGGTTAGCTCAATCGTTTAGTTGTAACACTTTGATACCCGGAGTACGGCGACCGAGCCACCGGAATCTTGAATTTTTTTTTGTTTTTTATTCTATTTTCTTTTTCATTTCATTTATTTGAGCAACTTTACTAGCAGTATGGATAGATCAAATATAACTATTCGAAAGAAGAACCCCGTCGGAAATGATTCCCAAGGCACGGATGACACCTACTTCGAAACTAATGATACGAATCAACTTTCTCGCGAAGTTTATCTTTTAAGGCAAGAAGTCACTGAGTTAAAGGATCGTCTTGACAAGGTTGTGTCTGTATTAGCAACTCTTGGAAACAAGCTTGATGTGTACACCTCGCGAATAATAGACAATAGTATCGCAAACATAAATTTTGCACGACAGAATTTTGTCAGTGTTACTGAGCAGCCACAATGTGAGCCTAGGTTGCTGCCACGGTTATTCACACTGCAAATCTTAAAAAGAACAGGAAACGTCGCGAATCTTATCATGCTTGCAGCAAAGTTCAGCATTTGCCACCAAAACCTTCTCATTGTCCATCGACCAATAAGGCTAATGCAAAAGTATCGCAACCAGCAGTATATGACTCGAATGTTCCAGCGGCTTCCTGTAACGACCCTGATGATGACCAGTGGATAGAAGTTGTAAGGAAAAGTCGTCGACCAGCTTTGTTATGCGGTACTGCCGGTCCAGCTAGTACAAATCTCAAAGCAGTGGAGCCTCGTAAATACATGCACTTGGGGAACATGGAGTCGTGTGTTGAAGATGTAAGAGAGTATCTTCGTGAGCTTTGCCCCACCGGTACTTGTACAGTACAGGAATTGAACCCAAGAGGAGATTATAAGTCCTACAAGATTGGTATACCTGTGGCAGCTTATGAGGTATGCTTATTAGCTGAAGCCTGGCCCATAAACGCTAGAATTAAGGCTTGGGTTACCCACCAGAAGGCAACAATCAATGACGCTACCAAGGTTCCTGTTACTAGAGGCAAGAAACAGCCCTTTCGTTCAGCGTAGTCATCATAAAACCGTTAAAATCTTCTATCAGAACGTCCGCGGTCTGAAAACGAAATTGCGAATTTGGCGGAATAATTTAGCAATGAATGATTGTGATATTGTAGCTGCTACGGAAATATTTCTTGATGGCTCTGTGGAGACTTCTGAGCTTGAATGTGCAAATTGGAGTATTCTACGCAGAGATAGAGACACGCCATGTGGTGGTGTGGCGCTTGCTGCCCGTTCCCCTGTCATATTGAGCAGATGCCATGAACTGGAGACCGACAATGGTGAGGATCTCTGGGCATCCTTTTCCCGGCATGGTCATCGGTTCTACGTTTGTGTCGTATACATTAAACCTAGTGCTAGAGACTGTGATTATATGGAGTGGTTTTGTAAGGTGGGGCACACAATTACTGTGTTAAAAGCACCAGTTCTAATATTAGGTGATCTCAATTTAAAAAGTGCATCCGTAAATATTAATAATTATTATTTTTATTTTTTATCATATTGTTATCTGTCTGAGAACAACATTATCAAAAATATGTTTGGAGGTATGCTTGATGTAATTCTGGTTCGAGAGAGCGATGTGTGTGGAGAGGTGCGTGTACGGCTGAAGGTATAGTTTTGCCCGACGCGTATCATCCACCATTAGAGATTGAAGTCAGGTTCGATACATGTCGCCGTTCAGATTTTCTTGAGCCATCTAATATAAATCCTTGCAGGGACTGGAATTTTGGTCGATGCGATTATGAGCTTTTTTCTGCATTAATCGAGGCAAATTCATGGCGTACAGTTCTGCAGGCCCATACTGTGAGAGATGCAGCTGAATCTTTTTATAAATCCGTTTATAACATCTTTGACCAATACATACCTAGGAAACGACGTAAAGCATGCGATAGTAAACGTTACCCCGTTTGGTTTACGAGTGATATTATCCGAGATATCAAGTGTAAGATGAAGTTGCATAGATTATGTTTGCATAGAAATGTTCTAACTCACCAGAAATATACAGAAGATTCTCAGAACTTCGAGCAGATCTTAAAACCCGAATAGAGTCATCCTATTGCGAGTATATTAAGTATTGTTGCGTAGCAACGCTTTGAAGTATATGACGAGCGTTGTCAAACTTCAAGACATTGTTAATTTCAACAGCTCCGTCAGCAATTTTCGTAGCTCAGCGGAAAAGTGTTTACTTTAGACGCTGTAGACCCGGGTTCGATACACCTACCAGTGTATGGGATTTTTTGGGTTTTGTAAAGTTAATGGAAATTTCTAGTAAGTTAAGGATCAAATCGAACAGAAAAAAAGGGATGGAAAATGTGTAAGCAGGATAAAAATAATTAAAAGAATTATCTAGTACAATTTAAATTTAAAGATGGAATGGGGGAATCATTTTGAAAATGGAACAGATCCGGGGGTATATAAGCCGAACTAAGCGTGGCCTACGGCAGTTCTAGTTCTGACTCGAAAGTGTAAAGAAGAAGAAGAAGAAGAAAAGAAGAAGTAGTGGAAAGTGGAAGTGTTCCAAGAAGAAGATAGAAGAGACCTAGTGTTCGGTGCAGTGTGACGCGTTGAAGGTACTGCCGCCCACAAAAGGAACAGCGGCAGACCGGCAAGTGCAAGTTCAGAAAAAGTGAACGCAAATAAAGACTCGTTCCTATAAGCGGAGTATTATTTCCAATCCCTGAACCACTCCCGTGTCAGTATATTGAAGTTAACATCAAAGCCAACCCTCGCGGGTTTTGGCGTCACGTTTGAAGCCTCCGCACCAAAGGTGGATTTGAACCTAGTGTGACTTTTGAGGGGCAAACTTTTCAGGTGTTGCTGCTGCAGATGCTTTCGCCAACTTTTTTTCAAGCACTTTTTTGCCAGATATATCTGTACTCGATACAGATGAAGCTTATGGTTTCGATAGGACGTATGACAGCAATTGTGTAAACATCTTTCATATTACACCTGATGATGTCAGAGGTGGAATCAACAAGTTGAAGCAGAGCAGTTCCGTAGGACCGGATTGTATTCCTCCTGCAGTTCTAAAGCTGGCAAAAAAGAACTTTTGTATGCCACTTTGTCATATTTTCAATCTTGCCTTGGAATCGGGAGAATATCCGTCCCAATGGAAGTTGTCGAGAGTTACCCCAATACCAAAAAGTTCTGATAAATCTAAAGTTGAAGAGTACCGTCCTATTGCAGTGTTGGCTTCGCCCGCAAAGGTAGTTGAAAGCATTATTCACAACTACATTTACGCGCAAATGGACAAATACATTTGTGGCGAACAGCATGGTTTTAGACCGAAAAGATCTGTAGACACTAACTTGTTGTCACTAGTTGATTTTATCTCAGACAAACTAGATCGTGGTTCTCAGGTTGACGTGCTCTACTTTGACTTCCAGAAAGCATTTGACAGGGTCAATAATGACATATTGTTACAAAAACTTAGCGCTATTGGCTTTGCACCGAGACTTCTCCGACTTATCGCAGACTACTTGCGTGACCGTCAAATGTCAGGCTTGGTCTGTTCGAATCCAATCATTACCACACGCGATCTGGGGTTAGTCAGATATCGAAACTGGGGCCTCTTCTATTTCTTTTAATGATAAATGATCTTCCAGATGTGCTTGATAATTATCGGTGTCTCCTTTATACTGATGACCTGAAACTCTTCAAAGAAATCAAATCTGATTCAGATTGCATGGCACTCCAAAATGATGTGCAAGCTGTGTTCCAGTAGAGCTTGAGGAACCGTATGGCATTTAATACGTCCAAATGCTATGCCATGACATTCGGTCGAAAGTGGTGCCCAATAGAGTTTGATTATAAAATTGGTGGTGATTCGATATCTCGACCGGAAACTATCAAAGACCTGGGTGTCACATTCGATCAAAAGTTAACCTTCCATGATCATATTACCACTCTGGCCAAGGAATCCTTTAGAATTTTAGGCTTTGTTTTGAGGAATTCTGGGGATTTCACATCTGAACCAGTCATAAAGCTTTTATTAGGTGCTTTAGTGCGCAGCAAGCTAGAAACAGCTATATGTGTGTGGAATCCGCATGAAAGTACTTATGTACTCCTTCTCGAAAAGGTGCAAAAAGCTATTTGTTAGGTACCTTTACAAACGTACGCATGGATACTACCCCTATATGTATCCCACAAAATTTCTTCTGGGTACATTAGGCTACAACTCCCTCGAGGTTAAGCGAAAACGACAGCAGCTCACAGTTATGTGCAGAGTTCTCAGAGGTGATATAGATGCGCCGAGTTTGCATGTTGAGCTATGTAGAATCTTTGTACCGGAAAATTACTGTTCGAGGCGCAGGCATAGATTGTTCGCGAGTCCGACACATCGTACTGTGGCTCGCACCAACTCACCTATACCGAGGTCTCTCTCTGCTCTCAACGCTCTTCTCGAAGCCAACCCTGCTTGTGATTTATTTGCGGATGGATGGCAGACGATTTTAACAGAGTGCTTGCGTTTTTGTGACAAGAATGGATGAACGGTAGTTGGATGTTAATTAATTGATAGTTATTTACAGTAAACTTTGTATTTATTAACTATTATTTGTGTAATATGTTTAGTTTGTAATTAATTCTTATTTTAATATTGTAATTGGCTTACCCCGTTTTATTAAAGTATAAATAAATAAAATAAATAAATAAATAAAAATTGAGTGAGAGTGAGTCTTAAGACACGCCAGCCTGATTCTGGCAATGGCCTCGCATTCTAGAAAGATGTGTATGGGGTATTCAGCGGCTTCGCAGCAGCATCTGCACGGGTTTGATTCACTGAGACCCATTCTGGTTAGGTGCCCTTTCAGCTTCTCAGGCGGAGGATTTTTTATTTCACCTTTTGATCTTGAGGTCCACAAATGAGGAACCCTGTGTGTATAAGTCGATACATAAAGCTGTAACCTAAGCAATATATTATTTTCGCTACATTTTGCTACGTCAGAATATTTCCCAATTATGAAGTCCATTTATCATTATGTCTTATTATTGCGTGCTGTTTTAACCTTCAGTTCCTATGAATATTATAAATCATTTTTACACTTTCTTTTACATTTTACTTGATTAATATTAATATTTTTCTTTATTATTATTATTCATTATTACTTTACTGTATAAAGGCTTATCATTTAATTAGTGTTATTTACTTATCTGGGCGTTTGACGTTAGATAATTAATACGTCTAGATAGTGTCTCATTACTGTTAGACAACAGATAAAAACAGGCCATGAATATTAGTTTAGTGTGCGTGACAAGCAACGTCTTACACTTGCGATTTGTATGACGCTTTATGTTAGTGTGCGTGAATTGCTCAAAATATTTATTTATTTAATAGGTACACACAACAGAATTACAACAAATACATAATTAACAAAAAAACTATCAGCGAAATTGCCCTGTGCTTCCACGGGGCGTAAAAAGAATGGGGTAGTCCCAGGCCCAAGGTTGTCGTAAGAGGCGACTACGGGCGTATTGAAAGTGGGAGAGTCACGCTACCGTCTTTTGACGTCAGCACAATCGGGCCAGACTCGTCCGGGTTACTTACCACACTCGCACTGAATCCCGGCGTGAAGTAGCGGCTTAACGCCGCTATGTTTCGCATGGGTTAGTGTCGAGGACCGGAGGCCATTCCCCCCCCCCCCCTTCCCCCCAACAAAATATGAGTGCGGTATAATAATAATAATAATAAATAATAAATTGTTTATTTCTTTAACAAAAAGTACTTAAAAACTAGGGGCAGGTGTTTCCCGTTAAGCTTATCGCCTGTGTTGGGAGTCACCGCTCTTTAACCTTTATTTATAACAAACAAAATTACATTATACTTAAGAGTTATTCATACATGTAAAAGTTAACTAATAAAAATATAATTTTGACCTTTTTTTTTACAATGCAAATTACACAAATGAAATAATATGTACTGTAAAACTATTTATGAAAGTTCTACCATTATACGTTACTTTACTACTATATATAAAATAGACATGATCAGAGAAAGGGGAAAGAAGGGAAATGAGTGTTTAGTGTGCAAGTGTGTGTGTGTGTGTGTGCGTGTGTGCGCGTGTGTGTGTGTATTTATATAAATATACTTGTAGCATACACAACTAGCTACTCAGCAACTATTCTACCCAGTCATAGGATTTGGGTTCTAACCAGTTAGATGTAAGTTTTTTACATTCATATACGTTTTTTGAATATATCTGTAATTCTTTATTTATTAAATTATATAATTTGGCAGAGCGCTTATTGAACTGTCTATCAGCAAAAGTTGAGTTTGACTTAGGAACTACTGCCACAATGTCTTTTCTTCTTTTTTGCAGGATTTTAGGGTCATAAGCGGGGGATTTATGCTTTCTTGTAATAGTGTTTGTAATATATAGTTTTCTAATTGTTGGTATTTTAGTTTCTTTATATAAGCTATCCGTGGGAAATCTGCGTTTTTAAAGTACATTGTTTTAATAAGATTACGTTGTGTTCGTTCAAGTTCAAGGAATTTTGTTTTAGTGGCCCCACCCCAGATCGTTATACAATACGTTAGTACAGTTTGTACCAACGATGTATAGATCTCTTTCAGGGGATCTTTGTCTTCCAATTTGGGGCCAGCCGGCAGCCTCGGTACTACGTATCTTAATGATTTAAAAATCCAGGTTAGTTTTCTCAACCTCTGGATTATGTAGTCTATTTGTGGATGCCAAGAAAGTCTCTGATCCAATATGATACCGAGATATTTAGTTTGAAAAACTTTCTGAATATTTGGGCAGTTACAATGTACGATATTAACGCAGTCGTGAATTTGTATTTTGAATTCTCTAGCCGCTTGGGCATCGTTATATAAACTGTAGCACATGTAGTTGGTCTTATCTGCATTTAGAGTAAGTAGGTTCATATTTAACCAAGTGTAAATTTCACGCAAACCCACTTCAGTATATTTCCTTACAATGTCCCACGAGTCACCAGTGAATACTATCGCAGTGTCATCGGCATACGAGAAGATGTTTGCATTCTTGAGCTTCATATCACATAAGTCATTTATATATATTAAAAATAGGGTTGGGCCAAGAACGCTGCCCTGTGGTACGCCGTATGATACTGACTCGTATTCGCTGGTGCAGTCACCTAGTTTTACTTTTTGCTTACGTTCAGAAAGATACTGACTGAATAGACGTAGCTGTGTTCCTCTAATACCAATAGCTTCTAGTTTATGTATAAGAATGGGGAGAGAGACGATGTCAAAAGCTTTCTTGAGATCTAGAAAAACTGAAATACATTATTTATGTTTGTCAACTTTCTCAACTACTAGTGAGGAAAGTGCGCATACTGCATCTTCAGTTGACCTACCTCGTCGAAAACCATATTGATGTTCTGACAGTATAATGAATTTATCTAGATAGTTTAGAAGTCTTTTATTTATGAGCTTTTCTAAAATTTTGGATAAAACAGGCAATCCAACAGAAATTACCCCAGGAGGGTACCGATTCTAGTAGAGCCGGAAAATCCCTCCCCGAGCATTCGCGCTCGGGCTACGTCAGTTAAAGCAGCATCTGATTGCAAAAAACAGGCGTATCGAACTTGGGTTGCGGCGCTGGGCACAAAGGATCCGAACTGCAAAGTTCTTAAGAGGAAATAAAACCGTGCCTCCAGATTTTTTAAGCGGCAAATTGCCCGTGCGAAGTCAAAGCACGTCGCCAAAATCGGCGAGTAGCTTTCCAGTTACCCGACCGGAACATGCAAGTTCTGGTCGTTGTCGAAAGCTGCTCTTGGTAACTTCAACCAGCCGTCCATGCCGCCGTTGCACATGAGGAATGACACCCTGGCCCATACGGCAAAAGAGAAAGCCGATCTCCTATGCGCTCTTTTCGCCTCCAACTCGACTCTTGACGACAACGGAAAAACACCGCCGACCATCCCGCAGTGTCAGAGCTCTATGCCTGAAGTGTAGTTCAGACAGAAAACTGTTAGGCGAGCTCTGTTCTCGTTGGACGTCAGGAAGGAGAGCGGGCCTGATGGCATTTCTCCAATAGTGCTTAGAACGTGTGCCCCTGAGTTGACGCCGGTGCTAACGCGTTTATTTCAGCACTCGTATTCCAAAGGCGTAGTCCCTGACTCATGGAAGTTAGCCCTTGTCCAACCGATCCAAAGAAAAGGAGACAGTTTGGATCCGGCAAACTACAGGCCTATTGCTATTACCTCCCTGCTCTGCAAAATCATGGAGAGCATAATTAGCCGCCAGCTTTTAGGTATACCTAGAGGGTCACCAGTTGATCAACGACCGACAATACGGGTTTTGCCATGATCGGTCGGCAGGTGATCTTCTGGTATACCTATCACATACGTGGGCGGCGGCTATTGAAAGCAAGGAGGAAGGCCTGGCAGTTAGCCTGGATATAGCGAAGGCCTTTGATCGTGTATGACACAAGGCGCTCCTTTCAAAACTTCCATCATTTGGGCTTCCCGAGAGCTTATGCAAGTGGACCTCCAGCTTCCTCACTGGACGTAGCATACAAGTCGTTGTCGATGGTTTTTGCTCGAATCCCAAGCCCGTGAACGCTGGAGTACCCCAAGGCTGTGTGCTATCTCCCACGCTGTTTCTTCTGCATATCAGTGATATGTTGGACACCTCCAACATACATTGCTATGCAGACGACAGCACTGGTGATGCCGTATACACGGGCCATGAAAGTCTCTCTCGGGAAAATGTCGACCAGTGCCGGGAGAAACTTGTGTCTTCTATCGAGTCCTCTCCCGAGAAGGTCACGGAATGGGGTAAATTAAACCTTGTCCAATTCAACCCCCAGAAAACTCAAGTTTGCGCGTTTACCACAAAAAAATCCCCATTTGCCGTACCACCGCTCTTCGATAATATTTCCCTTAAAGCCTCACCTAGTATCGGAATACTGGGTCTCGAAATCTCGAGCGATTGCCAATTCCGTGGCTATCTGGAGGGCAAAGCCAAATTGGCTTCGAAGAAGTTGGGCGTCATGAATAGAGCACGGCAATACTTCAAGCCGGCCCATATTTTAGCGCTCTACAAAGTGCACGTCCAGCCGCACATGGAGTATTGCTGTCATCTCTGGCCTGGTGCACCCCAGTATCAGCTCGATTCATTTGACCGCGTGCAACGCAGAGCAGCTCGAATTGTCGGGGACCCAGTGCTCTGTGAACGGCTAGATCACTTGGCGTTGCGTAGAGACGTCGCTTTATTGTGTGTCTTCTAATGCATTTATCACGGGGAGTGTTCCGAAGAGCTGTTTAACCTGATTCCTGCCATCGAATTCCACCTTCGCACGACAGGCCACAAGTTAGGATATCATCCCCACCATCTGGATGTGTGGCGGTCCTCCACAGTGCGGTTTTCTAGGAGCTTTCTTCCACGTACCACAAAGCTGTGGAATGAGCTTCCTTGTGCGGTGTTTCCGGGACGATACGACATGGGTACCTTCAAAAAAAGCGCGTACACCTTCCTTAAAGGCCGGCAACGCTCTTGTGATTCCTCTGGTGTTGCAAGAGAATGTGGGCGGCGGTGATCACTTAACACCAGGTGACCCGTACGCTCGTTTGTCCCCCTATTCCATTAAAAAAAAGAAATACATGATAGGCTGCAACTCCACGAGGGTGTGTACACAGCATGTTTATCAGAAATGAATAACTGAGAATATACAATAACAATAGCGATTTTATGACTAGCTTTAGGTAATGTGCTATTATAAAAGAAAAAGGGTAAATATATATCGGGACATACTAGACGTGAATAATTACGGAATGGGTATATTAAGATTTATTATAAATAATTTAAACTATTTAAGAAATTTATATAAAGTAGATTTCCTTTTACAAACAGATGAACTGTGGATGTCAGGTACTTCACTATTTTCGAGTAGTAGGGCATTGGTATTGACGACAAATTATATAGATAGGGTTATGGAAGGACACGTTATTATCACAGAATGAAATGCTTTTCATGTCTTGAAGAACGATTGGGAACTCTTAGACAATGCTAGGAGTTTCATGGACCGAGTTCCGCAACAACGTCTCCATTCTCCAAGAACTTAGCATAAAACAACACCTTTCGGTGGTAATACAGAGTCGCATTCTTATGTTCTTCGGACAAGTCTTTCGGCGCGAGAGTGAGTGCATTGAGTGCCTTGTCGTTCATGGCAAAGTGGAGAGCACCAGAGGGTGGGGACGGTCACCCATGCGATAGACCGACTAAACTAAGTCCGCTGTGACCGGTCCATTGAATGAGTGCACCAGACTGTCGGCCAGCAGGTAAAAGTGGCAAAGTCTCGTGGGGTGAATCACATCTCCCCAAGAGATTTCACTTCGTGATGACCACGACCGCTCTGTCAAGAGTGTAACGACGAAGAAGAAGGAGATGAATGTAGACAGAAACTAGAGGTTAGTTATAAATTCTATTTTTATCGACGTTTTCACAATTGTCCTAGTCTATCTAGATGTGTAAATAATCTAAGTTTTTGTTTTAAAACTAAGTAATGTTTGATTTTGTTTGAAAGGAGTGGAGAGTAATTGTCAAAGTTGTTGAGGTTTTAAGGCATACAGTTGCCTTAGAGGTTGCATTTGCTGCAGAGAGATGGGTTGTACAGTCAGTGATCATTATTAGGTCAAGAATATTTTACAATTTTTGAAATTTTCACTTGCACACTTAAAATTTTCAGTGAAAAATTTTTTTTTTATATAAAGTGCGTATTTCAATTGTTAACTGGGCTCAAAACTTAAAACATTGTATGACGAATGGATTGTGAATAGGTTGAATTTTTTAATTGTTGTCATATTATTAGTGTGAAAACTAATGGACATGACAAAAATACATGTTTTACCGAAAAGAAAAAAGATATTTATTCGTTGTTAAATTATTTATGATAAGACCAGTAAAATAGCTGGTTTGTTCTGCCACCTGAGATAATGTTATTATTTATTTTTGTAATTGACATAGATGACATGAATTTAATCTTATTTCGCATCTTCTAATTCAGACACAATAATAAAAACATTTATTTTCCACTTATACCTCAGAAGAGATACTCAATGAGAAGGAAATTTCCAATAAAACTTCCCGTCTCGCGGAACTCTTGCCGGAACCTCTTTTATTGTGGCCATTTAAGTTCAATTAATGATAAAAACAATATAATTTTTTTCGATATAATCTTTATAAAACTTATAAGTATTTATATATACAATTTACGAATAAAGGATGCCGTAAGGCTTTTACGCTATTGGTAAAAGAGTGTTCTACATAACATTTCTTTTAGGTAACAAAAAATAATTTTAAAATTAAAATTAATTTTATTTGACAATGAATTAACCACCGGACATTACATAAAAATGCTAAATTCTATCCACATCAGGTTGACGTCGCGCATTCTACCAAAATTCGTTTTTCGAGAAATTTCTTGCTTTGCACATTTACTTTGTGGAATCAATTACCGACTGCAGTTATCCCGAATCGATATGACTTAGGGATCTTTAATACTAGAGCATACACCCAGCTTAATGCCAGCAACACCGGGGGTCAAGAAATAAGCTCTTGACTTGGTGTTGTGGATTTCCATAGGCGGTTGCTTCAACACTTCTGACTCTTATAATAAGAAAAACTTGAAAGCACCGAGTTATGTTCGGACGATCATAAAAGGTCTTTTGAAAAATTATTATTTATTACACAAATAACTAATTACAATAATATTAGAATATGTGTTACTTAATACAAGACTGGAGCGAAAGTGTACAATAAAAATATTAATTAATTTGAGACAATCGAAGAAGAGCGTCAGCGCGCCATTCATTCTCTGCAACTCAGCTCTTTCACACCGATGGGGCCCCGGTAACGACCGTTGAAAAAAAAAATTATAAGCCAATTTATCGTGTTATCTTTTTAAGTATATCTTAATATATATAATTCTCATGTTAGGGTGTTTGTTGCCAAACTCCTCCGAAACCGATTTGTATGAAATTTTTGAGCATATCAGGTAGGTCTGAGAATCGGCAAACATCTAATTTTATGCCCCAAAATATTTTTTTCCAATTATTTTTATTAACTTTCTTTGCAATAAAATGTTTGCTGTGTCATTATATAACATAAGAAGTCAAAAAATTAAAGTAACGCCTATCAATAAATTTTTTTTAGGAACACAATGGAATAAAACGGAGAATTATGAATATCCTACTTTGCATTCTTTTTACAGTGATAGAAATTTATGAGGTATTTGAATGAATATTGTATACAATTTGAATAATTTATACATCTAGATTAGAGTCTCTTGCAGTTAGTAAACCGATAAAAACAGGCCAGGAATATTAGTTGTGTGTGACAAGCTACGTCTTACACTCGCCATTTGTATGACACTTTGTGCGTGAATTGCTTAAAATGGACGTTAGTTCTAAAGTCTATTTCTTTCAACGTTTTCACAGCTTTCATAGTCTATCTAGACATAAATAAATGATTTAAAGTATTCAACAATTTTCAGGTGTTTCTCCCAATTTAAAATAGAAGCAATGGTACAAATGGTCGTCAGTATTCATTTATTCAAAAGGTTTTGCTAGCAAAAGTGAGCGAGAGAAAAATAAAAGTTTTTCCTAAAGTCAAATGGAATAAGGAAGCACGGAGTTTGGGTGTCGATGTTTTTAACAAAGCGTCAGAAGTAATTGTTAAATTGGGGACTGTACCAAAGTATTTTTTTATGACAATAAGAGACGAGACGAGCAGGACGTTAAGCTGATGGTAATTGATACGCCCTGCCTAATATAATTCAGTGCCGCTCAGGATTCTTGAAAAACCCAAAAATTCTGAGCGCCATTAAGACACATTGAGACAAAAGATGTTAAGCCTCATTTGCCCAGTAATTTCACTAGCTACGGCGCCCATTAGACCGAAACACAGTAATGCTTGCACATTACTGCTTCACGGCACAAATAGGCGCCGCTGTGGTACTCATAATCTAGCCGGCATTCTGTGCAAAGGAGTAAACCACTGGTAAAAAAAGTAAAAGTCTGATTTCTAGTTCTTTGTCTAAAACAAAACATTTTTTGCCTGTACTATGGGTACAAGATAACGATATATTTAATACAATATACTCACTTAAACATAATTAAATACATATAAACATGCATGACTCAGAAACCTACCGGGATTCGAACCCGGGACCTCTAGCTCAGTGGGCAGGGTCACAAACCACTGGGCTATGTGAATGTCAATTTTATTATTATGTTAATTAATATTTTATTGCTACTGACTAGCAGACATAATTCAGCCTAATTATTGAATTTTGTTGTGTATTTAATTACTTATACCATTTATTATATTACATTAATTTGCATTTCTAGTTAAACTTGGTGAAACATATGAAACTGTAAGATTGTACCACCGTAACATACCAAGTTTATACACAAATAAAGAATTTGAATGATTAATTGATTCATCTTCAATTCCTCGTATCCGGATCAATATTAGCAAATAATGCACGTATTTTCCAAGTTATCGTAGTCAGCATATGTAGAGTACTTAATATAATCTGTGTACGCTTAAATGACAATATCTGCGTGAGCGAGTCTTACTTGATGTCTGTTCCTTGAACCGTTGCAATCTATAATCAGATTAGTTATTGATTTATTAAAGCCTCTATTATCTAGTACTGTTTATTCAACACATACATTTTTAATGGTACAAACTTTAGTTTTACATTCAATATAAACCAAAGAGGATGTAAATACTACGTAATCAGAGGCAGGACTGCCTAAGTAAAAATTGAAATTTAGTTTAGTATGAAACGTGCATTGATTTAAGTTTGAAAATAGTAGTAATTACATTAAGGCGATTGGAGGCGATGTATAATTGGGCGAAGTTTGAAAGAAAACAGTTGCTTAAAACAAGTTTCATACAATCGAGTTAAATGCTTTTTTCTAAGAAACTTTCGCTAGGCTGATACTAACAATCGATGTACCCTAAAGTCTTTCAATAATAAATAAAAACATAAATTTACTAAGCAAATTCTACCTTAGTAAAATAAAATGAATAAACTTATAATAAAATAAAATTTATTATTAATTTTATCAGTTTTCATATTGTAATATGTATATGTTTAACTTCCGATGCAAACATATAGTATCTTCTACAAAAATTATTTTTTGTAACAATAATAATTTTTTTGGTTCTATGAAAACAAACACGATACATAATTTAAAAAAAAAGTAAGAAAATCTTAAAAGTTTACTTTACACATAGATAAATAAATATAATAATACTTGACAGCACAAGAAATGTCCAAATTATATGAAAAAAACCTTTTATTATAGACTGACTTACGGCTATTCCCAATATTCAGTCTATCTTTTACTTGAGATAAAAATCGTAAGTATCGTTGACTTTTCCGTCAGATTAAACTTATCGACGCGGACGGTAACTCACTTTATCCGTCAATGGGACGACGTATAGCTTACCAGCTTAGAAATTTGTATGGAAATTACAATTCACGCAACCCAATATAAGGCGATAAGAATAACTTATCAGGTCTATTAGGACAGCTTCAGATTATTGACAGCTAATTACTGACAGTAGAAGGTAATAATTTATCTCTATCTGTAGATAGTATATTGGGAACGGCCGTTAATGATTTAGATGATTTATACGCCTAGTTAATTGACACCTGTGAAAACGTCGAAAAAAATTGAGTTTAGAACTAACTTCTATTTTGTGCAATTCACGCACACTATGTCATACAAATCACGAGTGAAATACGTAGCTTGTCACGCACACTAAACTAATATTCCTGGCCTGTTTATATCGGTTGTCTAACAGCATGAGACTCTATCTAGACGTATATTAAATAATCTAAGCTTAATGATTATTAAAATTTTATAAATATCTTTGGCTTGGATTGTGTGACTTTTTTGTTGCATTAATGATTTGACTAGTAATTAAATAAATAACAAGGTATTTTTTTAAATAACTATATTAATAATTCAAAGTTCATGATGAAGAAACTCAATTTTTAAGATGATTAAGAAATATTTTAAGCTATTAAATATTCTAGAACAAGCAATAATTGTTAACTTGGTATTCTGTACTGTTTCATTTTAAAACAGCAAATTTGTATTTTTTCATTGTGATTTAAATGCATATTATTATGTAAGTTCTTAATTTAACAATTTCTTGAAATAGCACACCAAAACAGAATATAAACATGGGTCGAAATAATCTTACATAAAAAAGTGAGAATAAATCGTCCCATTGCTGAAGAAATACTACAGGGATCCTGAGAGCAATAAAACCTTTAACCGTCCATTTATTTCAAGTTTCGTGCAATTTGTAAGTCACATTCAGTCCGACAATTCAAATAAGTTGGTCATTTATTCTTGACATAAAATATAAAATATGTTCAAGTTAAAAAAAAACCAACACTTTACGTAAAATAAACCTCGTAAGTTAATAATTTCTTTTTTAATTATTTTACGTGAATACGGATGAAGCAGTTGGTTATTTTTATAATATCTTACAACGTCTAGTTAAAGACTACGTACCTCAAAAAAAGGTTTATAAGGACAATAAGTTTCCAACCTAGTACTCTCGAATTTTAATGAAAGTTATTAGAGAAAAATTAAGGGCTCATTCAAGATCGAAAAAATATAACAACCCCCGCGATTTCCAGGAGTTTAAACTATTGGGTAAGCGCGTCAGTAGATTACAAACTGAATTTTACAATAAATATATAAAATATTTTGAAGATAATATAAAAGTAGCCCCAAAATACTTTTGGAGCTTCATAAAATTTTAATGAATATTTTCACTCCGTTTTCGTACCAGCGAGTAACTCCTTTAGTGCAACTATCCCATACAATGTTGGTTATCACGTAGACTCTCCCGCAAATGTGTCTGATATCTATATTACCTTAGAATCCATTCAAAAACACCTAAAACATGTTGATGTAACAAAAAGCGCGGGTGCTGACGGAATACATCCTCTCTTTATATCTGAACTTTCGAAAGAATTATCTACACCTACATTTATAATTTTTAAAAAATCATTATCAGAAGGATGTTTTCTTTCAATTTGGAAAAAGGCTTTTATTACTCCCATCAATAAAGGAGGTGATAAGCACGATATACGACAGTATAGGCCAATCTCCAAATTATGTATATTAAGTAAAATATTGGAAAAAATTGTAACGAACGAGTTGTCGGCGTTGTTCTCCCAACAAATATCACAAGAGCAACATGGCTTCTACCGGGGAAGAAGTGTTGATACCAATCTTGTATTCTATACAGATTATATCCTTAATGCTATGGATTCAGGATATCAAGTTGATGCGGTGTATACGGATTTCTCCAAAGCTTTCGATAAATTAAACCATACCACGCTAATTTATAAATTGTCGAAATTCGGTATACACGGTGACTTACTTCGTTGGTTGATTTCTTATATTTCCAATCGTAGCCAAGCTGTTGCACTAAAGGGTTATACATCTAGGTACCTTGAAATCTCTTCGGGTATACCACAGGGCTCACATTTAGGGCCTTTTATGTTTATACTGTACGTTAATGATATAGAGAAGAGTTTTAGAAACTCTCATCATTTGCTCTATGCAGATGAAACAAAGATATATAAAATAATCAAATCTCGAGAAGATTGCTACAATCAGACTTACAAAGATTTGAATTATTTTGTGAAAATGACCAACTGTTTATAAATCCTGATAAATGTTATTCAATAACATTTGCCCGGAAACGTAATTTAATTGTTTTTGATTACTTTCTTTCTAGTAAGAAACTACAACGAGTCAACAGTATTAAGGACCTAGGTGTAACCCTTGATTCTCAATTAAACTTTAATCTTCATATCGACAACATATCCTCTAAGGCTTATAAGCAATTAGGAATGGTATTACGTCTGTCGAAACCATTTAGGCAACCAAATACACTCAAAATTCTTTAATACGCTTTCATCCGCAGTATCCTCGAGTTTGCTTGCGTTATTTGGAACCCTCAGTACGAGGTTCATATCGCTCGTATTGAAAGTATACAAAATAAGTTCTTAAGCTCATTGGAATACCGGACTGGGCATATTTTTATCGATTATGCCACTGCGTTACAAAGGCACAGAATATCCCCACTAATAAACAGAAGAAATTATGTCGATCAAATTCTTCTATTTAAAATTATTAACAATAAGCTTGACTCAGCATCCTTGTTAAATCTAATTAAATTTATAACACCGCGAATCTCCTCTCGTTCTAAGATTACATTTTATGTATCACCTTATAAAAGCAATTATGCAGGAAATACATTTGTGAGGCGCTCTTGTAGTTTGTACAATAAACATCTTACTGAAATTGTTATATTTTCATTAAATATACAAAAATATAAGAAAAGTAGTAGGTGATATTATTCTCAATTTAAAAAATTAATAACTCTAAATAATAAAATCATTGTTGTTATGTCCTGTTCTTAACTATACTCTTATAACTGTTTAAATTTTCGTTTTGTACATTGTAATTTTGTAGTTTTTACTTTTGGTTTAAAATATCTATGTTGTTTGTCGTTTTTTGTTTTATCTTTATTGTCCATTGTAAACATAATTAGTATTTAATTTATGAAACTGTTTTGTCTTCTAGCTTATGTATATTTGTAACTCACTATTGTAAAAGACTGTTTTGTTCCTGAATAAATAAATAAATAAATAAAAGTTAAGTCCAAAAAGAAATTCCCCGTATGGTACTCAAAATCTCTCATTTACTATGTGTTAAGGAAAAGCATAAAAAACATAGAAAATGTATGGAAACTAACATTCCTCGCGACGCATTAGCAATAAGAAGCAGGGATTCATCAAACGCGTAGCTCATAATTTCAGCAACATAGACTGCATAAAAACTCTGTATTTCAGATTAGTTCGCAATGCACTTGAGTTGCAAGTAACACCCTGCTATATCATATACACACAAAGGGTTGAGTCGTTGAAACAATTTAAAAAATTCTCATGCTACGTAGAATCTTGTAAGCACTACGACTAATTGACACTTTAGAGAATTGAAGAAAGCTAACCGATATGCTGCCATTGCAAGCAATCCTAATTGGTAAAATTAATTGTCCCTCCTTATTAGTGAGTTTTCGAACTCGACACACGCACCTTCCGGCTGTACCTAAAACCAATACCCACACTACACACAAAACTCTGTTCTGCAACGTCTGGCGTTCACTTACAATATAGATGTTTTAATTAAGATATGTTTTACTTGTCCAAAGCACAGCAAAAAAATAGAAAGAAGAAATATATATCTACTAATATAGTTATCCATACACACACACATAAACTACATACACCCTCATATACACTACACATTACATACACGCACACACACACACACATGTGACCTTATGTTGTTAAGTTTATATTCTAAGTAGCTTAGCATTGTAATTGTAAATTTGTAAGCTTATTCAGGCTTGTTAAATCATAAATATTACTTCGTTTGTTTAATACCTATATACTGTAATCAATTTTGGCCTTATTCTTGTATTTTATATTTTAATTATTTTATACACAAATTATCACGCTGTAGATTACATGAAAATAAATAAATAAAAACAAACCCATATGAATGATTTTGCAGAAAAATAGTACCATAAACAATTATAATAAGTGTTTTATAAGATAAACGTTTCCAATGTATAATGTAATGAAAAATAAAAAATATTTGCATAAGATATAACATGACTATTTTAGTTACATTTCATACTTACGATAAAGATTCAAGCCTATAATACCAATTGATTAAACCTCATCACCCCAATCTCAAATAAACTAGTATTATTACAATCATTTATTTTTTTAATAATACAATGATTTTATGAAAAAATCCTTTACATATAAAAATAGTGAGCCATAATCTTTTACCGTCGTTGACAACAATTGTTTAACGAACAAGTTTTTGTCGTCGAGTACACTTAAAATGTGATAATGAGTCTTCACAAAGAACTTTGTAGAACTTAACGAAGTCGAAATAAATTAAACTTAATCACGACATTTCTACACTATTACGGAAGTGTTTGTTACTTGATTATACTCTGAATCATCGCAAGAATTGATGCAGTGATATAGATATTATACTTATAAATATTATAATAGTTTCAAAGTTTTGATTTTGTTATGAAATTGTAGAAGAAACGAATAAACTTTACAATAAATGATCGACGCTGTCCAAATTCTTCCTTAAAAAATTCAAACTTAACCTCTGCTATGCAAACACGTCCCGCGCGCCCGCAGTCGCCACCTGCTTTGCTGTTTTGGCGCCCAACCCGGCGCAGCCACAATAACATATTTTACCTAAAACCCCGAACAAGTAAAACATCCATTACATAAATATTGTTGACCAAAGCCGAAACCAATATTTATGAAGGCTATTTTCACGAGCATTCTATACTTTATTTGTAAATCTTTACTGTAGAAATAAATTCATACACTCTACTAGCTGAACCGACAGACGCTGTTCTGTCAATAGAAAAAAAAGTATGTAAATATTCGGGAATTATGTATTCTAAAAGCTTCATTAAAATTGAAACAAAAAAAAAATACAAACCAATTGTAGCTCAAATATTTTCTATATTGAACGATTATTCAATACAGTTTGCGTTCCGATAGTTGTAAGCGTTGAAATAACATGTTCAATTTTCGCGGATTCATCATATTTACAATTTGGCGAAAGCAAGAACAGCGGCGATAAAAATATTATAGTTTTATCTGAAACATGGAAAAAAATATTTATGATTATATTAAATGTTTAACGAAGCTCAGTTTTTAATTGATTAACAAATAATAGATCATTTAGTGTTGAACTGATGTGACTATACTTTGTTTGGGAAGAAAGAGACAACTACAATATTATGTACAGCTATGCAGTTCAAACAGTTTTCATTTAGAAGTTTCGTTTATATTGTTGATAGTAAAAATAGTATCACTTAATTTAAATTAATTAAAACATTAAATATGTAAGGCATAGTTAAATAAATGTTATTTACTAAAAGTTAGTTAGTAAAAGTTAAATATATTTAATTCAGTATTAAGTTTCTTAGTCTTAGATTAAGAATTGGTCTCCGCTGAGCCGAAACTAGATACCGATACGTATTTTATTACGGCTACTATTAGTTGCATGTGAGCGTGGCATCTTGACACTCTTTTTTTTAGAATTTTGTAACATACGCTTATTATTTTACATAGAAAATAAAAAATACTTACTGATGGTATTATGTGATCCCAGTGTCTTTCTTATTTCTTGTAGCATTATTGTAACAATATATTAGTAGGCAACCCGGCATTTTACTGTCTATTTTCAGCAAAGTTTGACAGAACATGGGGCACGTCAACGTCACACAATGTTCGAGACTGGCGCGAGTACGCCCACTTACGGGCGTAGTATTATTTGCCCCACTTTGGATCTAGTTTGAGCGCAGCGGAGACCAAACGTTTATGCAAGTTTTTAGTTTTATTTGTGTTTTGGTTTCACTAAAGTTATAATTTGACACAGACTAACAATAGTCTGTAGTCAGAGGGATCTATGTCATGACAATAGGTATAGGTTATTCGGTACAATACCGTGAAGTGGTTCCTCATTACTAATGCCATGCAATAATTATTTCATGATATCCATTCCGCTTTAGTGTCCAATAATGACGGACCTGGTCTCTGTGTAGGCCATTTTGATGGGATTCCACTCTGCATCGACAGATGTGGGGTTAGCATCGAGTATCGAATAGCGGTTTCGAAACTCCAGTTTAAATTTGTTGCTGATGTCTGGATTATTCAGTTTGCTTACACCAAACCGTCGGCTTGTCTTTGGCGTAGCGTTATTAGTTTGTGATGCCGACACTTTGAGTCGCACTTCTGCAACTACAAGATGGTAGTCACTGTCAATGTCAGCACCTCTTCGATAATGCACATCCAAAAGCGACGTTCTCCATTTAGAGCTAATAGCCAGGTGGTCAATTTGGTTCTTAGTGACACTATCTGATGAGTTCCATGTATATTTATGATGGTCTCCGTGAATAAATAAAGTCCCTCCGATGGTTAGGTCATTGTTCTGACAGAACTCCAAGAAACGCTCTCCGTTCTCGTTGCGTACTCCTAGCCCATATTTGCCCGTGTGTCTTTCAAAACCAACATTGTCTGAACCCACCTTTGCGTTTAAATTTCTCATTACAATGACTATGTCTTGGCTACGGATGTATTTAGTGTAGTGTTTAAGGCGCTATAGAAATCGTCCTTGAGCTCATTTGCACTATTGGTGGGTGCGTATCTGCTGTAGAAACGGGCTATGATTATTCGATCTGAGATTAGTTTCCAGTCTAAGAGGCCTTTTTTCACCACATCTAAAAGTAATAAACCCACCCATGTTCTCGGTTGTCATCTTCGTCCTCCTTTCCAGAGTAGAGTAGCGTGAGTCCTCTTGACGTTCTCAGTTCACCGAATCCATTCTAAATTCCATTCTAAGGCCGAGAATTTGCAGTTCGTATCTTAGCATTTCTGCTTCTGCTTGGGCTAGTCGACTATCGTCACTTAGCATTCGCACATTCCAGCAAGCAATTCGTGTCCATGTTTTCATGCCAATTTCATTTTTCTTTCTTCAGTTTTGCACTATTTCTGTTTCGAAAATCTGTTTGATTTCAGGGAAGTGAGTGATACGCCCTATACCCTAGCGCATTAATGGGGATGCCACCTCGCAGCCAACGGGTAGGCTCGGTTTTGTTCGGGTATCCTCCCTAGTCAGTGGATTCTGTTTTGAAGCGCAGAATATTCGCCTTTTGCCCTGCATCCTCTGCTCATCTGCATCACAATCGACGACGGGCCGGGACGATCGGGGACGTGGATGACTCGGACTGGTATGGGCTATACTTTGTAAATGTTTCGCTACTGACATCGTAGATGGCTTCTTAGAATTTTGTAGGTAATGCTGTAGGTACTCACTTTGAGCGATTCCCACCATGACCATACCATCTTGATGATTGAAGAGTAAAAAACACAACAATAGACGGCTTTCACTCTGAGCATTGTTATAACGTAATAGCAATTCACTATTGGACAGAATTCTGTCACACTTATTTTCAGTTAATCACAAACTTCAGTAAGAAAATAACTTCACAGCTGACTCGTAAATTTCAGCTATCGCACGAGATTACTAAGGTTCTATCATTGCTCATACAAACAGAATATATAAAACACATGCATTGAAAGTCAGATTAATTAAGCATTTGCAATGTTTTAATTCCACAAGCACACCAGACGGGCAAAATAAAACAAAAATTACGTGCCTTTTATATACTGAATCAATTGAAACAGACTTGCGATGTAAGTACTGACGCGGTGTTCTCAAGTATTAGAGAGGGTACTGGCCGCATAATAATTTATTTTTAGAAAATAACAAAATGTTTGCGAAGTGGGAAGGTCAGTGCGCAGAGGAGCTCGAGACCAGACTAATCAGTAAACGGTTTTAAGCGTTTCTCTTTAAGGTCAATATAGAACACGTAGCCATTATCTGTCTTATTTAAAAATACTTCTACCCGTCATGTATTTCTGTGCTGGCAAAGGTAACATAGGCAAAGACAAAACGTTTTAAATTTGGAATTACTTTATTTTTTTTATTTATTTACATATATGTATGTATATTACATGGAGCAATACGTACATAACAGACTCTACGTACTATCACCGCTCTTCGACAACACTTCCCTTAAAGCCTCGCCTCGTATCGGAATACTGGGTCTCGAAATCTCGAGTGATTGCCAATTCCGTGGCCATCTGAAGGGCAAAGCCAAATTGGCTTCGAAGAAGCTGGGCGTCATTAATAGAGCACGGCAATACTTCAAGCCGGCCCACATTCTAGCGCTCTACAAAACGCAGGTCCGGCGACACACGGAGTATTGCTGTCATCTCTTGTCTGGCAAACCCCAGTATCAGCTCGATCCATTTGACCGCGTGCAACGCAGAGCAGCTTGAGTTGTCGGGGACCCGGTGCTCTGTGAACTGCTGGATCACTTGGCGTTGCGTAGAGACGTCGCTTCATTGTGTGTCTTCTACCGCATTTATCACGGGGAGTGTTCCGAAGAGTTGTTTAACCTGATTCCTGCCTCCGGATTCCACCTTCGCACGACACGCCACAAGTGAGGATATCATCCCCACCATCTGGATGTGTGGCGGTCCTCCACAGTGTGGTTTTCAAGGAGCTTTCTTCCACGTACTATAAAGCTGTGGAATGAGCTTCCTTTTGTGGTTTTTCCGGGAAAATGAATATGAGTACCTTCAAAAAAATCACGTACATTTTCCTTAAAGGCCGGCAACGCTCATGTGATTCCTCTGGTGTTGCAAGAGAATGTGGGCGGCGGTGATCACTTAACACCAGGTGACCCGTACACTCGTTTGTCCTCCTATTCCATAAAAAAAAAGAACTGACTGGTATTCTTTTAAATCTAAAAAGAAAACATGAAGTACGGCACGTGGGCTAAGAACGAAACAGGCAAAACTCATCTAGGTGAGATAGAGGTAGAAAGAAGAAGAACAAGATCAAAGACGTCATCAATACTGTACGAGTTAAAGTTAGATAGAGATATTTATTTTAACTTTTAATAATTTTATTGAAGGCTTATTTACTTTTCTTTTTTACAATTTATTCAACATCGTGACGTCATCAATGTATCGCTATGCATGATTATTTAAATCTATAATGATGATTTAAATCGATTGATTCGATATTTCTCGTTTATAAGCGATGTTAATAATTTCAATGAAACTAGTAGTAGTTACTATAAATTCTGATAACAATAGAATTTTGGATGTATAACATCCAATATAAATAATGTAATCAACGAAGCCTTTCATCAGCTCTTAATAATATTTAGACTGCACACATAAATAAGGCGCCAAAAACCTTGAAACTTGTGGAATTTCCGTGAGTCGCTAATACCTCTCTGTTGTAGATACAATTTATAACACAGGCTGTTACGTAGGAGCCAGGGCAGAAGAAGCATTTGCAGCTCTCATCTCCGAGGATATGTAAATTTAAAAACATTTATGTGAATGTGTTAATTTTATTTTTTTATTCTTGCAATAAAATTATTTTATTATTCAATTGCTGGGATTTGTAATTCGCAATGGCAAAGTTTTTAGGAACTGGCGCACGAAGATGATCCTATATAAAAGTCTCGTTGTGAGTATTTTGGAATACGGTAGTACCGTCTGGAGACCACACTACGCTTGCCATTGTCTCAGAATCGAAAGAATTCAGAAGCGTTTTCTTTATCACTTGGCTTTCTCAATTGGGAAATCTAGATCACTCGCAACATACTCTGAAAGATTTACATATTTTAATATACTAACTCTGAAACAACGTAGGGACATATTGGATTTACTTTTCTTATACAAAAGTATTAACAATATTTATGACAACTCCTTTCTGGTGTCTATGTTTAATTTTAGAGTGCCTAGATGCCGACGTAAACATGTGAACTTATTTGAAAAACCATCTCGCAGAACTATTCTGGGGATCAATTCACCTGTGTCGCGATTATGCAAAATTATAAACGATTATAAATGCTTGGACCCATTCAGTGATTCATTGCCAAGGTTTCGCAAAAATGTAAAAAAATGTATTGTAAATAAATAATTTATAAGTATTCTTGATTTGTTTAATACGTTTATCTTGACTTATTTAGTAGATTTTGTTAATTTCTTAATTTCATTACATTATAGAAGGTTGTTTTATAACTTATATTATTTTATGTAACTATTTCACACAATATAATTTAGCATGCGGTATTCACCTTAAAAGGTAATGCATTTAGTAATAAGACCCTTGTAAATTAGCATAATAATAATAATTATAAATGTATTATTGTAATTACCACTGGTGAATCTAAATAAATAAAATAAAAATAAAATTACGGACTTATAAATGTGGTAGTATTAAATAACGAAACTCAGGTAAAATGCATGAATTTATTCATTAATTGAATGATATTTTATTACAATATTTAAAATGTTACATAATGTTGTATTAAATCTTTTTACTACGTCATGTTTACAATTTTATTTTAAATTAATTAAATTAAATTTAATACGAATAATATGCAATAACTCCATTGATTTATTCCCTTGTATTTAGAAGAGCTTTATGTTCCAGAAACTGTAAGTTACTTATAGCAATGCTTATAAATCTAAGAAGATATGTAAAGATTATTAAAAATACAATATTTTAAACTAACAATATCCTATAACCTTATATAATTTATACGTCTAGATAGAGTCCCTTGGTGTTAGACAACCGATAAAAACAGGCCAAGAATATTAGTTTATCTAGTCAGATCTGTCATAGTCTATCTAGACGTATAAATGATCTACGCCTATAACAAAGGTAATGTTATTAGGGACCGTCGTCAAACTGCCATAGTACATAATGGAGTACTTGTTGTTTTAAATACTATTAAATAATTTATCTAAATATGTGTATATAAATCCAGTGTCCTGAAGTTTGTTTCCAATGAACTCCTAAACTAACGAACGCATTTTAATGGGGACTACTTCATTGAGTGCAGTTTATTTCAACTCGAGAGATTTTTATTTCGATTTGGGACCCATAATAATTTTAATTCCAATATTTGTTCTGTATGGATATATTTTCTACTGGAGTTTACAGACTTATTTATTGACGCACGGTTTGACAGTTCTGCTGTGAAACAACAGTGTAACAACCGGGAGCATATTTTCCGAAATAATTCTTGATGATATGAAATATTGTTCACAAATTCATAAAAAAATAGTATTTTATTTATTATGTACAGAGCAACGTCTGTCGGGTCAGTTAATATTATAATATAAAACTAGAGAATTACAAATCTTAGAGTAATACAAGAATACGACAGATACTTCACTCATAATAGTAAATTTGTCCGTACCATAGATTTATAATATACTAACGTATAGACAAAGCGTGTGACACAGGAAAATAACTCTAAAGAACATTCAGCAAGATAAAAAAAGGTAAGTGAATCAACTGTTACTATAACCGATTTGGATTAACGAGTCGTGAACAGTCAGCCACACTAAGCATTAGCTACTTAGTACTTTGAATACAAATCAAAATTGTTAGACAGTATTATCAGGATGTCAAGTCATCCCTATTGTATTATAATTCTATGGTCCGTACAGTCCGTAGGTGATAAGACTTGTATAATCAAATATTGCAACAAGAAATATTGGTGATAAAAAAACCCTCTGGCATTTCTTATTACGTGTAAATAATAGTTTAGTTTCATTTATCAAAATTAAATGATTTTTTAATGAAAATAAGGGACGAGCAGGACGTTTAGATGATGGTAATTGATACGTCCTGCTCATTACAATGCAGTGCTGCTCGGGATTCTTGAAAAACCCTAAAAATTCTGAGCGGCTCTACAACTGCGCTTGTCACTTTGAGACGTAAGATTTTAAGTCTCATTTGCCCAGTAATTTCACTAGCTACGGCGCCCTTCAGACCGAAACACAGTAATGCTTACAGATTACTGCTTCACCGCAGAAATAGGCGCCGTTGTGGTACCCATAATCTAGCTGGCAAATAAGATATTCGAATTATATTTTGTTAAAAATACTTATTTGATATAAAAAAAAACACGAGAATCATTTATATTTTCATATTTAGATTCATAGTTTTAGTATCAGCTGTATGACGTCATGACATCGAAAACGTCGACCACCATTTTGTGACGTCACTATAGCAGAAACAATTAGTTTATAGCACCAACGATAGGGACTATGAAAGGTCATTTATAATTTTAGAAACAACATTATGGATTGCACTGCACATTTGACGTTTCTTGGTTTATGTTATTATGACGTCACAATCATAAATTAAAAACAATATTTCTTAGCGTAAAGTGGAAATATTTTGAGGAAATAAAAATACCACTCGACTACCGAAACTTAAGAAGAAAATAATACTTTTCGAATATATTTAAAATAAAACGAAGTAAAGTGTAATGAATTCATAATAATTTATTATTGTTTTACAAATTAGTCAGTTAATTCAAGTTTAATTTAATATTTATATTCAATTTATAATATTCTATTCGATGATTGTAATTGATTGGGCATTCGGATCGAGCGTCGGGTCGGAGACAGACGTTGAACATTAAGCTATGCAATTGTTAATAATTGTGAAAGTATAGGCAAGAGTAAATAAAATAATATAATTTTTGTTTTCACGAAGCAATAAGTTTTATTATACACCAGTAACTTGATTGTGAAAATTCGTCACAATAGCCTATTGCCCATACCCAAACCGATAACTACAATGATATGCAACTGATTGATTGTTTAGAAGATTATCCAAGAAGTTTCTCATCTAAGTTCACCACGATCCTTTAGCCTGAGAAAACTTGTTTGTCTTTAGTAATACGATTTACTAAATGGACTTTGACCTTAGAGAGGCGAGAACAAATTAATAACAAAATGGGGCGAACCCTTTCATTTGGCGCAATACTGAAGTTAAATATGGGCTATTTACTTTTATGTGAGATTATTCTTCTTTGAATGATTAATTAAATGAGTTTTATATATTATTATATATCAACTCAACTTGCGAGATATTATTTTAAATCAAATGAGTTAAATTATTACTCAAAAATTTTCAAATCAATCTCTGATTTTATTAGTTTATTCAAACAAAACAAATCTTACAACTATATTTACCTGCCAGCGCTTGGGTTTCCAGTAGCTCTGGGCCCCACGGGCCAAGTGTTTCGACACCAAACGGCACAAAGATGTATGACTCACAAACACCAACATATTTGCGACGCTTCCTGTCTTCGGCTGTCGAAGCAGAAATCTCAGCACCAACTCACGTAACTTGGACATGAGAAGGAGCCAGAATGTCGACGCAAGTTACATCTCACACCAGAGCCCTTCCAGGTCATTCCATCGGGACGCTTGCCAGCGCAGTGGGTGCCATGTGGCTCTAAAACAGCTGGTATATATAAAATGACTCTAATATGACTACGGCCCAGCCCTTCTTTGCCCCTGACTTTGGTTCTCCTACGGATCTTCTCATTTCTGATTCGATCTCCCAAGGAAACTCGACAGTGAGTTTCGTCAATCGGCCCATATTTAGCGACCACGTCTGCGTTCCGTATGCCACTACTGGCACCTCTTATAAAAGTCCGTAAGCCTTCCCTTAACTTATGAAATATAACCACAACATAATTCCGTTTTAGAGCCTTTAAAAACTGACATCAAAAATGGAGAATGTTATCATGCCCTGCTTTTTTTTATGTTTGTCACCTCACAATTTGATGTTGGAATGAATCAGTAATTGACGAGTGAATGAATGACTCCTTTAATTATCTATGAATTTTACTTACATTACCGCATACTAGAGAACCTCTGGTCCCTACACTAGACATAGCCGCGAGTGAGTGTGAGTCTGTGAAAGTTTTTCTATATAATAAACAAGTAATAACATTGTGTGAATGCTTAATTACTTTGAGAATAGCTTCCGTGTCCGCATAAGTGAGTGTGTAACTGTAGTAATAATTTGGTCTAATGTTCAGAGCAAACATCCGATGTTTAGGTAAACATAAAGTATTTTTGGTTATTTCCATACAAATTACGCATTACAAAATGAGTCGGGCTTTTGGTTACAAGCCTTGCCTTCTGCGCCGATTGGAACGCTACTTGACAATATGACATTGTCAATATGCGTATCACTCCGGCTAGGTATAAAACTGAATGAACCACATCAATGTAGATGTGGCGTTCAGGTAGATGCTCTTGGACGCCACGGGTTATCCTGCCTAAAATCGGCAGGCCGTATCAGTCGTCACGCCAGCATTAATGAAGTCATCCGCAGGGCATTTGCCGCTCTTAATATACCAGCTGTTTTAGAGCCAAATGGTATTACCCGCCGCGATGGCAAGCGTCCTGATGGAATGACGCTGGTGGCTTGGGCACGGGGAAGGGCGCTGGTGTGGGACGCTACTTGCGTCGACACTCTGGCTCCTTCTCATGTCCATGTTACGTCAGTTGGTGCTGGGGCTGCTGCTTCGACTGCCGAAGACAGCAAGCGTCGCAAATATGTTGGTCTGAGTGAGTCGTACATCTTTGTGCCGTTTGGTGTCGAGACACTTGGCCCGTGGGGCCCAGAGGCGCGGAGAATGTTCAAAATACTATCTTCGCGCCTCAATAAGGCTACTGGAAACCCAAGCGCTGGCAGCTATTTCGGTCAACGGATCAGCCTTGCAACGGGGTAATGCTGCCAGTATTCTTGGTACGCTTCCACGTAATGTAGTTTTAATTTTATGTAGTCGTAGTATTGTAAATATAGTTATAAGATTTTTTTTGATTAAATAAACGTTTTAAAATTACGCATTTTTATTTATTGTTTTATGCAGGCTACCTGATGGACATCGTTATCCTTACCAATACGTATAAATACGAAGAAATAAATCACAACTTGCATTCTTATAACAAATTAACCTACTACACAGGATTATTACAATATAAAATCATACTATAATAATTTTGTAAGTTAATTTGAAAAAATGCGTTAAGATTGTGGCTTTGTAAATAACAATTAATTAAAACAAAAGTTGAGCACGAGACAAATTATTCTTCTATGAAGCTGTGAGTTGTTTCCGGTCTAGAACTTTTATATGAAATCCCGTGAGATTATTTAGAAAGAGTATTTCTTTTTGTAAGTGAAAGTGATGTGGAAATTGAAATGTTGTTTTCCCCAAATGACTTGTTTTATGTATATTTATGCTCTTAAAACTTTCTTACGTATGATTATGCAGATTTAAACGTATGCGTCTAAGGATGCCTGTTAGAAGTGATAACTTAAACTAATCTAAGTTGATCTAATTAATATTGAAATTGTTTAACTTAAGAAATGCTTAGGTTATAACTTATGTCATGTTTATTAATACGATAATGTAAGGAATGGTTATTTATTAATATAATCTTTTATTGATTTTAAAATATATTTTATTCTTAGTTGTAATTTATTCTTGAATTACATTAAAATATTGTAAGTGTACATTAATGGTATACTTATTTAATCCTATAAAAGTAACAATTGGGTTATAGAAGCTATAATAAACAACGAAATGTATACAATGTATGTCATCTAAAAATCTTGCAAAGACGGCTTTGGCAATTATTAATTATGGAATATTAAGAGATGCTGTATGGGCTTAATCCACTTTGCCTGGACGAAGCATCCAAAAAAAAACGAATGTCGGAATCGTCTGAAAATTTCTGAAAACTTTTTCTTATTGATTCTTACAAAAGTAAATTAATAAATAAACAAATACACTTGGAGATTTTCATAAAATATTACTGCGCAATTTGAAACAATTATTTTAGTACCATTTTAAAGCCGCTCAATTATAACGGTTTAAAAATTTTTCAATTGTATTTTTTTTTATGGAATAGGAGGACAACGAGCGTACGGGTCACATGTTGTTAAGTGATCACTTTTTAACGGAAGTAAAGTTTTACGATTATAATGGCGAAGTATAGAGTTGAATTGGTACTATAGAATTGAATTTTAATGAAATTAATGTTCCATTGTCGCATGTTGCTAATTATTCATATATAGTTTTTTTTAATAATTTAATGCAAAATACTTTGTTGCAGTTAATTTTACTGTTAATATAAGAATGCCTTAATTTAATAAAAATAAATTGATGGTAAACCGACGAGTCAAAGGAGTGTTGCCAGATTTTTGTGTAGGCGCCTTTGAAGGACGAATACTTGAGTATTATGAACGTCAGTTTCAATACTAACCTTTTTATAACATAGTTGTATTAATCTGGCCCACATAATCCTCACTCTGGGATAAATTACCCAAATTGTTTTTTTTTGTGTTTCCTAATTTAGTTCGTGTAATTAATCCCAGAAGTGAGGGTTATTATTAAAAAAAAAACCTTAACTCTTTGATTTTTCTTACTCAATGCTAATATTTTAGTATATTATGTTTGCAAATAATAATCGATATCAGTATAATATTACTGTGAAAAATCCTGTACTATCGATGTAGGTATCGATGTTGTCACACGCTTTTATCGATAAAATTGTAATATTGGATATTAATTTGAAGACCCCAACTATGATACGTCTAGTAATTTTTTAATTTATTGAAGTTGGCGTTATTTTGCGGAATTCGTCTTCAAACAATTCGACACATGTTTGGCCTCTACACGAGGAATCCTCAGGAGATATTGACTCGCCAAACTCGGCACGACACTAGCTACTAATATTGGCGGAATTATCACTCAAGAAAACTCAAAACATTTGGATAGTATTTTTTTTTAAATAATAACTTGAAGCAGTAATATGTAAACATTACTGTGTTTCAGTCTGAAGGACGCCGCAGCTAGTGAAATTACTGGGCAAATGAGACTTAACATCTTTTTTATTTATCTCAAAGTGACGAGCGCAATTGTAATGCCGCTCAGAAATTTTGGTTTTTTCAAGAATGCTGACCGGCACTTTATTGTAAAGGGCAAGGCGTATCTATTACCATCAGCTAAACTTCATGCTCATCTCGTCCCAATTTTATCATAAAAGAAATATATTTAAAAATATTATACACAATTGTGTATAATGAGGAATATTCCTTATTTTGATTATTTATTTAAAGAAAACAAATGAAAAACTAATAAACTAAATTTACAATACTATAACTACATAAAATTAAAACTATCATTTGATTGTTGTTATTGAAAAAAAGACCAAACACAATATTCAATCATCACTTAAAGCGATTTATTTCTAATATATTATAAAGCTCATTTTCAATTCTATCTTATAGTCAATTTGTCAAATTTGCAAATATTAGTCTTAATAAATTCTCTTTGACCTTTCGTTACGATCATAAATCAGATTTGGTGATTGTATAAGTAAGTCCTGATCAAATCCAACCCTTGAAAATGTTTGACTTTATTAGCTATAGAAATAGTTCTGTAGTATTAATAATTATTTGCATTAAGGATTGACTTCTTAATAACAATCCTTTGTCTCCTTAATCATCGCTTTATATTTTCGAGATATATATGTTTGTAAATGATATTATTAACATAACCAATAATCAATGTTTATTATTTGCTGATGATATCACAATCGATGTAGCGTCTGAAAAAAATAATAACTGTATCAATAATCATGAGATTGAAATTAATAACACTATAAATAATTTAACACAATGGCTTGAAATAAATAATTTGATAATAAATCTTAATAAATCCGTATATATCAATTTCAATAAATGTTATAATCCCAAATACAATGTACAACTAAAAATAACAACAATTAAAGGAGTAGCACATACAAAGTTTCTAGGAGTAATAATAGATCACGGCGGGTAAAAAAAGAAGGACTCCAAGCCGTGATATTAGCAAGTGAAGCACCTTTATGCTAGTGGGTGTGCGGATACGGGGGATACTAGTTACACAATTATTTCTACATCAAATAGTCATATATGGCCACAAATACTTTTATAGTATCGTTTTTACACTTTTTCACAACGCACGACGGCATTTTTAAAATATTTTATTGGGACGTAAACTGATCTGTCACAATCTCATAATGGCGGCCGATCGGCTTGTATTAGTGTAAGTGTGTGCGCTGGGCTAAGTATTTACACGTTTACCGTCTTGTTTTGGTGCTTCACGTGGTGTTTGGTAAGGTGACACGGAGTCCTTCTTTTTTTACTCGTCCGTGTAATAGATGAGAATTTCAATTGGATAGAGCAAGTAGATAATATATCCAAGAGAATAAATAAGTTATAATATGCGCTTAAACAAGTCAAAAACGTAACAAGCTTAAAAACTGCTTTAATGACCTATCATGCACATGTAGAATCGCTACTACGCTACAGGCTTATATTATGGGGACACAGCGCAGCTGATATAAACAGAGCATTTATTGTTCAAAAAAAATTTTATTAGGGCAATGGTACGGGATGCATCCCGAGCAATCGTGTCAACCCATATTAAAAAAAAATGGATTGTTATCTTTGCCGTCGCTTTATATCTTCGAGATATGTATGTTTGTAAAAAAAAAAATTATATCACCTAATGATTTAAATCCGCGGAACCGACGTGATCCACAAAGACTCGTTCTACATGATGTTCCCAAAATTACTAAATATAATAAAAGTTGTGTATGTAATTGTGTTCGTGTTTATAATAAGTCACCAAGTAGCATTAAAAATTTAAATTCTACATTTTTTACGAATAAGTTATATAGTTGGCTTGTTCATATAATTTTTATAGTGTTGAGGAATTCATGGATACGAAATTCTGATATTCATTGTATTAAGTTAAATATTTGCATGCTGGGAATAGCGCTAGCAAAACATATAAGCTCATTATTGTAATATTTTAACACCATTGTATACTATGTTTTTTGCAAATAAATATTTTTCAATTTTTTTTTAATTTTATGGAATAGGAGGACAAACGAGCGTACGGGTCTCCTGTTGTTAAGTGATCATCGCCGCCCACAATCTCTGGCAACACCAGAAGAATCACAGGAGCGTTGCCAGCCTTTGATAATAGATTATTATAATTAATTCTAAAGTTTTATCATCATTAATATATATATAATATACTAGCTGAACAGACAGACGTTGTTATGTACTTACATACTAAACAAAACATTGATTTTTATGAATTTGTCAATTATATTTCAAAACATCAAGAACTTAGATTAAGGATTGGTCACCACTACGCTCCAACTAGATACCACAGGCGTAGTCACAAAGTGACGAAACTGATACAACGCCCAAGTGGGAGTACTCGAGCCTGTCTCGAACAATATGTGACGTTGAAATAAGAAAGACTGTGGGATGATATATCATCAGTAAGTATTTTGTATTAAATTAATATCAATGTGAAATAGCAGGAAGCGTTCGTTAAATTTGAAAGATGTCATTGAGTGTCAAGATGCCACGCACACGAGCATCTATTAGTTTCTGTAATAAAAAGCTATTGTTCTTAGGTAGTGCGGCATCTAATTGGAAGGCATCCCTAAAAAACAAACATTAGAAATAAAATAATTATGAATCCCAAATCGGAATGAAAACCATGTGACATTGTTTTGAACAGCGCAAGAATTTAGTTCAATAAATAATATTGCGTCATAAATCACTTGATGGTAAATAATTTCGATATTCATACAAATGACGGCAATTCGATATCAAAAACTTAACCCAAGGCATAAATCGACTGTTTAAGAAAGAGTAAGTGTTTCTAAACTGAAGCTCATTTCAGATTTAATCCTGAATAATGTTAATAATTCATTTCACTTAAAAACATAAGTTTACAGCAACTAGTGGCCGGAGTCACCTTTTAAGCAAATAATAACTGTACAGGCAATGTGTTATTTTTAATAAAAGTTTTATCGACATGCTATTGAAGTAATAATACTAATATTGACATACTTTTACACAAATTATCTTGCCCAAACTAGGCATAGCCTGCACAATGGGTACAATACAGCGATATATTTGATACAATATACTTACTTAAACATACATAAATACAAATAAACATCCATGATTCGTAAACAAACATTCATTTTTTAGTTTGGGATTTAACCGGGACGTCTAGCTCAGTAGGCAGGGTCACTAACCACTGGGTTAAAGGGGTCATCAATAAACAATAATAAAGTTATGAAATGAATAAAAATTTACAATTTAAATATTTGGAATATTATTTTTGAACACGTTAGCAGCGACATAGGTTTACGAATATTATGAAAATAATTTAATTCATTAGCTCAGGTAAGAATGTTTTTTTAAATATCAACTTATATGATAAATGTGTGTATGTGTCAGTGTGCGCGTTTGTGATTGTTGGGTGCGTGATTTTGTCAATATCAGTTTAGCTATTGACAATGACGTATTAATTAAATTATAATAGGTCGATATTCAAGTTTTTGAAGGAATAATCAAATATAATATATTAAATTCACTTAAATAAATAAATCTTAGCAATATACTAGCAGAAAAAGCCCTCACAAGCGCTAAATTATTACACAAGAACAACTCCACCAGCTGCCGTTATTTTTACAGAATGAATATTCAGAACGAATACGATAAATAAAAATAAGTTAACGGTCTAACGTTCTAAATAAATCTACTAAGTCGTAGTTCTCTACAACTACAGACGAGGAGCATGCAGTATTTATATAATGAAATGTTTGCGAGGAAAAATGAATTAAGGTTAGGACTGACTCTATTTTTTTTTATGGAATAGGAGGACAAACGAGCGTACGGGTCCTGGGTACCTGGTGTTAAGTGATCACCGCCGCCCACATTCTCTTGCAACGCTAGAGGAATCACAAGAGCGTTGCCGGCCTTTAAGGAAGGTGTACGCGCTTTTTTTGAAGGTACCCACGTCGTATCGTTCCGGAAACACCGCACAAGGAAGCTCATTCCACAGCGTTGTAGAACGAGGAAGAAAACTCCTTGAAAACCGCACTGTGGAGGACCGCCACACATCCAGATGGTGGGGATGATATCCTAACTTGTGGCGTGTCGTGCGAAGGTGGAATTCGGCGGCAAGAATCAGGTTAAACAGCTCTTCGGAACACTACCCGTGATAAATGCGGTAGAAGACACCCAATGAAGCGACGTCTCTACCCAACGCCAAGTGATCCAGCCGTTCACAGAGCACTGAGTCCCCGACAATTCGAGCTGCTCTGCGTTGCACGCGGTCAAATGGATCGAGCTGATACTGGGGTGCGCCAGACCAGAGATGACAGCAATACTCCATGTGTGGCCGGACCTGCGCTTTGTAGAGCGCTAGAATATGGACCGGCTTAAAATATTGCCGTGCTCTACTGATGACGCCAAGCTTCTTCGAAGCCAATTTGGCTTTGCCCTCCAGATGGCCACGGAATTGGCAATCGCTCGAGATTTCGAGACTCAGTATTCCGATACTAGGCGAGGCTTTAAGGGAAGTGTTGTCGAAGAGTGGTGATACGACAAATAGGGTTTTCTAAGTGGCAAACGCGCAAACTTGAGTCTTCTGGGGGTTAAATTGGACAAGGTTCAATTTACCCTATTCCGCAACTCGATAGAATACACAAGTTTCTCCCGGCACTGGTCGACATTTTCCCAAAAGAGACCTGGATGGCCCATGTATACGGCATCAACAGTGCTGTCGTCTGCATAGCAATGTGTGTTGGCGGTGTACAACATATTATTGATATGCAGAAGAAACAGCGTGGGAGATAGCACACAGCCTTGGGGCACTCCAGCGTTCACGGGCTTGGGATTCGAGAAAAACCGTCGACATGTACTTGTAGGCTGCGCCCAAAGAGGAACTTGGAGGTCCACTTGCATAAGCTCTCGGGAAGCCCAAATGATGGAAGTATTGAGAGGAGCGCCTTGTGCCATAAACGATCAAAGGCCTTCGCTATATCCAGGCTAATTGCCAGGCCCTCCCCCTTGCTTTCAATAGCCGCCACCCATCTATGTGTTAGGTATACCAGAAGATCACCTGCCGACCGACCATAGCGAAAGCCGTTTTGTCGGTCGTTGATCAACTGGTTACCCTCTAGGTATACCAACAGCTGGCGGCTGGCTAGTGGCTGGCTAATTATGCTTTCCATGATTTTGGAGAGCAGGGAGGTAATAACAAAAGGCCTGTAGTTTGTCGAATCCGAACTGTCTTCTTTTTTTTGGATCGGATGGACAAGGGCTGACTCCCATGAGTCAGGGACTACGCCTTTAGAATAGGAGTGCCGGAATAAATGCGTTAGCACCGGCGTCAACTCAGGGGCACACGTTCTAAGCACGATTGGAGAAATGCCATCCGGCCTGCTCGACTTCCTGACGTCCAGCGAAAACAGAGCTCGCCTAACAGTTTTCTGTCTGAACTGTACTTCAGGCATAGAGCTCTGACACCGCGGGATGGTCAGCGGTGTTTTTCCGTTGTCGTCAAGAGTCGTGCTTAGACTTCGCACGAGCGATTTGCCGCTTATAAAATCTGGAGGCACGGTTATATTTCCTCTTAAGAACTTTGCAGGCCGGATCCTTTGTGCCCAGCGCCGCAATCCAAGTTCAATACGCCTGTTTTTTGCAGTCAAATGCTGCTTTAACTGATGCATCGAACCCGGGCTGTGATCTGCCACCGATCGGTACTACATTGCTTGGTATAAAAATATCCATGCCCTGCAGTATCACATCGGCAACTGCAACGGCGCAGGCACTAGGATCATCCGAAGGGAAACAAATCTTGCCCCAAGGGTAGGATGCAAAAAAAAAACGCATCCTATCCCAATCTGCTGACTTGTAGTGCCAAACGCGGCGGGTCGCTGGTGGTCTGCGACGTTGGCGTCGGATGGGCACTACACTACTGACCAGGCAATGGTCGGACGTTCTGAGAGAGGAGTCGACTTAGACCTGGTAACTATCGGGATGTGTAGTCAGCAGAAGATCTAATAAGGACGGCATGTGGCTATCCACATCCGGGAGCCGCGTTGGCGACTCAACCAATTGGGACAGACCATACGCCAATGCAAAATTATGCACAGATCGCCCTGCGTAGTCTGTGGTACGTGGTCCAAGCCATTCGGCATTGTGCCCGTTGAAATCACCCAAGACTACGATTTCAGCGAAGGGGCCCATGAGATGATCCGTTTCTGCGTTACCACTATGGGACCTGTAAACACACACATAGATGCGGACGCGGTCCTCTATCTCTTACTAATCTACCCTCAAAATTGCCGAGAGGGCGACAGAAGATATCGTCCCTAACGTACACACATACCCCGGCGCGAGGCAAAAAATTGTGCTCAATTTTGTACCCGGGGTACGTTAAATATGACGTATCGTAGGTTGAGATATATGCGTCTCCTTAAGGAAACACAAGGCCGGCTGCGCCGTCTCTAGGTGATGGTGGACAGCGTTTAAGTTGGAGTAAATTCCCCTGATGTTACAAAAGTCCACATTAAGCGTAGAGCGGGGTGCCGTGGTGTTGCTGCCCTGTTTGTCCTGTGACATACACGGTACTATGCCTTCCCCAGAATACGAGGGGCAGCCCGAGCGCGAATTCTCGGGGAGGGATTCTCCGGCTCTGCTAGAGCCGGTACCCTCCTGGGGTAATTTCCGTAAGTAATATAAATATTATCATAAGTGTGTGGTTATTAATTGTTAAAAGGCTAATTTCACCAGTGATATTATAATTAACCGTTAGATTGTCAATCGACTTCTTACAATTTATCGGCTTGGTTTTAGTGACATTATAATTGTCACGGGTACACTATAGTGATATTATAAGGCAATATTATTTTGACTATATTACTGGTCATTAGTTTATGAGACCGTCTCTGATTGGTCTGTTTCTTGTATTTATTGTATAGTCATTATTTTTTAGTTATGCATTAGATTAATCAACTAATTGTTATCTAAGCGAATCGGCACTTGCTCAATACTATTTCAACAATAATTTCAGATGGAAAATTATATACACGCTCCAATTATTGTTTTTCAAATTTCTATGAATCTATGAATTTTGATTGCCTTCTTGTTTTAGCGCTAAACCGTATAAAATATTCCTTTGATTAAAGAATGGAGTGGGGTGACAATGATAACCTTAAATATATTATATTTAATACCTCTCCAGTTATTCTTTAGTGTAAATTAAATCTTTAGTATAAGTTATACCAATAAATAATAAAACAAAATATAATATTTGATCGTGCCAAGCTTTATTAATCACTGTTATACCAGGCACCAAAAGACGAGGCTGTGTCGCTTGAAAATGTTTGTTATTGAAATTAGCTTCGTTTAAAATTCATTCGAACAGCACTGGATGTTTCTTTAGGCAACTTAAAGGCAAATTGAAAATATTCTGTGATAATAACGTTTCAGATTTATATATTATATAAATTTGTATGAATACAATCGGGTAGATTTTTATACGAGAAATAATGATAGTGTTTTAGTATTCAATTCTCAAAATTTGAGACGCGGCGGAGGATTTGTTTTGTATATAGTGATTGCCTTTGGCTTTTAAGCAGGCCTTTAAGCATTTTGGTTCCGAATCTATGTTAACACACTGTTTCCCTGGGAAACTTAATCACTGTTTCTTTTAGTGATATCTGAAGCGACTCAATGTTGGCATGTCGTTAACGCCGGGGTTAGTCAAGGGCCTTGAGGAATCGAGCGGAGCTAGGTTAACTCTCTCGCGATAAATCGCCAATATTTTTATTCAGAATAAGAAGCAATTTTAAATAATTACAAACATAATACAAATTTCTTCAAAAATAACAAAACTATCTCATATATTCTATATATATATATATATATAAATATATAATTTTATTAACCGACTTCAAAAAAGGTGGAGGTTCTCAATTCGTCAGTATTTGTTTTTTATGTTTGTTACCTCAAGACTTTCGACTGGGTGAGCCGATTTTAATAAATCTTTTTGTAACTGAAAGCTGGTGCTTCCCGTGTGGTCCCATTGTAGTTTGGTCCAGATCTGACAGTGGAGTCCATGATAAAACCATAAAAGTCTTAAAGTCTTTCCTATACATACGTATAGCAAAGTGGATGATAAATTTACGAATAACTCAATATCGCACCAACCGAATTCGATGATTCTTTTTTATTGGAAAGAAAATACTTAAATTTTTTTCTTAGATTGAATGATAAGCGTGGCTCCGACGGTAAGATTTAGGGGTAGTTTGGTGATTTTTTTCGCTAGTAGATTAGATAGTAATGTAAAGAAAAAATGCTTATTCTGTACACTTGACTACGGTTATCTCATAGTAACAGATGACCCGCACGTATGTAAGTTTGCTTCTGCTTCCTTAAAAAAAGCCTCGTGGTTAATAAAGAATTAGATAAAAAAAAATGCAAGTAATTACAATACTGGTGGGAGGCACCTTTGGTCAGGACGCTGACTAGATCATAGGTATCACAACGGTGCCTATTTCAGCCGTTAAGCAGTGTTTCGGTCTGAAGGGCGCCGTAGCTAGTGAAATTACTGGGCAAATGAGACTCAACATCTTATGTCTCAAGTCGTCAAGCGCAGTTGTAGTGGCGCTCAGAATTTTTGGGTTTTTCAAGAATCCTGAACGGCACTGCATTGTAATGGGCAGGGCGTATGAATTACCATTACCTGAACGTTCTGTTCGTCTCGTCCCTTATTTTCATAAAAAAACAAAGAAATTCTACCTAATAAATGTCTGTGTCTGATGCCTTTAAAAATGACTTTGAAATATCTAAGATGGAAATAATAAAAAAGTTCTAATTGATTTATGGCTTCATAATCATATAAAAATTTGTTTTTTCAAAATTGATTCCTTTAGAATTATTTTTGATGTCAGTTCAAACACTGGCACCGCTTTGGCACTGAACTCTCTCATTATTTCTTTTTGCTCACTTTCTAATAAAGTAAAATGTACAATGTTTTACTGTCACTGTTATTGCTATAAAATAATAATAATCTAGTCCCAGGCTGTCCGATCGCTTAGATATTCAGCTGTGGAGTAGTAAGATTTACGACAGAGCCATTTTGTAAGAAAACATTATTTTAAATTTATTTATAGATAATGCCTGAATAGCAACTGGGACTTTATTACGAAAGTGTATTCATTTACCTTTAAGACTTTTGTTTCCTATGAAGCAATTTTAATGTCCTAAATCTCTACTAAAAGCATTAAATTAATTTTGATAAAAAATACTATATTCCAAAGAGTTGTAGAACTTTTATTGCCCGACGCTGTGAACTACAAGTAACGGTTCGGTACCAAAGAAATACATTCAGTGAGAGTACATAATAATAATGAAATACGCGGTCCTTCCACAAAAAGGTTTTCTAATAAAATTGTTGGATGACATCCCCTGCTAACATTACCCAGAAGATATGAGTGGTAATATATCTCTCAGGTAATCACTCGTCTGGAACCTTTTATCGAATGATTGTTTCATTTGAATGATGTAAGTGGAAAGCTGAGTATCCTGAGATATATTTTTATACTAGCTATTGAGATATTATATATTTGTGATTTAATATTAAATTCGTATGTGGCTTTGCTTGAAATAATCGGTATTTCTAACATTATACATGTATTTACACATTCCAAATTTAAACTAAAAATGTAAAAATTATAAGTTCTTATTTATTAAATTAAATTTTCAGACGCGTCAACCTCAATTCAGTTTTCTATATTTCAATTGTGTTTTTTTTTGTTATTATTTTATTTATTTAAGCAATTTGTTCTAAATTTGCGTGTGCTAAGTATAATTTGCGTGCGACAAGTAAACTTTTCGCACTCAAACAACAGTTTCATTTACGAAAAATCTCACGCGTGTTTTTAAAATGGGCAAACTGATCTTTTTCAACCGCAACAGCTAGCGCTAAGATACTACTTTTCCCACATGAGTAATACAAAAAATTATGTACAACTCGTGCGACAACTTGTCGATTGCCCACTATACAATACTATTCTATTTCCAAATTAAATATTTTATCTGCACTCAAGTTTGAATATACAATATCTACTTCCAATCATTATTATTGTTAAGATACAACAACTCTATGTTAAGATATGTTTACTGAAGCAAACTGGTTCAAATAATAAAATGTAATCAAATTACCAATTTGTTCACAGCCGAAGTGAATATCAGAATCTTTGTTGGAATTCAAATTCAAATATTTTTATTCAAAATAGGATTAAAATCACTTATTGAACGTCAAAAACTACCCATTACTACCCATTCGAAAGAGACTGCCTCAGAACTGAGAAGAATGGGCGCAAGAATCTCAGCGGGCTTTTTTTTATATAAAATATGAATTACAATGTGATATCGTACAATAAACATTTATAATTAAAGAGCCTGAGGGTGTTCGCTTTATTCCCAGTCCGTGGTGTCATTAAGAAAATCGTTTATGCTATAATAACCTTTCCCACACAAACGTTTTTTAACAATTCTTTTAAATTTCGTAACACATTTGTTTTGTACATTTTCTGGCAATATTGTAAGCATTATCGTGGTCAGCAGTCATCTCACGTACAAAGGATATCTCCACGATATCTTGTGTACTAACAACTGACTTCATTGTTCGAGTTGCATACCTGTAGATTCCCCCACCCAATATTTGCACATTGACCTCACATTATAAGATATCTACAAATTTTCTTTTAAATTTTTGATACTGCATTTTATCAACAGAATAATATATTTAGTATCATGTATTAGTATTCAACTTTAGGGGCTATATATTATGTAAATGAAGCTCAATAGTCAGGCATATTAACTCTTTTTAAGCGACTTCAAGAAAGGATGAGGTATGGTTTATAAATATAAATTAAATAAATCGATATCACGCCAACCGTTTTCGATGATTCTTTTTTTATTAGAAAGGATATACTTCAAAGGTAGTATGGTGAGTTTGATTATGTTCTAATTATGGGATCCATGAAAAAAGTAACGGAACTCTTCAATTTTTAGGAGCAAATTAACGATACTCG
>CATIXQ010000007.1:19009489-19019808 GCA_949711755.1 Leptidea juvernica | reverse complement strand
CATAATAATAATAATAATAATAATAATAATAATAATAATAATAATAATAATAATAATAATAATAATAATAATAATAATAATAATAATAATAAAGCCATTTAATTCCGAACTAAAAAACATTTAACATTTGAATTACCAATAATCTTAAGCTAAAAAGTATAAACTATAAAATGTCTCTCAGTTCGGCGTGCCGATTGGCAAAGTCCTCCTCCAACGATTTCCACTCTTTTCTGTTTTGGGCAACTCTGATCCAGTTAGGTCCTGCTGTCAATTTTATTTCATCTCTGGGGTACCATTCGGTAAGTCTTTTGCTCCATTTCCCCACTTTATCTCGCATCATGTGCCCTGACTAGAAATAGCCCGAATAGAAACTAGGATAATATTAAATAATATGACTGTGTAAAAATACGTAATTATTATTTTTTTACTTTTTAGTGCATATTATATCTATTGTTTTTGTATAGTGTTTTTGAATTCGGTTGTTTTTTGTTATTTTTTTTTTATATTACCAAAATCTAAAATATGCTGCCAAAATCTTTATTTAAATCAATTCATCAAAAACTAAGAGATAACATACCCCAGTATCTATAAGCCGTTTATGTCTATTATAGCCATTTTAAAATACTTTATTAATTGAAAAGAGTGGTGAAGTTTCTTGTATGTTCTTCTTACTAGCTCTACTTTTTCTGAACATATTTTAGTTGATTCAGTAATTTAAAAGAAATATTTATAGTGACGAAATTCGCTTTAATTAAGACCATTTGAATAGAGTTTATTTGACTTTGAATCTTGACCCGACCTTTTCATGTCATTGTTTATTAATCTAAATTTTTAAAAAAATCCTTCAAATCAGATAAGGTCCAATATCAATTAAATTAATTATATTAAAACATTAATAACTTCATGAGCAACAACAAACAATCTGTAAAATATTATACATTTGTGAAAATCTAATATATAAAATTCTCATGTCGCGGTGTTTGTAGGTAAACTCCTTCGAAACGGCTTGACCGATTCTCATGAAATTTTGAGTGCATGTAGTAGTATGGGTAGGTCTGAGAATCGGACAACATCTATTTTACATCCCCCTCAATGTGGTGGTAACGGTGGTCCACGCCAAATGTTTTTTTTATTTTTTGACATTTTTTTTAAATTTGTTTGACTATGAGTCAGCATTAAAAAATACATACAACTTCAAATTTTCACTCATCGAATTGTCGGGGACCCAGTACTCTGTGAACGGCTGGATCACTTGGCGTTGCGTAGAGACGTCGCTTCATTGTGTGTCTTCTACCGCATTTATCACGGGGAGTGTTCCGAAGAGCTTTTCAACCTGATTCCTGCCGCCGAATTCCACCTTCGCACGACACGCCACAAGTTACGATATCATCCCCACCATCTGGGTGAGTGGCGGTCCTCCACAGTGCGGTTTTCAAGGAGCTTTCTTCCTCGTACCACGAAGCTGTGGAATGAGCTTCCTTGTGCGGTGTTTCCGGGACGATACGACATGGGTACCTTCAAGAAAAGCGCGTACACCTTCCTTAAAGGCCGGCAACGCTCTTGTGATTCCTCTGGTGTTGCAGGAGAGTGTGGGCGGCGGTGATCACTTAACACCAGGTGACCCGTACGCTCGTTTGTCCTCCTATTCCATAAAAAAAAAAATCTACGATCAACCGTTACTTTTGTATCGCGATTTTAATATCGGCAATACAACGTTTGCTGGGTCAGCTAGTGACCTTGTAATTGTGAATCTCTGTAACTTTTGCACTTAGCACAAGCGTTTACAGTTAAATAAAGGAATTCCATTACTTTTATTGCACTTGATGTGAGTTTGTACAAAGAAAGTGAAATATAAATACTGAACAACTGTAATTCTTTTCAATTCATTCTAATATCAACGTAAATAAATGTAAAAAATATAGCTATGTTTCATTATATATTACTAACTAATATGTCATGAGGGCACGCACTTGAAGTGGGTCGACGGTATATAGCCGTAGGTGAGGTACGGTCACCAACACCTGGTAAAAAGACAGCACGTGAAAATATTTCTTTGGAATCTACTAATATATATCAAATTAGGATATCATCCCCACCATCTGGATGTGTCCTCCACAGTGCGGTTTTCAAGGACCTTTCTTCCTCGTACTACTAAGCTGTGGAATGAGCTTCCTTGTGCGGTGTTTCCGGGACAATACGACATGGGTACCTTCAAAAAAAATGCGTACATTTTCCTTTAAAGCCGGCCACGCTCTTGTGATTCCTCTGGTGTTGCAAGAGAATGTGGGTGGCGGTGATCACTTAAAACCAGGTGACCCGTACGCTCGTTTTTCCGCCTATTCCATAAAAATATATATATATATATATATAATTCTTGTGTCCCGGTATATGTTACCAAACTCCTCCGAAACAGCTGACCAGTTTTATATTAAATTTTTTGTGCATATCGGGTAGGTCTAAGTATCAGCGAACATCAATTTATATACCCCTAAATGATAAGGGACCGAAAGATGACCCACCCCTAATTATTTTTTTTATATTTATAACATTTTTTTTTATTATGATTCAGAATTAAAAAATACATACAACTTAAAACTTTCACCCGTCTACGATTAACTTTTTTGTATCGCGATTTTTATATTATTCTGTTCCATCCACAGATCAATCGAATATAATCATTATTGTAGTAGGTACGATAAATTTTACGTACGATATATTTGGTAGATCTGATAATCAGTCGTTATCTATTTTTTATACCCTTAAAAATTTCAATTATTGATTTTTCATTATTACTTTTTTGCCAATACAACGTTTGCAGTCAGCAGGGTCAGATTATTATTATTTCAATAAAATTCAATTCATCTATCATCATCGTGATGTTAAGAAGTAGTAAAAAGGGTATAAAACGTCGGCACAAGTTCTTTTAACAGATTATTGTCATAATATTTTTATTCGCTCATCTGAAACAAAACTCAAAATGAAGATATATATAACCTACATCAAGATATTTATTGCCCATAAATCTAGTGGGGGTTTTCTTGTAACTATCTAAATATTCTTCTGTTATTTTATTTCGGTTTAAGGTAAAAAAATTTGTACCATAGCTCTAATTAAATAAATTTAATAATAAATTGGAAATCTATATGTCATATTATACGATTATTGATGTTTTTTTTCTGTAGCAGTCGAGTTAAAAGTGCTTTTTCGTATTATGTATGGTGTTTTAGTAACTATTATATTAGTAATTAGTAACACACTTGTTTTACTTATATACAATTACTACATTCATTATACTGTAGATATAAATATAAAAAAATATATGTTTGTAAAGAAATAAAGAATTGTTTAAATCAGCTAATGATCAAAATCCGCGGAACCGACGTGATCCACAAAGACTCGTTCTTCATGATGTTCCCAAAATTATTAAATATAATAAAAGTTGTGTATGTAATGGTGTTCGTGTTTATAATAAGTTACCGAGTAGCATTAAAAATTCAAATTCTAGATTATTCAAGAATAAGCTATATAGTGGGCTAAATGCTTATAATTTAATAGTGTTAAATAATTCATGGATATGAAATTCTGATTTTCATTGTATTAAGTTAAATATTTGCGTGCTGGGAATAGTGCTAGCAAAACATAGAAGCTCTTTATTATAATATTTTAACACTATTGTATACTATGTTTTTTGCAAATAAATATATTATTATTATTCTCTTTAAGTATTACAATTTTATCTTATTTTATACATTTATATATATAACATAATATTTATAAAAAATAATATTACAAATATAAATATAAAAAATAGAGTCCTGCCGGCGTTGGTTCACGACAATTCCGCCGGTGGTTAGGGCGACAGACTGAGGAACTTCCGGACGATGCGTGACGTTCCCAAAACAGCTGCTTTCTGTAACTGACCCATAATCTAGTTATTAAGCGAGAGCCTCTTGAGATGATGGTCGAGGCTCTTTGCTATAAGAACGTTTAAACGACTATTGGGACAATTATTGTTGAATCAACTTCCCACATGTCAGTAACCTCGTTTGCCAGCTTCAGGTACGTCGACAGTTTGTCTATTTCAGCTTTCACAAGGTTATCATCACACGGAACGGTGATATCAACAATAAATGCCCGACGCTCTAACCGATCTACCAACACAATATCAGGCTTATTAGCAATGATAGTTCTGTCCGTGATGATAGGTCGGTCCCAGTAGAACTTGGCACGGCTGTTTTCCAGAACTGGCTCCGGAGTATAATTATAATATGGGACTTAAATGCACAAGATTGTATCGATGAGCAAGTTGCTGATGGATAATTTTGATCGTTGTGTCTGTGCAAATACTCTCCATTAGCAAGACGAGAACAATCAAATCGTAGCCAGGTTACAGACGAAATCATGTCTACATCAGGTCCGTAGAGAGCCCAGTAAACCGTCCATGAAACTCTTTTACCCTCCATACATTCAAGCGATCTGGAGTACTGAGTATAACCGGTTTTCGCCAATTCTCTTTATCCAAAGAAAATCTTTATTCTTATTATTATTAAAGATAAAAAAACTGCTAAATATGTGTAACTACCCTAATTTAGATAAAGAAATTTAAAATTATGTAGTCTCTATTGTTTATATTATCCACCAAAGAGTTAGCTAGTTGCAAAACAAAAGTGCCACCTAAGTAAGTTTTTATTTAACCCTAAGTTTTATAAACAGAACCAATACAGTTCAAGAGAAATAAGACGTAATGTAACGAATAAATAAAACTTGAAAACAAAATTTTATGTACGATGCGGGACTCAAACCCACGACCTCTCACGTTCCGTGCGTGTGCTCTTTCAACTGAGCTAAGAGTTCGAGTGGCGTATCGTCATAAAATCTTGTATGCTTTGTTCAACTCTCCACAAGAGCGACATATCAGGTGAATTTCCTAAAATGCAAATTGGGTTTGAGCAGGTTATCAACTGTAAAGTAGATCCTGTAGAAGCCACAACCTGGGAGTTGAACAAAGTATACAAGATTGTATGACAGTACGTTACTCGAACGGTTAGCTCAATTGGAAGAGTACTCGCACGGAACGCGAGAGGTCGTGGGTTCGAGTCCCACAAAAAAAATTATTAAAGATTCTTTGACAGAGAAGGCTTTAATAGACTATACTAGATTTATATCACCAACACAATGCTTAGCATTACTTTTAAATTAAATTTATTGCAAATAAGTTAATTTTTCCATTAAGTTTATTATGCTTTCAATCGTTAACGGCTCTTTATAATTTTGTAATAAAAAATTCTAACTTTTAAACGCATTAAAAACTCCCTTTAGTGATATTGTATATTATGAAAACGTTTCCTTCGTTTTTCATTTAATGAAAGTAAAACGTGTAAAAAAATTTAATGAAGCTGTAAATTTATTTAGATTACAAAGATTATAAAAACTTTATTTAAAATTTGTGGTATTGAAGTAGCGCCGACGGATAGCAGTCAAATAGTATAATATACAAAATAAATGTGCAGATTTATCTACCAGCATAGTATTTAAAAAAATTGATTTATGTTTTTATTATATTGACACACTTTTACACAAATTATCTTGTCCCAAACTAGGCATAAACATACATAAATACATATAAACATCCATGACTCGGAAACAAGCATTCATCATATAAATTATTGCACCTACCGGGATGGACCAACCTATTGGACCAACCGTCCTGGGTTTGAATTACCAGTTTGAAAGAAATATGTTCTTGATAGCTGAACAAATGATAAAATGGCCACCATTCAAATAAAAAGTATGTTTCTTCTAGCTTTGGCACTTAAAATTGAAAAGAAAAAATATATATCGGCGCAAATACTACAACACGAATTGAAAACACGTGCACGTGCACCGAGCCCTATAAATACAGCCGCACGGTCGACACTTGAGTCAGTCGTGCTCGGGCTGTCGTACGGTACGGACCTCTCTGGGAGGTCGTAACGCTGCGTTGAATTAACGAAAGTAATAGAATACTTACTCGTGTAGTTTTCTTTGGAAGAACCAATGAGTGATCTTCAGCAAGATAGTAATTGTGATGTCAACAGTAATGACGTCACACCTTTTAAAAACAATACCGAGGTTCTTTCCTCGTCATATATATTTTACTCATAATAATTGTGCTCTTAAAGAAATTTCATTGAGAATATTACAGCGAGTGTTGAGGTCACGAACGCTGATGGTCTCTTACAGTGGAAAGTTTTGTTGGCAAGAAACGACTTGGCAAAGCATATTGAATAATACAATGCACAGCTTTTGGTACTTGAAGTGAAATTATATTAACAACACAAAATGTATTGTCATTTTTGGCTGAACAATATGAGAAAACACCTATTACAGTATTACATAGATGAATATTTTTGTGTACTTTTAAACTTACAATATTAGAATACCTCGATTTTCTTTTTTAAAACTGATTTATTAAGATTTCTAATATAATATATTTCATGTCAACTAAATCACTGACACAGCTTCGGAAACAAACAGGGATCTGAGACAAATGAACCGTGTATGGGACCTTTCTGTACATCTATATCTATATATATAAAAATGAATTGCTGTTCGTTAGTCTCGCTAAAACTCGAGAACGGCTGGAGCGATTTGGCAAATTTAGGTCTTGAATTATTTGTGGAAGTCCAGAGAAAGTTTAAAAGGTGAATAAATAGGAAAATGCTGCTAAATTAAATAAAAACAACAAATTTGTTTTTCCTTTGATGTGTCCATACATAATTTCTATGAGAGAATTTATTGACGCACGGTTTGACAGTTCTGCTGTGAAACAATTTCATTACCACAGCAAGGTGCATATTTTACGAAGTAATTTTTGATGTTATGATATATTATTGAAATTCATATAAAAACATTATTTTATTTATTTTAAGCAGAACAACGTCTGTTGGGTCAGCTAGTAATATATAAAAATGAATTGCTGTTCGTTAGTCTCGCTAAAACTCGAGAACGGCGGGACTGATTTGGCAAATATTGGTCTTGAATTATTTGTGGAAGTCCAGGGAAGGTTTAAAAGGTGAATAAATATGAATGTGTTCGGAATTAAATAAAAACAACAATTTGTCTTTCCTTTGATGTCCTCCGTCGTCCGATATTTGTTTTGTATGGACATATTTTCTATGAGAGAATTTATTGACGCATGGCTTGACAGTTCTGCTTTTAAACAATTTCATTACAACAAGCATATTTTACGAAATAATTCTTGATGTTGCGATATATGACATGACAATTCATAAAAAACATTATTTTATTTATTATATACAGAACGTCTGTCGGGTCAACTAGTTCTCAATAAAAATAATTAGTCAAGCAACTTAGATGAGCGGGCGCGTGAACATTGTATGGCAAAACAACGATTACCGGGCTAGCTAGTTTTTAATAATTATATTAAGAAATAAACATTTCAACTTTTACCTCTCAATATTTTATTCTTGATAATGCTATATATACATAGGCACAATATAAGCAAAATTTCAAGAATCGTTATTGATTACAATATGAGTGCACATTGTGTCCATTATTTATATTATTTGTTTTTGGTGATTCAATTAAAATCAAAGTCAAAGTTAAGATGAATTGAAGTATCTCTATCTAAGTGATAAAAAAGTAATGTTTTTTAACGACAATAAGGTACGAGACCAGCAGGACGTTCAGGTGATGGTAATTGATACGCCCTGCCGATTACAATGTAGTGCTGCTCTGGATTCTTGAAAAATCCAAAAATTCGCGGTACTACAATTACTCTCGTAGCCTTGATACAAAAAATGGTAAGTCTCATTTGCCCAGTAATTTCACTAGCTATGGTGCCCTTCAGACACAGTAATACTTACACATTACTGCTTCACGGCAGAAATAGGTGCCGTTCTGGTACCTATAATCTAGCCGGCATCATATGCAAAGGAGCCTCCCTCTGGTTAAATTATTATTCCTTCCTAAACAGTTAAGGTTAATAAAAAATCGAACATTTTCTAAAACAGCCTTATTAATTGTGATCGATTTGAAAACTATATTATTTACAATAATTTTATATTTATGTAGATATTTGCCACCCACTTGTACCTAAAAGCTTGTGATGATTTGATAATCACTTATAATTATTTGAACTTCAACGATCAATGTGTCAACAAAAAAATTTATCACCATTTAATAATATTATATAAAGGAATTCACAACACTATATTTTATCATGTTGGTGTTATTGTTATTATAAGTGGTGAAGGAAAATTGTTTCACAAACGGTCTATCAAAGGTCATTAATGCCCCATTACGTGGATTTTATCTCACAAACCAACACACGTTACGAGCTACTAATGTCCTCGAGATTGCGGTAGTGGTGCTATATATCTGTCGTTATATTAAAGTACAGAGCCTTCTTGTCTTAAGGTTAAAATAATTCAAAATACATACTATAGTATAAGTTAGGCAAGTTTAGACTCGTAAATTCTTCAAAATTGCTTTCAATTTTGAATGAATCTAAACATGGAAGAATATAAATGACAATCAAATTAATAAGTTTATTTTTTTTTCGAATTACCACCTATACCGATTGTATGAATAAAAATAAAAAAAATATATTCAACAATTGAGACACGAAAAAAGAAAACACACATGCTATATATAAGCTTAATTATAGTACGATTGGTTATAAATAAAGATTATATACCAAAGTTGTAAAGTAAGGTATGTCATCGGCCTCATGTTGAACCTTAGTCCAACTAATCCGTAGTACATATACTACGCCGTAGTAACTGCGGTATAGCAAGGGAGTTCAAGTTGAGTCCTGAGTAGAGTGATTCGAGCCAATCATGACTGGGAAAGACTTTATTCCAGAGGTGTATTTTTACACCTTCTGCAACAAATCAGGCAATTCAAAAATATGCATCTATTTAGTAATCATTCATACGTACTTAATAATATAACTTCACCATCAACCTTACCCTAATGTAAATAAAACTTAAAATATAACATAAAAAAATCTATAAACGAAATTAAAATTATTTTACTTAAGAAAAACGATAATAGTTTGTAATTTTAGTATCATGCTGCAGTTTTAATTTATATAGATTTTTAAAGAAAGGAGGAAAAACAAACTAACGGGTCACCTGATGTTAGGTGATCACCGTCGCCAACACTATCTTGGAACACTTGAATCACAGGAGAATTGTCGGCTTATAAAATTAGCAGCTGCGGTACAACCATTGGTGTAGGCTTTTTTTTATGGAAGAGAAGGACAAACGAGCTTACGGGTCACCCGTTGTTAAGTGATCAGCGCCGCCCATATTCACTTGCAACACCAGAGGAATGACAAGATCGTTGATGGCCTTTTAGACAAATGAACATATTTTATTTTGTAGATAATAAATCGTATCACCCTGGAGACACTGCACAAGTCATTCCAGAGCTTGGTTATACGTTTATACACTTAGATCAAAACTTATAAGCTGAGTGTAAGAAACTATTTCAAAGTGGTGAAAAACCAAAAACTTTATAAACTATATTGCAGAAAGTGAAAAGAGAGGGTGGATATATTATAAAAGGCGATGTCTCACCTAAAACAAAATACTGGTTGCACTCCGGGAGTGCCGGCAGAAGTGAAAACTTGAGCTTTAACATTTTTGAATATTCTAGGAGTGGAAACGCACGAATTGCTTTATTTATCACTATAAAAGTACTAGTATTTATGTAATTAAATACGGTATTCATTTATTGCGCTGTCGGATACGAAAATGACAATTTATATTACAAAAAACTTAACGCTTTAGAACCATTACAATTATTTTACATAAAAAAGTTTATTTCTCAGAAAAATCAACTTTCATCCATAATTTCAACGACTGTCTTACGAATTTTTGATCAGGTCACGTGTCCTGACGCGAGTTGAACATTTTAAACCCATCCCAAAAAAAGTGCTCAAAGCCGCTAAAGAAGTTATCACTTCAAAAAGGCTTCGGCACACCTCCGCATTTACCATTGAAGAGTTAGGGCGTTACTCTGTCCAAGTTTTGTTCGAATATTAATTTTTCGTTGCATCACTATTCTTAGAAGCTTAGCGCATATTAATTTATTAGGTATTGATTTTATTTCTCATTTAGTTTTTCACTTAAATTATTTTGAAATTATATTGTTTATGAATTTTTTGGAAGGTGGTATTAAATTTGTTATAAAAGACCACTTTTGATCTTATTTCCTAGAATATAATAACATATAGAGAGATCTAAAAGAGATCAATTTTTATAAATAAGGGTTGCTGTAGTAACAATTAAGTTAAATTAAAAATAAAT
>CATIXQ010000007.1:18983148-19009479 GCA_949711755.1 Leptidea juvernica | reverse complement strand
ATGCCTTTACAGCCATTTATCACTCTTAAGACTTACAATACCTGCGTGGCTATTATGTGTAGGTACCTATTTCGAAATATTACTTACAATAAAGATAAACATAAAATACCCTCACTCACAATTATTAATGTGATTTTGGTAATGAAATTCAATTATTATGCAGCCGAAAACAATTGAGTAACAGGTGTGAAGGGGACATTAAATAGTGTTAATATCCATTTAATTATCGTACTGCGAAATTGAAAATAGCACGGACAGAACCGCTAATTACTAACTCATGCAGCTAGGTATTAAATTTAATGTATTGAAAACTAGCTTTTACATAGTAATTTTAACATAACTCACCATAGTAAGCGTTTTAGCCTCATTTACTTTACACCTCTTATGAGAACCAAACCCAATATTTTGCTTCTATATAGAGTTTCGCAAAACTAACTTCAGCAAAGTGAGTAAAAATATTTTCATACATAAATTGAGAGAAGAACCAAAACTCTAAAGAATTTACTCTTATAATGAATTTGTAAGTTAAATATTGTATTATTGGTAACTATGCAACAAACTGTATGATCGTTATCAACAAAAATATTGACACAGAAAATAATATTGTTTACAAATAAAATTAAAAATTAAATAAAGATTAAAATAAATTCCAATCAACAATAAAATTTAAACAATATCAAAATTAATAAGTACGAGTAAGTATATACACAATAATACACGAATGAAAGTCGTCTCAATCGTTGTCAATCGTAGTCTTAAAAAATACATAATTGATTAGTTAAATAAAACAATAATGATACTTAATAATAATAATAACAGAAAAATAATAATCCTCCTATTTGTAACATTGTAAATGTAGCCAAAGTGTTTCACTGAACCTCAGGCCAACATTCAACACTTCCTTCCCTCCACAAATAAGGCGAAGTCAGGAAACGCTTCCAGTAGCGTATTGAGGGCACAGAGGGTGTGCGGAATGGGGGAGCTGGCCCGTGCAACCATTCGACAGAAAGGGACAACAAAGATATTGTGCCTCCAGGATCGGCAAAAGTAATATGGGGTATAGAGCTTGGTCAGCTGATCATGTAGATGGGGACCATAAATCAGAAAAAATATTTTAGAAATAGAATGAGTTTTTAAACGAGACACTACCTACCGTGTCAAAACAACCAACAATGCTTGATTTTTAGTTGTTATAATTCTTTAAATAGAACAATGCCTCACCTTGACAAAAGAAGGTATTTTACTATTTTCTTCCCAACAAATCACTCAACCGTAGAGTCTGATAAATGACAAATAGAATAGATCTCCAATTACGTTGTCGAAATGTAACATCAATTTGATAAAAGGTTTGGGCGAGCCAATACACGAGGGAGGGATCACGAAACGTCCAACAATCATTTTAGGAAACATTCAGTTGAGCTGATCTGTTGTCGGTGTGGCTCTTATTGATCGATTTTCATTCCAAGCTATCTAAATAGTTTTAATACGTACTTCCGCTATTACATTGTAATAAATGTAGTAACGGAATACGCTACAGTAATTGTTCCCTACGCTGTTACATAAAGTGTTTCTTAAAAGTTACTTAAGATAATAGTATGGTACTAGTAGCCTCAGTATATAACTTTTGGATTGTTAATTCATTTGGATTTAAAATTAAAGATAAGAATTAGAGATATTTGAATGCAAGTTCCAGCGTGGAACTAACGGCAGCAGAAACTGCTTTCATTCGCATTGCAAACATTCGTCTATACTCAAAATTTAATACTAACTAATGAGAAAGTGTTATAATATTTGGTATTAGTTGCTTAGTATAACTGTTAAATTATTAACATAATAATATTATAATGTTGTTACCAATAGTATATCTTTCAACCTATTACATATCAGTTACGATAAATATTTAAAAGATGTTTTTCCCTACACTACGAAACTCACAGATAAATAACACTACCCAAAATTATAGCAAAATTACCCTAAATATAGAGCAGAGTTAACAAATTTGCAACAATTCATCACCCGCCCCGGGCGTTAAGGACTTATCTGTATACACGCGAGCATCAGTTTGTGAATGGGTCCATAGATCACGTTCAGGTCTACGTTTCGGAGAACATTTTGTTCAATTGGCTTAGAGAGTTATCATTTTTATTGTTACGTAACTTGTGTAATTTTTATGTCAAGTTCAATTGAAATATTAAAATTAAGACACACAGTACACGTAATGATAGTTCTAACTGGTCACAGAGTACACCTGTGAGTGTAAGTGCTTAGTTGATGTTATCGTGTCGAACGCTTTGGTAATATCTCAGTAATTATTGCCACGCTACCAATTTTCTTCCTTGTTCTTTTTTAATTATTAATTTATTTTACACACAACATAGTATCTTACAATTTTACTTAAATTTAAGTACAAACATAAACAGATTCGGTTTTTACCGTGTACTACTTCTTGTTTAAGTATTTCACCTGAGCTTATTTTGAAAAATTTATTTTTCTTTGAGGGTCTTTCCTTAACTGCCTTGTTGTCATTCCTGCTTTAATTTAATTTAATATCAAAAGAGATTTTGATTTTTAAGTGACTTTATTCATCTAGTTCAAGGAAATTACACTTATGATTGTCAATTTTTTTATTTAACTATTTGACACCATTTTTAATTATACATGTAGTAACTTATATCTAAACCAGCTTTTAAAATCGATACATTATTTAAACTTTTGAACATTTTTAAATCAGGAGCTCCTCTGATTCACAAAACAATAGTTATTATTAATTATTATAAATATTAATGATCAACATTTTAAATATTATTGAGATGCTCACTTTATAACACTTTTTATCAGAAAGCATTATTTTCACGACAATATTTAAGTAGCAACTGTAATGGAACGTCGAAGGTTTCAAGTCTCCTGAGAGACGTTGTAATGTCGTTCATTCCTTAGTAGAAAGCTTGTGACGTAACCTCTCTAGAGTAACATTAGAGGTTCCTAACATTAACAATTCCGTACTATAGATAAATACTATGACTGTTCATTGTCGGTACATTTATGAAAATTTAATATAAGTTCACAAAAATCGTCACCTTTCTGCTCTAAATAGTGATTTTCATTATTATAACGCTTGAAATAAGGGATTGCTTGTAACTTATTCTAGTAGGCTTCATAAGATACATAACTCTAAGGGTAAATGTATATTCTTTTATAACAAAATCCCAGCCACTATTCAGGCATTATCTTTAAATAAATTTAAATGTTTTATTAAGAAATGGCTCTGTCGTAAATCCTACTACTCCACAGCTGAACCCTAGCCTAGAACTAGCTTGTAATTATTTCATATCAATAGTAATGACAGTACAATATTGTATATTTTATGAAAAAAAGCGCAAAAAAAATGCTGGGAGAGTTTCTTTTGCCTCTTCTTCTCTCTCAGAGCGCTATTTGTTTCCAAAGCGGTAGAAGTATTAAGTATATTAGAAATGACATCAAAAATAATTCTAATGGAATCAAGTTTGAGAAAATAAAATGCCTTTTAAAGTATTTATCGTATAAAGTTTATAACTGTATATAAAGGATGTTAAAAACTTTAAGCTTCAGTATATGAATTACATCGACAAAATAGCGGTCAAAGTAATGATGATTAAGAAACTCCCTCTGATTTTAAATTTCAAAATATTGTATTTGGGTGGTATAAGTCAACTATCGAAGGACGCGAATGGATCCAAAACACTATCGAAACGTTAGTTGTGTATCATTGGCCCTTCAATATTTTAGGCAATGCATAATCTTCTTTCATTCAATGATTTGACGGGTCCGATTTTGACGATCAGTCCTGGATATCCGGACAGTCAGGGAGTTGCATAGCGCAATCTAGAAGTTATTTAACTGATCATCTGTATAAGATAAAATATGGCCTTTATTGTGAGGAATAGCTGTAGCATTGGAAATACCTAACCATTTAAGCGCGAAGAAAAGAACATGCTGTAATAACCCAAAGGAAATCAAATCCGAGATTATTTTCTTGATGATGAAGCTAACGATCATTCTATAAGTATAATTTCTATATTTAGTCCTAATCCCAAATGGGGAGCCTGATATTTTAATAAAATTCCTTTTGATTTCTCAAATTGATGTTTTTTTTCCAAGACTACTTTTATAAATCCCAGTATTAATCTTTCTACAAATTTTCGTCAGGTTCGGTGTAGCGGTTCTTGCGTAATTCAAGGAAAAATAAACACACAACAAGACGTCCCAAATATCGCAGTGTCTGAAGACGAAGGTTTTCAACCATTATGTGTTGCCAGATATGACTTAAGTACGCAGACGTGGTCGCTAACAATGGGCCTTATGAGGAAGCTCATTGTCGCTCAGAGGGCAATGGAGAGGGCTATGCTCGGAGTTTCCCTACGACATCGAATCAGAAATAAGAAGATACGCAGGAGAACCAAAGTCACATTGAATGATTGCATAACTGAAGTGGCAGTGGGCAGGGTACAGTTCGACGGACACATGGCTGGTGAGGCAGAAAAGTCCTCGAATTGTGAGACGTACCGTACGGAAGACGCAGTGTCGGTAGGCCCCGATGGACTGATATTCTGGTCAAGTTCACCGGAATACGTTGGACGAGGGCAGTGCAGGACCGGTCGTCGTGTAGATCTTTGGGAGTGGCGTTTGTCCAGCAGTGGACGTCTTCCGGCTGATGATGATGATGAGAGATAAAGTGACAAGAGAATGACTTGAAAGTAAAATAGAATAAATTTCAGTGAAATTAGGTTTTAACGCCTAGCATGAGTTTGTGGAACGCACACTAAACCGTTGCTGTGACATTTGATGTATTGCGTCATCGCCGCTTGCCGCTATTTTAATTTCATTCACTCTTTTTTAATTCGAGCGTCGAGTATTAACGACCTGCATATGTCACCTCCACTGCAATTTGTAAATTAAGTATTACCAAAGTAATTAAAATTAAATGTATTAGTAAGATATTCATTTTTATTATTAAATCACATCTCAACATTAGGCGTAAAACGGAAAGAAATATATGACCACAAATAAATGTGTGTGTATTGTTTGTGCTTAAACTTCTGATCAAATGAAAGCAAACGTGCATACGCCAGCACGCCATTTATTATGTAAAAATAACACATCTAGGACACAATACTGCTCTATCTATTGTAATCGTGAATATTTAGTAAAGTTGAAATAGTATTTTTTTATTAATTCGAAAATATAATAACAATAATGATTTATTCACTTCAGACACAGAGATCTATATGATACAGCATTTATCAAATTTTGAGGGTCTAAATAAAACATTATCAGTAAAATTCACAAAAAACACAAAAACTGTCATTAATCAAGTGCAGAGCTGAAGGAAGTTTTATTTATGATAAATGTCCCCCTTACAGAGCACCCTTGCCACCACGAGTCGACGTTATGGGTATTATAGTTATTATTATGACGGGTAGGTATTCACGATATTAATTTGATGAAATTTGGTTTGATGATCACGATATAAATATTAAAATCACAGAAGCATTGCCGGCCTTTATGGTTAAAACAGTGGCTCATGTGAGGTTAAGGTCTACGTTTGTCTCTTCGTTTGCCTTACTACGCGCGCGGTGCATATAGAACTTGTCACGGAGCTTAATAAGGATAGTTTTCTGTCTGCTTTTAATAGATTTTTATCTGGTCGAGGTCCGGTCTCTACTGTCTATTCAGATAAAGGGACAAACTTTATAGGCGCCAAGCGAAAGTTAAGTGAGACGCATCATTTTCTTACTGCTTCTAAATTTAACGACGAATTCAGTAACATGTTGGCCAGTAATCGCATTCAGTGGATACTGAATCCACCCGCAGCTCCTTATTTCGGTGGGTATTGGGAAGTTAACATGAAGAGTTTGAAGACGCATCTCTTTATAGTGATTGTTGATCAATTATTATCATTTGAAGAATTGACAACCGTACTCACTCAGATTGAGGCTGTAATGAACACACGTCTAACTCATATCTCACACTCGTCACTCTCTAGTGATCCTTCAGAACCATTAGCTCTTAAGTTGGCTCTCATAATAATAACACCTGTAATTTTACGGCATTTAACGTGATTGATGACAAAATCAATCTAATCTCGCATTATGACTAAATTAATAAGCTCTTTACTTTATTCTAGCGTCATTGGAGAGACTAATATTTGCACACCTTACAAGTGGGGCAAAAATGGAACAATTCAAGTAATCCGATGGGCGTTGGAACTGTAGTTATCTTAAACACGGCCCACCTCTGCATTGGCTGCTAGGCAGTGTAGAAGAAACTTTTCCAGGAAAGGACGGTGTTATAAGAACGGTTCAGGTCCGTTAGTAGAGCGTATCTTCGTCCTATTGTACGAATTTGTCCTATACCAAACCATCTCGAATGGTTGTTAGCATTCTTAATTTTGTTTAGTTTATCAGCTTAATATTAATCGTTCGTTTTTCTTAATTTCGCGTTTCTCAAATTTTTAAATTACTTCACGCAACTTCAATTATGCATTTCATATTATCGTTTTGAAGGGAACCCATTCCAGCGGGGGAAAATGTTGGCGCCATATTTCATTCGCTCATGTCGGAACGAACTTGTAAATGTCAGCGTCAACGTCAGTTGTCAAGTTCTCGTTTCCACTCCCCGCTTCCTCATCCCTCCTTCCGCACCCCGTGCCCTCTCCCCCTACCTCGCACACACTTTCTCGTCGGTGGATCACGCGCTGACACGCTCGCGCAGCGCTCTGCGTCCCTCGTATTCTCTTAATGTAATGGCGGACGCACCACAAAACCTCATCAGTGATAAGTGACCTAGAAGTAAAAAAACGTAGAAGAAAGGATTAACATAAAGGCCAATTTAATTCCCCCGAGGGCTGCAGAGGAGTACCAAAATTTATCAGGTCAGTTCCCTCCGTCCCTGAATATCTTTCCTCACCAGCACATCAACTCTTAGGTTACATTTGGCTTATCAAGATCAATATATCATTTCTAACTTCATTTTGACTTCCCTCCGTTAAACCGTTGCAGAGTATTCCGGCACCAATCTACACGAGCCGCCTTTTGCTCTTCGGACAAATTGTGGGTTACCCTTGGGGAAACTAGCTTTCTTACACAAAGTTCAATATCGACTGAATTGCACTCATTCCCATACTGATAACAGCCTGTATATGCTCGTATGTCACATGACGGTCAACTAATACAATAGTTCGCACAGCTGCGATGTTTTCAGGCGTGGCCGCTGTTCTTGGTTGACCTGCAGAAGAAACGGTGCTGAGCGACACACGACCGCGTCGGAACTCGGCATACCAGCGGTATATTGTCGTTTGACTCGGTGCTTCAACATCATAAATCGAAACAAGTTCGCTGAGACATTTATCTTGAGATAAGCCGCGACGAAAATTGTGATAAATTATGGCACGGAAATGTTCACGCGTGAGCTCCATTTCTTCATTTTTAATTGTATGAATGTCATTAAGGTTCTAAGAAGCCAGTATTCAAATTCTAAAAAAGGTTTTATTGTAACTTAATCAGAAGTATTCTATTCCCGATCATTTCAGTGTGCCCCTCGTAAATTATATCACAACATAAAGCTTATAAGTATTATGTGGCAAAAATTAAAATGTAAACGCAAAACAGATAGATAAAAAGTAAAAGTTAAGTTACAATCGTTGGGTTAAATTTTATCTTTCATAAAATGTTACATCATTGTCTGATTGATACAATGTGGCGTGTGAGATAATATAATATCAAAATATATGTAAGTATATATATAGTATAGTGTGTGATGTTAAAACGTTACATGACGAGGGGTTTCTGTAACAAAGGCTTACTATTCTTGCTTATGGCCACGAATAGAGAGAATTTAGCGGCATATTATAAAATGAACGTAATATTTATTTATTTATACATGACTTAATAAACAACTATTTTTAATTAAATTAATAAACACAAATAAAATTCAAAAACAAAATTTTATGAACGATGCGGAACTCTCGGAATCTTGTATGCTTTGTTCAACTCTCAGGTTGTGGCTTCATTGACAGGATTACTTTACATTTGATATCCTGCTCAACACCAATATTTGCATATAAGATAGTCTTGAGATGTTGCTCTTTAGATTAGCTAAACAATTGATTATATTTTTAAAGTGATAACTTCTGGGATTAATCACACAAATAAAATTTGAAGACAAAATTTTAATTTTTAAAAACTGAGTCAACCGTTCGAGTGTCGTATCGTTGATAAAATATTGTATTATTTGTTCAACTCTCAGGTAAAAAATGAATAAAATAAAACTTAAACAATATATTTAACAATGAAAATTTATTAATAACCAATACCTAGTAAATATCATGAAGATACTTGTGATCTTGGCAGGTAAGGTGCCCATAAAACTGGTCACGTTTTCTCTCTGTATTGCCATACTTATCCTCTGACAGAAGCACCAGACCTTGGGTCACCTGTCCAATTGTTTAGACACCAGGACTACAACTAATTACATGTTTAATATTCCATAATTACGTGATCATTTCACGGTAATGTTTTCGAAGTGAAAACTTCTACAAGCGAGGCAAGTATTTTATTTTGTGGGTCTTAAATAAAACTCAACCGTCACGCTTGGCTATATAATGCTTTTTCGTGCAAAATCAAAGTTTAAAAAAAAGTTTTCACTTTTCTCATGTGGTTTTAAAGCACATGCCGATTTCTTATTGTTGAAGTATTTGCTTTATCAGCTTTATAGGTTTAAAGTAAGACATAATTTACGAAACTTATACGATTGGAAAAACCTTTCTGACCTAGTTTTAGTTTTATTCAAATAGATTAAAAAAAATTATAGTATCTACCCATGACGAAAATCATAAGTAATCCGTATAAAGTAATGAAAACCTTTATACGTGTTTGAGAACTTGCAAAAATAATAACCTTTCATAAATTAAATAAAATCAAAAATGTTGATTTAATTTTAATTCAAAATTTTTGGCAGGTATACGTTATGTTATTACAGAATTTTTGCCTGAATATTAATATCCTCAAACCTCCAACAAAATTAAAAATTCCATGCGCGATTCAAGTTTAATAAAGGGTATAAATATTGGCTCAACGAAGGCAAAAGTAAGAGTGTAAGCTGGGGTAATTTTACTAACAAAATCCACATACGTGGCAGCGTTATAAGATAAATTCAAGTTAAGAATAGGGTACTATAGATAAAGATCCCGCCGCTTGATTTTGCAGGTACTAGTTTTTTTGATGAAACTAATTTGAAATGAACGTTTAGGGAGTATGCAATGAATTAACGACAGATTGCCTATAAAATTTGGCCGCAATTACCTGTAATTTATTTGAGTATAGTTAATTTTCCGATGTAAATTGTAATAACATGTGTTATTTTTTATAATTTGTACGTCATTTTAAAGGAAATTATGTAAAAAATTTAACAAAAATATGGTTGCCAACTCTCAGTCAGCTGCAACATTATCGTTGCCAGGTGTAAACAGATACAATATTTTTGTTATGTGTTTGTTTGTAATTTTAATACAAAAAGTTTTATATTATACTATTTACGATTAACCATTGTTACCAGTAAAAAAATGGCGGCAAGCAGATGTTGTCTGCAAGTATATTTTTATAAATCAATGTAATTTTAAAGGTAATTATGTCATGAATTTCAATAAAAGTGGTTGCCAGCTCTCTGTCAGCCGCAACGTTAGGGTTGCCAGGTGTAAACAAGTACATATTTTATTGTAAATGTTTTTTTTTTCAATTCCTTACATAATTTTATAGGCAACCTTTCGCTAATAGATTAAAACCCTAAACGTTCTTTTAAAGTTAGTTTTGTCAAAAAAACATGTAACTGTAGAATCGAGCAGTGGGATCTTGTACTATACTTGTAACTTTTATTCGTTATATCGATCTAGGTCGTTTTCACATTTATAACTTTGGTGGGATATTTATCTACATGGTCTTGATTACTTTTTAATAAAATAGAAATATATCTAATGATTTATTATGAAATAAATATTTACATATTGATATTGATAAGAGAATAAAACGTGTTTTCTTATTTAGTGGCCACATCACACAATTCTTTAGAACCGCTGAGTAACTCTGCCACAATAAAATTACTATTTCTATAGTATGGATTTTTATTTGAAAAACATATTTCTTGTATCGTAACCCTTTTTCTATATTTTGAATTCTTCATTTTGTATACTAGTTGCTTTTGGTCTATTATAGTTGCAGTTGATGTATTATAGTTTTTATGCAAATACCTTCTTCTTTTAATACCTTAATACATTCTTTTTTCTTTCTAATTCCAAAGCGTCACTAGTGCATGAGTAAATTAAAAAAAACTTGAGCTAGCATATTTTATTTTTATTTTTTGAAGAGCTGTTCGTACGACACGCCACAAATTAGGATATCATCTCCACCAACTGAATGTGTAGTGTCCAGTGCTCTTTTCAAGGAGCTTTCTTCGACGTACTACAAAGCTATGGAATGAGCTTCGTTGTGCGGTGTGTCGGGGACGATACAACATGAGTAAATTCAAAAAAAGCGCGTTCACTTTCCTTAAAGGCCGGCAAAGCTCCTGTGATTTCTCGGTCGTCGGTGATCACTTAACACTTAAGTGAACCGTACGCTCGTTTGTCCTCATTTTTCCATTTAAATAAAAAACAGACATTCACTTGCCGCTCGAGTCAAAAGACTGACAGAATCTTGACAGAATGCTTTGAATAATAGCACTTCAATAATATTTGTACTTTGATCAAACCTCCTGGGGAGTATGTTGCTCCTCACTGACACTAAGACCGACTAGCAGTAGCGGCTTGTTTAAATTACTGTAAAGAACTGGCGCACATCTTCCGTCTCTGCACCTCAGTATGACAGCGGTAGTCATAGACATTCCTATGTCCTTATTATACTAATTAGGAGAATGTGGGCAGCGGTGATAACTTAGTGTCAGGTGAAACGCACACTCGCTTGTCCTTCTTACTGGTGTTATTGTCAATGGCATGCGGAAACATCTGAAAAGCCCATAACAACAAATTTTGTGGCTGCAGTTTGGGTGCTCGAGATATCATTATTTCACTATTTAATGAAATATACAGCAATCTATACTGACACCAACGTCCTAGAACAAACCTCCCTTCCAAATTCCAAGTTTGTGGGCTTTGTAGTTTCTAAGATTTCGTTACTAGTCATTCAGCGAGTAAGTGGTATTTCGCTTTTTGTCATCTAAGAAACGGATTTGAGAAAATCCTCCCATTAGGGGGTGCAAGGGGTCGAAATTTGTATGAAAGTTCTTTAAGTTTTTGAAGTTACAGACATGAAAATCGACACATAGGTTATTAGTTTTAAATAATAAAAATCTGTATAAGCAATTTTGCAAAATCCCCTTTTAAGTAGTAGTATGAACTATGAAGTGTTGTTTTTACTAGCGATAGGACTTTTGTTGATAGGTTTTATTGCCCTTCCAACAGGAAAATATTCTCATAGAAAATCAGAAAATATACGCGGAAGAAGTCGCGGGCAACTGTTTATATTATTCAAAGCATAAATTAATTTTAGACAAATTAGAAGATAAAGACAAATGGCATTGTTAAAATCATCTTAATTAAAGTTGTCACAGTTGTATTGTAGATTAGAGGGCTAACCTACATCACAATATTTCTTTGCTCCAATAGCCTAAAGCGGGTTCATTCTTGTAATGTAACGTTTGAATTGTTTCTTAGATGATGATCGTAAAAGTAGATTTATATTCTACTACAAGTAGTACAACTACTATACATTCACCACTCGTGACTATGCATCATATCACATAATATAATTAAAATGTGTTTTAATATTTAGGAAATAGAACAGTTTCATTTTTCTTTAATCGTGTATCGTATTTACCGTAACGACAGTTCAATACTGGCCAGAATCTAATAATTTAATTTCAAGAAACTTAAAAAAAATCTACTTTATTATAATATTTATTTAAAGTAATATAATATAATTGGTAAGAATACCAGAGTACAATCAATTTAACTCAATCAAAAGCATGCGTGATAAAGAAATAATATTTTGTAAGACCGCTATTCAGTTCATTGAACAAGCGAGTCAATATTGTTTCGACGTTTGTGTAGAGTGAGATATCAAATCAATTAATCTGTTACAAGTCCATAGCTGAACAAATAGGGCTTCACTTAATTGCCCTTACTCTCCCTGATATTTCTCGTTGCATTGTTCAATCAGTAAGCTTTGATCCATTTGTATTTATTTATCTACTTATTGTCTACCTGAAAAACAAAATATTACACATAAGATTGTCTTTATTATTTATTTAAGCAGATAAGCAAATGATAAACATAAAAAAAAGTTGTCTTAGGACAATTGTATTGGGAATATCTCGCAACTTCCTTGGGGGATACATAACATTTAATAAATAATATAGAAATAAAAACAGAAATGATTAAAAACCAAATTTTACAATTATCTCACAATTAAAACTAGTCTGAAAACTGTGTGTGTGTGTATGTGAGTGAGTGTGCACATTAATGCGCGCCGCTCAGGATTCTTGAAATACCCAAAAATTCTAAGCGGCACTACGATTGCGCTCGTCACCCTGAGTAATAAGGTCTTAAGCTTAATGCCCAGTAATTTCACTAGCTCTATATATTATTATCTCTCTATGCTCTATAATATAAATAAAAAACTCTCAGCATTAAACAGTTGTTAAAAGTCGCAAAGCAACAACGAAAATAATTTCATCAGCCAAACTTTACTAATAAAACATCGGCTTGTATAAAATATTCATTTATTACGTAATCTTAAAGTTTAAGAGATCACCTGCCTCTTAAAAACATAGAATCCTTAGTCTATGTTGTGTGTCTGTCTGTTTCTCTTTCTGTCCCTCAATCAGAAAAGTATCAAGTTATTACAAAAAGCTATTGTTTGCGGTCCTTTTAAACTATAAATCATGTGAATATTAGTCTCATTGCACAAGTAAATTTAATTCTTGTTATATTACAAGTTTGTTTTGTATACCAGACGCAATAATGCTACATTTCAAGTTACTACATTTTTTTAATTACTTACGTATATACATAATCATTGTTGGTACCAAAGAGGATGTTAATTCTACGTGACGGGACTGCCTAAGCATACATTGAAATTTAGTTTAGTATCGAACGTGCAGTGATTTGACATAAGTTCGAAATAGTAGTAATTACAGTATGGCCATTGGCGACGAAGCATAATCCGGCTAAGTTTGGAATCGAACAGTTGCTTAAAAAGAAAAAGAAAGTTTTTGACAAGTTTATAGCCATCATCTGTCAATCATTCAATGACTGTACGTTTCGTACAATCCAGTAAATCGCTGTTTTCTCAGAGAGTCTTGCTAGGCTGGTTGGTATAGGTAAGGCAGAGCTTACGTAATTCCAATTGCCAAGGTCCAAGTCCCAGTGGAATTGTCTTGGTTGATGTTCTAGCTTCATTCAATAACCTTCAATATGGTCCCATAATCCTAGTATTCCTTTTCAATACATCTCAGACCTGATCGAGGAACGTCCTTTCCCCAAGGAAAGGGCAACCCAGGCGTTATAGTAAGTTTAGACTTGTTTCTTCATTTAATTTAATATATATTATTGCAGTCAATCAAATTTCATCAAATCCACAGAACAGTTTAAAGATATTTTTATTATTTTCTCTTTTATCTATTCTTTGATCAAATCTCTCTACATCACCAAACTTTGCTCTCTTATTTTTCAAAACTCAAATTTACGTACTCCACATAAATTCAAATTCAAATATTATAATTTAAAATAGATGAATGACATCATTTATTGAAAGTCAAAAGCTACCCTTTCGAAATCTTTTTCGAATCGAGAAAAACGGGCGCAACAAACTCAGCGGGCTTCCTTTTTTTTCATTAAAAAAAATGGTAACAATGTAATATCGTACAATAAAACTTATTATTAAAGCCTGAGAGCCTGAAAAAGCTGTCGCTGCATTCCCAATCAGTGGTATCATTTATAAAGTCATTTATGTTGTAGTAACTTTTAGCATACAAACGTTTACAATTCTTTTGAGTTTCGTAATATATTGATTTTAAGCAATTTCTGGAATATTCTTGTCAAATCATAATATACAACGCCACACAAAATACTTACTCGACTAAGCCGAGTAGAAGGCATATTTTACGAGAAGCTTTTATATGTAACAGAAACGCGTGATTTTTGTAAGTATACCAAATATTTGTTTGATTATTCATTTGAATTTGAATACGATTTAGATAAACGTGTGTGTTACCGATATTTTACACACAGGTACAAGAAACTAATGCTGCTAATAAATAAATATGGTAACGTATTTCATATATTATCAGCTAAGCTTAACCACAACCAGCTATTGTTTGACTAATATCGCTACTCTGATCAGTATAAATCTATATATTAATGCCAAACTCTTATCTGGGTCACCAATAAAGCAACAAAGGTGATTCCACGTCACATTAATTTGGTACATGACCTGTAGTTTATGTGTGTTTCAAAGGACTAAGATAACAAGTTAGGAAGTGTAGATCTATACACACACTGTTTGGTGTCTTCGTTTTTGAAGTAAAACTTCTTTAGAATCGTTTTGATTTGAAAATCAATGAAACGAAAAAGCGAAAGGCAAACAGATAAATGTATACATTTACTATCGTTCAGGATTCAGCCGGCGAGAGAATGAGACGTACACATAAATTCATAAGATTTAAACGTGGGAGAAAATGAGATAGGAAGCATTATACAGTGTTTTGGTACCAGATCATAGCTGATGAATAGTTTATGTGTGTATCAAATAACTAAGATAACAAGTTAAGAAGTGTAGATCTGTACACACACTGTTCGGTGTATTCATTTTTTAAAGTCACTCTTCTATAGAATTGTTATGATGTGACAATCGATGAAACGAAATTGCGAGACAATAGAGTATGGTTCAGAATTCAGCCGGAGAGGGAATGAGACAGATATACAAATTCATAAGATTTAACCATGGCAGAAAATGAGATAGGAAGCATTATGCAGTGTTCTGGTACCAGGCGATCATAGTTGAAAAAGAGCTTCAACTATGATCGCCAAATACATAATCAGCCGAAAGACTTCCACTGCCGGACAAAAGCCTCCCCCAAAAATCTCCACAATGATCGTTCCTGAGCTGACCTCATCCAACGGATTTCGTCGATATTGACCAGATCGCCGATTCCATCTTATGAGGGGGGGCTACCAACACTGCTTCTTCTGGTACGTGGTCGCCATTCGAGCTTTTCTGCCCCATCGGCCATCTGTCCGTTAAACATTAACTTAATAGATATAATTTTGACTGCCTAAAGTATTTTTTTAAGAGACATCTTGTCATCCCCGAACGTAACCATTTTATCCCGGGAGCCACACGTGCAAACTTTAATAAGCAACGACGTCTGATTTGATTTAGAGATATGCTTACATATTCCCTTATAATGTCGTATTTTATGGATACTAAACTACAATGCTATAAAGTTATATTGACCCAATAAAACTTGGCTACATAAACAAATAATAAAATTTTATGACTGCTCCACCTTGAGAGCGATACGGGTGACATATTGAAGGAAGATGTAGATACGTCTAAAGATTGTTCCTCTTAATAAGGTCTTCCAAAAATGTTGAAGGAATGACTGGGACATCCATGCATATTCCATATGCATACTAATATTATAAATTCGAAAGTGTCTGTCGGTCTGTTTGTGTTTTTAGTTTTTTTTATGAAAATAAGGGACGAGACCAGCACGATGTTCAGCTGTTGGTAATTGATATGCCCTGCCCATTACAATGTAGTGCTGCTCATAAGTTGTTAAGTCTCATTTGCCCAGTAATTTCACTAGCTACGGTGCCCTTCAGACCGAAACACAGTAATGCTTACACATTACTGCGCGCCGTTGTGGTATCCATAATCTAGCCGGCATTCGGTGCAAAGGAGTCCCACTGGTAAAATCTCTTCTTCTGAAAGTCGGTAAAATCTCGGTTAGTGGCTAATTAGATTTTAAAGAAATGTGGTACTCATAGAAATAATAAAAATTATGGAGAAGTTCAGAATCAAGATTTACTTGGTACTAAGTTTCAAATATTAATTCTTAAGTTTGTGATCATGTCAGCTTAAAAAATTTGACAAACCGTAACAAAATTAAAAACTCATTTGATGTTTTTAGTCTTAGTTCATTTATAAGTCTAAAAATCTAAAAGGCCGTAAGGATTTTGCGGATAATACGTTTGGGAATCTAATATGGTCGCAGTGCTGCCGCCAACAAAACTTAGCAATACACTTAAAGTTACAACCAAAGCTACCTACGAGCTTTAATATAGACTTATATTTTAAAATACAGTCAAATCTGTCCGTCACAGCAAATCAGTATACGAGCTATAAAATAGAACTGAATTCTTGAAAGCTATGTTCATTTGTCTATTTCATATAAAACCGATAAGAAATATTAATTACTGGCGCCGATTGCAAATCCTAGAAGAAATTTCAGTTTTTAAATGTAACTTGCTTATTTACATTTCATTGCTATATCGAGATTTTTAAAATATAAAATCTGATATTTAATATCTGATCAATATTAATTCTTAACCGTCTCAAACATAAGAGTATATTCCAGTATGGTGCATCATACTACATCAATTTAACGCAGTTGCCTCGAATTGTGACGAATTATGTTCCTTTATTTTATCCCACCGGATACTCCATAGGGGGCGCCGTTTGCGCCTTTCTCTCCTTAAAAGAAGGTCGCCTTCAATGAAGGCATTAAGGGCCCTTGCCCAAAGCCAACCTCAGGGGGTGATTAGTGGAAAGGCACTTAGGTCTTACTTGTGTCCTACATAACTAACGCGGGCTTAGACTACGTGGGTATGCATGAGCGGTCACCATTTCCCTCTCATGATTAGCCCGGAGGATAGCCCCTTCCCTTTATCTGGGCGCAAAAAAAAGTTGTGGTCATTGTGGACAGACACATAATGTTATGCTTAATAAAAAATTGAAATCGGGTTAATTACCACAGATATTATAAAGGCGACTATGTGCGTATAACTTTAACTAAAAAAAATATACAGACGAATTGAGAACCTCCTCCTTTTTTGAAGTCGGTTAAAAATCGTCAGTTCATTATCATTGTATTCATTATAACTATTTAAAGTCTCTCGTTAGCTACAAAATCTTTATATATATAAAGTAACCTGATGCTTGTTTCCAACGAACTCCTAAACTAATGAACGCCTTATAATGGGGATTACTTCACGAAGTGCAGTTTAGTCCACCTTGGGAGATAGAATAATTTTTATTTCGATTTGGGACCAATTAATATTTTTATTGTCAATATTTGTTTTGAATGGATTTATTATTTTCTATGAGAGAATATATTGACGCTCGGTTTGACAATTCTGCTGTGAAGCATTTTCATTGTAACAACAAGGAGCATATTTTCCAAAATACTTCCTGTAGTTGTGAAATAGTATTGACGGTCCATCTTGTGGAACGTAACACTGCGTCTTCCGGTACGTGGGCGCCATTCGAGGACTTTACTGCTCCAATGGCCATCTGTCCGTCGATATAAGTGCCCTGCCCACTGCCACTTCAGTTTTGCAATCATTTGGACTATGTCGCTAACTCGCACAGTATACCGGCGTCAAGTAGCGGCCTAGTGCCCCTATGTTTCGCATAGGTTAGTGTCGAGGACCGGAGGCCATCCCCCCATCCCCCACAATTCAGCACAATTTTTGCCTCAACCGGGGTATGGGTGTACGTTACGGAGGATATCTGCTGACGCCGTCTCGGCAATTTTGAGGGTAGGGACCTGTCTACTCTCTGGCTCCGCGTAGATTTAGAGGACCGCGGACCGCGTTCGCATCTATGCGTGTGTTTACAGATCCCATAGTGGTAACGCAGAAACCGATCATCTCATGGGCTGCGTTCAAGCGGCAATTGACGACGTGCTTGCACAGATCCCCTCCGCTGAAATCGTAGTCTTGAGTGATTTCAACGGGCACAATGCCGAATGGCTTGGATCACGTACCACAGACTACGCAGGGCGATCTGTGCATAATTTTGCATTGGCATATGGTCTGTCCCAATTGGTTGAGTCGCCAACGCGGCTCCCGGATGTGGGTAGCCACATACCGTATTTTTTTTATATTATACACACACATATTTCATCTTCTGCTGACTGCACATCCCGATAGTTACCAGGTCTCTGTCGACGCCCTTCTCGGAACGTCCGACCATTGCCTGGTCAGGAGTGTAGTGCCTATCCGACGCCAACGTCGCAGACCACCAGCGACCCGCCGCGTTTGGCACTACAAGTCTGCAGATTGGGATAGGATGCGTTCCTTTTTTGCATCCTACCCTTGGGGCAAGGTTTGTTTCCCTTAGGATTATCCTAGTACCTGCGCCGTTGCAGTAGCCGATGTGATACTGCAGGGCATGGATATTTTTATACCAAGCTCTGTAGTACCGATCGGTGGCAGATCACAGCCCTGGTTCGATGCATCAGTTAAAGCAGCATCCGACTGCAAAAAGCAGGCGTATCGAACTTGGGTTGCGGCGCTGGGCGCAAAGGATCCGAACTGCAAACTTCTTAAGAGGAAATATAAACGTGCCTTCAGATTTTTTTACGCGGCAAATCGCCCGTGCGAAGTATAAGCACGTCGTCAAAATCGGCGAGCAGCTTTCAAGTTACCCGACCGGAACACGCAAGTTCTGGTCGTTATCGAAAGCTGCTCTTGGTAACTTCAACCAGCCGTCCATGCCGCCGTTGCACATGAGGAATGACACCCTGGCCCATACGGCAAAAGAGAAAGCCGAGCTCCTGTGCACTCTTTTCGCCTCCAACTCGACTCATGACGACAACGGAAAAACACCGCCGACCATCCCGCGGTGTCAGAGCTCCATGCCTGAAGTACAGTTCCGACAGAAAACTGTTAGGCGAGCTCTGTTTTCGTTGGACGTCAGGAAGTCGAGCGGGCCATTTCTCCAATCGTGCTTAGAATGTGTGCCCCTGAGTTGACGCCGGTGCTAACGCGTTTATTCCGGCACTCTTATTCAAAAGGCGTAGTCCCTGATTCATGGAAGTCAGCCCTTGTCCATCCGATCCCAAAAAAAGGAGACAGTTCGGATCCGGCAAACTACAGACCTATTGCTATTACCTCCCTACTCTCCAAAATCATGGAGAGCATAATTAACCGCCAGTTCTTGGTATACTTTGAGGGTCACCAGTTGATCAACGACCGACAGTACGGCTTTTGCCATGGACGGTCGATAGATCACGGCAATACTTCAAGCCGGCCCACATTCTAGCGCTCTACAAAGCGCAGGACCGGCCATACATCCATGATGACAGCAATACTCGAGTATTGTTGTCATCAATGGTCTGGCGCACCCCAGTATCAGCTCGATCCATTTGACCGCGTGCAACGCAGAGCAGCTCGAATTGTCGGGGACCCAGTGCTCTGTGAACGGCTGGATCACTTGGCGTTGCGTAGAGACGTCGCTTCATTGTGTGTCTTCTACCGCATTTATCACGGGGAGTGTTCCGAAGAGCTGTTTAACCTGATTCCTGCCGCCGCATTCCACCTTCGCACGACACGCCACCAGTTAGGATATCATCCCCACCATCTGGATGTGTGGCGATACTCCACAGTGCGGTTTTCAAGGAGCTTTCTTCTGCGTACTACAACGCTGTGGAATGAGTTTCCTTGTGCGGTGTTTCCGGGACGATACGACATTGGTACCTTCAAAAAAAGCGCGTACACCTTCCTTAAGGGCCGGCAACGCTCTTGTGATTCCTCTGGTGTTGCAAGAGAATGTGGGCGGCGGTGATCACTTAACACCAGGTGACCCGTACGCTCTTTTGTCCTCCTATTCCTTAAAAAAACTGTGGTTCTCCTACGGATCTCCTCATTTCTGACTCAATCTCGCAGGGAAACTGCGAGCATAGCCCTCTCCATTGCCCTCTGAGCGACCATGAGCTTTCTCATAAGGCCTAAATCATCATTTTAGTTAGCGACCACGTCTGCGTAATACACCCTGGTTGAAAACCTTCGTCTTCAGACACTGTGGTATTTGGGACGAGAAGATTTTACGGATAAAGATTATTTTATATATAAATACTTTTTGTCAAATAGTAATCAATTATTAATGTTTCATAATTATTTTATGATTTGTATACGTCTTATAAAATGCAAGTGAAATCAAAAAAAAAGGTTGAGTGCATGGGAGCATTCTCGTTGATATGCAAAGTAAAGTACTACAAGGTAAGTACCCCGACTCGTGAAATGTAGCCGAGACATTCACCGTTTTATAGTTGTTGCAATGAATGTTCAATATGTACGTGATGTATATAATTCCATTTTCAAACTCTGTCTTGATAAATAGCAGAAAATGGTTAACGTTTTACGTTCTCTAACTGTTATGTTATATAATATTATTGGATTTAAAATTTTACTTCTTCGAGTTTTGGATTAAATATTCAAATTCAAGTATTATTATCCAAATAGGATAATATTATTATATCACAAATTGAAAGTACTACTACCCATTCGAAAAAGTATGCCTCAGACCTGAGAAGAAGGGTCTCAAGAAACACAGTGGGCTTTTTTCATATTTTATTTAAAATATGGATATCACTGAAAGACAAAAATACCACCCACTCGAAAAAATACGTCTCAGACTGAGAAGTAAGTTACTTACTTCTCAGTCTGAGACGTTTCGACGAAGCTCAGGTGTTTCGGCTTCGCAATCAAAATGATTCAACCACTGGTCCAATGACCGTATGATCATTAAGTTGAAATAACCGAACTATATATAGTTAGAAGCATAAATCTTTCATCCATAATTTCGACGACTGTCTTACGAGTTTTCGATCAGGCCACGTGTCCTGACGCGAATTTAACATTTTATACCCATCCCAAGAAAAGTGCTCAACGCCGCTAAAGCAGTTTTCACTTCAAAAAATAGAAAATTAAGTTATATGTAACAGTGATATAACATCATTTCATTACAAAACTTTTACTTCCGGATCATTTCCCTCCGAAGAATATTAAGGGAAACGGTTTGTGGCTATTATGTCGATTGAGATAGACTTATTTGAGGGAGAAATGTTTGAGAGCATTATGTGTACAAAGATTTATTTTGAAATCTATAGTCATAATATATTATATTCAATATTACTTTTTTTTTAATAACATAATTTTAGTGATAATTGCATTACGCTGATAACATTATATGGAATGGATATGGAATGAGTGAAAATTAAAACAGTAAGTCTTATGTAAATATGCATTATGGCGGCGCGACGCGTCGCGTGCCGGGTCGTCAAATATGTGCGAGGGGAACGATGGCTGGTCCATGCGTCAACTCGTGAACGGATGCTGCTTGTGGTGCAAGGCGGACCTGTTAAAGTTAATAAATCATTGTATTTGTTGGATCATGTTCACGAAGCATCCTTACACAAACAATAAATTCAAGCTCTAAAGGTTGATGTATCCAATACACGATAGTTTACATGAATTTTATAGAGTTTATTCTTTATTACTTTTTATGAAATAAAACCCTCAATTCTGGGATTAATTACTGGATCCCGCGACGTCTCGCGATTCGAGTCCCGCATCGTTCATATAATTTTGTTTTCAGTTTTATTTGTAATGTAATAATAATAATGTAAATAAATTATATATTACTTAAACACGATTATTTTTTGGGTGCAGCACCTTACATAATAATTTGTTATGTACATTACAACCATTGTAAAATACTCTATTCGATTGCGAAGAGTGGCCGTTGAGTTTCTCGTATGTTCTTCTCACGAGCCCAACTTTTTCCGAGCATGTGGTGGATTCAGTAATCTAAAAGAAATATTCATAGTAACGATTCAAAGGCGCTTAATTTAAGCCAAATTGAATAAAGTTTATTTGACTATGACTTTAAAATTAAACCGAACATTCGAAATGGAGAAGAGGTTCTTATTCTGCACATGCTCATGCTGTCAAATAAAGAGCTTTGTTTTTTTTTAAATATTGTATATGACGAGGAAAGAACCTCTGTATTGTTCTTAAAAGGTGTGACGTCATTTCTGTTGACATCACAATTGCTATCTTGCTGAAGATCACTCATTGGTTCTTCTTAAGAAAACTACACGAGTAGGTATTTTATTACTTTCGTTTATTCAACGGGCAGCGTTACGACGTCCCAGAGAGGTCCGTACCGTACGACAGCCCGAGCACGACTGACTCAAATGTCAAAAAAAAAATTCAAATTCAAATTCAAAATTTCTATATTTGGTATTAAAATATATATACAAAATTACTTAAATGTACTTATTAAAGCAATTTACAAATAAGCCTTATATATGTAGGTATCAGAAAACTTATTTCTACAACCCTATCTACGTATTGAGGGATAAAACTTTATTATGCTTAAAAACCTATAAAAGGGGTTTTGGGGGGGGGGGAATCCAGGAAACTGGGAAAACCTGGCTATTTGGCTTACATACATATATAATATATAAATATAAGAGGGGTGTGGGGATGGGGGGGGGATCTTGGGAAAGGGAAGGAAGGAGAGGGAATAGGAGGCCAGTTTTCGCCGTTATTTAATTCTTATAACTAAACCAATTTACAATATATTGGTTTTACATTTATTCAGACCTAGCTAGAACTCTGTGTGCGTGAGTGTGTGTGTGTGTATACGCTAGTGTTCTGTGAGCTCTAACCAGTTGTGATGTGGTAATGCATGTTTATAACGTTTTATGCTGAGGCAGTACTCTGTGAGTGACTTACGACTACAAGTCGACCGGAGGGCGGGGTTTATTCCGTCCTTCAGTCGGCGTAGCCCTCTGTAGAAGCTATGAGATATCTCTTGTATGTGTTGTTCTAATGTTGGGATGTTTTTCTTTACATGAAGTCGTTTAAGATTTGTACGCGGGTGGGTCCGGTAGATGGTTTTAAGGGATCTATTTTGCACAGTTTGTAGTTTACGATAATTGTTTTGATTTGTGTTAAACCATACCGGACTTGCGTATGTCATGACCGGGCGTATGTAGGACTGGTATAGTAGACGCTTGTTACTAGTTGAGAGAGCGAAATTCCTATAGAAAGTGGGTCTCAACAGGCTCAAGGCAGTAAGTGCCTTAGAGCGGGCGTAATTAATATGAGGCGTGAAGGAAAGTTTCCGGTCGAGGATAAGTCCTAGGTATTTAGCCTGTGACTGCCATTCGACCGGGTGGTTATTAATATGTGGCTTTAAAGAGAGATTGAGTTTACGGGAAGTTTTGTATGAGAAAAGAACCGCCTCGGTCTTTGTGTCATTGATTTTGAGCTTCCACTTAGAGAAGTAGTTGCTTACACAATGTAGGGCTGTATTAAGGTGGGAGACTATAGATTTGATGTTCTTACTGCTGCACAGATAAGCTGTGTCATCAGCGTACAGGGCGAGGACCGTGTTCGGAGGTTTTGGGATGTCTCTCATATAGAGTAAAAATGCCCTCGGTGAGATGATGGAGCCCTGTGGAACACCTGCTACTACTGGATGTGGGGGGGATAAACTATTTTTGACTCTAACTCTAAGAAATTTATTCGTAAGGAATGATTTTATTATTCTACAATATTCAAAGAGGACTCTAGCTTCGAATAATTTGTGAACTAAGGCATCATGCCAGACGGTATCGAAGGCTTTCTCAAGGTGGAGTAGAACCATACCAGTCTGGTGTCTCAAATTAAATTGGTGTGTTATATGTTCGACTACGCGCGCCACTTGGTGAGTAGTCGCGTGTGACCTTCGGAAACCGAATTGTTCCTCAGGTAGGTTTGATTCTATAAGTGAGTTATTCTATTATTAATTAAAATTTCTAATACTTTACTTTGTGTGCAAAGTAAACTAATTGGTCTGTAGTTCGCGGGGGAGGTGGGATCTTTTCCCGGTTTGTGTATCGCGGTGATTACTTCTATTTTCCAGGACGAGGGAAAATAGGTAAGACGAAGGCACGCATTAAATATATTAACTAAGGTGTCTATTGCTTTTGAAGGGAGGTGTTTTAGAAGTATGTTCTGTATGTCGTCATGCCCGTGGGCCCTTCGCGGTTTAAAGGTTTTTAAAATTAATTTGACTTCGCGAGGTACAACTGGCGTAGGTGCGGTCGGTCCGTTTATTTTGTAAAGGTGGTCTAGAGACCGCGACACCTCGCGTTCGGTGTCGTGGTCGCTCAGATCCACGGTGAGTCTATGCTGTCGCTCAAAGTGTGTACCTAGGGCCTCGGCCTTTTCAGCGTCCGACCGGGCGGGGCCCGAGGGGGTGCTGAAGCAGGGTAGAGGGGTGTGTACGTTTTTAAGGCGTCTCGCGATTCGAGCTTTTTGTTCCATTCGTTGGAAGTTAGAGATTTTATTTTAAAACATATTTGGTTTTGAAGTGAATTAATAATCGTGTTAACCGACGCGTATGAAGTCTCTGTGCGTGATGTCGGTATTGGTTTTTTAGTTTGACAAGTCTTGTTATGTCGTGTGGAAGTTTGTTTGTTTGTTTCGGTGTGAACGTCGGGATGTTCGCGTTACGGGCTTTGATTATAGCGTCAGTCAGTGTTTGTATGGCGTTGTCCACTAATTCGGGTCGGTGTAATTTTAAGGAGCCGGGGGAGGGGAGGGCTTCGTAAATATGTTTTTTATAAGTGTCCCATTTAGCATTACCGTATTTAAAGATAGGTCGCGAGATGCGCGGGATGAGGCTATTAATTTCGAAAATAATGGGACAATGGTCCGAGATAACGTCATAAGTCAGTGGGTCTGTAACGTTTGTGATATTTTTGGCAAGGGTGAGTTGTAATTTAGCGGCAGAGTGCCTAGGGTTGGAGGGGAGGTGGGTCGCTTTGTCCGGAATTAAAATATTATATTCGTGACCTGCAAAGTGATTAAAAAGACGCGATCCATTGGAATTTGCTCGATTGCAATCCCAGTGTCTATGGCGGGCGTTAAAATCTCCGGAACAGATGACGGGTTGCCGAGAGAGAGAGCTTTTGCGATGGCTGTCGTGATTCTACTGTCTTGCTTAGGGCAATAAAAGTTAACTATTGTGATGGGTGTCTGTCCGCGGTGAGACTCTAATCTAATTGCAATTATATCGCATATATCATGCTCCACCGGTGGAAGTGAATGATGCGATATATTTAACTTGACAAAAATTGCGACGCCACCTCGGGCGCGGTTGTCTGTCTGTCCGTCACGTCTGTAGCAGGTGTAACCGGGAATTGAAAAACGTCGTGCGGGAACGAGGTGTGTTTCTTGTATGAGTGTAATGTCGATGTTGTGTGTACCTAGGAAATGTATGAGTTCTCTTTTCCTACTCACAATACCGTTTATGTTAAGCGACGCTACTCGTAGAGGACGAGCAGTGCCATTGGGGGGAGGGGTCGCCGTCTCTTCATCCATGGATGCTCAGGAACTCAAATACTGTGATGATTTGCTCCTCGTAGCTCATGCTGCGGCGGAGCAGAGGCTTCAGCTGACCTGCGATTTTAATTAATTTTATAATTTCATGGGTTGACATTTCCCCAGAGTCTGGCTCTTCGGTTGTTTTAAAGGCGTCTCGACTCTTTTAAAGCCACCTGGCATAGAGCCAGTGGGCCTAAGGCCTGGGAAGATTTGTCTTCCGGACTGGGTGCCCGTGAGGGGCGGCGGTCCGGCAGTGGACCGCGTTGTGGGTGGCTGAAGGCCCTGTGGCTGAAGGCCTGACGGTGACGGGGCATTCCCTGTCATTACTGAGTTCCACCCGCGGCCGTTCGCCATGTTCGATTTGAACAGGCGGGGCTGGGGTGGTGCGCTTTGGCGGGTCTGGAAGCGCTCCTGGTGCTCCTTGACGGCCGCAAGGTAGATGCGGCGTTGGGGGCACTGGCGGTACGAGGCCGCGTGCTCTCCGCCGCAGTTGCAGCACCGGACTGGAGCCTCCTCCTTCCGGTCGCACTCCGCTGTGAGGTGGGCTCCCGTGCACTTGACGCAGCGGGCGGCCCGGTTGCAGTTCCGTTCTGCATGTCCGAATGTCTGGCACCTGGAACACATGGTGCCGTATTTATTATTGGATTTATATTTATAAATTCGCACCGATTGGTGACAAATATATTTAATTTTCCTGAAGGCACCGATATCAGTGCTCTTCGGGAGCGTCACTTGGTACCTTGGTACCAGTGCATCGCCCTTGAAGGCGACCACTTTGGTGGGTTTGAACCCCAGTTCCAGGAGTGCACTACCTAGCTCCTCTGCGGAGCTGTAGTACAGACCTTGGACGACAG
>CATIXQ010000007.1:18953774-18982748 GCA_949711755.1 Leptidea juvernica | reverse complement strand
ACATCAACGAAATATCCGTCCTGGCACGGAAACTCAGGACGGCTAAGTCCTCCAAGGAGCGCCTCTTTGCGCTGGCGGAGCACCACCATTTGGTGGCCTCCTTGTAATACCTAAAGCGCTTAACGCTTACCACATAGTGCGGTACGAGTGAAGCCTAGGGGCGTATCACTCGATCTAACCAAATCACTATTTTTAAATTCTCCTCTTTCAATCTTTCGTCTGACCTGGATTGACAGGTACCAGATACATGTAGCCTCACCTCCCGTTTGTGATCATCCTTCTGATGTCGCCAAGTCTCTATTAGACAGCACCTTCTGTGCATTCACAGCGAACACTCCCTAGGGAGTGCCGCTTGCGCCTCTCTTCCCCGAGAGATGGTCGCCTACGATGAAGGCTTAGAGGGCACACTGCCCAAAGCCAACCTCAGGTGGTGTTTAGTGGGTAGGCACTTAGGTTCTTACGTGAGTCCCACATAACCAACGCAGCCTTAGGCTGCGTTGGTATGCATGAGCATTCACCACCTCCCTCCCTTCGTAATCCCGGAGGGTAGCCCTTTCCCTTTGTCTGGGCGCAAAAAAAAAAAAAAAAAAGTGCACGTGTTTTCAATTCGTGTTGTAGTATTTGCGCCGATATATAAAACTTGAATTTAATTATATTATGTTGTAATTATTTACTAAAGCCCAATGCTTCAATGTCACTTTAATCTAAACGATTGAATACAACATTTGATAGATATATTTATTTAGCCACTACCTCCTACCCTTCTGACGATGACAAATGAATATATCTCCCAGAAACTTGGTAAAGATTCTGAGGGAGTAAAAAAATAAAGGCAGATTTATGCTTTTATATCGGGTGTTTCCAGGAAAGTTTTATATCAAAGAGTAAATTTCTGTTTTACTTCTGCGGGAAATTCGTGTGAACTCGGGAAATATTTTTATAATATATTCTTTCCACTACTTAATAAACGATGATTGAATTAGCATTTAAAGTGTGAAAGTGAATATTACCTACAATTTAATTTGACGAATAATTTGTTATGTTTAAATTGCATATTTTTAACTTCCATATTAACGCGTACGAGCCTGATTGCTAATAGTATTAATGTATACAAAAAAATATTATACCTATAAAAATACAAAAAATTAAACAGTTTTGGTAAATGAAATATTGTATTGAATATAAGAAAAACTTTAAAACATATTTTTAGTGTAATTCAATATCTCTTTGAGTATAAAAACGGTTATATGTTGTAAAATTGGGACAGTTTATTCATTGTTACTTTTTATTGTTGGATAACTTTACAAACTAAGTTTGTTTATTACAGCCATTGTAAAATACTCTATTGATTGAAGGAGTGACCGTTGAGTTTCTGGTATGTTCTTCTCACGATCTCTAGTTTTTTCGAACATAATATCGTAGAATCAGTAATTTAAAATAAAATTTATAGTGACGATTCAAAAGCGCTTAATTTAAGCCTTATTTGAATCAAGTTTATTTGACTTTGACTATCGATGGGTAGTAATTAATTATAATTAATTATTGAACGTCATAATATTTATATTTTGTTAAAATTATCAAGTGCAAGGCGTACTAGCACACGACGGGACCATTGTGCAAGGTATATTGTATTTAAATCGTTTTGTACAACCTTTTTTTTATATTTGCTTTCGAAAAAGGTTGGTATAATAAGTTTTTATTGTCTGTTATTTTTGCACACGCTGTCCAAATTTCCGCTCTCCAATTAGAGTACCTATTAGTAATACTTTTGCTAATGGATACCCTTTGGTACGGAATCCTTAAAAATAATCACGTATTGAGAAATTCTTCCTTATTGAAGTTTTCTTTGAGACGAAAAAAAAAAGATTCTTTGACATAAACATTGGTCATACTTTAATTCGCTATACATAAAAGCATTTTATTTTCAAAGATCTACGAAATAAAATAATTTCAATGATACAAAGATGACGTAATAAATCAAAATACTGAGAAGATATATGACGTCTTAGGGACTACGCACACTTATTCAGCTATTTTCAGCTTTTGTCCATAGAAAACAACAATTTTGTATGGAGACGTGTACGCGTCGATTCAGCTTTCCGCGTCCATTCTGCTTTCGCGGCAAACCAGCATAAAATGAGGATAAATGTGTTTTTATTATTCGAATGCTATAAAGAGCGTTCGGCACTGTTCCACCGCGTACAGCGCTGTTCGCCCTCGAATGCGGCGGAACAGCTGTTTACAGGGATGGTTCGCGACTCCTTGTCGACAAGTTGCGACCTGTATTGATTTGACGTAATCATTATGCACGCAAAGATTAAAGAGTGCAGACGTGATTTAAAGTTATTATTCTCATTCTTACGACGCCGTACGCGGCTGATAGAAGCAGAGCTGTATAAGTGTGACCAAAATCGTTCAGCGAAACGCGAATGGAGCTGAATAAGTGCGCGTAGTCCCTTAATGAAACGTCCCTTATTCATAAATCATAAATTTTGCTTAACTGAGCACTTATTGCGTGGAACCGGTAACATGAGGACTGTAATGTTATATTAACATGATAAATAGCTATTTAATAATATGTTTTTTTTAGAACCAACAAATATTTATAATATTTTTAACTTATTCAAAAAAATATAAAAGGTAAGTAATGAAAAGGACAAATATAAATAATTTCCCATACAGACAAAAACCTACCTATGGAAAAACACCAATATCAATGTTAATATATAAGCGGCTTCATAATCTAAAACTTATAATATAATAATAATATTAATGTTATAAAGAGGAAATTGTGTTTTTGTATGTATGTTTGTAATGTTTTCACACTAAACTACTGGACCAATTTCAAAAATTATTTCACTATTTATTGAGTGAAATGTGCTATATTACATTAAAAATAATAGGGATCCTTGATAAAAATACAATATTATAACCCAAGGTGTGAAAAAAATTAGTCTTAATAAATCTGTCATCGCGTGTGTTGCGGAAACTATTCATGATAAAACAAAAAAATCTACAGTATTAAAGAACGTATAAATATTTACAAAAATGTCCGTGATACCATGTATCCAACTATTGTAGGTATGCCACTATAACTACTTCTTCACATGTTAAATGTTGATATAAGTGCCGACAATAATCAAACCATATTGTTCATACTGTATTATAATCCTTATTCTATTAAATTATATTTTATTAAAGACCGTTTCAATACCAGTAAAATACTTTTAAAATAATTAAAACCAAACATTTAATTTAAAAGATATAACGCATTTAAATATGTCAAACAAAAAATAATTCAATAATAACTAAGTGAAATAAAACTTTTATGTTAACAAAAATATATCTATAGTCCGACTGACGGCCGTTCCCAATATACTATCTACAGATAGAGATAAATTACTACCTTCTACTGTCAGTATACAGACAGCTGTCAATAATCTGAAGCTGTTTCAATATAAACGATAAGTCATTCTTATCGCTTTATATTGGGACGCGTGAATTAAGATTTTCATTCAAACTTCTATCGCTGGTAAGCTATACGTCGTCCCATTGACAGACAGCGTGTACGGGTAAGGTGAGTTACCGTCGATAAGTTTATTGGGACAGAAAAGTCAACGATAGTTATGATTTTTATCTCAAGTAAGAGATAGACTGAATATTGGGAACGGCCGTAAGAAGACTTTCGTTTAAGAAGAGTGAAACCGCAGGTATTGCTAGTTAAAATTATAAATGTCATAAATTTAGACATTGCAACGAAATAGAGTTGAAAATAAACATATCTTGATCATAATTTTCATAATTTATAAAAATCATTCATTAAAATTAGATCAGATTGTATTTTCTTCGGTTGAATTCAGAATCGAATCACGTTTGATATTCCGTGCTCTTGTTTTGTATTGGCTAAGATACTGGCATTGAGTCGATATCAATATCATTTGGAGAACAAAAGGCTTATTTAAGAAAGACTCGAAAACACTTTTTCTTTACAGAAAGATATTTTGAATTGTCCCTTATTATTTCTTACGTGAAAAACTCATTATGGAAAGATGCAGGTACTTGTATGTAATGTTTGTTGGGTCGTGTGAGGTATACGCCTCAAGATGTTATAAAGTCATGTTTATTATTTAACCAACTTTAAAAAGGAGGAGGTTCTCAATTCAATCTGTATTTTTTTTATTTTTGTACACCGATTACTCTGAGATTTATGATCCGATTTACGTAATTCTTCTTTAGTTCGAAGCGAAATAGATGCCATTTTTTTCCTATAAAGTAGTTTTCATTTTATGAACATTTTTTATGAAAATATTTGTATACGACGAAAAATATTTACATAATTCTTGCACGATATTAAAAACTCGAGTCGTATGATGATTGAGATTGGCAGCGTCTCGTCGTTTACTATTAAATTGAAACTAAGGCTAGCGCACGGTACATAGAAAGCGCGGGGATTTAGATCCAGCAATCTTTTTTGAAGACCATTATTCTTACCGCGCATATTTGATCCATTATCATAGCCCGGTTCCCTTAAGTTGTTTATGTCCAAATTAATTTCGGCTAGCTTTTCTACTATACATGACGTTAATCCAGCGCCAGTTGTATCGATAATTCGACAGAATGCTAAGAAATACTTCCTTATTTCCAACTTTCTATTTTCTGTGTTAAATTAGATAAATCTTTATATAATACTAATTTTCTCTTCGGGTGAAACGTCCGGTGTACAATCCAGTATTATTGAAAAATATTTATTAATTTGGCATAAATTTAAAATTAAGACATTTAAATGTGCAGACGTTTAGTATTCCACTTTCACTTAAGAAACTTTCAGTATAGCCAATACATTGTAAGGTTGCAGAATATAAACATGATTTTAAATAATTTATTTAATAGTATTATTTGTTAATTATTTAGAATAAGTTTTGAACGCTGTATAATAGTTGCTGTAGATCGTATTTGTTCAATGTTTCAAATTAGCTTGACGTTTGACATTTTCCGTCAGAAAACAATAAAAAACGGAGAACACTACAACCTTTTACCAGTGGGAGGCTCACTTGTTTTTCTGAATTTAAATATTGCAAGAATTTTAATTGGAAATCATTTCCTCACTTGAATTTACATTGTGTGAGTTAATTAAAAGTTAAGATTTCGAATGATACTTAAACATGATAGTTACAATATCGATGTTGGTTTGTAGTGTAGTGCGGCTGAGGCATAATTCTTCGAATGGGTCTGTGGGAAAAAAAATATTTTGAATTAATAGAATAAAATAATAAATAGAAGAAATAACAAAAGCGAAAATACTCCGTTAACCTCAGCAGTGTAAATGTAATATTGACATAAGCATTTTGCTAAACGGAGAGGCCCGAGAGAGATAACTTTATCAACACAGCCATTCACAGCACAAAATACGGCCTCTCCTGTTTTATTGGTCGCATTGCAATATATCCTCCAATACAATAGTATATTAAGGTATGTTGTTCCGACCCAAAAGGGTATGCTTGCTCAGGAAATCCTTTGTCCTACGTTGGAGAAAGGCATATCGCAGGAGTGAATAATATTTCTTTAAATATTCCTTTTTGATATTTATAAAAAATCTAGCTGACAAAGCAAACGTTATATTCTCAATTAAAGTAGTAAAAAAATCAATAATTATAATTTTTGGGGTATAAAATAGATGACGACCAATTCTCAGACCTACCAACTATACGTTAAGTACATACAAATTATCGTACTACAATTATTATATTTGATGGCCATCTTGCAACTCTATTGCGTATCTGTGGATGGAAAAGAATAATATTATTAAAGTCGCGACCCAAAAATAGGTGTTGATCGTAGACGGGTGATAATTTGAAGTATTGTGTATTTTTAATGCTGAACCATAACTAAATAAAAAAATGTCAATAACAAATATTTAGGGTAGGGTGACCCTTAATATTTAGGGGTATGAAAAATAGATGTTGGCCGATTGTCAGACCTACCCGATATACACACAAATTTTCAAATAAATTGGTTTAGCCGTTTCGGAGGAATTTGGTAACAAACGCCGGGACGCGAGAATTTTATATAAGTACTAGCTGACCCAGCAAACATTGTATTGCCGATATTAAAATCGCGATACAAAAGTAACTGTTGATCGTAGATGGGTGAAAATTTGAAGTTGTATGTATTTTTAATGCTGACTCATAATCAAACAAATTTAAAAAAAAATGTCAAAAAAAATAAAAAATAAATTTCGTGCGGATTAACATTTAGGGGTATGAAAAATAGATGTTGGCCGATTCTCAGACTTACTCAATATGCTCACAAAATTTCATGAGAATCGGTCAAGCCGTTTCGGAGGAGTACGGGAACGAACATTGTGACACGAGAATTTTATATATAAGACAATTTAAACACTAGAAATAGCACTTAATAAAATATTTCTTGACGTGGTTTGTAAATAATTGCAATGTAAGGATATGAACCCAACAACAGAAATTATAGTCAAAGTCAAAGTCAAAGTCAAAAAATCTTTATCCACTGTAAAACTTAATAAGTTATTTAGTGCAAGTCAGTATGAAGTACAAAAGTAACAATGGCATTCAAATGACTATAACAATATTGATTAACAAAATTTAGAACATTAATTCCAACTATCTTTATCATTCAAATAATCTTTCACATTATAATAGGCCTTAGATGCTAATTTATTTTTATACGCTTTATATTAGCTTCACCTGTATGTTTGTAACCGACTTCTTTGGGCGCGATTTTGACCCAATTTAAACGGCTAGATTTCGTTCAAACTTTGTAGATTTATCGAGGACCGAAGATATTACACTAATTTTACTAAAAAATTAAAAATAAATAATAGTTACAAAAAACTAAAAAGCACGCTTTATATAAAAATCAACTAAAAAATAGAAATTACATGAAAGTGAAAAAAGCACCCCACGCTTTTTTTACACTAAAATATATTGTTTTACACTATTTTCAATTTAAATTTATTTTGTATTTTTTTAGTTAAATTTTATATAAAGCGTGCTTTTTAGTTTTTTTAACTATTATTTATTTATTTACGATAAATTTTAATTTTTTAATACGTAACATTTTAATTTCATCAGAGTTTATTATAAAATATAACATAATCCACTTTAAAAGATTTTGCAATTTTACGGAGCCTAGTAGAGGAATTGCTAGTTTATGTTTGTTTCGAGTATTGACACTGTGTACATCACTATTCTTTTTAAATCGACTAATATTTTTATGAGCGTATAGGAGGTTTTCTAATGTTCCTATTTCATTTAAAAATGTCTAAATAAATAAATTGCACTAATCATCAAAGTTATGTTATGTATATTATAGCTATTGTAAAATACTCTCTTTGTTTGAAAAGAGTGGACGTTGATTTTCTTGTATGTTCTTCTCAGGAGCCCATTTTTTTTACGAACATATGGTAATTTTAAGTAACTAATTCAGTAATTTAAAAAATATATTTGTAGTGACGATTCAAAAGCGCTTAGTTTTAGCCTAATTGAACAAAGTTTATTTGGCTATAAAGCTGAAATAAAACATTTAAACGCCCTTATCTCATCTAACAGGAAATCACGTCAAAATGTGTTGATGTTCTCACAACTGCAAGAAACTCTATAAACCACTTTCGAAATCACCTGTCGGCTAATGTATTCTGAACCGATACCACTAGTTACCTTCAAACGTTTTGACCTCTAGTATGGCAAATATAATAATAATAACTTAATAATAATAACTTTATTTCTCACCAACAACCAAAATTACAATATAGTGAAAACTTAAAAATACAGGGGATACATAAGTTTTGGTCGTGGATCGCTCGTGCCTGTGGTAGGTAATAAAATACCTGTATTACTGGTCACCAGGTTTCCACTTTTACACAGTGACTAAAAAGCTTGAAATTCCAAAGGATAGAGGTAAATGTGTGTGTGTGTGTGTGTGTGTATGTCTGTATGTGTGTGTGTATTTGTGAGTGTGTGTGTATGTGTGTGTGTGTGAGAGAGAGAGAGAGCGAGAGGGTGTATGTGCAAACATGCGTACGATAGGGTGTTCTCTGGTCTCTTCTTGGGTCTGTTTAGACCATACAAACATAATACCTTGTGTAGCTTATTATAAATATCTATATGGCAGATGATTTTAACTTTCACGTGACCACTTGCCCGTTAGATTATTCTTATTTAAATTATAATTTTCCCCTTCAATTATTTTCATGTTATAAATTCAAAATGTAAGCACGATAAATGTTTTAAGCTATTATAGCAAATATATTCTCAATTCCGAACAACCCAATGGAATAAGCAAACCTCTGAAAGTATACAACAGCCAAACAAAGTTATCCAATTGTTCTTGTCAGCAGCACTTCGTTACCGATGCTTGGGTATTTTGCTTTGTATTACGAATGTAACGGGAAATCTAAATTCTAAAGCTCTTTACAAACTGAGGCGAAAAACGCGCGGGAAGCAGGACGGGTTTTAGAGGAATTCGCTCGCTCGCTTACGGCCGTTCCTAATATTCAGTCTATCTCCGGTTGTGGCCTACTTGAGATCAAAATCGTAACTATCGTTGACTTTTCTGTCCCAATTAACTAATCGACGGTAACTCACCTTATCCGTATACGCTGTCAATGAGAGGACGTATAGCTTACCAGCGATAGAAGTTAGTATGGGAATTTCAAGTCACGCGTCCCAATATAAGGAGATAAGAATGACTTATCGGGTATATTGGAATAGCTTCAGATTATTGACAGTTAATTACTGACAGTAGAAAGTAGTAATTTATCTCTATCTGTAGATAGTATATTGGCAACTTGACGCCATTTTTGCCCGCGTGTCATTTATGGTTCTTCAGTGGAGAAATATCATGCATTGGGAGATAAAACAATCCTGCCGGGCATCCTGCTCTTGTTTCTCTTCAACTTGAGCGACTACTCGCGGCAATTTGAACACGTCCGTACAAGTTAGTTCACACAATCAGCGCGAGCATCTTCCGTCCCACGTCCAGCGCGATGGTAGTCGCCTCAGTTTGAACAGAGCTTAACCGTTGCGGTTATCCATCTTTTTATGAGTTTCTAAGCTATCGCTTCAAAGTTCCACCTTATCAAATCACATAATTCCGTTTATGTTCAACTATCCAAAAACTTGTGTGAATATTGACTATTTTGACAGTTACCAACTAAATTCGATGTGTATTTTTAACCGACTTCGAAAAGGAGGAGGATTTTTTTTATGTATGTACACCGATTACTCCGATTTACGTAATTTTTAGTTTGATGCAGAATAGATGCCATTTGGTGCCATGAAAATTTGACATAGTTTGGCCTAGTAGTTTTCTTTTTATGAATATTTTTGTTTACGTGGATGATGTTAATATAGATGTACACAATCTATTTATTAATCTGCTTTTATTTGTTGGAGATTTCAATTAGGCTGATTATATTTTAATATTATTAACCCATTTGCCAAAAATTGGGTCTTAGGGTAGCTGTTATTCATAGCTAACAAACGTTTTTCACGATATTTCAGTGTCTCACATGAACTTGAAATATGGGATCTATATTATTTAAGGCACGCGGAGTCTTTCTTAGGCCTATCCATACCTACTTAAAAAATACTATTAATTAATATATGACACTAAAAAGCAACGAAATTTTACAGTTTACCTGATTAATAACAATAAAATGTAAAAAATAAAAAACAATCTACGCTTAAAAAACCAACTTCTAAAACTCAAAAGTATAAAATAACTTAATAGACACTTAATTTAATACACCTCAAATCTTATACCTTTAATATTAATAAAATACCATTATTTTTATGCGCTACCTATTGATATCTTTGAAGGTCTGTCTGAGAGCTTTCATCGAAAACGCTGTCCAAACGCTGGAATTATGTATCTTATGGAATTATATATATTAGGCTACAGAAAAATCCGCGAGGGCATATGTCTATCTCTTAAGTATAACGTACGTTATCCATTTTAATACTTTAAAAATTGTCAATATAACGCAGTGGTGTAAAAAGCTGTTTTCAATACGATATCAAACTTTATCATTGTATTACTAAACATTATAAAATCAATCAGAAATGCGTTTTTGTTTCATTTTTAACTCATTAACTTTGAATGCATATTTCTCAAGGCTAAGACTACATCAAGTTACCGATATAGTCCAAACGATTGCGAAACTGAATTGGCAGTGGGCAGAGCACATAGTTCGAAGGACAGATGGCCGTTGGGGCAGTAAAGTCCTCGAATGGCGACCACGTACCGGAAGACGCTGTGTTGATAGGCCCCCAAAAGATGGACCGACGATCTGGTCAAGACCGCTGGAATACGTTGGACGAGGACAGTGCAGGATCGATTGTCGTGGAAATCTTTGGGGGAGACCTAGGTCCAGCATTGGACGTCTTCCGGCTGGTGATGATGATGATGAAGACTACATCATTCCAAAATACTCACATCATATTTTCCTATTGACAGAACAGCGTCTAATGAGTCAACTAGTATTATTATAAAGTCTTTTAACTCCCTGGAGAAGTAAAGTCAAGTTGACACTTTTATTTCATAGCAGGAGGGAGCGACTGTCTAGAGAATAAAAATGAACAACGTTACTCTGTTGTAGCATTGAATAGTCAATCCAGTCGAGGTTTGAAATTTTTTGGCTTTAATTGTAAATATTATGAATTTCCATACTGTAATGTATTAATTATTGGATTATAATATGTGATGTGTGTAATATCATATTTTTCTAAACATTATCTTAATTAGTATTCTCATACGTAGGTCACACTAAAAGTTTTGCGTAACTTAAAAAAACAACATGTTATAACCAAAATATTATGTTTATTGCTTTTCAAAATACTCTCCTTTACATTTTAAACAATTTTTCATGCGATCGAACCATTTTTCAAAACAATAGGACCACAGATCTGAAGGCATGTTTTCTACGTGCTGTTTGAACGCTATCACTGCCTCTTGAATTTGTAAAAGTGAACTCTCATCAAATCTTTGATTTTGGGGAAAATACAGAAATCACAGGTCGGGCTCTATGTGCCGGATGGGTGACGAGTTGTACTTTTTCGGAAGCTAAGAATGACTCAGTTTTGTGGCCGTGTGTGAAGAAGCGTTTTCATAATGTAGGAGAACGCAGCTTATTGATTGTCTTTCGCGAACTTTTTTTAATGGTAGAACACCACTCGGCATTAACACTCTTTTGATCTTCAAGTGGAATTGTGCAGGTGGGAGCTGCAGCTGAAAAAAATGCGATCATTTTTTACCAACGTTTCTCGCCTACCTCACTTTTGTTGGCCTGTTCTCATTTTCAAACAACCATTCACAAGATTGCTGTTTTTTTTCGGGTTCAAAACAATAAATCCACGTTTCGTCTCCTGTGACAATTTCATAAACAGCATTAGAATGTCTGTTGTCGTACTTCATTAGCATCTGTGAGCACCATTTCACGCGAGCCCGCTTCTGCTCCGCTGTCAGTTCATGAGGGTGAGCAAAGTTTCAATTCTTCGTGTAAAATTTTCTTAATTTGCCTCACATCAATCCCCAATAGAATTGTCTCATAGGTAATCCGTGGGTTTTCATCAATTAGCCGCTTAACAGTAGCCACATTATTTTCAATGACGGCAGTTGAAGGCCGCCCTTTACGAAAATCGTCATGTAAAGAAACCCGACCTCTCTCAAATTCAGCAAACCATGCGTGCTCAAGCAAGGTGCTTCTCACCCAAAAATATTTTGAAGACGAGCGGCACAGTCTAAGAGATTACTAGAGACAGAACTTTTAAAATCATAAAAAATCATAGCTCTAAAATCTTTTCGACTTAATTCCATTTTCGTTGGGTACGTAGAACTTTGATGTGCGATAAAAAACAATTGACAAATGATTTTCCGCCAACTGTTTTTTTTTATTACTAAGAAGGTTGCAACGTTTCAAAAAATATAACATTCGAAATTCAAATAGTTCCGATTAGCTAGAAGTGCAAAACTTTTAGTATGCCCCATGTAGGTACAATACTATAATAAAATTTATTGGCACATTGTTTGTCCGCGATGATTTCCAAAACTACTGAGGTGATTTGAAAATAAAGCTTTGAGACTGTGTTCCAATTGCTCCAAATTTTCTATTTGATAGGATGATAGGATCTTAGATTAAGGATTGGTCTCCGCTGCGCTCTTACTAGATACCGCACTACTTAAGAACAATTGCTTTTTTATTACGTCAATTATTAAATGCTTGTGGCATCTTAACACTCAATGGCATCTATCAAGTTTTGTAACATATGCTTCGTGTTAAATAAATTAATAATATACTAAATACTTACTGATGATAAGAGATCCCAGAGTCTTCTTTATTTCTTGTAGTATTCTTTTTACAAAGTCTTACTACGCAACCCAGCATTTCAGATTAAATTATTAGCAAAGCTTAACAGAACATGTGGCACGTCAAATGCACACATTGTTAGGTTTAAAAAACTATAGAGCTATACTTTTATAAGAAAAGGAGACATTTTTTTTTGTTCGATGAATGGGCCCACCCCGAAATGCGGTGTATATTATTGAAACATATATTGAATTATTCCTTACTCCAACGGTATATTTAGTTTAAAATGATCTAACCGAAATACTGAGAAATACGACACGAAAGTGAACGTGAAAATAACCTAAAAATCATTAAGATTTGTTATGGTAGTATGTGCTTTTTTATATCAAGCTTATAATAAAGGAATTTGTCTTTTGGATTTTAATGCGATTTGTACTATTTGAATAGTGGAAATTGCAATTGCAATCATAACGAACAAAAATGTTCAACACACAAGAATTAATAGTTCCAAGCGTGTGTACACCTGAATACTTCGGTTCAGCAGTCATGGCACCATAACCTCAAAACCAGAAAGCTTGCCAAAAATACTTAATAACCATCATCATAATTTCAAAGTCGTGTCTTAAAATAAGTATTTCATATAAATACTAGGTAAGGTCTTGTACACTGTTTATCATAGGAAGAAAAACACATTGTATATATAAAGGGTGGTCTAACCTAAAAGCACGAAGTTAATTATAAATAAAAAGAAAAGTTTTCAGAGAATTATCTTAATATTTTTAAAATAATTTAATTAGAAATAGGCATAGGCATAACAAGTTCAGGCATAGGTGGTGGTTGTGAGATAGTAGTATTCACAACTTTAGCACTCATTGTTTGAACTTCCATGTCTCTGGTACTATCACGATGCCTGAGCCGATGCACCACTCTGGTCGCTTTCAGCCAGCAAGCCATAGAGACTTGCTGTAAATAATCCACCTGAAAAAAAAAATAAGATAAGTAACATAATATACAAAAAAACACACTATGAGCTGTCTACTCATAGATTATTATTTATAAATATCGTTCTCATGTAAGAGACAGTTTATATGTTTTAAATGAGAATAAATGTTCTAACAACTAACAACTAACATTACTCTTTTTATTACTATAATATCTTAAGAGAGGGTTAACCTGGTGTGAGGATATCCACTGCAAAATATTACTCCTTTCTACAGAGTCTATAGGTACAGTATGAGTTTGATATGCTCTTAATATTGAAGCCCCACATGGAATACAAATATTCCTGCACCCAGATCTTGTTGATTGATCAGTTTGAATATTATCTTGTAATATCAATAAGCATTTTCCACTGAATCTAGTAGGTTTAACTGAAAAAAAAATAGTAGTTATTAAAACATGCTTTAAATAAATAGATAGAATAAGTGTATTGACCCCTATACTAGGCACTTGCTACAAGGTATTTTTTCAGGTGCACAGGCGGTCTTTGCTTTAAGTACAATACTAATTTATTTAAAAATCATAATTTCTTTATTTAGGTAAAGTACACTCATACAATGCGAACAAGTTAAATATAAAAATAAACATACTCTTTAATCCTATTTAAGTAACACTTACAACAATTTATCGTAACGTAAATATTATACGTTTTGAATTTCTATAGCTAAATAACTCACCTCACGAAAAATACATGCATGGGTCAGTTGGCGTACGTCTCCAGCTATCTCAGACACTAAATGTTTTTGCACGTTGAAATCGTACTGCACAATTTACACGAGTCTCTTGAGTAGAATATGCTGTAGATGCCATATTCAAATCTTTTAAATATACTAAAGAATTATAAAAATACAAAATAAACTGTCAGGCAACTCGAAAGAAACGGAAAATACAGAATTCTGTTTTGAAAAATAAAAATGACAGGTGCACTGATCACAGATATAGATTTTGTCTATGATACTTTTTTCCATTGCACGGTAATATTAAACTATGTACATAATGCTAATGAAGTTTAACCTCTAAAATAATAATTAAAATGAGGTTCATGGATTCAATAGATATTTGTTACTTTTCAAAAGCTGATAATCACTGTAAGCACCACGTTTTGCAGTAATATTTTTAATTTCTCGCATGAATGTTACAAATGTTTCATTTTACGCGTTTGTTGCCATGCTGACCATAACTGGATACAGGAAATGTATCAAGTGTTTGCCTTTTTAATATAATTTCATGAACCCGGTTAGATTTTACAATAAAATATAGCCTGTTGACAATAATAAATTAATTACATTTTTACTAGCACAACACGACAAATAAACATCACAATATTCAGTGGGCCCAAAAAATAATGTCTCCTTTGTTTAGAAAATAAATCTAATTTGAAGTTTAAACTCTAGCTTGACAAGAATAAAGCTATTGAACAATTTTATGGCACATCAGAAAATATAAATAGAAACCTTTGTGTAACAGAGTTCAATAATTAAGAACAGATGAATGGTTTTTTGAACGTCGCTCTCAACACATTTACGCAACGTTAGCGAAATAAATTGCACAGTTTTGGGCGCGATATATTATACTCAATCATTCATGTGAACCCGAGAAGTAGGCCGCCTCAAGATATGAAAGAGTTGCGTTGCTTACAGTTCTAATAAACATGAAAAAATACTTACAGTGAACCTAAAGTAATATAGAAAAAATATCAATTTTGCTTATTATAGTTTAAAAAAGATAAAATGTATCAATATTATTTTAACTAAAATTCACGATTACGCATTTTTGTAGAATCGTTCATTGTTTGATCATTTTTACACAATCCGTAAGAAGAAAAAATGTATAACAGAATACCAGTAGGAGTCTTCTTTTCACCCGATGCCAGCTAGATTATGGGTACCACAACGGCGCCTATTTCTGCCGTGAAGCAGTTATGTGTAAGCATTTCTGTGTTTCGGTCTGAAGGGCGCCGTAGCTGCTGGGCAAATGAGACTTGTCAACTTATGTCTCGAGGTGACGAGCGCAGAATCAATGGGTTTTTCAAGAACCCTGAGCGGCACTGCACTGTGGCATGGGCAGGGTGTCCATCCATTATCATCTGCTGAACGTCCTGCTCAACTCGTCCCTTATATTCATAAAAAAAAGAACTAAAGTAAATAAAATATGATAAATCAGTTCTGCAATTGAGCTTCTTTGCGTTGTGTTTCCAGGACGGTACGACATGGGTATAAAGTACCTTCAAAAAATCGCGCACATTTTATTCCTGATAGCTATCCCGTAACACTCCTGTGATTCTTCTGGTGTTGCAGGAGAAGGTGGTGATTACTGTACATCAGGTGACCCATACGGTGGTTTGTTCTCATCTTCCATAAAGAAAATTTCTACGTATTTATAAATATAAACCAACTACAAAATTGCTACCAGTCAAAAATAAAGAAACTGTTATTTAGTTCCATAAATTCTGAGGTTACGGTAATGAAATAATCTATATCGAAATATAGAATTTGAACTCTCAGGAATGTTACATTGCTAATGCTGTATAATTAAATAAATGAATGTATATTCGAGAGCTTGCATTGAATCCGTTTCCATTCAAATAGTTCTGCACAAGCCGTCCTCTTGGAATGAAATATTGAAATAGATCAGCCCTATTTATTGGCTATATGTTTATTTTGACTAAATTGTTGTGCAAATAAAAACCTTGAATTTTGAAATATAATTAGGATGAAACTTATACACGTTTATCTTTAATTTTCATATCAGAACTCCTTATAAGAAGAGCCAACACGGTGCATTATAATGACGTCATAGCTCCATGTTCGAGTATTATAGTAGTAGTTAGTATCCTTAGCTAGTGAAATTACTGGGCAAATGAGAGTCAACATCTTATGTCTCAAGGTGACGAGCGCAATTGTGGTTTGGCGATCAGAATTTTTGGGGTTTGGGGCTTCTTGGGGTTTCTGGGGCGTGAGCGATACAGCATTGTAATGGGCAGGGCGTATCAATGACCATCAGCTGCAAGTCCCGCTCGTCTCGGCCCTTATTGTCATAAAAAAGATCACAGCGGGTGCAGCGTAAATAAAAATATCTTTACTCTATCAGATATTTCTATTTGGGATAAAATAAATTATAATTCAAAAATCGTTATTTTTTGCTAGTCATTCTATCAAATACCAAAAACAACGCAGTACAAAACTAGATTAGCATATTATCAATGTTTGATAGAAATAAATAATATGAAAGGCTATATATGAATATCATACATAGTTTTTTATTATTATGCTTGGGCACGGTGAAGGGTGTAGTAGGTATGGGACGCGATTTACGTCGACACTGTGGCTCCTTCTCATGTCCAAGTAACGTCAGTTGGTGTTGGAGCTGCTGCTTCGACTGCCGAAGATAGCAAACGTCGCAAAAATGTCGTTCTCAGTGTGTCATACATCTTTGTGACATTTGGTGTGACAATTGGCCCGTGCGGCCGAGAGGCGCGGAGAATATACAAAATTCTATCTTCTCGCCTCAATAGGGCTACTGGCAACCCAAGCGCTGGCAGCTATTTCGGTCAGCCGAGCTATCTAACGTGGAAATGCTGCCAGTATTCTTGACACACTTCCCCGTAATGATAGTTTTAATTTAATGTAATCAAAGTATTGTAAGTAGAGTTATAAGGTTTTTTTTTAATAAATTAAAGTATCGTTATAAATATCTATCACGTTTTAGAGGAAATGAAACCATCATTCAAAGAAATAATAAAATAAATGACGACCAAGTTTGATAGCGGACAAACTGAGTGATTGCTGCCCGCTCTTGACACATCTACCACACCTACTGACACTCATCTGTCGATAAGTGAATTGCATGGGTGATTCACGTATTCAAGACCTTCATCTATATATATAAAAATGAATTGCTGTTTAGAATAAAAACAACAATTTTGTTTTTCCTTCGATTTGTCCCGAGTCGTTCAGAAATCACATTGAAAGAATAGTTTAAAATGTATAAATATTAGGATCTTTATATCTTTCTAACTTCCTCAGTAGGTAAAAATCAAACTTAATTTTAGTTACCTATAGTTGGTAGATGTTATGTACGATTTAATATTTGGTAGGTCTGAGAATCGGTCGTCATCTATTTTTTATACCCCAAAAATTATAATTCTTGATTTTTTTCTTATTACTTTATAAGGCAATACAACGTTTGCTGGGCTAGCTAGTAATATAATAAAAGAAAGAAAAAGAACTTTCGAATGTAATCATAGTAATTGTCAAACTCAATAAAGAGGTATTTTTAAATACTAAATTGAATGCACCAATGATACTCTCATAACACTATTGATGAAATATACTAGAAAGATAAAAATTGTATTGTTATGATAATATTTGGTCAAGTGCTAATTTCAGTGTCGGAAAAACGAAATTCATGGCAATTGCACTTGGTATGGACGTCTGTATTTCGTTACATTTTTGGCTCAAAGACGGGTTAATGGCTTTGATACAGTGCTTGGCTTGCATAAATATAACAAAAAGTCTGTGGTTGAGGCCGGACTAACAAGTCAAGAGATGAAGCGATTTAATAATTTCCTAAAGCTATTTCTCTTAAACAGTTATATGCCTAATTTATATCACCTTCAGCCACTTATGGTAATAATAAAAATATTAATTTAAAACGATTTGAGTTAAGTACTTTAAACTTATGAGTAAAATATTAATTGTCTTTACGCCTTAAAGTTGGTGTAGCGCCAACATCAAAATTAAAATTAATTCGATATGAAATAAATTGGTCTCTGATAGAGAATAATACCATTCTTACGAGTGGCAGTTCAAAGGCCGAATATGAACTGATCATAACGATGGCCATTTCTAAAATTGACTAGGAACTTCTGGTGTTTTTGTCGACTAGTGACATAAATACAGTAATATTACATTTTACTTAAAGGAGCAGATAAATGAGAGAGCACACTCGGCAACAAACTAATTGGGACGCCTTTTGATAGTAAAAATAACGTTATACAATTACGTAGTAGTACCAAACACAAGCTATTCTATTATAGTGGACTGTATATTTAAATAATATTTCATAGCACTAAAATTATAATCATTATATACAACGGCAATATTGCAGCACTACACTGCATATGACAAGTAAGCTCGTAGATTTACAAGATCCATTTTTATTCACGCCCCGTCTTGCTCTCGTCAGGTGCGTTCTGCCGCCTAAGCTAACTTCTTTTACCTTCGTCTCTATACTTCTTCTCTCTATTCTGTTTTTTAGACTTAAATTAAGTGAACAGATTCGTTAAATAACAAATAAACTTTTCATTTATAATTAAACTGCTATAAATTTATATTTTGGAAATATTATGCATATTTTAATTATAGTTGTCAATATGATTCAATAATAATGTTTATAAAGTTAAGAGTCCCTTTCACTTATCTAAAGTATGTTTTTTTTTAAAACGTAAAAAACCTGCTCTATCTTTTAAATTAGACCAAACAATTGGATAGCGGTTCTAAACTGCAGCGTTTGGCACATAGAGTATGCACACACCCGGAGCCAAGTGTACATAAAAATGTAACTGAATTTATTTATTCGAAACATGAACTAATAGTATTATTCATTCAAAATATTTGTGGACCATTTAATAATATCGCTGTTATAAAGATAATAATAATACAAAAATTAAAGGAAATTGTAAAACAAAATTCAGATTTAATTTTAACTAAGAAATTAATTTCCAATATTAATTAATTGCAAGATGCATTGTTTTAAAAATACGATGAGATTTGTAACACGATATCTTAACGTTCTTAGTGGGTTGAAGACCAAAGGCTTTGATTTATATTATTAACAGTATTTTTTTTCTCTTTAAACTCTTAGAGACAGCCTACAGGTCTAACGGCGCATTAACTGTTTCCTCAGATCTGGTCAGTCAATAACAGAAGATAATTTCTGTTCTGTACTGAACTTCCAGCAATAACGAAACTTCTGGAAACTCGAGTGAGACCGCCACGTCTCATCAATTTATCTTTATCATTACTGTTTAATGATAATGCAGGTCCTCACATTTTCCACCTCTACAGGACCTAGAAACTTTCCAACATCCTCCGTAAGTTTACCAGTGAGAGGCTCCTTTGCACAGGATGCCAGCTAGATTATGGGTACCACAACGGTGCCTATTTCTACTGTGAAGCAGTAATGTAAGCATTATAGTGTTTCTGTCTGAAGGGCGCCGCGCCGTACCTTGCTAAATTACTGAGCAAACAAGACTTAACATCTTATGTCTCAAGGTAACGAACACAATTGTAGTGCCGCTCAGAATTCTGAAAGATGTAATATGATTATGTAACTCACTTGAAAATTTTTAATCATTTTGCTAAATTGTTACATTTTAATTGCTAAAACAAAATACAGCGGTCTTTTTCGAGACATCTAGCTTTTGCAACACCTGGAATATCTTATAGATGCCCTTATACCCAACGCCTCGACTTCTTTAAACTTCAGTCACTAAAATCTCGTCGCAGCTACCTAAATTTATTATTTCTGCACAAAATAGTTAATAATAAAATAAATAATTCTGACCTTCAAGAATGCATATCCCTCTCAGTACCCTTTAAATACTCAAGACAGACGATATCCAAGATCTTTCACATTCCTTACTGCAGAACAAACATTGGACTCAACGCCCCCATCGTCAGGCTTTGTAGATTATACAACGAAGTTAACTCAAAAAATTCAGAAATCGATATTTTCAACGATAATTCAAAAAAGTTTGTAAAAATACTCGCACATCAAGCTAACCTATGACGTTTTTTTTTCCAAGTAGTATGTACCTATATCCTCTTCATTATAAAACCATATAAATTATATCCTTACTTTATATAAATTTTAGTACTTAGACATTTTTGACTGTATAAATCACACTGTTCACTGTTACCATTGAATGATGTGTTCATCTTTAATTGTTACATATATCAGGATTGTACCTAGCATAAGTTTATATAAATGTGTAATATATGTAATGTTGATGATCCAAATAAATAAAATACATGCTCGAACATAATCAATGAGTGTATACACGACTTTACTGCCAGAATATAAGGTGTTATTTTGAATAAACCTTTTAATGTTATCTGTATAAGTTTATGCGTACGTATATACAACACCGTACGCACATTTTTGACGACCTTTTAATAGGCGATCGGGAGTCTAGTTGTTTATAGTACGTTAATGGCAAGAAGCAATATAAAATTCCTTCACCGAATTTGTTGAGTCCAAGTCCCTAGAGTTTTACTACAAAGGAAGTAGGAGGAAGGAAATGAAATAACCAGACTACACATTGAGCCCCTACAAGATAGAACTTAAACCTCCATTGTTTCACAAATACAGGTGATTTTTGCTAAGATAAAAATAAAGGTATCGTATTGATTCCCGATATGGGGTATTTTCGTCTATGAAATAGTTTATAGTTACTTCTACTTAAGTTTTTTTACTACATGGCGGGACACATTGTATAAGGGATTTCCACCTATGTATTGACTCATCACGATATCTCTGGGGACCATAAGGCATAAGAATTAAAATTTTGTGGGAATATTCCTTTCGCGAAAGGTCAGCTAAGAACTGATTTTGCGAAACAGTTGTTTTTATTACCATCAGAATAACGTCTGTCGGGTCGGATAGTTAGATTTATATAAATTTAATCCACTACATGTAATATTAAGTAACAATGTATACATTAAGCTTTTCATTATGTTTCATAAATGTAGACTAAATTATTTACAAGGAATTTGATGCAGCGCAAAAGCAGAAATGTAAACGAAATGGGGAACGTCTTTACACGTCTCGAAAGTAAATTGGATCTTCGCTTGATTCTGTATTAAATTGTTCATCAACAGATCTTTGTTTAAGACATCAAGGATTTATAACAAACTTCCATAATTACTTTTGATATATTTTTCGACATAACTCCAATGATTGTGTAATTTTGAATTCTTTTCTGATTTGAATCAAGGTGCTTAAGAGTTAAATTTTTTTATAATATATTATTTAATATTAACCATTTTCTTATGATCAGAAGCTACTTAAAATGATTTTTAATAATTTTCATCTCCTATTGCCTAAGAAATTATTATAAAGAAATGTGTTGGTTATGAGATAATTTAAAAAAAATCATTGCTTAATAAAGTTTTATAAAATTTCATATTAGTAAATTGGTAATAACAAAACGAAAATTAACATTTTTTTAATTTTTCCAACGGGAAATATATATTATTTATTAAATATTATATATTAAATATCTATTATATATAAAGGAAAAAAAATCTCTGATGAAATGAAATCCTCTCTCAAAATAATCTGATCTCTAGTTTAACAATTATCGCACTTGCAATGTTAATGTTCGTGCTACAAAAAAAAATTATTAACGGATAACTTATTTAAGAATTTCTATAAAAAAAATTGTATCCGGATTCATTGAAGGCATTCATTCATATTTAATAAGTTTAAATAATATTGATTCATTAAAGGTCTAAAGGAAGCGTGGCTTGTGCAAGCCTCTAGGAAAATTATACATATTGGTTCTACAGTTCCAGGAGTTGAAATTTCCTGAATTATTGAATCTTTGTTCAAATTTGAATTATCTCGATTATCTAGTTTTTGAGATATTGGCGAAAAATCGAACCCCTTTTTTTACACTTAATTGTGTATAACTATTGCAATTGTTCCGAGCGGCTTTAGCATTTAATGCCATTTCCAATCGAATGACACATCAATTATAATTATCGGAGAAGTCGAAAAATATTGACCTAAAATTCACTAAATTTATTGACTAGACTAAATATCGACCAATTTTGTTTTGTGAATGTGTGCGATCGCTAGTGGTTTTATATTACAAAAACTTAAAATCTCATGCCAAGTGTGGCTGGCTATTTACGACTTGTCAATCAAAATCGGTTACAGTCACAAGAGGTCGGGATCCTTCATATGACGAATTTCGTGAAGCAACTGCCGTCAACGAAAATAATGTGGCTACTGTTAAGCGCCTAATTGTAAAAAACCCGCGGATTACCTATGAGACAATTCGAGGAGTATTGGGAATTGGAATGAGCCAAATTTAGAAAATTTTATTGAAGTTCAGAAACTTTGCTTGTCGTTGGATCCCTCATGAATGACAGCGGAGCAGAAGCGGGCTCGCGTGGAATGGTGCTCACAGATGCTAATGAAGTACGACCACAGACATTCTAGTGCTGTGTATGACATTGTCACAGGAAACGAAACGTGGATTTATTATTTTGAACCCGAAAAATAACAGTAATCTTGTAAATGAGTGTTTGAAAATGAGAACAGGCCAACAAAAATTAGGCAGGCGAGAAACGTTGGTAAAAAAATGATCGAATTGTTTTCCCAGCTACGGGTCCCATCTGCACAATCCACTTAAAGATCAAAAGAGTGTTAATGCCGAGTTGTATTCTACCATTTGTTTACCCAGGGTGTTAAAAAAAAAGTTCGCGAGAGACAATCAAAAAGCCGCATTCTCCTACATAATGACAACGCTTCTTCACACACGGCCAACAAAACAAAGCCATTTTTAGCTTCCGAAAAAGTACAACTCGTCACCCATCCTGCACATAGCCCCGACCTAGCATCCTGTGATTTCTATATATTCCCCAAAATCAAAGATTTTTCAATTTTCCCAATTTTGAAGAGGCAGTGATAGCGTTCAATCAGCATGTAGAAAACATGCCTTCAGATCTGATGTCCTCCTGTTTTAAAAAATGGTTCGATCGCATGAAAAAAGTTTTAAAATATAAAGGAGAGTATTTTAAAAAGCATTTAACATTATATTTTGGTTATATCATGTTGTTTTTTTAAGTTACGCATAACTTTAGTGTGACCTGCGTATATTGTAGGTCTATGACTGGAAATATAATATTTATAAAAAGTATCCTTATAGAAAAACCTAGGTGTGAGAAATAGACGGAATAGGTGGACCGTGAAACCGTTTTGAAACAATTTAGTGTCCATTAGTCTCCTGTCAAATTAGACCGCATTTTAATTTTAGTGTATCTGGTTCTTATTTTCGTAGAAAAGAAAAAAAACTAAAAAAATAGAAAACACTAAAAAATTAAAAATAAGTAATAGTTTAAGAAAAACTAAGAAAATATGCGTTTATAGAAAATCCCACTAATTCTAGTTTAGTTATTTTTTTTAAACTATTATATATATATAGACTATGACAGCTGTAAAAAGTTGAAAAATATTGAACTTAACTATATTTTATTTTCACGCACACTAACACGAACTATCATACAAATCGCGAGTATAAGACGTAGCTTGTCAGGCACATTAAATTAATATACCTAGCCTGTTTTAGCGGTTGTCTAACAGCAAGAGACTCTATCTAGATGTATGAAACAAATTTAGACTTATATAATAATATGATACCTAGTTCACGGTAATTGATTCATTATGTAATTAATTTGCAATATTATATGAGTATTCTTAGAACTTAAACAACAACACAGCAAATTATCTTTTGAATAGGATGTTAATTACGTTTCGTTCAAAGAGAATATATCTATCGCATTTGCAGGTTTCAGGCACCTCGTTGCAGTCTCCTCATAATTGGGACGCGCGCTGTTTCAACTTCACCCGGGGGAAATTAACTATTAATAAAAATTACACTCTACCTTCAAATATTACAACATATTTAAGTACTATTTTAATTAACTCAACAATAACGTACTTGACTAGCAATGCGGCAAATTATTTCAAAGTTTAAATAAAATATAAAGTGATTGTATGAATATAATAATTATTAAGAAAATGGCTGTTGTTAATTAAATTAAGGGTTAAATTATGAAATTGCCGTTTTGTATTGAAAAAATAAAATTCGTTATTTTTAATTTAACATATTTATTTAATGATTGCTGCCATCTAATAGGAGGGTCATTTATGGCTTTTATTTGGCGGTTTCACTGCTAGTTTTGCACTAGAGTGAACTTTGGGTATGCAAATCAATTCAGGCCTCAACATTCTATATTAAATTGTAATGTTAAACTGACTTGAGTGTTGTCCAGAGCACGTCCGTAATGATAATAATATAAATGGAAAGTCTAATACATTGGTGATTGTATACGTTATTCATAGAAGTGTGCTTTTTACATCGATACTTGCTCGTAAACACAGTTTTATTGAGTCTGTCCCGGCGTAGCAATGAATATTAAAGTATCTATACGAACGCATAACAGTTAAGAACATTTATATTGTTAGAAGTAGGTAATATTTAAAACAGAAAACACAAAGTTAATCCTGTATTAATTTTCATGGTGTATTTTAAGTATAAAGAACAATATTTTAACACTTAAAGGTCTGAAAACTATATAATATTAGCTCATCATTTTGCGCTTACTTGAAACTGCTTATGATATAATATACTCTCTTCAGCAACGAGTCGCAAGTTTGATCCTTTTAAATGCTTATCGTATTTGCAGTGTTTGCGCCATATTTCATTTGCACATTTCAGAACGAACTTGTGACTGTCAGTGTCAACGTCAGTTGTCAAGATCTCGTTTCCACTCCCCACTTCCTCATCCACACCCCGTTCGTTCCACCCCTACCTCACCTTACACACTCAATCGTCGGTAAATCACGCACTCATTCGCTTGCGCAGCGCTCCGCGACCCGCGTATTCTCGTAATTTTAATGGCGGAAGCACCACCTAACTAAACTCCTCAGTGACTAAGGGACCTAACCACCAAACACGAACTAAACGAAGAAGAAAGGATTGAAATGAAGGCCAATTATCTCCCCGAGGGCTACAAGAGGAGTACAAGCATTTACCAGGTCAGTTCCCTCCATCCCTGTATATCTTTCCTCACCCACACACCCATGCAGCATGCATTGAACTTCTTATTATATAAGCCTATACCTACGTAGCTATAACGTAGTGGAAAATCCTTTGCCAAAATTATTCAAGAGCCCCGAATAATTAACGACGCGACGTTTGTTCTCGCCTTTAAATAAATTACTTACTTTTGTCGCATTAAACAAGATAATGTCTGGAGTTGCGACTCATTACTTCTATTACTGTTGTTTTGTGCGGACATTGAATTTACAAAGTTTCTGTTTGGTTCGTATAAAATAAAGATTTAAGATTTTGTTAATTAAATAAAATTAATTTTTAATTTATTACATTAATTTGTCACGGACGAGCAAAAAAAGAAGGACTCCGCGCCGTGATATTAGCAAGTGAAGCACCGTTATGCTAGTGTGTGTGCGGTTACGGGGGATACTAGTTACACAATTTTCTCCCTTAAATAATCATATATGGCCACAAATACTTATATAGTATCGTTTTTACAATTTTTCACAACGCACGACGGCATTTTTAAAATATTTTATTGAGATGCAAGCTGATCTGTCACAGACGAACACAATTCTCATAATGGCCGCCTATAGGCCTGTAGTAGTGTAAGTGTGTTCGTGGGGCTATGTATTTACACGTTAATCGGCTTGTTTTAGTGCTACACTGTTATGTAAGTTGACACGGGTCCTTATTTTTTTACTAGTTCGTGCATTTTGTTTGTTATCTATCATTGAATTACTATGTAATCAGGATACGCACTGTTCATTAAGAAGGGTTCACATTTTGTTCAATCTAGTGTTGAATTTTCAAGGCAAATAAAATAAAAAGCAATATCATATATCATTTAACGTCAGAATTATGATGATTATTATGAATGTCAGTGAAATATATTCTGATCGTATATTATAAAACTTAACTGTAGAAACCACATTGTGATGATGGCACTCATTGTATGCATTTTCAACTAAACCTTCGGAATATTATATTGAATTTGATGAAGCTGTAAATTTTAATTCAAAAAGGTGGTAATTATTTTCTTGCCACTTCTTCTCATTAAAGGTCAACCTACTCCGAAGTGATGGTAAATGTAAAAAGAAAATAAGACTTTTGACATTCACAACTAACGGTCAAGGAAGTGACCTACATCAATAGAGTTTAATAGAGTTTAGTGGGAGGCTCCTTTGCACAGGATGTCGGCTAGATTATGGGTACCACAATGGTGCCTATTTTTGCCGTGAAGCATTAATGTGTAAGCATCATTGTGTTTCGATCAGAAGGGCGTCGTAGCTAATGAAATTACTGGGCCAACAAGACTTAACATCTTATGTGTCAAGGAGACGAGCGAAATTTCAGTGCCACTCAGAATTTATGGTTTTTTCAAGAATCCTAATCATGAGCGGCACTGCATTGTAATGTGCAGTGCGTATCAATTACCATCAGCTGAACGTCCTGCTCGTCTTGTCCCTTATTGGCATAAAAAAGTGACTTTGATTTGATTTGATTTGATTCCTGAAGCTGAACCCCATCACCAGACTTTTCAAAATGTCATTACAAAAAGGGCTGGCTGTTGATCTTCTGGTAAAATTAACGCTTAGATGGGCACCAGCTATCAAATTAAATTAGAGGTAAAGTGAAGGTTGGAAGGCTCACGTAAAAAAAATGGGTAATTGTTAATATTATTATATGTCCTAATAATATTATAAAGGTGAAAGTTTGTCTGGATGTATGTTTGTACTTCTTTAACGCAAAAACTACTGAATGGATTTTGATGAAACTTTACAATAATATAGCTTACACATCAGAATAACACATAGGCTATAATTTATAAAACTATAGTGTGAATTATTCAAAATGAGAAAAAAACGGTCAAACAATAAAAATAATTTATATGGCAAAACAACGTTTGCCGGGTCAGCTAGTATTAAATAAAATGAATATCACACTCGATTACCTTCGTTACAATGACAAAATATAAAATAACACTTTCTTGCCATTCGAGGACTTTACTGCCCCAACGGCCATCTGTCAAATATTTCGTTTACGACTCAATTTACATCATTTAGTATCTTCTAAAAGATCTTTGCTAGATTATTTTAAGAGTTAATCAATGCAAAGACTTAGAGCCTTTCATATTGGATCTGATATTTTACACCGCACTATTATTATTTTTATGATATATACGAGTATAAGAAATACAAAATAGGTAATAATTAACGTCTGAGTCTTACGAAATATATTAAGTCTAATGACCAATGTCATATAAGGCGTGAAATTCCATTTCATACATTTCACACCTCCTTGACCGCTGAGATAGGGCAAAGGTAAATAGGTTAATTGAAAAGGGGAGCTACTGTTAGTACTCACGTAAGTTAAGCACCTTACATATTAATAAAGTTTAATAAACGTATTACTGTTAGTGTGAGTTATATATTATTCATTATAATTTCCACATTCACGTTTATATACTTGATAATGCACTTATAGCTCTGAACTTGGAATAAGTAAATCGATATTTTTTGTTTTTTTATCTTATTTATTTACTTACGTTATGCGAACATAACAGCTTTCTACAGTTAAAAACGTTATATTTCAATTCGTAGCTCTTTTAGAGGGAATATTTTTAACGATACGTAATTCGAACGATTGGCTCAGTGGAAGAGAACTCGGACGGAGGACGGAGCTCGAGACGTCGCGGGTTCGAGCCCGAGTCCCGCATCGTTCATAAAATTTTCTTACAAATTTAATTTGTGTTATAATCAATCCCAGAAGTGAGGGTTATCACTTATGAATTTCCTAATATGAAAATATAAGGATTATTCTCAACTTTTGACCAATTTTCCTTAATATTTCTTTGTAAATGGCTTGGATTTTTAACCAAATAGTAATGAAACTGACAACTCTAGGTACCGTTAAGTGTTACACAATTGATTTATCATCAGATTTATCAGAAAGAAATAAAAAATAACAAACATATAATAATTTTACAGATATTATAGATTTATTTTCAATCTCATCAGAGTTCAATTAGCTTAGAGCAAAATAATTAATGTTTTTATCTCCGCTTATATAATACTAGCTTTTACCCGCGACTTCGTGCGCTATAGTTACTTTGGGCAGCATGTTTTATTTTTTTTTATTTACTCACTTTGCAAATAATACATTACAAACTGATGTGGTTAAAACATTTCATAAGCGACCAACTATAGAACTTTCATCCCCCTTTTTCATCCCTACACAGGTCTAAATATTAAATATGCTAGAATAAATATTTATTTATTTCTTATCAAGTGAATCAATACAAATTTTCATGGCGTCTATAATGACGAACTTTCATAATAACTTCCACCCCCTATTTCAACCCCGCCAACACTAAAAGTTAGCCTATGTCCTAAGCTCTTGTGTATGTCTGTGCTAAATTTCATAAAATCGGTTCAGTGGTTTAGGCGTGAAAGCGTAACAAATAAACTTACATTCACATTTATAATATTAGTAAGGATGTGTCACATGCATTGATCGTCGCTCTACGAAAATATAAGATCAAGACAGCCCGCATTTTAAAACGTCTAAAATACTTATATAATAGGGAGGATGCAGATGCTGACATTTTTGCGATGTCTAAGCAACGCTTTTTACACGAAATCTCAATACTCAATTCACAAGAAAATAAAATTGTATAACATGAACACGAAAACACTCAATCACCAACACCCTCACTCGCCTACATTTATACATACACACACACACACACACACACACACACACACACACACACACACACACA
>CATIXQ010000007.1:18897858-18937383 GCA_949711755.1 Leptidea juvernica | reverse complement strand
TTTTTTTTATGAAAATAAGACACGAGACGAGCAGGACGTTCAGCTGATCAGTATTGATACGCCCTGCCCGTTACAATGCAGTGCCATTCAGGATTCTTAAAAAAAACCCCAGAAATCCTGAGTGGCACTACAATTGCGCTCGTCACCTTGAGACATAAGATGTTAAGTCTCATTTGCCCAGCAATTTCACTACATACGGCGCCTTTCAGACCGAAACACAATTATGCTTACACATTACTGCTTCACGGCAAAAATAAACGCCGTTGTCGTACCCATAATCTAGCCGGCATTCTGTGTAAAGGAGCCTTCAACTGGTAGTGGTTGCTTCATTGCAATTGGTTGATCTAAATTTAGATTTAATAGCGCAGAATTTTATTTGAACAGACAATGTTATACTTTTTACCACTTTTTACAAGTATAAGCTTATTCTTAATAAGATAATAATTATGCCAGCTTTATTGTAGATTACCACTCAATTTCCGAGGATGTTTTTAGGTAGACCGCAAGCCGCAGTAAATAACCTTCACGCATAACATATCACACAGTCACGATCCTCTGTGTTCTCAATTTGTAACATACTTTGTATTCCATTATATTATTACACTCTTGGACAAATTTAGCGGAACGCAAGAAAAAGGTTTGATTTTTCTTGTTGTAATTATTGTGCGTAAATACAAACATACATTAATCACTACATATTATAAAATAAAGTCCTCTGCCGCCGCTGTATATCTGTTCGCGATAAACTCAAAAACTACAACGTTGATGTTCATGTTGTTTTTACCAATGAATTTCGTGGTTCTTGAGTTAGGTTTTCGTATATGATTTGTTAAGTTTTTGTATACATTGACGATTTTTGTTGAAGGCGTACGAGAAAATAAGCTCCTGGCTTAAACTTAAATTTAAGCTTTCAACGAAAACGCTGTCTAAACCCTTTGAAATATATAACAAGATAATGAATGATGGAATTGTTTTTCTCATCTACAGAAAAGTCCGCGATTGCATATCTATCACTGGTGTCTATCTCTTAAGAATTACATACTATATCCATTTAAATACTTTAAAAAGAATGGAATGATAAAGCAATAACGTACAAGCCGTTTACACAAGAACTATATTAATCCTTATAATTTTTTATTACTACACATAATAAAATCATTTAGAAATACGTCAGTTTTCGTTTCATTTTCTTATTACAAATCGGCCCAGAAGTTCCCGTCTCCTTTGATTATTAAAATTATCCAATATTGTATATTTATGGATTGGCGTGGTTATGGAAATGCATTTAATATCCAAGCATTTAATTGTATTGGGGCTTACAAATTGTTGCATATATTATAAGATAATTTACTTCTATCTTGCAAGCCAATCCTTCACATATGCTGTTACCCTGGTAAGTGGTTACTAATGAATAGGCTCATAACAAGTACCATGCTCACAGCTCTCGTAACCCCATTTTGAAGGATGCCATATGTAACTAAAGAGTGATAAATAATGAAGAAAGATTTAAATATAAAGTATGACCTATGACCTATATAATGTTACCTTTTATATAATATATAATATTATTATTATTTTTAATTTATTTGTTTTGCAAGTGTTATTTCTTATGTAACATGAATTTTAAAGAATTATCGACTGCGTTGCTACACTACAATAAATAAGATAAATAAGATTGTTTTCAAAACAAAAATTAATAAATATTAACAGATGCACACTGGAAGTAGAACTATGCCTGGTATGGTAACAAGAGAAACACATCTAGCACGGTTGACGCGATACCATGTAAGTGATAATATAATATTTATAAGTACTTCTTGTTAAAATAATTGATACAATGACTAAATTTTCAATGCAAAGCTAATTACGTTGGTTGCAGCCGAGAGGCAAATAAAAGCAATTTTACTTAAACTTATTTATTAAGTGAAAGTTATAACTAATTACAATTAATTATCCTTATGTCTACTGATAGATGATAGATCAAGTAATGAATACAATTATATTTTTTCCTATTATCGTGCGCAAAGTTCGATTTTGCGCATGCATTTGCGTTTGCAAAGTACCACTTTCCCACACGTTGACACGAGCTTGCGGGAATGTGGTTAGCGTGCGTGTTTGAAAATAATTATAGTGGTCGAACTTTGCGCAACTTAATAGGAAAAATAGTATACGATACTCGTGTGCACGTAGGACATCGTGCAATCGCTTCGCTCGTGCGTACGTCTACGAACTACTTTGCGCACTTGTATCGTACTATTCCCGATCGGGTAAACACCGTCAATGATGTCACCCAAGTCACGTTTCTGCTGCGCTTGCGAGTGCCATGTGTAACGTTTATGGGACTATGCTTATGTAGGGGTTCGCTAGGGTTAACTATAAGTAACAAGCTGTAAACTTAAAATAATTTATGAAGTTGTAGTATGACAAAAAGCAGTTTTCTCGAAACTTAAATTGATTTATTTCATTTATATCGCATTAACACATTAATATGAGTGCATTGGATAAAGTCAATTAATCTCTAAGGTAAATAAAATACATTTCAATAACAATTTTTTGTTTAGCATAGTTAAAAATAAATGATAACATTAAAAAATACTTTTCTGGACGTCCGTGGCGTGAAATGACAGGAAAATTGGTCGAAAAAAATATCGTACTGGAATATTTTTATATATTATATTCCACCTTCGCACGACACGCCACAAGTTAGGATATCATCCTCACCATCTGGATGTTTGGCGGTCCTCCACAGTGCGGTTTTCAAGGAGCTTTCTTCCACGTAGTACAAAGCTGTGGAATGTGCTTCCTTGTGCCGTGTTTCCGAGACAATACGACATGGGTACCTTCAAAAAAAGCGCGTACACCTTCCTTAAAGGCCGGCAACGCTCCTGTGATTCCTCTGGTGTTGCAAGAGATTGTGGGCGGTGGTGATCACTTAACAACAGGTGACCCGTACGCTCGTTTGTCCTCCTATTCCATATAAAAAAAAAGTTATTTAATAATGATGGACTTTGCAATTTTAGATATGTTTTTTGTCATGACACTGTACTTATCACTAGGATCTCCTTGACTCTATTCAAATTTTCAATTTAAATTAACGCTTACACAATACAAGAGATTACAAGGGTACATGAGAACGACTGCATCTACTACGGACTACGCACTACGGACTTGTGTGTACTTTTACAAATAATCAATTGAATTGTGGAAAATGAGATTATGAGGCGTGCACTTTTGGATTTACGAAACTATTCAAAAAAATTCTACTCTGGTGTTGTATTCAACGTAAGTGAACTAAAGGATTCCAAAGTGGCAGTATATAATATCTATTGCACGGGCAACGTCAAAGTGTACGGTGCATAATGCATTGTGACTTCAGTAAACCTTTCATCCTTTGAGCTCGGATTTGTTGCACGGCACGTTATTTTTAATATTTGTACTTTGTACTGATTCCATCAAAGGCTCCCCTCCAAGGGTTCTCCCTATGGAAAACTAGGCACGACCTAAGTGGTGTGGATTACAAAGGGACGCGCTCCGAATCTTCTAAAGTAACAAAAAAATAAAGAATATAAAATAGTTTAAAATATGCTTTCACCTAGAGTATCGACAATAGAGACACTCATTATCACTACTAATATTCTAAATGTGAATCTAAGTTAGCGTTGAACGTAAAAAAACAACGCTTTCATGCCTAAACTACCGAACCGATTTTGATAAAATTTAGACTAGAGCCTGAACAAGGATATAAGGCTACCTTTTAGTGTAAAAAAATAAACGGAGAGGTTAAAATAGGGGATGGCAGTTTATATAGAAATTAGTCATAACCGAAGATAAAACTATGAAACTTTGTATTTAGACACATGATAAGAAATAATTAATAAACATTTGTTCGATCATTTTTTATCAATTTTGACATACATGGGGATAAAATAAGAGATAAAATCAGTCATAATCGGGCGATAAATGCGGCTTAGCGAATGATATAAGACATCCACTTCCACTCATTGCGTGAATATTATTGAAGTTTCGAGCACTTGGGGTTAGTTAGTTTTTTTTTTATGAAAAAGGAGGACAAATAACGAGCGTACGGATCACCTGGTGTTGAGTGGTTACCGCCAGGATTCTCTTGAAATACCAGAGGAATCACTGGAGCGTTGCCGGCCTTAAGGAAGGTGTACGCGATTTTTTTGAAGGCACCCATGTCGTATCATCCCGGAAATACCACACAAGGAAGCTCATTCCAAAGCTTTGAAGTACTAGTTAGTTAGTTTTTACTGGGCTGTTTGCCTCTTGATTGGGCCAGATTATGGGCGTCAGTTAATCTTCTTAATCCAAACAGCCAAGGCCGTCGAGAGAGACAGCAGCCTTTTCGAACTACTGCAGACATCTGGTAGATTGGAGAATTTGTGCCAACGAGCATTTTCGGCCACGCTGTTGCACTCTGTAAGCAAATAAGGTGGCGTTTCTTCTGCCTCCGTGCATCCCCTGCATAAAGGACTATATCTACTATCACACCTATGATAATTAGACGCTTGTTTAATATACAGTGGCTTGTTATAACACCTAAAATTTTGCCTATATTGTCCCTGGGTAGTCTGGTCAAGGTGGGAGGAATCTATTTGATGCCACCGGAAGTGCATTCTTTGTTTTCCAGCATCCTAAACTTTTTCTCAATTCTCTGAAGTGAGTTTCTTCAATTACTATGTGCAGCCATGTTTTGATTTTGACATGAGGTATGGGTAGCAATGGTTCCAGTCCATTTACGACAGCCTCAAACTTTTGGCTAGTTCGTTTGCAGCATCATCACCCAGTGAATTGCTGTGTCCTATGATCCATTGCACACTAACACCGACTGAAACGCACTATTCAATTTGTTCATGGCCTTTTAATTGGGACGGGTGGTACGATACCGCATCGCAATTTTAATACAAACAATAACAAACTACTACCATTAATTCTCTTGAATAACTTCACAAATACCAGTAAGTTCAAACACTAAATAAAAATAAAAAATTCTAAACTAAAATTAACATAAAATCCCAAGGAGAGATCAATTCAATCAGCTTTACCAACAAATATATAATACAATATCAATATCGTTTTATAACAGAAACCACCGTGCTATTTCTGCCACTTTCATACCAATCTGGCAGAAAACTGAAATGGTTGACTTTCCACGAACCCTTCGTAAAGTGTTTCTGGCAATCGTCCAAAGTTTTCAATGATGTTGAATTTATTTTATTATATGAATTTCTGCTTCTTTTGAATTTCATTTCAACGTTTGTGTTAAATTCATATCGCTTTCCCGCGACAATTACTGAAAAAATATGTCATGTTGTATACGGAAGATGTGAATCATCTCAATGATCATTAAAAGGTATAAAACTTATTTATTTTCTCAAAATTGATTCTTTTAGAATTCTTCTTGATGTCAGTTCAAACACTACCACCGACTGCTTCGGAAACACCGAAGAAAGCAGAAAAAGCGGCATCCTTTTTTGCGCTCTTTTTAATAAAATGTACAATATTGTACTATCATTGTTACTGCTATAAAATGATCATCATCTAGTCCCATTAATATTTTTCTTTTTAAAAACTGTTTTTCAAGCGCTTGAACCTATTATAGAATAGAGAAAACATATTACTGATAATCAGTTTGGTTTTAGTGACACACATTCAACCATAGATTATCTAGCATAATGGAAAAGACTATCCTTTATTTACTGTATATCTTTGCCTTCCCAGAGCAAGAAAACAATACCATTGCAAATTTTGCAGATGGCATAGCTGTAGTGGCTGTAGGGCATAATAAACACCATCTATGATTGGACAAGAATGCAGGTTAGTGAGTCAGTACTGCAAGTTAATTGGAAGGCACTCCTCGTTATGAATGAACGATAAAAATACATAAATAGATCATTATGCCAGTGTGGTCTTATTATGTCCTACTTTGAGGCGTACCAGACATACAAATATTATACAAATTATACAAACCTTTCAGAATACGTTGCTAAAAGGTATTGTAAAGGCCCCCTTTTGCATAAGAAGCGACGGCCTTCATTGTGAGCTAGAGATGAATTTAATTATTATAATTATTCAAAAATATGCAGAAGCTCAGAAGTTCACTTCAAGAATTCACGGTTACAAGAATGTTTAGGCTATCCAGCTCCTTGATAACACGGACTTAGTGAGAAGACTAAAAAAAAAACTTTCAGTTAGTGTAATTAAAAGCTAGTCTAATATAGCGTATCCCCCTTAATAGTGACAATAATACTGCTTTATTAGTTTTGCTCTACTTAGCAAATAAAGTTAAAATTAAATTTCTTATTAGCCTAACTGATAAAACGAACTAAAATTGTAATTAAAATGATAAAACTTAGTTTATTATATCATAAAGGGAAAAATATTTATTAATTGTAATCAAACAAATAAAAAGCATGAGTTCATTGGTATACGTTGGCTGTAATTGGATATACCTTGACAGACGGATAGAAAGATACATGTGCGAAACTATAATAGTCCCAATTTTTTTACTGGATTTTCTAAATATTCCACATTCGACTTTTACTACCCCGAGAACCTTGAAAACAATATCCATATTGATGAAATCATAACTTTGCGCAGCGGCCATCTTGGACTTAAAAAATGATCCCAAAATCGTTCTCTACTAACCCGAGAACCTTGGAAATATATACAAAATACTATACTTTCTTTGCGTCTGTTTACTACGAACCGAGGCCAAAATTGACTTTGAGTGTATAATGTAGAATAGATTATAGAATTTTGAATAAGTACTGAAAGTAGTTATTTTTATTTTAAAATTCTTGTTCCTTTCTTCTCACTCTTGAGCCATATAACATTATTATAAGTACGCAGTATACGTTATGTGTGTAGTAATAGCTTTCGTCAAGTTTCTCAACACAAAAGACTTGTATGAACCGCTTCGTTTGCTTTGATATATTCAACACAATGCAGTTGCAAATGCCTTTAAAAGTTCGAGCTTTATTCTCGGTATAACATGGTAAGAATAAAAGTAAAAAAAGGTTTTCTTTTACAGAAATATTAACGAGCTCGTATTTACTTGCAGGTTTGGGAAATAAATTGTGCCTCAAAAATAAGTGTACCAAAATATTTTTTTCACTTAATTAAACAATTCTAAGAAAACTTTTAAATTGCAAATGTGGTAAAATGACGAATATATTACATAAAAATATGAATGATCACTGTTTTTGGCGTCCACCACTACATTAGTATAAGACTGAAACCCCTTCTACCGCATTTATCACGGGGAGTGTTCCAAAGAGCTGATTCACCTGATTCCTGCTGCCAAATTACTCCTTCGCACGACACGCAACAAATTAAGATATCATCCCCACCATCTGGATGTATGGCAGTCCTCCACAGTGCGGTTTTCAAGGAGTTTTCTTCCACGTATTATTAAGCTGTCGAATGAGCTTCCTTGTGCGGTGTTTCCGGGACAATACGACCTGGATACCTTCAAAAAAAGCGCGAACACGTTCCTTAAGGGCCGGCAACGCTTCCCAAGCTTGATTCCTTTGGTGTTGCAAGAGAATGTGGGCGGCGGTGATCACTTAACACCAGGTGACCCGTACGCATGCACTCATTTATGCACGCAAGAAGTTATACTTCTTTGGCCCAACGAAGCAAAAATCATTAAAATGATTTACTCCTAGGGCTATTTATTCTACGTTTTTAGAAAGAAGTATTTTATAAAAATCTTGCAAAGATGGCTTTGACAATTAATTATTAAATAATGAATACTGGCTGTACACTTTGCCTGTCCTAATAATGGACGAAGAAACCAAAAATATATCGAATGACGCAAACGTCAGAAGATTTAAAGTACCAACTTCAACCTGTTACTTTTGTGTTACAGTGATGCTCGCGCATCTTAAAATTTCATTCTCATCATTCATAACGCGCCTAAAAAAGTACTACTTCAAAAAAATAACAATAATATTTCCAGTCAATTTCTATCACAATAATTACTGAGCAAGCTTTAGATCGTTGATTGTTATAGACGAGGGCGGCTCTGAAAATTTCGGGAATCAAGGAAGTGACACAACATTATTATTTAAAAATGTATTTATTGCTTTTCAAAGTATTCTCCGCGAAATTTGAGACATTTTTCCATACGATGGAACCAATCATTGAAGCAACCATTCCATTCGGAAGTTGGGCTCTCCAAAATGGCCGTTTTGTAGGCGTCCACAGCTACTTCAGGTTATGAAAATCTCTGACCACGCTATTTATTCTTTATTTTAGGGAAAGTATAGAAATCATTAGGGCTTAGGTCGGGGCTGTACGGCGGATGGTCTAATAATTCTATGTTTTCTTGCTCTAAAAACTCTTTTGTTCTGTGCGCGGTGTGAGAACTCGCATTGTCGTGATGGAGGATGATGCAGCGGTTGCAGTTCTCTTTATGGAGTTCAGAAACGACCTGTGGCAAACAAATGCTAGCATACCATTCTGCATTAACCGTTCTTTGTCCCTCAAGTGGAATAGTCGCAACATGGCCGGTTTCGGAGACAAACGTGGCCACCATTTTTTTTGCAACACTCCGTGAACGAACAATTTTTGTTGGCTTTAACTCATTTTCGAACACCCTAACTCGTGACTGGTTTTTTGTTTCGGGTTCGTACGCGTATATCCAGGATTCGTCACCTGATACGATGTTGTATACAGCATTTGAGGACCTTGCGTGGAATCTTTCGAGAGTTCTGACGCACCAAGTAACGCGAGCCGCTTTTTGCTCTTCACAGAGCAAATGCGGTATCCATAGGGAAAACAACTTTTTTACACCTAATTGTTCATGCAAGATTATTTGTATTTGACTCATGCCAATGTCTAAAGTTGCCTGAATTTCGCGGTATGTCACATGTCGATCTTCCTCAATCAGCTTACGCAAGGCATCAACGTTTTCTTTGGTGACTACAGTTTTTGGACGACCTTGACGGGGGTCATCACTAAGCTTGACACGTCCACGTTGAAATTCAGCAAACCAACGATAAATTGCGGTTTTGGATGGGGCTTCATCACCAAATGCAGAAATCATCTGGTCAACACACTGTTATTGTGTTAAACCACTTCGAAAGTCATAATAAATCATTGCTCTAGAATTTTCTCGAGTCAATTCCATTTTCTCAACGACTAAACAAGTTCGACAAGACCGAGAATCTTTTTTTAAATAAATAAATGGTATTCGATTTTTAAACCAAGGAGTTTTCAATTAAACAGATTTTAATATGACAGGAACAGTGGAAATATTCCATTCCCGATACTTTTAGTGCAGCCTATGTATATATATATAAATCAATTTCAATAATATAATAAAGCTTCAAAATACAAGAAAGTGAAAGGTGTGCGAGAAATTATGCGCATCAAAAACGTTACTATGACATTTTGATGAGTAGGTTTTACTCTCCATATTTTTCTCATACCGGGCGCCTTATATGAAAATCGATTCTTAAGGAGTAAACTCCAAAAATAAATACTTATAATATTTAATTAAGGGTAATTAAAGCTCAAATCTTTGAGAGCAATTCATACCTTTCTTATCATCTAAATAATCCTTTAAATTGTAGCACGATTTTTCCATAAGTTCATGTTTAATATAGGCTAAATAGGCTGAACTTGTTTAGGGACATTTCCATTATGTTCTCAGGAAGCATATTATAAAATCTAACGCAATTACCGATGAATGACTTGTCGAGTTTACTAAGCCTAGAAGTGGGCATTAACAGTTTATTTTTGTTTCTAGTATTAATATTATGTTTTTCATATACCTTTTGAAATTTATTGCCATTTTTATGAACATATACTAAATTTTCATATATATATTGGTTAGAAACAGTCATAATTCTAAAATCTTTAAATTTAGATCTAAGCGACTCTCTTGGGCAATTTATGGTATGGAAATATCATAAATTGCCCGAACAGCTCTTTTCTGCAGCACAAAAATAGAATCTATATCAGCAGCATTACCTCATAATAATATATATGACATAATGCTGTGAAAGTAACTAAAATAAACCTATCTTGCAGTTTCAATGTCTGTTAAGTAACGAATCTTTTTTACTGCGTCTGCAGCAGAACTTAGTCTACTTGATAAGCTAGCATTATGCTCCCAAACGATGTGATTGAAAGTAGGTCCAAGCTGTATAAAATCTGGCAGTTTAATGCTTATAACTGTTACTCCTGTGTTCTGTACCTAAGTGCTAATATATTTTCAGGTGGATTCAGGGACATGGGATAGAAATGAATGTGAAGTAGGCGCCTGCAGTGTTTGGAGGAAGCTTCCCCCCTAGGTAGTCAAGAAGTAGGTACATATGAGTACATCATAGTGTACGTCATCTGATATACCAATGTGTTACGCGTCCATCGCAATTGCGAACAAAGTGTTATTTAAAAAGCACCTTATTAGAGAGCGGTTAAGGTTGAAATATCTCCAAACAGTTTCAGTTAGTGAGACTTCAGTGATTTATAATCTCTGCTTATATTTCTGAAAAGTTAAATACTAAGTATGGTTAGATTGTATTAGTATCTTGAGCCTTGGTTTTAGGCTTTTTTTGAAGTGAAATCTTCTTAAACGGCGTTGAGCACTTTTCTTGGGATAGGTATAAAATATCAAACTCGCGTCAGGACACGTGACCTGATACAAATTCGTTAAAAGAAAGTGGTTGAAATTATAAATGAAAGATTCATACTTTTAACTATAGTCATTGGACCAGTGGTGACTCATTGTGATTGCGAACCCGAAACACCGCGAGGTCGAGGGATCGAATCCTCAGCCATGAAATATTTTTACAGTTTATTATAGACTAAAGTTGATTTTTCTGAGAGATAAACTTTTTAATGTAAAATAATTTTAGTTTCAATGTAAAGTAATACTTTGGTAGTGGGTGGTTAGTAGGTTAATTCTTTATGTGATATAAATTGTCATTTTTGTGTACGATACCGGATAGGACATAATACTATGAAAATAGCTAAATTAAACTAGTCGCGCCGTATCTATGTCAGTTAATAATTCTCTAATCTTATAGCCACCTATTTTAATTTTAAAGACTCTTAGCCAAACCTTCCAATTGGGCCCAATTGAAATTTGGAATTAAGAGTAATTTCAAGAAATATTCGCGTCTACATATATTGCAACTACGCCTGCGGTATCTTGTTAGAGCGCAGCGGAGACCAAATCTTAATCTAACATATTCATTTCGATTAATACTACTATCCCATTAATAAGATCAGCATCTCTTACGCTATGTAATATGTTAGCTGACGTGTGAACGTTCTATCAAAAGGTCATGTTTGTTGAGGTGCACGTCTCCTCAGCTGTACCGTCGTTATCTCAAGCCGACAGTACTACGTCATCAGTATGTGACTTGAATCGTAATATATCGTGCTCTGATTTAAATGCTAAATAAATTTGTTTGATCGAGTCTGTTTACATTTAATGTAATAACAGAGTAATGTTTCATTTGCTTTGCTTTCAAAACTATGCAATTTGTTATTATTTTTTTATGAAAATAAAGGACAAGACGAGCAGGACGTTTAGCTGATGGTAATTGGTACACCCTGCCCATTACAATGCCGCTCAGGATTCTTGAAAAAACCAAAAATTCTGAGCGGGACAATTGCGCTCGTCAACTTGAGACGTAAGATGTTAAGTCTCTTTTGCCAAGTAATTTCACTAGCTACGGCGCCCTTCAGACCGCAACATAGTAATGTTTACACAAAACTGTTTCACGGCAGAAATAGGCGCCGTTGTGGTACCCATAATCTAATATAATAATAATAAATAAGCCGGCATCCTGTGCAAAGGAGCCTTTCACTGGTGTTAGTGGTAATTATACTGTTTATATTCGGTTAAGTTTTTGTTGTATGAAAATAAGTTTAGATAATGAATACGTCTAAAGAGAGCCTCTTGCTGTTAGACAACTATGACAGCAGGCCAGATTTATAACTTTAGTGTGCATGACAGCTATGCCTTACACTCGTGATACGTCAGCCATTTTGTTTAAGTGTGTAAGCTATCACAGTCTATCAAAACATATAAATTATCTTAGTAAATAAAGTTATCCTTGAAGAGACTTACACTAATTGTCAATTAAAGTATTATTGATACAGTATGCTACAGTATTTATATTAAAATTGTTTAGCGTTTATAAGCGAGTGCTTTCTGCTCTTAATAGTGATTTTCATTTTAATGACACTAGAAAGAAGGGATTGCTTGTAACTAATTCTAGCTTCATAAGATACATAATAGCTTTGGATAAATGTATACACTTTAATAATAAAAAGTCCCACCGGTTCAGGCAATATCTATAAATAAATTTAAATATTTTATTAAAAAGTGGCTCGGTCGTAAATCCTACTACTCCACAGCTGAATATCTAAGTGATCGGACGGCCTGGGACTTAATCGTGATTATTTTATAGCAATAACAATGACAGTGCAATAATGAATAATTCATTAAAAAGAGCGCAAAAAAAGAATGCCGAGAGAGTTTCTTGCGCTGCTTCTTCTCTCCCAAAGCGCCATTTATATCCGAAGCGGTAGTAGTATTAGAAATGACATCGAAAAGAATTACAAAGGAATCAATTTTGAGAAAATAAATGCCTTTAGTATTTTGAGGCTTTGTAGGTCGCTTCTAGTGTAACAATTTAATATAAACAAAAATAATTATGTCAGAAGCAAATTTGTTTTTAACTATGTTATTTTGAGGTCAAGTGCTGAAATATTTTATGTTTAGTTACTTTTTTGTTAGGTTCTGAAAACATTTTCATGAAAAAAAAATGATTATTAAAAATCAAGATTTAAAGCAACAATGAAAAATATATTATTCCTGCCGGCAAACAAATCTAACGTAGTACAGATACTACACACAGTTACTACACTATAATTACTAGCTTCTGTCAACTTTAATAGGAAAACATGAAGAACAAAGTTTTTATCAACGAAATATAATACTATACTATCTAGATGTGTGGCGGTCCTCTACTGTGTGATTTTCAAGGTGCTTTCTTCATACAAAGCTGTGGAATGAGCTTCCTTGTGCGGTTTTTCCGGGAAAATACGATATGAGTACCTTCAAAAAAATCACGTACATTTTCCTTAAAGGCCGGCAACGCTCATGTGATTCCTCTGGTGTTGCTAGAGAATGTGCGCGGCGGTGATCACTTAACACCAGGTGACCCCTGCTCCTCCTTTTCCATAAAAAAAATGTAATGGAACACGCAGCAGGGCTTGACGACGAGCTATAAGTATAAGTGGCGAACACAATAGTTCAATTCTGGACACTGGATTGTGCAGTTTCCTCACTGGTCGTATTCTATAAGTATGCATGGAAGTAAGCATATTATCACTACAAGTTATTCCTTGGATCGTTAGACCGTAAGCTACCTAACTGTATTTTGAATTCTAATGAAATACATTTTGAGAAAATAAATGCCTTTAATTCCTATGAATTTTTCGAATTATTAATTTCGAAATACTTAATTCAAACAAAACAATTGTTATTTAACTATATTTACAATACTATGAAAACATAAAATTAAAACTATCATTACGGGGAAGCGTACCAAAATTTGTACCAATACTGGCAGCATTTCCACGTTGGATAGCTAGGCTGATCCGTAGACCGAAATAGCTACCAGAGCTTAGGTTGCTTTGTACAATCTACACGCCTTCTTGACTAATTTCAAAATTGTATATACCCTTGCATGTGCACCAGGAACAGATATAAAATTGTTATGTCCGCTACAGGGATAAGTCTTGTGAATATAACTTTAATATAACCTTTGTGTGGTAAATGTTAATAGTTATTCCGTCAATTAACAACTACATTATAAATTGTATCAGGAGTGAGTACCAACAGGGAAATAAATTTTAATATAAATTTCTATAATTTTGCTTTGAGACAGACTAATTTGAGCCTTTTTCTTCCAAGCATATCAGTTTCCGACTTTGAAATTTGATATTAAAATCATATTTAAATAAAATATTTCATTTTGATTTCATGATTGATTTGATTAAATGAGTCTAATTTCGATTATTTCATCATCATCAAATTTATGATTGTTATTTCTAAACCCTTACTCGTGTACGTTTCATGCAATAATTTCCTGCTCATAAATGAATAAAATTATCTTTGACCACCACACGACTTTCTTTTGGACTGTCAAAGTTTTTAAAAAGTTTTTTAAGTACTTTCAATTTAAGTAGGTAATAAGTAAATGAAGGATACTTTAAGTTAATAGTTATATTTTTATATTAATTCCCTCCATTATGGAGTGTTAGGGTAAACGCAGCTTGGTTTTCAAATAATTGTTGCATTTACATTATCAGGAGATGATGATCATTCAGTAAAAAAATATAGGTATATTTTTTCTTAACTCAACGGCCCACAAAAGTATTGGGAACATCACTCAAAGACTGAACTGTCCGGAATATCAAATCTAGACACAAAATTATTTAATTGTTTCTGTCAGCACTAGTTCGTTCGCAATATATCGCCTCCCTGTACGAAATAGAAATTCCTGGCACCGCTCTTCCTTTGTAAGTTCTGTACAATTTCATAAGTTTCAATGTTGTAAGTCCCTGAACCACACTTACATAAAACTTCATTACAACTAGGACCAAAATCGTACATTTTTTTTTATTTTTGTCTTCGTTACTAATATTCTATTTTAAGATACTTTGGTTGTATGAATAATTGAAAATGTAGTATATTTCACACAATTATGAAGATGCTTTAAAAAAATGTTTATTTTTATAACTTACAACTAACATTCGTGCTTAGTAACACTAGAAGTGAGACACATAACTCTACTTATCCCTAATCTTTCTGTCTGTAGTTTACTAAAATAGAGTAATATCACCATTTAAGTTATAGAAACAGAGATTTCATTATTTACCAGTCAATAGTAAATCCCTAATAATACTTTAAATGTGAATGTAAGTGTTTTTATTTTTTTTTAAATTGATGAAATTTAAAAAAAGTACAGTGGTAGACTAGAGCTTGGGAAAGGGCATAGGCTACATTTTATCCCGGAAAATCCATGATTCCCGCGGGATTTGTGATGCTTTCTCGATGAGCTATAACTATACCAATGATAGGTTTAGTTTGCCAGAGTAATCTTCCTCAAAATAAGATTCATATAATATGTTGGGAACGGGAGCGAAAACGGGAACCGAAACTGGAAGAGGAAATGCGATAACCTTCAATTTCAAACTTGATTATTTTTTTATAAAACCCTTCATCTACGTGGAAGAAGTCGCGGGCATCAGCTAGTGGCATATAAATAAGAGTCCTTATTATCCATCATGGCTTAAATAATAGAATAGAGATAAATAATTACATTATACCAAGCAGTTAGTGTAATTCTAGAAACTCGAGTAATCCTTACTCTGCCCTAAGCTGCCATGAACTTGGGGTGAGATTTATGAAACTTAGTAAATATTTAATATTCAAGGAACCTTCTGCTGCGAAATGAACTTTTAATGTTGGTTATTTAAGTGGAATCAATCCAGTTCTACAGCAGACTTTATGATTTTAAACGTGTGCAATAATTTAATTTTTTAAATGTTAAATAAACAATATTAAATCCGACATTTTGATGTCTTGAATATAACGTTGAGATTATCTACAGTTAACCAGGTAGATGCTGAAAACCAGCACTGCAGCCAGTATTAGTTTACAGCACAAGCTGAGCATCGGCCTTTTCTTTTGCCACATATATATTAAGTATTAAGATTGTATTTTTATGTCTGTGGCATGGAATAAAATTTTCTCTCTTTCTTCTTTACTTCTAGTTTCTTGCTACTTCTTCTCATTAGCTCAACCCTTTACGAAGTAGCTGTAGATTCAATAAGAAAAAATATTTTTTTTTGACATCCATTAGTGTCATTTCCTTGATCTACATGAATAAAGTGATTTTGATTATAATATATATATATATATAATATCGTCGTAGTACAGTAAAATAATTCAAAACCATCTTATTTTCCTTTTCATAATAAGAAACTTTTTGATTTTCACTTAATTCGTGGTCGGTTTTTCGATTGAGTTTCACACCGCAAGATTGTTTCAACTCCACAATATTACAAAAGCTCATATAAAGCAAAAAAATGTATCTTAATGTTTATAATGACTCTCTAATAGCACCATAAACTTATAATACTACCGTATTAGATGAACCCTGTGTGAAAGTGAGATAACTATCCTTACATAAAAACCTAGGTGTGACAAAGAGACGGAATAGTTGAAGACCATGAAACCGTTTTGAACCAATTTAATGTCCATTAGTCTCCTGTCAAATTGGACCGCGTTTTAATTTAAGTGTTTATCGTTATTGTTCTGTGTTTTAATGGATTATATTAAAACATTTAATGGTTTCTCGTTCTATATTAGATTGTTTTGTTACATATAGCAACAATACAACTAATGAAACATTTCACAGGTAAATACTGATTCTTCAATACTACTTTCGTGTTGTTTATTATCGTAGAACATATGCACCAAAATACTAAATATTACGTTTTATATACATAGTAAACATTCTAATTTCTTAAGATTATAATCATTTAAGATTTTTTTTTGATATTAAAATATGTGAATATGACGCAGTTTATCAATATTTGTCATTGACCACGTAAAATACTACACACTTCACTAACACACTAGCACATCTGTTAAACTAACACACATGAACGTTTTAAATATAGTCACGCCGTAATGAGGAGAGTATTTGTCTATTACGCTAGTATAATAAGTTTATGAATTGCTCCTATTTACAAAGAGATAGCAAGTGCCAAAAATCATGTTATTCCAGTACCGAACAGCTGATCACTACGCTAAATGGTAATGTACTTCATGACTAAACGTTATTAAAAATAAAATATTTTAAATTAGTAGAGGAAAGGTGTCAAACGTAACACAAGTTGATACTTACACACGCTTTCTCGCCACAGAACTGGCACTGAAGCAGCTTCCACTACTTAAACATTCGTAATTAAACATAATATTTAACTGCATTATAAGCTAAGTTAAGCTGACTAAGCTATATAAAATGATATTTGTATGACTGTCGCGATGAACTCATTAGTGCCGCTTGTAGTTAACAATCTTGTATTAGCATTTAGAACCTTTACAATTTGAGGCATACGTTCAAATATTTCAAAGATACCAGCGGCATCAACTAACTTTAATTAAGTTAAAGCTTGGCTACCCGTGTTTAGAACTGAAAATTTTCGATTCAATATTAATTTTCCTGTAAAGCTATTGAGAAAAGGTTTGATTAAAAAACCAACAATACAAATGGTTCTTTCATAATGGCGATATAAAGGAATATCCACCAATTATGGGATTTTTTTTCAATATACCCGCTCTTAAAATTATATAATGTCTTCTTTAGCAACAAAATCAAATAACGAGTAATTGCACTGAGCAGAAAACATCGTAACATGTGTATATAAATAATTGGGCATATGCAATAAATGATTTGTATAAAAATTTTGTATAGTCTTAATATTATTAGTCTTATTTTGTTGATAAATTTTATTACTTAAGACCGCTATCCCACGAAATACCCGAAATAACGCATATTTGTAACCGTTTCTTGACGGTTTATATATAGATCTTATATTTTTACATAAAATATATATCTACAGAATATTCGAAGAAAATTCATTATTTCTGTACATTTTTATTATTCATAGACAGTGCGAAAAAAACAACTAAAATACCCCTTATCTTTACAGTTGGAGCCATGCTAATTATTCAATCTAGATAAAAAATGTACGAAAATTTATTAATTTTACACCAATACTATTTAACATGACATAGTTTTGTTAGTTTTGTAAAGAAAATTGTATTGTTTGTAATAAATTAAGAATACTTTTAATTCTGAATTAAAACTATGGCGATCTTGTGCGAGAGATTCCTCAAGGCTATCGGCTCGGTTCCCGGCCTTAAGCGAACCAAAATGGCAGTCTTTTGAAATAGGTATCCTCATTGGTTGCCCATTTTCAATATCTATTTAAATACTGTTCCAGCCCGTTATATATTATTTTATAATTATTATATTATAGCGATGTAAACTAAATAACAATATATAAAATTATACGTATTCTCTGTTGCAAAATTGTAACTTTAAAGTATGAATTAGTTCCATGTGAGTTTTGAATAAATCGATGAAAAAATACAAAAGAACCATACTTTGGGATGAAATTGCTAGAATTTGGTACAAACTGCGACAGTCATAATGTTAACACGAGGAACAAACATAAACTTATTATGCCCACTACTCGGTTAATACAAAACTCTATTTTACAACGTGATCCCAAAACATGTACAAAACAAATGTATTACGAAATTTAAAAGAATTATTAAAAAATGTTTGTGTGGTAAAGGTGATTATAACATAAATAATTTTCTTAATGATACCACAGACTGGGAATGGAGCGAACACCCTCAGGCTATTTAAGTATAAAAGTTTATTGTAAATCGAATTTTTCACGGGCTATTTGTTACAAAACTTGAAATTTGCAATGGCAAGGAATTATGGCAGGCATAATTTGGGCCGATGTGAATAATAAGATCTACGAAACTTATACCAAATTAGATTTTATTCTAGTTGTGACGTCATGGAAACATGAAATTTATTTGCTGATTACTTTACAACTTGATCTGGTGCCTTAAATTGTCAGTACGATGCTATTAACTATGTTTTGCTAATTAAATTTAGCGAATAACATATCTTTGTTTTTCTTTTCTGCCACTGACAAGCTTGTCCAATTGTTGAAACACATTTGCTTAAAAAAGACACATTTTACTTAATCTAAATGGCACATGTCTCAGTTAAGCTTATACAGCATACTCGTAGCATCATATCTTAAGCGAATTGATCAATAAATACTTTTTACAGCCTATTCAGAAATTCAAGTTATCTCTGAAGCAAGTTCAGTCCCAATGGAGGCTATGTTAAGTAGATAGGTTTATTACTCTGAGAACATTACTGTTGAGATAACGTTTCTCAGCTAAGGGATATTATAAATTGCTCAGAGTCATTTGTTGTCTTAAAAGAGCTTTGTTTCTTAATTTTACGTTCCCAAATAAAGTAAAAAGGTAAATTTTATATATTTTTGTACATAAACACACATTTTTACTACTAACCTACAACTTATTCGGCCTGAAGGGCGCTGTTGCTAGTGAAATTACTTGGCAAATCAGACTTAACATCTTATGTCTCCAAAGTAACGAGGGCAGTTGTAGTGCCGCTCAGAGTTTTTGGGGATTTCAAGAATCCTGAGTGGCACTGCATTATTATAGGCAGGGCGTATCAATAACTATCAGCTAAACGTCCTGCTCGTCTCAACCCTTTTTGTCATAAAAATAAGGTTTCCTTAGTCCGACTTTATTATAGATATCTCGACCGTGTATTGCTTCTCGTAGTAAAAGATAAACTTTAACCATCCCCTAGTTATGTGTTCCAAACAATCGTCTCAACTTTCTATCCGCTCTTAATCCCTTTATTCCACTTGAATACAACCTTAGTATATCTTATGAGTTATTTAGTGCAAAAACAATTTTGAACGAATGATATTTCGCGGCAACTTTTCCCGTCTTAAATCACCAGATTGTCGAGGTCAATTCGTGTTCAATAAAATAAGGCTTCGTCTCAGCTTAGTCTAGTCAATCTAGACATTGCAGGTGCAGGATTACAACAAGCTGAAAATCAGAAAAATTGTTCATTTCCCGTTCATGAAAAAAAAAATTAGTCGTCAGTCGATTTTCTGCAAAATGGTAAGTTCTATTATAAAAGTAGCTCATACAAAAATTATAGATCATAAAATTATCTATAAAAAATGTATTTGATTGAAAATGGGTTATTTTGATTTTATGAACTTTCACTCTCATTAATGGTTTAATTGACCGGGCTATCATCACCATAATAATGGTGAAAAACAGATTGAAATAAATGCTTTATAATTTGAAATATTTAGTCAATAATGTCCCACGCAAGTTACAAGTACGATGACATTAAGTCGAAAAAAAAACCAAATGCATTTTTAGTTGTGACAGAACTTATGGCCAGACTAGGGATGTATTTGTTATAACTCAGTTACGGCCATTCCCAATATTTACTTTATCTCTTACTTGAGATAAAAATCGTAACTATCGTTGAAATTTTTGTCACAGTAAACTTATCGACGGTAACTCACCTTATCCGTACACGCTGCTTGTCAATGGGACGACGTATAGCTTACCAGCGATAGAAGTTTGTATAAAAATTGCAATTCACGCGTCCCAATATAAGGCGATATGAATAACTTATCGGGTATATTGGGACAGGTTCAGACTATTAACAGCTAATTACTGATAGTAGAAGGTAGTAATTTATCTATATCTATTTATAAAATAAAAAAATAAAATGAAAAGTCTCTAGATAGTATATTGGGAACGGCCGTTAGACATGAGATACAATGTGTATTGTATCTGGCTTTCAATGAATTTTCAAAATTTTTCAAAAATTTCATGAAACTAGACTAACATAGCCTATACTATGCGTGCGACGTGTAACGATGTGTTTAATACGATATCCATTCGACACATACATTAATACTTATATATACATCCACGACTCATTCAAATTCAAAGAAACATTCATATTCATCATAATTATAAATGATTGCACCAGGATTCCAACTCCGGACCTCTAACTAAGTAGGCTATACGGTCGTCGCGTCGTTAGATCGTTTTTTCGTTTTCAGCCACATTGTTAGTTTAATGTTTTTTTTTTTTCTGGCTGTAGTACACTTGTGAAATGTTTTAATGACTCTGATCGTTGTCGCCTTTATCCACTTGTGTGTGGGCGAAGCAAACTTCCGCTCAAACACAAAGTGACGCTGTACAAAACCATCGTACGGCCCATACTGTCATACGCAAGCGTCGTTTTCGCGCACACCCGACCGAGCTACTTACGTCGTTTGCAAGTAGTTCAAAATAAATTCACGCGCATGGCAACCGGAGCCCCGTGGTTCATCCGAAACGTTGACCTTCACCGCGACCTAGAGCTTCCGACGATAGCTCAACACTTTAAAGAGATCTCGCGACGCTTCTTTGACAAGGCGCCTAACCATCCCAACATCTTGGTTAGGAAGGCATGCGGGTACACCCCCCTTCACCATAGTCTCAACCCAATAAGACGTCCCAGACACGTAACGGTAGACCCGGATGACGACATCACCATCGCGAACGCGACACCCACACAAACACCGACACAGACACGCACACACCGCCTTCGCAGGCGTAGGCGCGGTCAACCACCGCAAACCACTGGCACTCGTCACTCTGACGATGGCCAGCGGCCCGCACCCTAGATACACCACACATTGTTTTGATACCCGACGAGACGTTAGTCCTCGTCCTGTAATCGCTTCACTACACTCACTCACACACGGACTGACTGACGGACTGACTTACACCACTTACACAATCACAAACACACTCCACAAACAAACACAAACACAAACATACATGCACACTAACATTTACACTACTTACACAGATACAAACATACATACATACAATCATAAACACATACACACACACTTACATACATTACACTAAACATCACCACACTCGGCGGCGAGTGTGTTCTTTTCATCTTCATTTTCATTTTCATTCTCTCTCCTTCCCACAAGCACACAGCCGGTCTGAGGTTCGAGTCTCCTTAGGAGACGCCCCGCGACTGTTGTTGCGTAGTCTTTGCGGCCTCCACGGCCCACGTCCTACTTCGCTGTGAAAGCCAGGGCTGCTAACAGCACAGAGGAGGTTTTAGTCGGTATGGGGCGTCCGCTTACGCGGCCACTCGAGTCCGACATATTACGCCCCGTTCCGGGGCGTAAATACGTAACAGTATTTCCTCCTCTCAAAAAAAAAAAAAAAAAACTCTGATCGTGAAATCTGAGGTTCTGGTGATCAATAAAACAGGGTCAACCTACTCAGACACCAGCTGCTCACAAATAGCGGTTTAAAAATGTTACATTTAAGTTCCACTGTATTAGTTTAAGATCTTTTGTGGGGAGAAATAAACAGATATTATCTTAATATAGTCTAATTTTATTTTTTTTTTAAATATTCGCATTATTTTATCGTAAGAATATTTTAGAAGTTAGAAGACATACAATAAGGTATAATTCAGATCGCACGGCGCTAATAACCTACATTTTTATTCACCTAGAAGTTGCCTCACTTTCTATCGCGTGACTTTTTCCTCTTTTAGCGAAATTAGGGTTGACTTCTTTACCTAAAACTGTACCTACCTAACCTAGTATAAGACCAACTTACAAAAATAGATTAGTATTTTCTATAATATAAATAAGTATGTAATCGTAATTTTAAATCAATATTATTTCGCTGTCAAACCTACACTAGTTGCAGATAGTAATGTATGCGTTGGAAGACCACGACATAGTCAATCCTATAGTATAGGAAATAAATAGATATCTTTAATAGCTTTAACAGCTGTTTCTCCATTTTTAAAAGATCGGCTAGACCGGTGAAGTAGGTGATGAAGAAAGCTCGTGCGTGCGTCACTACTTGTTCGTGAGTCCTTACTGGATAGCCTCTCTGTAGAGGCCGCCACGCATACTTTCGATATTGATACCTACACGGGGAGTGAGACTACCAATATAATTTATCCGTAATATAATTTTCTTGAAGTTTCAATTTAGGCAAATACTATGAAGTATTATTATATATTTAAATTAATTAACATTTGACAGAAATTCACAAACGACTAGAAATAAATATTGACATTAGAAGCAGCAGTTGCAGCAGTTCCAGAAACTTGAAGTACCCTTACACTTCCACAAGCTGGCCTGAACTTACACTCAAGAATTAATATGAAACTTCGTGAATATTCATTATTCATTTCAGCTGCTGTGCCGGTGGGAGGAACTTCCACTTTATTAGTATTTAACCTTATCTCAAGAGCTTCTAACAAGATTTCATTAGGTCTCTCCAGTGCTACACGCTTTATTTTAAACTTCATTTTATGTTGAACCGATTTTAGTTAAATTATAATAATTATTTTGGAATTTTTCATATGACAGTAGAAAGTTTATTTATTTATTTAATTAAATTGCGTTACATGCGTCTTAGTTACTAAACAAAATTATAGTACTAAATTATTATCACATGCACCTCGTAATAAGGCATAGCAATGAACGACAGAGGGGCTGACATTCAAATATATTTTTCCTCTAGGTATTCATTAATAGAATAGTAACATTTTTCCAAAAGTAACTATTTCAAAGAGCTAAAGAATTTTTTAATATTGGTTTCGGCTTTTAAGTGTTCTGGTAACTTTTTATAAATTTTCATTGACTGGGAAGGGACCGGAACTGAATTAGAAATGTTATTAGATTTAGTTTGCATAAGATTATTTTTATAGCGAGGTGTGTTGTGCCGGGGCACGTCTATGATTTTAGTGTACAGATTTGCGTGTTTTCCTACAAACTTACATATTTCGAATATATCGTCCACGGTAATGTAAGAATATTTAGTTTTTGAAAATGAGGTTTGCAGCTTTCTCTTTGTTTAATATTTGCAAGCACACGAATACATTTTTTCTGTAAAATAAAGAGTTCGTGTGCATCTACACTGTTGCCCCACAGAATGACGCCGTAGTTTAGCCTCGCTTGTGCGTAGGCGTGGTAGGCTGTCACTGCCGTGTTAAATTTGTAGATTTCTTTAGTTCTCTCTTAAGATAAATGATGCGAAAAATAAATAAAATTAACTATCTCTCGGATATGCCAAATATTCAGGTCAGACGGGTCTTATGTCGAAAAGGAATCTCCAAATTTGTAAGCTCTTATGCGGGGGTTTCCAAAATCTCTGCGCAGTGACTAATCTAGGGCACTGGGAGGCATTCCACAAATATTTAAGATTTCATTGAAATTCTAGATATTCTGTATGTCTCTTCTGATGGTACCTACTCATTTAATGTTAGTTATACAAAAATACAAGCACCGTATGCTTTACCAGTGGGAGGCTCCTTTGCACCGGATGCCATCTAGATTAAGGGTACCACAACGGCACCTATTTTTGCCGTGAAGCATTAATGTGTAATCAATACTGTGATTCGGTCTGAAGGGCGCCGTAGCTAGTGAAATTACTGGGCAAATGAGACTTATGTCTCAACGTGATAAGCGCAGTTGTAGTTCCGCTCAGAATTTTTAGGTTTTTCAAGAATCCTGAGTGGTTTCTGCATTGTAATGAGCAGGGCGTATCAATTACCATCAGCGTCATGCTCGTCTCGTCCCTGGTTTTAATAAAACAAAAATATATTTATACAAAAAGAGACTTCATTGAAGTACTAGTGTAAAAAGAAAATATTATAAGAAAAGAGGGTAATAAAAAGGGCGTCACATTAAGGTCAAAATAAATAAGCTTTATTTAATTTTTCTCCCATAAAATAATTACAGAGCACTAGCAGATACTTACTGTTATTATTAGGTTAATTGAACTGACAAATATACATAGGTTCATAACTTAGATTAAGGATTGGTCTCCGCAGCGCTCCAACTAGATACCGCAGGCGTAGCAGAAAAGTGCGGCACGTGTGTGTGTGACGATGACGTGCCATATGTTCTGTTAAACTTTGCAACAAAAATGCCAGGTTGCGTAGTAGGACTGTAAAAATAATACTACAAAAAATAAGAAAGACACTAGGATCACATATCATCAGTAATTATTTTATATTTTATTTATTTGAATATAAAATAACACGAAGCGTATGTTACAAATTTTGAAAGATGCCATTGAGTGTCAAGATGCCACGCACACAAGCATTTAATAGTTGCCGTAATAAAAAAAGCTATAGGTAGTGCGGTATTTAGTTGGAGTGCACCGGAGACTAACCCTTTAATCTAAGAAGGTTAATAATTATTATTTTCCTGCTTATAAAATACACAAAAACAATTGTATTTTCACACAACATTTTTGATGTAAAGTTTGTTAAAGTTCACCTACATGGCGACTGTAACAGCTTACATTAACGGCAACACTTCACTGAAAACTGAGTTTATCTTAACACTGCGCTGATCAGCACCACCACTGTTGTGGAGAGTGATGGAGCGGTCATTGTGGCCGCATCATGAGCTGGTGACCAGACGTCGGACCAAGGAGACTGTGCCTGCTCCTTGCTTCCTGGTCATAATGTTGTTATCATCTCTGTGTAACAAATAGTATGTTAAAATATTATCTAAACAATTTGTTATTTCTTAAAGTGACCCTCAGTTCTGGGATTAATTATTCAAATTAAATTTGAAAACAGAATTAATGAATGCGTTCCGTTGCGTGAAGCCAAAACCTGAGAGTTAAACAAGACAATTTATGAACGTTACGTCATTCGAACAGTTGGCTCAGTGGAAGAGCGCTCGCACGGATCGTGAGAGGTCACCGGTTCAAGACCCGCATAGGTTATAAATTTTGTTTTCAAATTTAATTTGTGTAAAATACTATCGACGATTATTTACTGTTTGACTTCCAACCTTCTTAAATAAATTACTCAGTACCTAAAGGGTAATTTACCTTTTGAGCGCTCAATCATTACAGCAAAACAAAACTAATATTAAATAAGTGCAAAAAACCATTAGTATTTTTTTTGGACAAGGAGGACAAACGACCTTACGATCACCAGAGAAATCACAGGAGCCTTGCCGGCGTTTAAGGGCGGTGTACGCGCTTTTTTAAGGTACCCATGTCGTATCATCCCGAAAACACTTGTATGGACAAGGAAGCTCGTTCCACAGCTTTGAAGTACGTGTTAGCAAGATCCTTGAAAACCGCACTGTGGAGGACACATCCGGATGGTGGTGATGATATCCTAATTTGTGGCGTATCGTGCGAAGGTGGAATTCGGCGGCAGGAATTAGGTGAAACAGCTCTTCGGAACACTCCCCGTGATAAATGCGATTGAAGACACACAATGAATCAACGTCTCTACGCAACACCAAGTGATCCAGCCGTTCACAGAGAACTGGGTCCCCGACAATTCGAGCTGCTCTGCGTTGCAAGCGTTCAAATGGATAGTAAGTAGAATTGTAATGTTTTCTTAAAACTGTACCAATTTTTTTATCAGTATTACAACAAGAAGCCATGAATGAATTAAAATTCAAAATTATGAACCAGTATTGGCAATCATAAAATGTATAATAGTTTATATTATAAACATTTACATGTGCATTTTACCTACAATATTGATATAATATAGATAAAAAAATGTTGTTTGTATCAAAACATGTGTACCCATTTTGAAATGTTATTACATAATAACTACCAATCCATGATCTCTTGTGCTCTTAGCATTCAAATATTAACCCACTTTTAAGATTAATTTAATTAGGATATTAGTCCCACCATCTGGATGTGGTCCTTCACAGTGCGGTTTTCAAGGAACTTTCTTCCACGTACTACAAAGCTGTGGAATGAGCTTCCTTGTGCGGTGTTTCCGGGACGATACGACGAGGGTATCTTCAAAAAAGGCGCGTACATCTTTCTTGAATGCCGGCATTGCTCCTGTGATTCCTCTGGTTTTATACATCTAAGAACATGTACGTTAATTTGTCCTCATTTTCCATAAAAAAATTAATGCACGTAGCAATTAGCTACATTGAAATCAATCAATTTGTAAAAAATATATGCAATTCACAGTACTCTCTTTTTTCCTCGAATACTCTGATTAATAAGAAATAACCCAATAAGAGAAGATATTAATCTGTTGAAGTATTCGTAAGTAATAAGCAAAATGAAATTTCTAAAGAACAATTCTCCAATATAAAAATTTTACAATTTCACAATGATTCTCCAAGATTCTTTGAATGGCATTCAATTGAACGAAAATTGCGAAAATGAGTTCTCAATTGTGAGTTAATTTTCGCAAGCTCAATGTTACATCTTTCCAAACGATACTGCTGAGTAATTGAACGCTCGATTCTGAAAAAGTAACACGAACTAGGTCACACAGTAATTTTCCAACTAACGTTAACATTGAGTCAATTGCACGAACTTGTTAAAACTGTATGAATGCCTACCTAGATTTTGCATTTGATGTTGGCTGAGAACTACATAAGTATCTTCTTGAGCTAGATCCTCTGCGACATCTCGATCTTGTTGATCCATATGCTGGTCTTCATCTGCATATAAAACGTAGCATATTAATAAAACTCTATTAATAATTCACTGTTAATTTATTATAATATCGAAACATGATAGTTGAACGTATAAACTAAGCTTTTTCGCCAAGAACATTAGAACTTTATTCTAGACATACATATTGTTACAAATTGAATACTTCTACTTTTATTTTATTGAAAATTTGGAATGCGTTTATTGTTTTATAAATTTCGATAAATTCTCACCATAACACATTTTATTTCCAGGTAAATAAATTACAAAAATTAAATAAGGCATTAAAGAAAACACAATTACAGTGATTGCCTTGCTCAATGTGGGTCTGGAACCGTCAGTCATTTTTAAGACACTTCTTCTTCAGTATAATATATACACATGCTTTTTCGAAGACCATAAAAAATCGGGGCTGCCGCATACTGTTAGAACTAAAAAAGCTGTGAAAGTCATGGTTCAACAAAATCGTAGAAGGAAACAAAAATTTTATGGCAAAAAAGCAGATTCTCTCTAGGATTCTTCCAAGTATCTTGATAGAAGACTTGTTACTCGTCGATCGTCGATTGATATACAGGACATACCCCTAATTCCCTACAGTTAAAGAGAGTGGCTCAATACATGCTGTCTTGATGCACCAGTCTGAATCAACGAAAAAGAAACAAAAAAAACGTCAGATCTTATTGGCGATCTATTATTAAATGGCGAATTATTTGCATCATCAAATATCAAATTAAGTAGAAAATAAAAAGGACACCTCACATGTCCCACTCTCAGTTGGTGAAAAGGCTCGACAAAATAATAGTATAATTGTATTAACTGGCACTGAATAATAAATTTCACATAAATAGCTATTTAGGGAAACAAAAAGCATTATCATAATGGAACCAACCCTACAACGAATCGCTGTTTTATACGATCTGCATACAGAGTACGTGTTTTGACGCAAAAAGGTTTACAATTTACGCGCCTTTCAACCTCTTTAACCTATTTATACGTTCCAAATTTGCTTTTGGAGCTGATGTTTATCGACACTTTCCCTGTGTTCATTTCATTTTTATGTTTATTGACCTGCGAATACAAAAGCACGATATTCATTGAAGTGTTTGTAAATATGTAGTTAAAGAGATTTTATTTCGTATTTTGAGGATTATAGATTTTGATAGATCTAATAAGACTCAAGAAAATAAGTAGTGAATTTACTTACATGACACTAGATTTGTTGTTGGTTGAACTGTTGTCGTTGTCGTTGTTGTTGTGGTCGTTGTTGTTGACGTCGTTGTTGTTAAAACTGTAAAAATTTTACATTTGAGATTGATTTTTAACAAATCATTAGTGCTGTTGCCTTTTTACCGTATTTGGTACGGGACTATTTCTAAGGCTATTTATTCACTTATGAGTTTCCAACGAACCTGCCTCGACTGGTTACGTGTCGACTAGCACCTTCATAGTGTGCTGGTACTCTTGCGATAGAACACTCTCCCAGTGCTTCATCATCATCATTATCAGCGGGAAAACGTCCACTGACAGACAAAGGCCTCCCCCAAAGATCTCCACGACGATCGATCCTGCGCTGCCCTCATCCATCGTATTCCAGCGATCTTGAACAGATCTTCGGTCTATCTTGTGCCCCCTTTTCTGCCCCACTGGCCATCTGTTCGTTGAACTATGCCACTTCCCTGCACACTGCCACTTCAGTTTCGCAATCATGTGGGCTATGTCAGTGACTTTGGTACATTATGTATGTATAAAGTATTCTAACGTACTGTGTAAGGATATTTCCGCTTGAGCGTTTCCAAGGTAATTGTCCACGTGACAGCGATACGAGCCCGCGTCCTCTCGTGACATGTCGTTTACTTCCAGCGTCATGGTGTGCCGGTACTCTCGCGTTATAACGCTCACCCTGTATTTGCTACCTGTGTGTAAAAATATACTTGGAGTACACAAAAAAGAATTGAATATATTTAATTACCACTTGTTATGTTTGAGGTTTCAAGAATTTTTATAAATTTGGATTTAGTACGGGTTCTGCTATATAATTATTGTCTTTACTAGGACATAGCGAAAATGTAAAATTAAGTTTTTGAAGTGAAACTTCTTTAGAATCGTTGTCAAGATCCCTAGTGTTGCGGATAACCATAGTGGTTGTCTCACCACTTCCCTTCAAGTAAGTCTGTTGCCTGTTGGCCCCATCTTATATAAAAATATAATCCATTCTAATAGTTGGCTTACAAAGGTTGATTTTCGCCGCACGGCTAGGCCACACGTCGAAAATTGATCGTCTTATTGACAATGCACCTACGATGCAAATGACTATAGTCGTAAGCCCCAAAGCAATCCGACTTTTGCCGTGCGACATCGAGCTGCATGCGGCAGATGACTAAAATCAAACGTGTAAATAGTCGGATGAAGGCGATCGCTCGCCGTATGAGGTGTGTTTTGCGCTGTGTTGTTCCACTGAACCATCTCAATGCCGACACGTAAAACACCCACTCTGTTCAGCATTTTGTTTGAAAATAAACTGTTTTTATCGGCCAGTGTAAATGGGGATGCAATTCGATTTTTGTAACAGATGCGGCAGGTGACTTGCCGCACGGCTAAAATCGACCCAGTGTAAACTTATGAGCTATTTAATTAATCTGAGTGATGCATATTACTCACGCCGAGTTTAGTACAACTCTATAAAGTTCTTACCTTACATTACAATCCTCTACATTTGAAAGATGTTTTCTGCCCATTCCTAATAATTCAGAATAATTTACTTACTATTAGCTAATCTCTGTTCACCATTGAGTACCCAATACATGCTACGTATGGGATACGCTTCCGACGAGCACTGAAGACTTATTTTAGTACCGGACAACGCACGGATGGCAGCACGACCAGGCCTTATTGAGGGGGCGACTGTAATAAAAAATAATATTAAAAGGCATAAAAGGCATTTATTTTCTCAAAATTCATTCCTCTAGAATTATTTTTGATGTCATTTCGAATATACTATTTATACATAGATACTGTATACAGATAATCTAATCCCAGGCTGTCCGATCACTTAGATATTTTATTATAGAGCCAATTTTTAATAAAACATTTAAATTTATTTATATATAATGCCTGAACAGTGGTTGGGACTTTATTATAAAAGTGTATACATTTACCCTTAAAGCTATTAAGTATGTCATATGGAATAGAAGCGTATGTCTGGAATTAAGTATAAAACTAAAATCCAAGTAGTTTTTTTATTCATATGGAACAAGATTTAATAACAAAAAAAAAGTTTTAAAGATTTAGTGACACCTTAGTTTGACTAAATACGTAAGTGTCCATCCCTACTCTGTGGTTTGACATAGTAGCTATAAAAAATATTTTATCTAAGTTTAGACCCTAGCGAAACTCTTTAAGAAAAAAGTTTTTGTATTGAAAGCGATTGTATGAAACGTGCAGTCATTGATAGATTGACAGATGACGGCTATAATCTTGTAATGAACGGAGATCACCGAAATCCACTACGTCTTAAGAAACTGTTCGCTTTCAAACTTAGACGGATTATACTTGGTCGCCAATCGCCATACCGTAATTACTAATATTTCAAACTTATGTCAAATCATAATATTTATATCCTCTTTGTAAATTTAATAAAAAGTACCAACCGAATTATGTTTAGACTTGAAATTATCATAAAGGTTACTTGCTTACCGCAGCCGTTACCATGTTGCGTATTGAATTTTCGATACTTGTGGCTCGATAGGCATGGTTCAGATCTAAGCCCTATAGCATATTTTCCAACATATTATTGACTTGGGCTCTACATACATTGGTAAATAAAAACCATAATATTAACCAATACTTTATTAAATACACAATATTATTTGCGCTATTAAATTCTTTAGTAAATTATACAAATTTCCCCGAAGTTCAGCTGTTAAGCCATTTTTGTGTTTGAAGAATATTCAGACTGACAGAGCTTAAAATAGTAGAGTTTGACATATAATAAATAAATCCTACAGTTTCATATTGATGTAGGTATAGATTAACAACTTAATAGCAAAAATGTGATAGACTCACAGACAACACGAAGCAATATTCTTTTGCTAACAGACGGCGGCACCCCATTAGTAGCTATACATAGATATGCTCCTGACGTAGCTCGCTCCACATTTGATATGTTCAGCCATTTCCCGCTCCATTTCGATACTAAAATAAACAATTATAGTTTTTAAAGTAATCATAATCTAGTCCCGGGCTGTCAGATCACTTAGATATTCAGTTGTGGAGTAGTAGGATTTACGACAGAGCCATTTCTTAAAAAAACATTTAAATTTTATTTATATATAATGCCTAAACATTGGTTGGGACTTTATTATGAAAGTGCATACATTTACCCTTAAAGCTATTATGTATCTCATGTGGAATAGAAGCGTATGTCAGCAATCAAGCCGCAAATAAGTTTTTAAAGTAAAAACTTATTTTTCGGCGTTGCGCACTTCTCTTGGGATGGGTATTATATGATAATCTCTCGTCAGGACACGTGACCTGATCGAAAATAGGCAAAACTGTGGCCACCTCTTACACAACCACCAAAATAATATAAAAGTAAGTATATATTTAACATTATTAACCACAATATAATAATAATTATTTTATATTAAGGGAGTGTTCGAAATATTACTTAAACAGTTATCCTAAAGAGAAGTGTGTTGTTTCCTTACAAACCAACTCCCTAATATGGGGATATAGTATCCCGAACCCCATAAAAAATTGTTGAAAGTATGGATGAAAGTTGATTTTTCTGATAAATAAATTTTTTAATGTAAAATAATTGTAATAGTTCTGAAGTGTTAAATTTGTATGTTATATAAATTGTCCTTTTTTTAGATACGATAGCGGAAAAAATGAATATTACATTTAACCATATAAATGCTTGTACTTTTATTCTGATAAATAGAGCAATTCGTGCGAAATTATTCCCTTACCATTCCAAAATATTCAAAAACGCACAATGTTAATGTTCAAGTTTTCACATCTGCCGGCACTCCTGGAGTGCAACCCGTTATTTTTTTAAGTTTACAGTTTGATTCAAACGTTATTGTACTTTTAATTAGCAGGTCGTCTCAACGTTAAATATTTAGAAGGCATTCAGTTCTTCTTTCACTTGTTTCCATAAAAATATGAATGACGTACGATCTCATTCTTTAAACATACAAAAATGGTTAAAGATGTTTTTGTACATAGACTAATAATGTGCATTATGCAATACAATTATTCTGCTTTTTTTTATGAAAATAAGGGACGAGACATGCAGGATGTTCAGCTGATGAGTATTGATACGCCCTGCCCGTTACAATGCAGTACCGCTCAGGCTTCTTAAAAAAACCCTAGAAATCCCGAGTGGCACTACAATTGCGCTCGTCACCTTGAGACATAAGATGTTAGGTCTCATTTGCCCAGTAATTTCACAAGCTACGGTGCCCTTCGGACCGAAACACAGTAATGCTTACACATTACTGCTTCACGGCAGAAGTAGGCGCGTCCCAGATTCAAAAAAACTACTTTTATCAGATTAGATCATCAGTCAGAGCAGAAGTTCAATATCGTTTTGTTCATTTCTGTAAATATTATAAAATAAAAATTGTCACAATTATAATTGCATCAAAAAGTAATAAAACAGACTTCTTCATTTTCAGCACGTGTCGCCTTATGACTTTTGTCGTCTGGCCTCACGCCAGCAGTGAAAATGATTTATCTCACAACATCTCGTTATTTACTCGTTTTCAATATCAAATGCAACTTACATCTATAAGTCATTGTCAAAATGTGTGCACGAGATATTTGTCTCTAACGAACGTAGAGCAAGATAGAAAAAGAAAGCGAATTGATTGTGACTATAACTGATTTTGATAAACAAGTTGTAAATAGTCAGCCACGTTTGGAATTAGCTTACCAGTGGAAGACACCTTTACACAGGATGCGGGCTAGATTATGGGTACCACAATGGCGCCTATTTCTGCCGTGAAGCAGTAATGTCTTAGCATTACTGTGTTACGTTCTGAAAGGTGCCGTAGCTAGTGAAATTACTGGGCAAATGAGAATTGACATCTTTTGTCTCAAGGTAACGAGCGCAGTAGTTGAGCCGCTCAGAATTTTTGGGTTTTTTAATAATCCTGATTGGCACTACATTGTAATGGGCAGGGCGTATCAATTATTATCGGCTTGTCGGTCCTGCGTCGTCGAAAATCGTCTTTTGAATATGAAACTTGCAAACCACTAGCTGACACACACACGGCTGTCAGGGCTAGTATATTCTAAGGCTATATTATATTTTGTAGAAATCATAAGCGACATTTTATTACACAATATTAAACTGTAACGGAACTTCGTAACCTCACTGAAGTTTCTCCAATATTTTAATTTACGAAATAGATTGTTGGAACAAAACATTAAGCGAGTTAATAGCGTTTGCAATTCGATGTTTCTCATCGTTTCTGTTTTGCAAAGAGAATTGATATTCTGTATTTCGCGCTTAAACCAGCCTGTGGAATTAAACCATTTTCTTACAATTTAAATGCTGAATAAAATCGTCTTGTATAATATAGACAAAAGACTGTGTAAAATTGTATGTCTATATGTATAGCGTAAAACTGAAGTATAAAGTGATAGTTTTAAATGTAATTACTATTTTTGTTATCTGAAAATGAATAGAAATAAGACTTTATTGAATAATATAATCAAAAAACAATATCGTAACTACACACGCAACATTAAGAACTTAGCGTGAATAACATATTTGTAATGGCAGTAACTGTATTTTGTTTTATTATGGAAAAAGGGGACAAATGAGCGTACATAAAGTACCAGGGTCACCTGGTGTTAAGTAGTTACCGCCACCCACTTTCTCTTGTAACACCAGAGGAACCGTACGCGCTTTTTTGAAGCTACCCATTGCGTATAGTCCCGAAAACACCGCACAAGGACACTAATTCCACAGCTTTGTTTTACGTGGAAGAAAGTTCCTTGAAAACCGCACTGTGGAAGGCCGACACACATCCAGATGTTGGGGATGATATCCCAAGTTTTGACGTGTCATGCAAAGGTGGAATTCAGCGGCAGGAATCAGGTGAAACAGCTGTTCGGATGATAAATGCGGTAAAGAACACACAATAAAGTGACCTCTCTAAGCAACGTCAGGTGATCCAGCCGTCCAGAGAGCACTGGCTCCCAGACAATTCGAGCTGCTCTGCGTTACACGCGGTCAAATGGGTGCACCTGTGTTTGCTAGTGTTGTGGCTTCCAGTGGCCAGATATTGTGGGTTCGAGTCCAGCATCGTTCTTTTTTTTTTCAAATTTTATTTGTGTATTAATCCTAGAAGTGCGGGTTATCACTTTAAAAACATAACAAATTGTTTAGATTTACAAGGGCGACATCTCAAGTCAATTTCCTAATATGCAGATATTTGGGGTTGAGCAGGTTATCAACTGTAAAGTAGATCCTGTAGATGAAGCCACAACCTGAGAGTTGAACAAAGCATACAAGATTTTATGACGATACGTCACTCGAACGGTTAGATCAGTTGGTTAGAGCACTGGCACGGAACGACAAAGGTCGTGGGTGCGAGTCCCGCATCGTTCATAAAATTTTGTTTTTCAAATTTTATTTGTGTATTAATCCTAGAGGTTATCACTTTAAAAACATAACAAAATGTAATTAAATAATACAAAGCGTGGCTAACCTGACTGACCCGACAGACGTTGTTCCGTAAATAATAAATAAAATATTGTTTTTTTTTTTGTGTATTTATCAATAATATTTTGTAACATTAAGAATTATTTCGTAAAATATGCTCCCAGTTGTTATAGTGAAATTGTTTAACAGAAAATACACATTTTCACATTCTCTCATAGAAAATATGTTCATAAAAAACAATTATTGGAAATAAAAATAATAATGGGTCCAAAATCGAAATGAAAACTATCCTAAATCCCAAGTTGGACTAAACTGCACTCCATGAAGTTTAGGAGTAGTTTTAGTTTAGGTGTAAACTGGAAATAAACATCGGGACACTAGATTAATTTTACATTAAGATTAATGAAAGCTAACAATAAAATATAGCGTACAACTTTATTAAAAGCTGTTTCAAATCCAGTCCTCAACTTAGTTGCTATAAAATAGATTAAATTTTCGTTGGTAGAGCTGTGGCAATGGCTAAAACACTGCATACAAATGTCTCTGTTATCGCGAAAGCTTTTTGCTAAATCAAGCAAGCTTACATCCCGCTTTAGTCCATATAGTTTCGCACAAAATAGTATTGTAATATCATAATACAAAGCAGTCTATAAATTGTTTTTGAATACATAATATACAGACTATTTTGAATTATACAATTTATATATTGGATGTAGCGCCCTACAAACTAATTTGTTTTGTATATTACAGCCATTGTAAAATACTTTATTGAAACGAGTAGTCGTTGAGATTCTTGTATGTTCTTCTCGCGAGCTCAACTTTTTACGATCTCATATTATGGTAAATTCAGTAATTTAAAAGAAATATTTGTAGTGACGATTCAAAAGCGCTTAAGCCTAATTGAATAAAATTATTTGACTTTGACTTTATAATACGTTTTGTTTTGGTTCTGTATATTTATATAAACAATATTTCAAAAGATATTACAATATCTGACATTGGAACTCTTTGGTTGTAAGAGTACAATCAATTTATGTTACCCTCACTTGTTTTGACACTGCAGCGTTATTATGGATTTTACATGTTTTTTTACACTTTTATGACAACAAGGGACGAGACGAGCAGGACGTTTAGCTGATGGTAATTGATACATCCTCCCCATTATATTGTAGTGCCGCTCAGGATTCTTGAACATCCCAAAAATTCTGAGTGGCACTGCAATTGCGCTCGTCCACGTCTTCGAGAGATAAGATTTTAAGCCTCGTGTGCACAGTAATTTCACTAGCTATGGCGCCCTTCTGTGCTTCGGTAAACAATTACTTAGACATTACTGCTTCACGGCAGAAATAGGCATCAGAAAAGTGTGCATAATGCAAAATTTCTAATTTTATTCTTTACCTTGAATATAATTTCGCAGCTCAGCAGAGCTTCCCTACACTGAAAATCGGTATTTTGCAGCTAGTTAGCAGTGTTTTGTACGTATGCATGTTGTATAACCCACCATGTAATTTAGCCATATCTTAATTTTAACAAATCTTAACTTGGTTTTACAAAAACAACCCTCAAAAATGATCCAGATTACCTTAGTGCAATGTCATAATACCAGATTCAACGAAAGGGCATCTAATTTGCTGAGAGACAGTAACAGTGAAAGTTATAATAGGCGACTTAACATGGATTTATTGCTACAACCCCAATACAAAGGAACAGAAAAGAGCTTATTTCAGGAACAGACGAAACCAATTATAAAGGCACACGTGCTCATAAAAGATGCAAGCCTATTCATACTCATTATCTGTGACCACTACATAATATATAAGAAAGTCCTTCATAACGTCTATCTGTCTGTCTGTTCGCGATAAACTCTAAAACTACTGCATCTATCTTCACGCTGTTTTTACCAATAAGTTAAGTTTTTTAAGTGTTAAGTTTTTCTATATATTTTTTTAAATAATAACGAAATTTGTTGGAGATGTCTGAAAAAATAAGCCGTCTGGGAGCTTTAAATGAAAACGCTGCCTAAAACCTTTGAGATATAACAAAGTAATATATAGTGGAATTGTGTATCTTATATACGTCTATAAATTCCGGGATGGCTTTTGTCTATCTCTTAAAGATAACATACTATATCCATTTTAATATTTTCAAAATTGGCAATTATAAGGCGGTAATGTGAAAAGCTGTTTGCACAAATACGATATTAATCCTTATCATTTTCTATTTGCAGAACATCGTCAGTCGGGTCAGCTAGTAGTTATAATAAATTATTATACTAATATATAAAAATAATTAGTAAAGTGTCATCACCTAAAGTTTTATTATCAATCTTAAAGTGCCTGGAGTCTTCCCTCCTCCACGTTACGGTAGGTGTAGGAGTTCCAGAGGCTACACAGCGGAGGGCAGCACTCTCTCCCTCCTTCAGTTTGATGTCACTGCTACTGGCTTCGTCATCAATGTTCGGTGGTACTGTTAACATTAGCAGCAATAATTTTCATTTATCACAAAAATTACCCGCAAGTTGGTCAGTGTGGACATAAATCCATCTCAGTGTCACCTAATATTTTTATGTTAGGTGACGCCGAGATAGATTGCGTATTATTTTTAATATAAAGATATAAAGTTTAAAGATATACTTATTCTGTGGAATAAACATACTGAAACGGCAAATAGTCAATGCGTTACACGAGTAAGTCAAAAAAGTAAATGTCAATTAATACAAAACAAAAGTTATTGAGTACAGTAGCTGCATCATCCACATACACCGTAAATAAATAAAGGTATTCTGTGAGCATTTTATAAGCGATTATAAAAAAAATATACAATAACTTTTAGGAATCTGAAACCGAGTCTCCGGCAACCGGATCATCCTGCCACCACAAGCAGGGCCCGTTCACGAACATGACGCATGAGCAAGCCATCGCCTTCCTCACACATATTTTAGGGTAGGGGACGACCCGTTACATGTCGCCGCCACAAGCAGTGACACTTAAAATATGGGGCTGGTGCTACTGCTTCGACTGCCGAAGGCAGCAAGCATCGCAAATATGTTGGTCTTAGAGAGTCATACATATTTGTGCCATTTGGTGTCGAGACACTTGGCCCGTGGGGCCCAGAGGCGCGGAGAATGTTCAAAATACTATCTTCGCGCCCCAATAAGGCTACCCAAGCGCTGGCAGCTATTTCAGTCAACGGATCAGCCTTGCTATCCAACGTGGTAATACCAGTATTCTTGGTAGGCTTCCACGTTATGATAGTTTTAATTTTATGTAGTCATAGTATTGTAAATATAGTTGATTTGTTTTGTTTAAGTAATCAATAATTTTGAGTTGTTTATAATAACTTTAGATTAGAGCTATAGCTAAACTAGGCTGATCCGTTGACCAAAATAGATTTGATAATGGATTGCGAGTTTGAAATCACAACCACATCTAATGTATGACAATAGTGATTGTCGACTCACCCACAACGTGTAACTCGTGCAGCTGACTCATCATGGGCTCGGTGTTCACCTGACACATGTAGCTGCCCCCGTCCGCTGGCGTGACGTCACGCAGCACCAACGTCCAAGTGCCATCGCCGTGGATCACGCTGATGCGGTGGTTCTTGGTTATCACGTGAGCTGCAATCGTGAGCACTGTCTGCGTGTCAACACGGAGCCACGCCACCTGGGTGCAAGCCAATATTATTAACTTACAATCGCATGTGTCGTAAATTATTTTATAAAGAAGATGAGTCTTGTATGCATTGTTCAACTCGCAGGTTGTGGCTTCATCTACAGGAGACATTAGAGTTGATAAACTGCTCAAAACCAATATTTGTGTATATGGAAATTGACTGGAGGTGTCACTATATCAAATCTCATCATTTTGTTATAGATTAGTAAGAGCTAAAAAAGAGGGACATCTCAAGTGAATTTCCTAATATGCAAATATTGGAGTTTAACAAGTTATCAACAACAACAACCTGATAGTTGAACAAGACATAAAAGATTTATCATCGATATGTGACTCGGACGGTTGGCTCAGGGAAAAGAACGCTCGCACGGTACGCGAGAGGTCACGGGGTAGAGTCCCGGATTGTTCATAAAAAAATAATAATTCATTTCGTTTTCAAATTTAATTGGTGTAATTTATCCCAGAAGTGAGGGTTATCACTTTAAAAAAAATAACAAATTGTTTGGAAGATGAGATCAAACAAGCTTACAATCATTTGATGCTTTGTGATTAGCCGGCATTTTGTGTGACAGACAGTATTAAGAAGCTTATTCAACTCTTTGGCTATACGTGGAAGAAAGGAAAACTGCATTTTCCGGGAACAATACACAGTTCATATCCCCCACGTGTTGAGAATGATAGTCAAGTTAATGGCATGTGTTCAGGCACCTTTTTTGAGGAAGAGTAGGACAATACAATTTTCCAGTGGGAGGCTCCTTTGCACAGCATGGCGGCTAGATTATGGGTATCACAACGGTGCCAACTTCTGCCGTGAAGCAGTAATGTTTAAGCATTATTGTGTTTCGTCCTGAAGGGCGCCGTAGCTAGTGAAGTTACTGGGCAAACGAGACTTAACGTATTATGTCTCAAGAAGACGAGCGCAATTGTGGTGCCGATCAGAATTTTTGGGAATTTCAATA
>CATIXQ010000007.1:18697591-18896516 GCA_949711755.1 Leptidea juvernica | reverse complement strand
ATATATATATATATATATATATATATATATATATATATATATACATAAAAGTAAAACTATCATTACGGGGAACCGTACCAAGAATACTGGCAGCATTTTCACGTTGGATAGCTAGGCTGATCCGCTTACAGAAATAGCTGCCAGCCCTTGGGTTTCCAGTAGCCAAGATAGTACTGTGTACATACCTCTGGGCCCCACGGGCCAAGTTTCTCGACACCAAGCACAAAGATGTATAACTCTTTGAGACCGAACTTATTTGCGACGCTTGCTGTCTTCGGCGGTCGAAGCATATAATATACATATATTTAAATTTGCCAAGTTGTTATTATTTCTGTCAACCATTTAAGTAGCAACGTGACAAAATGAGTTACAAAGCTAAATTTTTATTAAAACGAGATAAGATTTCAGCTGAAGTGTAGCAGTGAGAGGCTCCTTTGCACAGGATGCCGGCTAGATTATGGATACCACAAAGACGCCTATTTCTGCCGTAAAGCAGTAATGTGTAAACAATACTGTGTTTCGGTCTGAAGCGCGCCGTAGCTAGTGAAATTGCTGGGAAAATGAGAATTAACATCTTATGTCTCAAGGTGACGAGCGCAATAATTGTAATGCCGCTCAGTATTTTTGGGTTTTTCAAGAATCCTGAGCGGCACTGCATTATAATGAGCAGGGCGTATCAATTACCATCAGCTGATCGTCCTGCTCGTATCGTCCCTTATTTTCATAAAAATAAACCACGGGCTTAAGAACGAGTTGTTAAAGAGCTTGAGTTGTTTCCAGCAATAGCTTTTTCCTAGTTACTAGGCACGCACTACCATAACTTGGCTGGAAGTCAGCGTAGCATACTTTATAAGAGTTTGAAGACATCGTTTAGCCTAGATCTGGATCCTTAGATCATTAATTAAAGTCAGATTTAGAAGACATGGCCTACTTTACACGACACGCCGACAACTAGTCGCTCAAGAAATTTATGAAACATTCAATTAGTTAAATTCACATAGAAACAGTGTATAAATCCAAACAAAATCCCAATATAAAGGTGGTCAGACAAATAAACTCTCAATATAAAATTCAAAGATAGTCATTTCGAATAGAATCCATTAATGTTTCTTGCTAAGACTTCAATAAATACATACATATAAGTTTTACTAAGATCACAATACGTATAAAAAATAAATGCATTTTTAATTGGTTACAGCACGTATTTTTTTTTTGTACACAAACAGCAAATATGTAATTGTTATTTATAATTATTGTTATTTTGGGATCGATAAGGGAGGACCCCTTCGCGGCCCCGCTCTCACATCGTCTTTTTGACCATTTTAATTTGATAAGTTATTTTAATTTTGAGAAGAAGTCAACCAGACTTAATTTTAACTCAATGACAAAAATGGAAAAACATCGCGGTATGGTGTACTTCAGCATTTTTTTCTGTTACCAATTTGATATTTTTAAATGTCATCTCTCACTTCTGGGATTAATTACAAAAGTTAAATTTGTAACCAAAATTTATGAACGACGCGGGACTCAAACCCGCGCCTCTTATCTATGTCTTGCTTAAGAGTTGAACAAGACAAAACAAGATTTACGATCCATGTTACACTCGATCGATTGGCTCAGTTGGTAACAGCGCTCGAACGAAACCCGACAGTCGCGGGTTCGAGTCACACATCGTTCGTAAATTTTAGTTACAAATTTAATTTATTTTTTCTCATTTAATATTTTAACAATATATTCTTTTCTTCTACGAAAATAAGGGACGAGACGAGCAGGACGTTCAGCTGATGGTAATTGATATGCCCTGCCCATTACAATGCAGTGCCGCTCAAAAATATTGAAAACCCCAAAAATTCTGAGTGGTATTACAACTGCGCTCGTCACCTTGTTACAGAAGATGTCAAGTCTCATATTCCCAATAATTTCACTAGCTACGGCGCCCTTCAGACCGAAACACAGTAATGTTTACATATTACTGGTTCACGGCAGAAATAGGCGTTGTTGTGGTACCCATAACCTATTCAAAAACGACATAAAAATTATAAAGATAAAAAGCAAACAGCTTTTTAAGGCAGGCCCTCAAAAATACAAATTATTACGTAAAATTTCAACCTCTTTTTTTCCTTATAATATTATAATTTTAAAGCGTAGAGTCAGTCTTACACCAATGTTCATATTTATGTCATTAATATATGTAAATTGTGTAACCCAGCCCCTTTGAATTAAAACTTCCAGCTCTCATAAAACAATGTAACTAAAATTATCATATTGTTACAAAATGTTATTAAATTAACAATTAGTGGTCGCTCAGTAACCCGACAATATTTCATATTTTTTAATAATGAACAAAATATTTGCTTTGTTGGAATCCTTCTAAAAATATAAATGTAAACGTATATGAGGATGTCTGGATGTTCATCAAACACGCAAAAATGCCTTCAATGTTGTAACTTAATAATAAAAAACTTTATTAACAACATAATTACACTGCAGGACATTTTAGGTCAAAATTTATATTATTAAAAAAGGAACCTTTAACAAAATAAGTAATTTCAACATAATGTGTAACAATAATTAAAACAGACCTAGTGGAATTTAAAAAGGAATATGAAAACTCAGTATACGTCGAGCCTTTCGAGGCTAGACACTGATTTTCAGTGGGCACCGTGTTTCGCAGCTCGGACAGCGACCACGACATACAAATACATTTATAGCTTAAATTACTTACATAATACTACTTACTATACTAAAGGAAAACTAATAAAATATAATATGTAACCCTACTATGATGTTTATAATTATAACATTACAGTTATAACTTGATGAGCAAGAATATAAAGCGTGGATTCAGACATAGGGTTGATATTTTTATTTAAAACATGAATAGATCTCGATAACCAAGAACGTTGAGTGTACTTCATCTTTCAAGATGTATCGTATATTTTTTTTAAACACAAGTGGCATAACTCTTGTCAGTATTTCTATCGATCAGTATGTTAAATAAACTTTATAACTGTAATAGAGTTCTTGGTATCTGACTAGTATTTGACTGGTATGTTTTGGTATACAACTGAAATTACAAGACAAATAAAGCAAGACGCAAGGATAATTTTCTTTATGGTAATATAAGATTTTTTATATAATTCTCAAGAACGAAATCAACACCTTGGGGCTAAATGGACGTACTATCAATTTAACACTATGATTCAGTCTGAAGGGCACCGTAGCTAGTGAGCTACGGTGCCCTTCAGACTGGATCATCACCCTTCATCGCTGGGCAAATGAGACTTAACATCTTATGTCTCCAAGCTGACGAGCGCAGTTGTAGTGCCGCTCAGAGTTTTTTGGGTTTTCAAGAATCATGAGCGGCACTGCATTTAATGGGCAGGGCGTATCGATTACCACCAACTGAACGTCCTGCTCGTCTCGTTCCTTATTGTCATAAAAAAACGCAGGAAGACAAATTTATTTTCTAACAGTCCCTGTATTTAAAATCTTCCAATTCGTCAAAATACGACACCCTATTTGTAAAAATAAAACCGATATTTTAATAAATTATGTCCTAACAGCAACTAATTTAAAATAACACCACGATATAAATGTTTTTCGGCTAATATGGAAATAATTTTGTATCGTAAGAGCAAGCACTTATATTAATCAAATGACCCTGTAATTTTATTAGGCCGCAACATATATATTCTTAAAGAATTAACTTGTCCTTAAATAAACATTTATAAATTCATATCTTTACGTTATATTATGAGGATGAGTTTGAAAAAAAAACCGCAGATGTGCTTCTTCAAAAATTCTTATATTTACTTTTTATATGATAACGAATAGTAAGATTTACAGCAAAAAAAAATGAATAACGAACTGGTGATGATTCCAACGTTTCTTGTGAAGATATAAAAAATATGATAAAGAAACTAATGCTTCATATAAAAAGAAGAATTAACCGCTAGTTGCAGAAAGCTCCCTTAAAGTTAATGTTTCATTAAATATAATACCGTCACTTTCTTTTTCATTTTGACAGTCAAAGATAACATGTGATGTAATAATACATTAACTTTAAGGATGCTTTCTGCAACTAGCGGTGAGCCTGTTAAATATTAAAACAAGTACGGAAAAATCTTATGAAAACAGAAATGGAGAAATTATAACAGAAAATAAGGTGTGCGAAAATCTGTTTGCTGAAAATATAAAATGTAATGAAATGTCTATAGAGAGAGCCATATTCCCTATTGAAGCACTGAAAGACGGGGCTGGCTCATCAGATGTTATAAAGTTGCACCAGTAAAAAGAAAAAAATTATCCCAAAAAGTTCCAGTCGTATGTGACAGAGGATGTAGATAGAGTGGGAGGTTCCTTTGCACAGGATGCCGGCTAGATTATGGGTACCACAACGGCGCCTATTTCTGCCGTGAAGCAGTAATGTGTAAGCATTACTGTGTTTCGGTCTGAAGGGCGCCGTAGCTAGTGAAATTACTGGGCAAATGAGACTGAACATCTTATGTCTCAAGGTGACGAGCGCAATTGTAGTGCCGCTCAGAATTTTTGAGTTTTTCAAGAATCCTGAGCGGCACTGCATTGTAATGGGCAGGGCGTATCAATTTGCATTAGCTGAACGTCCTGCTCGTCTCGTCCCTTATTATAATAAAAAAAAAAAAAAAAAAAAAATAGACATTAGCTTGAGGATATTGTTGCCATAATAACTCTCATCCTTTCTAAAGATGTTAATGCCGAAATAATCAAAATTTTATACGGTTAAAAGAATTGTGGAATCCATCCTGAAGCCGTTATGTTTGCCTTTGTGTATGTCTTTATTCGACTCTCAAGTTGTGGCTTCGTCTACAGGATCTACTTTCATTTAATTGATTTCAGATGTCGCTCTTTCAAATCTTATTAATTTGTTATTTTGTTTTTGCATTTTGTGCAATTGATCCCAGAAGTGAAGGTTATCTTCAAAAAAATATTATTAATTTTTCCATCAGTTATAACTTTTGGTAACTCAATTTTCGGAAAGTTATTTATTAAATTAGTAGTTAGGGTTGGAAGTTCAGGTGTCTAATAAAACAAATATCATAAATTTGTATATACGGAAAAGTATATAATTATAATATCAGTATGCTTAAGCTATTCTTTGCTTTAGAGTTTATAATGTTGTACATTGTGTCAATGTGTAAGAGAAAATTAGCTTCATCTTCTTACTAGTGAGTTAAAATATAGTATACTTATAGTAGGTGAATGGTAAGGGGCTTGTTGATATTTCGCACAGTATTTACCTAATCTGTTTTGTAATTGTGGTTAGTGGCAAGCAGATCATAATCCACATTAAGACTGATAGATATAGCAAGTATGGCATCAGGTGCCCAAAAATTTTTTCGCAAATGCTTTTAAAACTAATCAGAAATATATTTCGTTGTTAACTACCATCGATACTACTCTTGAAGAAAAATAAAGCCCTATTTTGTTTTTCTAACAACTGTTCTTGTTTCTGCCATTTTTATCTGTATTGTGTAACTAAAAGTAAGCTGCTGTTAGTCGGTGTCAGCCAAGGTAGGTGTGTAACTACATACATAGTTATAGGTAAGATGTGCTTGCGTCACGCGCGGGACGTGAGGAGGCGAGAGGCGGCGGGAGGACACCGGTTCCAAAAATAACAATAACCGTAAATAGAATTAGATTAATTGATTAGATTGTTTAAAAATACGCAATTATTTTTATACTTTTCAGTGGATATTATTTATATCTATGGTTCGGAATGGTGTTTTTGAAGTCGGTTGTTTATTTGTTATTTTTTTTTATTTCTTTTTTCTAAATTATACCGTTGCGGAGCCGTTTAGGGCCTTCAGTTGCAGATAAATATAAAAAAAAAAACAAAAATTGTTTAATATAAGTTATATGTATCAAAAGTGATGATGTGTATTACATAATAAACAGTTATTCTTCAATTTCTTATTTGATGACAATAATTTATTTTTATCTATTTGGTATTTTAGATTGCTTACCTTAAATGTTTGCAGGTTATCAACACTGCAGGTGAACACGGCATCCCTGCCTACAGCTACGGTGACATTTGACCCTGGACCCACGAACCGGGGGAGATCTAAAAGAAAACAAAAATAATTTGAGTCCAACTTCTTCTCAAAGATCAAAACGAATTCCCTACACAAGAATAAAATAAATCTATAATAACTTTATCGTAACACACTGACATAATTACCTCTAAACAGGTTAAAACGATGTTAATAAATATATATAATAAGTCTAGTGAAATTGTATTGCTCCTGATCGGATAAGCATTGTCAACAAGTGCGACAAGAACTCAAGGCATGACCATGTTCAACTTCGCTTTATGGGCAATCGACAACGTCGCACGAGTTGCACATACTATTTCGTATTATAAATGCGACGATTTATGTATTATTTCCGATTCCATATTCGTTTTTAAACCTTTGTAGCTTATATTAAAATTTAATTTATTAAATTAAACTGTCAGACGCGTCAACCTCAATTCCGTTTTGATATTTCGAAATTTGCGTGCGACAAATAAGCTTTTCGCACTCAATGCACGCACCTAATCTTAAAATGGGCAAACGGCTCTTTTTCAAAAGCAACAGCGAGCGCCAATTTACTACTTTTCCAGCATGAGTAATACAAAAACTATTTGTCATATCAACGTTGTTTGACAAAACACCTATTGCCTCGCATGCTAATGAAGAACTATTTTAAATTCTATTGTTATCTAATTGCGGATCTTCTACCTGTTAGGTAAGTGCTCGGAAGAGCTGCTTAACCTGATTCCTGTCGCTGATTTCAACAATCGCATGACGCAAGACTCATCCTTACCGACTAGATTTGTAGCATCTTTCCACATTTAATTTGTCAGGATGTTTTCTTGTTTCCACGTAAATCCATGAAATAATCTTATTTACTTTTTAAAACACCGCAAATGTCTATCTAAAAGGCCAACAACCCTTCAGTTATTACCCCGGAATCGGAAGAACTTGGGTGTTGATTATCATTATCTATCAGGTAGGTAACCAAGTAAGCTCATTATTCCTCCTATTCTTTATAAAAGAAAAAATATAACAATTGATAATATTTTTAACTCAATAAATACTTATATAATCAATATAAGTCTTGAAACTAATTAATCATATTAATATTTAAATTTGTAACGAATTGTAAACGTAATAATGTGTTTTGTGGGTCTTTCGTAGTAAGTAAGATTATAATATTATAATAGTAAATAATGAATAGTTTTAAACTCAAATAAACTTTATTGTTAAACACTACAAATATTTCTCTTAAATTACTGAATTTGACATATTATGATCGTAAAAAGTTGAGCTCGTCAGAGGAACATATTAATATTATAAGAAACTCAACGGCCACTCTTTTCAATCAAATAGAGTATATTACAATGACTGTAATTTTCATAAGAAACTAGTTTTAAGGTGCTGCAAATAAGTAAGGATGCTTTGTGAAAATGATGGTCGTGATTACTGTTACAATAAGTAATTGCATCCAACAAATACAATGATTTATTAACTATAACAGATCTGGTTTTGCGCAGGCCACCTAAAATTATATAGTTATATTAATTGATTTAAGTAATTTTGTTATTGTATGATTAAAAATATGGGCTGGGAGTTTCTTATCAGATCTTTTTCCAATGTGAACACCCCATTACGAACAGATATAGCTTAATGCCTTTATACAAGTGTTGTTGAAATATATTATGTTATTGTCTATTCTATTCTATTTCCCACTCAAAGACATTTCGTAAATGTGACGACTCTTTTCAAATTGAATGAGTAAAAATAAGTTTAGGGAGTCGTGATTATCTCTTGAGAATCTAATAAAGTGTGTTTGACTGAGATCTAACGAGTGTATTCACGTAACATGTTACACAAACTAAGTTCTCAAAAACAAGTTAGGCTTGGACTCGTCCACGCTAAGTAATTGAGTTTGCTGACCAGTCCTTTTATCTAATAAACTTTGTTTTTCTGCTAAGTTCTGATTTCATGTCCTCAGAATGAAAAAATATATTCTTATGTGACGGTAATTCTAGAAAATTGCATCCGAAATATTATTCTTAATTGTTAAAAAGATGTCACAAAGAAATGATCTTTTTTTCATCACATAAATTTTTTACTGTAGTTCCTGTTGTAACATACATTATTGACATAATAAAGAATTTTTAAAAATATGAAACTCATTCAAAATGAAGACGTCCACTGCTGGACAAAAGGCCATTGGATCGCCAATGGCCTTAATAATCCTTAAAACGTTGAGGCCGTTTATCAATCCAAACAAAAACTTTCATCACAGATTAATTCTTAACTGCCTATCTTTAATGATCTGTCTAAGTCTTACTTCAAATTATTACACTTAGAGCAAGCCATACTCCCTAAAACTAATTGGCCCTAAATCCAGTGGATTAAGGTGATCTAGATGAGGGTCAGATTTCAGCTCTGATAAAGTCAGAACTACAAAACTTTTAAATCCATTACACATTACAATATTTTACATTACTATTAAATTAAATTAAATTTCTAACCAAAATTAGTGAACCATGCGGAACTCTCAGCTCGCGATCTCTCGGGTTCCGTCCGAGCGCTCTTCCAACTGAGCAAACCATTCGAGTGAAGTAACAGATTGAATTTAATTAATCCCAGAAGTGATCGCTTTAAAAATAACAAATTATTCTGAAATGTTAAGTATTTAAACGTTTAGATATATATGACCTATGACCAGACTTAATAACACCTTATTTGATGATAATAATTCTTTTCAATCATTAAATTGTACCGTTTCATCGAACATTAAATAACTATGTGATCTAGGTTTTATTAAATAATAAAATAATACTATACTTTTTAACCGACTTCAAAAAAGGAGGAGGTTTTCGATTCGTCGATATGTTCTTTTTTTATGTTTGTTACCTCAAAACTTTCGACTGGGTGAACCGATTTTGATAATTCTTTTTTTAGTTGAAAGCTGGTGCTTTCCTTGTGATCCCATTTGTCCAGACCTGACAGTGGCATTTATGTGAAAACCATAAAAGTCTTCTAACCAAACTCTGAGTTTGGTTATGTTCTGATTACGGAATCCATGACAAAGTAACGGAACTCTTCAATTCTTAGGAGCAAATTAACGATATTAGGCCGAATCTTCTTTATGCTATCCGGATATTTATTTATCTACCATAACATAGTTATAGTCAAGTAATTATCGTAGTCGAATATGACGACCAATGGGACTCCTTAACGACTTACAGTAAGGGTGCGATCTCTGGCAGAATTTCTACGTGTCTGTTACCAAATTGCAAAACACTTACATTCAATGCTGCATTGAAAAATTTAGTATATCTTCACATATTTATACAAATTGTTAGTAAGTGTACTTCATATTCACTAAAAATCATAAAATAAAATAATTGTAAGATAAGTAATACATAATTATTGCCTATTTTTATACAATCTTATTAATTAATCTAATTCTAGTTACGATTCTTGTAATTTTTGAAGTCGGTGTCATCCAAGATAGGTTTGTAACTACATACATAGTTATTGGTGAGATGTGCTTGAGTCGTAAGAAGGCGAGAGCGGGTCGCGGCGGAAGGATATATTGGCTTCAAAGAAACTGGGCGTCATTAATAGAGCACGGCAATACTTCAAGCCGGCCCACATACTAGCGCTCTACAAAGCGCAGGTCCGGCCACACATGGAGTATTGCTGTCATCTCTGGTCTGGTGCACCCCAGTATCAGCTCGATTCATTTGACCTCGTGCAACGCAGAGCAGCTCGAATTGTCGGGGACCCAGTGCTCTGTGAACGGCTGGATCACTTGGAGTTGCGTAGAGACGTCGCTTCATTGTGTGTCTTCTACCGCATTTATCACGGGGAGTGTTCCGAAGAGCTGCCGAAGAAGAGCCGAATTCCACCTTCGCACGACACGCCACAAGTTAGGATATCATCCTCACCATCTTAATGTGTGGCGGTCCTCCACAGTGCGGTTTTCAAGGAGCTTTCTTCCACAGACTACAAAGCTGTGGAATGAGCTTTCTTGTGCGGTGTTTCCGGGACGATACGACATGGGTACCTTCAAAAAAAGCGCGTACACCTTCCTTAAAGGCCGGCAACGCTCCTGTGATTCCTCTGGTGTTGCAAGAGATTGTGGGCGGCGGTGATCACTTAACAACAGGTGACCCGTACGCTCGTTTGTCCTCCTATTCAAAAAAAAAAGAAAAAAAAAATCGTAACTCGAATTAGATTAATTAATAAGTTTGTATAAAATACGCAATTATTTTATATTACTTATCTTACAATTATTTTTATACTTTTTAGTGCACATTATATCTATTGTTTTGGAATAGTGTATTTGAAGTCGTTTGTTTTTTTTGTTAAAATTTTTTTTAAAAGATTAAAACGTATTTTTTTACATAAGATGTTTAAGCTTATGTAATTAAATACAGTTAAAAGTATACGCATACTAATCTTTTAAAATTATTTTATTTATGTGTGTAACAGTTACGTTTAAAAAAAAATACTATGGAATTAAACTAAAGAATCAAAAATTAAGATTTTAAGCTTTCAGTGACGGTAATTTATATTTTAGAATCGATACCCAATTAGATCTCCTTAGGAGGTCATCGGGATGCTGAGCTGCTTGGGGGAAGTAACAAATTCAATTCTTAACAATGAATAAATAACGGTAGGGGAATTTAAAGAATCCTCGCAAATTTTCTTGCCATTACAAGCTCGATGGACACCAAGTCAAAAGTGGTCTCCCTCTTTTATGTAGACAATACCATCTTGGGAGCTGAATATCTTAATCTCCTTACACTTAAATATACCCCAAAAGGATTCAACGCTTTTATTTCTAACAGTAAAACTCAATCTAAGTATCGGAAAACTAAATAATGTTATTGCTTCTACGACTAAAGGGAAGATTTAAGTAATAAGATTGCAAACAAATAATAAAAAACAATTTGTTAAAGGACTATGATTCCGTGACTAACCAACATTTTAAAATAAACTCGTAGAACACTTGAAGCTGTAAAAATATAATAATAACTAGCTGACCAGACAGACATTGTTCTGTACAATCAATGAAATCAATACATAATATCAAGAATTATTTTTTAAAATATGCTATATTTTTTTTTTATAAAAGTTCAGCTGATGGTAATTGATGCACCCTACCCATTACAATGCAGTGTCGTTCAGGATTCTTAAAAAACCCAAAAATTCTGATCGGCACTACAATTGCGCTCGTCACCTTGAGACATAAGATGTTAAGTCTCATTTGCCCAGTAATTTCACTATCTACGGCGCCCTTCAGACCGAAACACGGTAATGTTTACACACTGCTTCACGGCAGAAATAGGCGCCGTATTGGTACCCATAATCTAGCAGGCTACCTGTACAAAGGAGCTTTCCACTGGTAAAAAATATGTTGTTATTATGAAATTTTTTCATGGCAGAACTATCAAACCGTGCGTTAGTAAAATCTCTCATAGAAAATATGTCTATACAAAACAAACATTGGAAATATAAATAATTATGGGTCCCAAATCGAAATAAAAACTATCCTTTATCTCAAGTTGGACTAAACTACACTCCCCATTAAAATCCGTTCAATCAAATTTAAATTCAAAATCAATTTATTCATGTAGGTAACGGAAATAACACTTACTTATTAACACAAATAAAAAAAAAATCTTATTAAATCTACCGCTACTTCGTAAAGGGTTGAGGTAATGTGAAGAAGTAGCAAGAAACTCATTGCCACTCTTTTAAATCAAGGTTTACATTTTCATTGTTTTACAAATCAATTACAATATAACATGTAAAGTGATGCAACAAACATACTCAAACGTCAAATAGTCAATGCCTTTAACGAGTAAGTCAAAAAAGTAAATGTAAATTAATACAAAACAAAAGTTATTGAGTACAGTAGCTGCATCATCCACACACACCGTAAATAAATAAATCATTAGTTAATGGGTTCACTGGGAACAAACATCAGGACAATTTATATACATCTCGGAGATTTATTTGGATTTAAAATCGGACGTCACGGTGTTGGTATCCACCATGTTGTTTTAAGTCGATCAGTGCGCACAACCGGCGCGGGCGCTAGCATGAAGACGACTGCGACTTCTCAATGAGCGCTCTACTGATGGACAATAATAACTAACTGGAATCACGTCACCGACAGTGACGTACACATTGACAACTTCAAACACACTTTGAAAGATGACGTTCGCCATCAGTTTAGCCCAATATACAGAGTAGAATATAATCATACAGGCCATATTACTTTTATATTCTAATTCTCCGACATACATTAAGATAATTTTGTTTCTGTGATAATTTCACGCCTGTATAATTTAAATTGTCATTTAATTAGGTTTTCGTCAATAATATTGGATTAAATTGAAGATTTTGTAAATTAGGATACGCTTCAGAAAACTTCAGTAAATATACGATTGAATTTATCGGATCGAGTGAAACGTGAAAAGGTTGGCGAATTGAAGGGTCCATACTGATTTGAATTGAAATTAAAATTTGTACCAACGATATTGGCTGCTCATCAAGTATACAGTGCTCAATGGCAATATTACGTACTATAGAGACGTATTAGTTATCGGAGGTTTATCAATTCATCAAAGAGGATGTAATTATTTTCACGTAACAAGAGGCGAGACTGCTTAAGTAAATATTGAGATTTAGTTTAGTATGAAACATGCCGTAAATTAACATAAGTTTGAAATAGTAGTAATTACAGTATGGCGATCGGCCATAGATATATAAAGCCATAGAAATATAAAGTATAATCCGGCTAAGCTTCAAACCGAACAGTTGCTTACAACGTAGTGGATTTCGGCTATCTCTGTTTTTTACAAGATTATAGCCGTCATTTGTCAATCTATCAATGACTGCACGATTCATACAATCGAGTGAATCGCTTTTTTTAGAGAGTTTCAATTTTTTTTTCGCTGCAATTGTTTTTGAATAAGGAATGTTATCGAACGTTCGATAGGCTTAAAACACGTTTTAACTAATATACTTATATAGATTCCATAAGCGTTTTATTATGAATAAGGCGGATAGAAGCTACGTCACAATTGCGTCACATTTTTCCTCCCAGAGCGTTATATAGCCGGATCATTTCACTCCGAGAAAGATAAACGGAGCGTTTTGTGGCTGTTATATCTAATAAATGACAATCATCCAGAGAAAAATATTATTTTTCCCGTTGGGCTTGGTTGATTTAGCACGTTAGCTTTTTTATTTACTTAGCGGCGTTTGATTTATGAATTACATATTTGTTACAAACAATGAAGCTTAGAGGATGGTTAATAGATATACAGTTTGTCCAAAGCTTGGGAAAATAAATTGCTTTAAAAAGGCTTAGTTAAATTTAATCTTATTATTAAGTAAAAAAAAAATATCAAAATAAAACCGACTTCAAAAAAAACTATTCCAAATCAATAGATTAGAAAACCGTACCTTCGAGATATCCACGTAAGTAGTATTCATAATACATTAAGGAGACCTCATATAAAATCCAATTTAGGACTTAACTCCCTAATTATCAGAGCTGGTCCACAATATAACATGCTTGTTAGAAAACACCCAAATATTCTATGACTCTCATGGCTCACTTAAGAATAAAATACTAGTAAGTCATACTATAAACTAGCTATTAACATTAATTAATTTTCACATTTACTTTTATTTGCACTTAGTTATTAAACACTTAGGTACCTTAAATTATTTTAGCCAATGCTGTGCATTTCTTTTTTAGGTGATCATATTAGAATTATAAATAATGTTAAGTTTATATCAATTGTAAAAGTATAAATATGTATTCTGTTGAAGTGATAAAAAATAAAAATATGTATAATACTAATGCCCTAAAAAGTAAAAAAAATGTTACGTAAATAATAGTACAACACAAGCACATCTCACCTACTCGTACAACTATGAATATAGATAAAAAAAACCGTGGCTGACACCACAATTTAAAATGGAGTTTTGTCTAAAACGCTAAACGGATATGATTGTAATGATAATAAGATAATAATAATAAGATGATAATAAGATAATATAAAGATAGAAATATTCAAATAAATTTTGTACTCTAACTGGATGGAAGATATTTTTATATTCACATAGTGGAGGGTAAGGAAAATGTTCCGCCTGCATGGTATATGAAAGAAACATGAACGATGAAACGTGCCACTTCATATCTATCAAACAAGTTATTTTCTTTTATTATCTTCATACATTTATTATTATAAATATCAAAATATAAAATGCTACCGGGAAAAAAGTGTTCATTAATTAATGATTGCAATAATAGCCTACATGGATTTTATATATAATATAATATTTTAAATATTTAACTGTTTACGATGAACAATTACTTAAATGAAACTTTTTTCTTGGAAATTCTTTACTTTTAAGAAAAACTGGTTGCTTTATCAGTTAGTTGAGAAATATAATAGAATAATGTTTAAAAAATACAAGTTACATAATATTGTCTATATGTCCTGTACAAATAATTTTCCACATCTGGGTGTACTCGAGTATTTTACGAGGTTATAAATATTTAATCCACATATTCTGACGTGGCAATGGAACACGGTATTTATTTTTTTTTTTACCCGATTTCAGAAAACCGCAAATATGACAATTTATTTTTTGATTTCTTTGCTAAGATTGTATAACTTGATATTCACTGGTATCAAATGAGTGATTTTGAGTGACTGATTAATACTAGTAAACCACCAAATATTAAGTATATCCCATGGTTTTTTAATATTTTGGAATGGTTTGGGAATAATTTCACACGAATTGCCTTATTTATCAGTATAAATGTACTAGCATTAATGTGGTTAAATACAATATTCATTTATTGCGCTATCGTACATAAAAATGACAAAATATATTACATAAAAATTTTACACTTCAGAACTTTTACAATTATTTTACATTAAAAATTTATCTCTCAGAAAAATCAATTTTCATCCATAATTTCAAGGACTATCTTACGAATTTTCGATCAGGCCACGTGTCCTTATGCGAGTTTAAAATTTTATACCCATCCCAAGAAAAGTGCTCAACGCCTCTAAAGAAGTTTTCACTTCAAAACTATTTCATTATCAAGAAAATGCCGAAATGAAATACTGATTAAATAACAACAAGATCTATGCTGGAGACCCGTCAGATATATAATACCCAGCCATCATCCCGACATTGTACCCTCGCCCTATCCGCCAAATTGCAAGCAATTTGCCAACCGTCGTGTAGAAGTATATTTGACTTCCGAGTATGTCACATACTTCCTGTTATTTTACCATTTCAGTAAACGATGTCTTGTATGGTTTTCAATAAGTGTACAGTAAAAGCTAGACTACACAATTATTGTCTGTTATTTCGTCAACCATCTCTCAAGTTTAATTTATATAAAGAAAAAAAAAATGCACTTATACGATCAAATTGAAAAAAAATTTTCCTCGTCCAGATATTTACTAGTTGTTGCTTACTTTTTGTATAAAATGGGAGATTAAAATCTTAATCAACAACTGAAATAAACATTCTCCGCCGCCAAACTGCCAAACGCCTATTTCTGCCGTGAAGCAGTAATGTGTAAGAATTATTGTATTTCGGTCAGAAGGGCGCCGTATCTAGAGAAATTACTGGGCAAATGAAACTTAACATAATATTATGTCTCAAGGTGACGAGCGTGTAAGATTATTAAGCTTTTATGTTATTATTTAATAATCATAAAGTATTAAATAACATTGAATTAAACCTAATGTGGGTGATTCAGTGTTAAAAGAGTAATGTTTTGATATCTTAAAACTAAAAAGTAGCTCATTTGGGTTTTAAAGTCAATACAGCCAATAGTTCTGTTCGACAGCCAATCAGGAACAAGCAGCTAGGATTGCCAACCTGAGACTACTAAGGTTTCGTTGGTATAGCGCAGTGGTGCTTAGACACATTTGGCTGCTCACCGAACGGACACGTCAGAGTTAAGAATATATAATTATTATTCGTTATATTATTCTATTTTCTGTTCTGATATTATGATAACTTTTAATACCTATTAATAATCTAATAACGTCACTCTATGTGAATATTAAATGAGGCTAGTAAGTGTTATGTTGGTATTTTAACATAAGTACATATTATTAAAGATTCCTCAACTTGTTGGATGTATGTTGTACAAAATATTTTGTAATATTTAAAAGATGAGCTGGGAGTTTCTTATCAGCTCTTCTCCACGTGTCAACGCTCCTTTACGAACCGATGTAGAGTCATGACGTAATAAATATATACCACAAATTATATATTCGCTTTACTTGGAATTATAATTAATACTCTATTTCTCGAAGCCATTCTAACAAGCGTAATTGTAGTAATTGTGAGTGCACTGCATTGTAATGGGCAGGGCGTATCAATTACCATCAGCTGAACATCCTGCTCGTCTCATCCATTATTGTCATAAAAGGTTATCCTTAGAGCACAAGCATTAATCATTTTGGAACGTAATATTTGTAAATATCGTATTACCTTCTTACAACTAGGATCTCACCGTGAAAGCTTCTTTAGAAGTAAGCTTTTTATGTCAACTGGATCCAATAACAGGAGATGCTTCTGTATTTTTTGTATGTTTGTTACCTCTGCCTTATAGTTAAGGTTTTTTTCTTTCGCTTAAATGGGTAAAGCCCCGAATTGTTACCATTTTTAAACAAAAAATATGAGCCGATAATGGAGAGGATAACTATGCGAACTCTTCAAGAAACGATTCAGTTTTTTTCAACAACAATACAGAAAAGTATCATTGGGTTAACTGGAACTGAAAGTGAAGACCACAAATGGGCATCAGAATGGTAAAGGTAAGATAATTTCAGGTGTGGTGACAAGATAATGAAACGACTATATACAACCAAATTCAAAGGGAAAAAAAGATCCACCGAATATCAAAATAGCGTCAAAAAAATTGTCGTTTTTTTTTGTAACAATGTTATTGTGAATTACAATAATTTCACTTTGTATTTGACATGAAAATCAGCCAAAAAATTCAAATATTCGAAAAAATAAGAAATGTCCACTAGTAAAATTAAAAAGAAATAAAATATTTTTTTTTAAATTATTAAAACTTTCGTGAGTCATTCTTAACTTATTTATTAATACGGCTTTACTCACGTTTTATCGGTGTGGGTACCGACTAGTTTCAGACCATTCGGATGCGGGACTTTATCGCGAACCTACCACACTCACCCGGAAGAAGGAGCTCCGAATAGTACGAAACTAGTCGGTATCTACACTGATAAAACATGAAAGCTGTATTAATAAATAAATATTTTTTTTACCAACTTCAATCATACACGCTGACCCACACACAACTCACAGCGTTCCCGCAACACACCTTTGTTGGAAATTTCAAATTTAAATGCAAATTTATTTTTCGATTCAGTTCCCTCCAAAATGTTATATCATTTTATTTTGTGGTGATACCTAATTTAATAGTATTAATTAAGGTTAACAAAACAAACATAAACCACACGTTTACAAAATTCACAAGAGTAATACAAATGTAATTTACTTTCACTCTTTTTTTTTAATTTTCCTTATTAATTAATTAATTATTAATTCACCATTAAAAACGAAGGTATTTTATTTTATATAGAATATGAGGACAAACGAGCGTATGAGTCACCTGGTGTTTAGTGATCACCGCCGCCCATATTCTCTTGCAACACCAGAGGAATCACAGGAGCGTTGCCGGCCTTTCAGGAAGGTGTACGCGCTTTTTTTGAAGGTACCCATGTCATATCGTCCCGGAAACACCGCATAAGGAAGCTCATTCCACAGCTTTGTAGTACGTGGAAGAAAGCTCCTTGAAAACCGCACTGTTGAGGACCGCCACACGTCCAGATGGTGGGGATGATATCCTAACTTGTGGCGGGTTGTGCGAAGGTGGAATTCGGCGGCAGGTATCAGGTTAAACAGCTCTTGGGAACACTCCCCGTGATAAATGCGGTAGAAGACACACAATGATGCGACGTCTCCACGCAACGACTAGCGATCCAGCCGTTCATAGAGCACTAAATTTATACTTTTAAACGACAAACAAAAGTTTCTAATTTATCACCTTGATTTGTTAATAACAATTATTTTTATTATGTGTAACCCATTCTCGAGATACATTTTTCTAGGCGTCATTCCGAATCGAATGAGCTACTCTTAATATTTTTAGGATCTTTTTCAAAAAATATCATATTTGGAACTCCTTGAACAGTCTACAATGTATCTTTACTGATATTAAAAATACTAAGTAGTTTGTTACGCTTTCTCGCCTTTACTCTTCTACTGATTATATAGAAATTTAACACATGTTCTCAAGGGTACGGAAAGGACGTGAAATATTTTTATCGCGAAATTTTAAGAGCTCCGTAAGGCTAAATTAAATTTAGTCGACAGAAATGGCGAAAGAAAAGCGATCGATAGATCGAAAAAGAAGCACTTTTAAGGTACTTGGGTTGGCTAGAAGTTAATTTTGGATTATTGTGAAATCCATGATTGCCGCATAAATACCTTACAAATAATATAATTATAGAGACTAATTTGAGGTCATTTCTTATCTATCTACATTTTTGAAATTCAAGATGGCCTGATTCTGATTCATAGAATATGGATATTAGTTTCAAGTTTCTCGAGTTAGCAGATTTTTTGGGAACATTGTTGGAACCCAAGATGATTGCCACGCAAATTTATCATTGCAACAGTATGGATATCATTTACAAGTTTCTCAGTAGTGCAGAGAAAGAATTTGGGCACCAATCCAAGATGGCTGCCACACATCTACTCATAGTATGATTTTACCAATATGAATATTGTTTTTAAGTTCCTCGAGATAGCAGCGAATTGGGATCCATAAAAACCCGCCATTCAAATTTATCACTGCATCATTATGGATATAGTTCCAAATTTCTCAGTGCAGAGAACTAATTTGGAATCTAATCCAAGATGGCCGCCAACTGTTATGATTTCAACAATGTGAATATCGTTTCCAAGATTGTTGTGGTGGCTGAGAGTGAATTCAGAATTATTAATACAATTTTGAAGTTTTATGCATCATATCTACGTATATATAAATATATATATGTCATTTAGTTCGACAGCTATCACACCAGTGAGCTATTGCGATTCTATTCATTGCGATGTTTCACATGTTTCAGACACAACACAATGTATATTTTTTAATGGAGTTACCGACGTCGGAATACGCAGTTAACGCGGACATACTGTGGATAAAAATCTTGTATTGGATTAAAACGTAATGATGTAGAATAATGCTTTGTACATACCTAGTTATAACGATAAGGATAAAGTAAATAGCCCATTTATTATCCACGCATGGATTGAGAAGACTGTGGAAACATCAGTTTTCTAGAGAATACCAAGATTCAGTGCTCTTGGCAAATGTTACCATGATTTGTTATTGTTTCCTTCATGGTCTGGCTTCATTCTTCATGACTATGATTAATTCATTCTTTTATATTACAGATAATTAAGAATATGGATTGAAAAATCAATAAATAGACAACAACTTGGAGGATTCCTTTAGTGGATTCCATAGTTAATAATTGCGAAGTTATAACTACATAAAATTACTTCGTTGTTTTTACTAAAAGTTACAGCAATTAATAGTAAAATTTTAACTCTTACACACACAATTGATTAAGTTTTGACGGGAGCTGAAGTGAAAGGTCAGCGCATTACATAAAACTGAATACAATATGAGATTAAGGAGTTAGAGGGATATAAGCAGGTTATTTGCGATTTGGTAGACGACCCACTTCATATTTAAGTAGGATATTTATAAACATTTTCTGTTCAGAGTATCATAGTTCTTAAGCGGTTATTTTGAGCTTATTTTATTTAACGTATGGACACCCCCATTATTATTTTCCCCTAATATTCATTAAATATGAAAATCATTTCATACAAAACCAAAAATAAGTAAATATGATAATATATAAATATGACACTAAAGCAAAAATCATCATAGGTTGGGGAAAAGTAACGAATATTTTTGAAAGTAAAATTTAAATTTATTTATTAATGTTAATATTTATGTATATTAATAAAAGGCATAAAAAGGCATAAAAGGCATTTATTTTCTCAAAATTGATTCCTTTAGAATTCTTTTTGATGTCATTTCTTATACTACTAGATACTACTACCGCTTCGGAAACAAATGGCGCTCTGAGAGAGAAGAAGGGGCGCAAGAAACTCTCCCAGCATTCTTTTTTTTTGCGCTCTTTTCAATAAAAATATACAATATTGTACAGTCGCTATAAAATAATCACAATCTAGTCCCAGGCTGTCCGATCATTTAGATATTCAGCAGTGGAGTAATAGGATTTACGACAGAGCCATTCTTTTATGAAACATTTAAATTTATTTATAGATAATGCCTGAACAGTGGCTGGGACTTTATTGTAGAAGTGTATACATTTACCCTTAAAGCTATTATGTATCTTATGAAGCCTACTAGAATTAGTTACAAGCAATCCCTTATTTCTAATGTTATAATAATGAAAATCACTATTAAGAGCAAAAAGGTGACGATTTTTGTGAACATATATTAAATTTTCATAAATGTACTGACAATAAACAGTCATAATATTTATTTCTTTAAATTTTTCTTTGAGAGACTGTCTATAACCAAGCTGATATATAGCACGAACAGCTCTCTTTTGCAGTGCAAACACTATATCAATGTCAGCAGCATGACCCCATAGTAATATACCGTACGTCATGATGCTGTGAAAATAACTAAAGTACACTAATCTAGCGGTCGCAACATTCGTGTACTCTCTAATCTTTCTAACTGCATATGCCGCAGAGCTGAGTCTATCTGCTAGATGGGTAATATGTGGACCCCACTGAAGCTTTTTATCTAACGTGATACCCAAGAAGACCGTAGTGTCCACAAGTTCCAATCTCTGGTCATTTATAAGTACGTTGGTTTGTACCTCCGCTGTGTTTGGTGTAATGAACCGTAAACACTTTGTTTTTTTACTGTTTAAGTGCAGATTATTCGTCTCAAACCAACGCACTATCTTTGAGAGTGCATTGCTTACCTCGTCATCAATATCCGCACGTCGCTTCACTTTGAAAATAAGTGAAGTATCATCAGCAAACAATACAATCTCATGGCTATCATCTACCACAAACGGTAGATCGTTAATATATATAAGAAACAAGAAAGGACCGAGAATAGAACCCTGTGGAACACCTATTCCCACAGGTTTACCCGAAGACCGTTTGCCATTTACATCGACTATCTGAACTCTTTCGCTTAAATATGATTTTAACAGATTTAGGGCTCTATTTTTCACTCCATAATGCTTTAGTTTTAGGAGTAAAGTTTCATGGTGGACGCAGTCAAATGCTTTTGACAAATCTCAAAAAATGTCCAATGCATCCTGTGACTCTTCCCAGGCATCAAAGATGTGCTCAATGAGTCTAGTACCCGCATTAATTGTTGATAAGCCCCTAGTGAAACCAAACTGATTTTTGTTCATTAATTTACAAAAATGCATTTGTAGCTGTTGAAGCAAAAGTTTTTCAAAAATTTTACTAAAAACAGGCAGCACTAAAATAGGTCTGAAATTAGCAGCCAAACTGCCCGATTTAAACAAAGGTATAACTTTGCTGTATTTCATGAGGTCAGGGAACACACCCTCATCTATGAGGGTGTGTTCCCTATTATTGCTAATTCAGGTGCTATAATGTCAAGTATGTATTTTACAATATTAGTCGAATGGCCCCCTAGGTCTTTTGTATTTTTTAGGTTAATTAATTTGAAGATTTTTATTATATCACTACCTGTAACATACTTAAATTTCAAGTCAGTAGAAGACACTGGTACGTGTAATTTAAGCATATCATATGCTGCTTTTGGCGAACAGTTAAGGTATTTGGTCGTGACAATCGGGATTTCGGAGAAGTATTTATCAAATTCATTTGCAATTTCTATTTCCGAATTTATAACGCGATTATTAATATTTAAACAGATAGAGGTGTTACGGCAATTCGATCTACCAGTTTCATTGTTAATTACACTCCAAGTCGCTTTTACTTTATTATTACTGTTTTTAATTTTATCTGCAATGAAACGTGTTTTCGCTTCATGACAAACTATTTTAAAGAGCTTGGAGTATTTTTTTTTTACATATATTTTAAATTCTTCACTATTATTGTAATGTTTCTCATAATAAAGGTCATATAAGCGTTTACGACTTTTGTGGATACCCATTGTTGCCCAATCATTAAAACTATGTTTGTTGTTTACTGTCACCGTTACTGGAGTAAAAATCCTGTCAAATTCCTCACAGAAGGAATTGAAGAATAAGTTGTAGTGAAAATTAGCAGTTTCGCCACAGTGTAAAAATGGTATTGTATTTACCAAATTATTTCTAAACCTCTCAAGACGGCTACCCGTAACTGGTATAATCGTCACCTTTTTTGGTCTGACATTGTCCAATCTTGTATTTACTTTTATAAGTTGCCCACTATGGTCGGACTGAAGATTATTAATTATGAGTTTACTAGTAATAGTAACATCTGTAAAAATATTATCTAAACAGGTTGCTGTTGCAGAAGTGATTCTAGTAGGTTCCCAAATACATTGAACAAATTAAAACTTTGAAATAAATTTTTAAGGCTAGTACAATTGGCCGAAGGTTCAAGCAAGTTTATATTAAAATCTCCACACATTATAATTGACTTGCTAGTATTGCTAAATTTTGATAGTACCTCCTCCATTCTATGTTGGAATTGTTCATATGATGCAGTGGGGGGGCGGTATACACTTACAATAATAAATTGCTCTAGTTCTATACAATAGAAAACGAATACAACTTTATTTTAAAATATTTATACGTACATTGGACTTTATACTTTTTTGAGTTAGATTATTTTGCTTATTAACCTTTTATGTAATTATTTAATATGTAACGGTAGTTTACTTGATTATAAAGGTTATTATATTTTCATTTTCGCTTTTGGCAAGTAATGGTCACTGTTTATTCCAATAATTAATCGCTACAATAACGGATGCAAAACTGTTCACATTGGTGTTATTTTCACTATCTGCTACCCGCGACGTCGTCCGCGTGGACGTTTAAAGCAGCAAAAACACTATACGTGGAACCAGTGGGTGGCTCCTCTGCACAGGCATCCTGTGCTGAGCTAGATTATGGGTACCACAACGGCGTCTATATCTGCCGTGAAGCAGTAATCTCTAAGCATTACTGTGTTTCGGTGCAAAGGGCGCCGTAGCTTGTGAAATTACTGGGCAAATGAGACTTAACATCTTATGACGAGCGCAGTTGTAATGCCGTTCACAATTTTTGGGGATTTTCAAGAATCCTGAGCGACACTGCATTGTAATGGGCAGGGCGTATCAATTACCATCAGCTGAACGTCCTGCTCGTCTCGTTTCTTATTTTCATAAAAAAAACCTTTACTCCCTATACTATATTCCTCGTAGCCATTCTAACACGTGATTATAAAAATAAAGAGTAAGTACGAATAATTCGATCAACTGCTATCAATACTCTGTTGTAAAATGGCTATAAACTTTTTCCCAGTTGACTCTTTATTAACGACTGTACTGGTGTGTCTACGTTATGAATGGATATCATTTAAATTGGTGCGATACATAAATCAGGAGTTGAGCACTCAGACAATGGAATCACTATCATTATTTACGGACGCGCTCACCGACTCCGAGATCAAATATATCCGTCCCATTCAATACATATGACCAAACTTTTTAGTTCGATTTTATTAAACAAAAGCATCTAGTCTACAAATTTATTCCTTTTTCTTGTTAAATAAAGTAAAGAACAAATACGGTTTCCACTTCGGGAGTGCCAGCAGAAACATTTGAACATTAACATTGTGCATTTTTTAATATTTTGCAATAATTAAGGAATAATTTTGCACGAATTGCTTAATTTATCAGTATAAATACACTGGCATTTATGTGGTTTAAAATACAATATTCATTTATTGCGGTATCGTACATAAAAATGACAACTTATATTACATAAAAAATTTAAAAGTTCAGAACTATTACAAATATTTTACATTAATAAGTTTACCCCTCAGAAAAATCAACTTGCATCCATAATTTCAAAGACTCTTTCACCATCACATTACCAGCATCATCATTGCCAATCTCTAAAACTGATACAATAGTTTTATGGTATCTGAAGTAAGGAACAAAATAATAAATTAAAAAAAATTGATACAAACAAAGTAATAACTAACACAGAAATACAAGTATAACTATCGCCTTATGGAGAGTCTTCGCTAATGACAAAGCTTAAAAACCAAATAATTAAACTGTAAAAATATTTCACGGCTGAGATTCGATCCTTCGACCTCGCGGTGTTTCAGCTTAGCAATCACAATGATATGAATCATTGCCACTGGTCCAATGACAGTATGATCAGGCGACGTGTCCTGACGCGAGTTTAACATTTTATATCCATCCCAATATAAGTGCTCAACGCTACTAAAGATGTTTTCACTTCAAAAATCAAAGATTAAAAATAATTAATTCGGCCATATTCTCTTTATGATCAATTATTCCGCAGGTATAAAGTATAAATCTTCAAAACTCTTTAAGAGTTTTTTGAAATTAGGTACTTTGCATGAAATGAAAGTTCCCCAATCCGGATCAGATTGAATATTCATAGAGTGAATTGAGAAACGCGAACGATATTCCGAGCTCTTGTTTTGTATTGAACGGTTTTGAAATATCCATTGAGTCGGTATTGAAATAATTTGCCGAATAAAAGCCGAGCGTATAAATCCCTTACTTCAAGCATTTTTTATTGTATATACAGTTTGACTCAACATATTTTTAATATTATTTATATTGCTCAAATAGCCATATTTTTTATTCGTTTAACTATATAGAAGCTGGTTTAAGGTAAGTTTTTTACAATTGCAATGAATCTGAAAAGCCTTATGGCCTTACAAATAAACTTGATATAAAGTTATAACTGAGAATAAACCAAGAATATGCAAAATGGTTACAAATAGACATTTTGTTTATGATTGGTTTATTTGGACGTACTCGTATCCCGCGTTTATTTGCAAGACTGTCTGATATTCGGAACACTGCAGATTTTTTTTTGTATTGAGAGTATTGTCCGCGATATAGTCATAGTTTTGCATAGTCAATGATATCTTAGTAAAAAATCTTTATATTTAATTAACAATTTTTTTTTTATTACAACTTATTCTAATATACAAATACTGTATAATTACGAAAGGTGCTAATCTTATGGAAAGGTAAGCAAAACTTATATATGCTGAACTTGTAAATTAAAAATAAGCTCACTTAGGTACGTTAATTTTTTTTCATTAGTGTTAATAATTAATGTACTTTAGTGATGACACGAATTATATTTGAAAACAAAATTTATGAACGACGCGGGTCCCAAGCCCGTGACCTCTCTTTTCTCGTTCAACTCTCAGGTGGTGGCTTCATCTATAGTATCTATTTTATTTAAAGTTAAAGCAGATTCGAGTTAATCCCAGAATTGATGGTTATCTATCACTTTAGAAATATCAAATTGTATACTTTACTGGCGTTTAAACTAAGTAGATAAACGTGACGTGTCTTTATCATCAAATAATTAAGCACATGGAATCTTTATGGACTTAGAACCAACTTACTGTAGTTAAGGATGACCAGAACTACGAGTACAATATCTTATATATAAAATAAAATTCTCGTGTCACGGTGTACGTAATTCCTCCGAAACGGCTCGACGGATTTTCGTGAATCTTAGCATGCAATCTTAGATGTCTTACATCTATTTTTCATCCCCCTAAATGTAATATTGTATAATTTTAAGGGTGGTCCACCCAATTTTTTTTTTAAATTAGTTTAATTATGATTCAGCATTCAAAATACATACAACTTCAAATTTTCACCCATCTACGATTAACACTTACTTTTATATCGCGATTTTAATATTATTCTAATCCATCCACAGACACGAAATAGAGTTGCAATATGGCAATCGAATATAATGATTTTTGTAGTACGATAAATTTTATGTATGATATATTTGGTAGGTCTGAGAATCGGTCGTCATCTATTTATATACCCTAAAAATTTTAATTATTATATTTTTTTATTACTTTATATGGCAATACAACGTTTGCTGGGTCAGTTAGTTATAATATGTATTTCAAAAGTAATATGATTAAGAATAATTTATAGGAAGAGTTCGAATATTGTAAAAAAAAAGAAATTTTTAATATCTTCTCAATAAAATATCATTGCAGAAATAAATATTACTTATACGTGTAATGTAATACCCGGAACCAAAATCTATTAAAAAAAATATAAAATATATACATAATAAATAAAATACTGTTTTTTATGAATTCGTCTAAAATATTTCATAACATCAAGAATTATTTCGTAAAATATGCTCCCTGTTGTTATAATGAAATTGTTTCACAGCAGAACTGCCAAACCTGCATTAGTAAATTCTCTCATAGAAAATATGTCCATATAAAACAATTATTGGAAATAAAAATAAATATGAGTTCCAATTCGACATAAAAACTGTTCTATCTCTCAAGTTGGACTAAACTACACTCCATGAAATAATCCCCATTAAAATCCGTACATTAGTTTAGGGGTTCACTGGAAACAAGCATCAGGACACTGTATTTATATACACAAGCTAGCTGACCCGACAGACGTTGTTCTGTACATCTTATATATACGTGGGTAACACTGAAAATGTTTAGAACTGGCCAGTTAGAAACATTGCTAATGAAAATTTTTTTTTAATTTCAATTTTAGAACTCCTTGGTTACCTAATGTATATTTCATTCATTTGTCATTTGTTTTTGTGAATTGGCGGCAAATCTAAAACTCTTGTAACACGTGAAAATGAACCTAACGCGAGATAATTTTCCGTCAATGATTTATTTATATATTTTATACTTTCGTTGGGCTTACTCAACAACAAAGTTATGAGAGGCTGCGATTAGCATTTCTTAATGAAGCCCCATCTCGTACCACTATCCATACTTTCACCATACTTTAACCGACGGCCAGAAACACCTTCGCACAGACAGGTGTTGCCAATGAATGTTAGATAAGTTCAATGGCGGTTACTCAAATGCTGTATTTGACATCGTCACAGGTGATGAAAGCTAGATATATTGCTACGAACCCAAAACCAAAAGACAATCAACTCAGTGGGTGTTTCCTTTCAAGGATTGGCCAACTAAGGTAAAGAAAGGAAGAAGTCAAGGAAAGAAGATGATTGCCTCATTATTTGGTCGGAAAGGACATTTCGCGACAGTTGTGCTAGAAAATGGAAGGACAGTTTCTGCAGACTGGTATGTCAATCGCTGTTTGCTTGTTGTCTTGGAAAAAATTCGACAACAGCGCCCTCGAAGCAGGATCCTTCTTCACCACGACAATGCTCTAGCATACTCCGCAAAACGGACTGTTGCATATTTGACTATAGCAGGTGTCGAGATAATGAGTTATCCGCCATACAGTCCTGACCTGACGCCCAGCAACTTTTATTTATTCCCTAGAACTAAAGATAAAATTCGAGGTATTCGCGTTACGAGTCCTGAAGATGCGGTGAAAGCGTATGAAAATGCCATAGAAAGGAAGAATGGACCCACTGCTTTTCTCAGTGGTTCCATCGAATGCGACGATGTGTTGAGAGGAACGGAGATTACTTCGAAAACAATAAAAGTTTTGGCAACTTTCTACATTAAGCCGTTTTTCATTTTCTAAACATTTTCAATGTTACCTAGGTATAATACTCCTATCGCGGCTTTTGTTATCTAACTCCAAAGCGGCTAAACCGATTTTTATGAAATTTTGTGTACATTTCGGATAGATGTGAGAATCGGCCAACATCTGTCTATCATATCCCTAAATGATGGATCAGGTCAAAAAATTATTTGGAACATTTTCCGTGATTAATTCGGTATAAGACTACGGAGTGCCAAGTTTCTACGCAGTGCCAAGTGATGGAGCCGATCACAGAATAATAGATCCTCGACTATTCGGGAAGCTCTGCCTTTAATGCGGTCATATGGTTCAAGGTGATGCTAGGACGTACGCGACATGTGTCTTATAGAAGCGACGAATGTACGCCATCTTGAAGTAGTTACAATATTTACTTTATAAGGACCAATAAACAGTACAAAAATAATATTTAACTATAACTAATATATATAAACCTTAATTATTAATTGTGAAACCAACTACATTAGCCACAGATAAATTATATGAGAGAGATAAACACCTACATCTATATAAACAAGAAATAAAATGTATGTGCTTAGTAACAATCAAAATAGAAAAGAGAAAAAAAAGACCAAAGCAAAGTACAGATTATGACGGCTGTGATAATAAATATTATTGTTTATTACATAGGCATCGGTATTTCATTTACTATTTACTCTATTTAAATTAAATTATAATGTAACATAAGGTTGAATAACTAATTTAAACTTTTAAATCTAACTAAGTAGTTATCTTTTAATCATACTACCTAATTCATTTTTTTAAAACATCAATAACTTCTACTCTTAAGGCGCGGTCATACCTCAATATTCACAAAAATTGGTTCCTTAGAGAGTCGATTACAACATAACGCAATGAAAATATTCCGGCGGAAAAATTAAATTACAAAAAGAAGGACTTAAAGAAAATTTGAACCGAATAGAATATTTATATATAATTTAAAATATCCAATAAATATTTGGAAGTTGCTTCCCAAAAATAAACTTTGGGGTTAAAAATCTCTGCATTTTTAGCGATAACAACATACGTTTTTTTAAAGAATTTAAAAGAATTAGTATTTTTCTAAAACTTAAACCGAACAAATATTTAATTTAATATGTATATATTGAATAAACAAAAGAAAATCATTTAAATAAATGCCCATTTGCAGCTTAGCCACATGATCAACACAAATATTGTACTATTGGTTGTAGCGTTTACAATCCTAGTCAGTCCGCACCTTAACGAGGAAGCACGATTACTGAAAATATCTATGTTTGTAAAGTTCATTATAATTTTTAAGGAGTCTAAATAACGGTGCACGGAAATCAGCGTTTTCCGTACATCTATTATTTGCAAATAATTATTTCTATTTTACAGCACGCACATGTGTGCGAACCGGCACTAAATAGCGTATTTTATTAAGAAGATCAATACAATCGTAGCGATTGTGACAAATGTCATATTATAGCATCACTTCAAGATAAAGTCTTCTAGATTTTAGATCCAAAATGCAATACTTTTTTTAACAGTTCATCATAAGAGAGAGATAGTTATGGAATATCGGATAGGTTTGTTTGTTATATACTTATAAGAGCTCGTGATTATGTCGATGAAATATGTTAGTCGATCGTGTTCCGCTTAGATATAACGTGGGGGAGCGATATTACCAATGTCGGTGATTCGCTCGAACAAACAGTTTCAACTAAGATCGTCGCAACGTAGAAATCCACCGTACTATTTCTGATTCGGAATTTGTTCAAACTTTTTGTTACAAAATGTTTCTTTCGTAACTCATATTAATTCTCAACTGAATGTGAGTCCATTGTGGATGAGAACTAAGACAATTAGTGGAATATAACAATTTACCTTTTAGCCTTATATTATTCATCCAAGACGTTGGAAAATTATATAATAACTCACCATTAATATAATTTACAACACAGTGTGTAACTGCCTGTTAGAATAAAAAAAAGTCCTATGTTTCATTTATGTGGCAAAGCCTTGGAAAAATAAAAAAAATAAATGGAATTGTGACTGTTTTATGAATATTTAATGAATATAATACATTTCTTTATATGGAAAAGGAGGACAAACTAGGGTACGGGTCACCTGGTGTTAAGTGATCACCTCGACCCACATTCTCTTGCAATCAGAGGAATCACAGGTACGTTGCGGGCCTTTAAGGAAGATGTACGCGCTTTTTTTAAAGGAACCCATGTCGTATCGTCCCGGAAACACCGTATAAGGTATTTCATTCCACAGCATGTAGTACATGGAAGAAAGCTCCTTTAAAAACCGTACTCTGGAGGCGGTCCTCACATCCAGATGGTGGGGATGATATCCTAATTTGTGGCGTGTTGTGCAAAGGTGGAATCGGCAGAAGGGATCAGTTAAAAAATATGTATATTACAATTATAAATATTGTATAAAATTAAAAAAAAATGATAGAAAAATTCTAGTGTATTTAGATAGTAGAAATATTAAGTAAACAAATTTACTGATGATCGAACTCAGGGGTATGTACGGCGGAGGTGGACGCTACATCTACGTTTCTCGTTCTTGTACATAAAGAGTATACATAAATTATAAATGTCAAAAAAAAGGCTGCAATTGAGAGGCCCTTAAATGCATAAAATAACCCTGAACTACACGATTTTATAAACTTTACTTGATATAAAAGACGATGAGAGAAGTTTGCGATGCTGTTTTGGATCGGATTACAAATCAATGTGTTTTATATTACGATTTCTGCATTATTTGTATTATATGAATCATTAATTAAATGCTTATAAATCATGTTAATTGTTTGTCATCACGACTAGACCAGGTTGTTAAATTACAACATCGTAATTAGTGATTTTAATTTTGATTGAAGCCAAACATTGTTAAAACAATAATAAAACATTGGATATTTTTTGAATTTTTTTTTTAAATATTCTTTACTAAATAGTTTAAAACATACTACAATAACAAAATATAAAGTAATTAATTAAACTTACCAACGGAGTCCGAACACTTAAAGAACACTGAAACTCCAATTAAAGTTATAAGCGCTGCTCGAGACATTGTCACAAACTACCACAAGTCACCGCATACAAAACACATAATATAAGTTACAAGAAATATCACGACTATCACACGATATGTTTAAAATATGTCGTATTCGGTTATATTTTAGGTACCGCGGTAATATCCTCCAGCGCCTTCGAATATCAACTGTTGGAAGTAAACTTACCCGCTCTAGGACTGTCGTTGGCGCATGCGCTTTCCTTTCAACTTAAATGCAAGGAATCCTCGCTTTCTCCAGATATCTCAACACGTATTTCTTCTATTTTAATTTAAAAATATTTTTGTTTAGTGGAATTCTATTACACACCTTTGACTTACAAGATTATTAGAGATAAAAGTTAAACTGTATATAATAACCATCATTTGATTAAATCTAACATATTATATTAGTGGGAGGCTCTTTTGCACAGGATGCCGACTAGATTATGGGTACCACAACAGCCCCTATTTCTGCCGTGAAGCAGTCATCTGTAAGCATTACTGTGTTTCAGTATGAAGGGCGCCATATCTAGTCTACGTCTCAAGGTGACGAGCGCAATTGTAGTGCCGCTCAGAATTTTTGGGTTTTTCAAGAATCCTGAGCGGTGCTGCATTGTAATGGGCAGGGCGTATTAATTACCATCAACACATCATCCTGCTCGTCTCGTCCCTTACTTTCATAATCAAAATATGTATAGGTGTATATCTAGTTTATTTACACACAATATATAACAAAACACAAATAAACATAAGTGAATCTAATATAGTATTTAGTAATAGATCATTTTTATCACAAACTTGATGATAAATCCTTCGTCAGCAGCCAGAGCGTAGCAAGGTGAATTGAATCACAAAATTGTATGACATCGCGTTACGAATTCACTTGATTGATGATATTTAGCTTACCGCTCAACCGAAGCACCTAATGTGTGTATTTATGAGGAGCAGACGAATTAACAATGTTAAAACTTAATCAAATGAAAAGCAGTGTTAATAATAATTACAGCTATGTTGGAGCCGCAATTGTGTATTCTAGTTCTTGTAATTTTTTGTTATGGCAAACTATAGTGCAAATAGATTCCTGTAGATAATAGAGAGATAACTTTGGATTTCAGACGCATTAGTATATGTATATACCAGTGGGAGGTTCTTTTGCACACGATGCCGGCTAGATTATGGGTACCACAACGGCGCCTATTTCTGCCGTGAAGCAGTTATGTGTGAGCATTATTGTCTTTCGATCTGAAGGGCGCTATAGCAAGTGAAATTACAGAACAAATGAGACTTAACGTCTTATGCCTCAAGGTGACGAACGCAGTTGTAGTGCCCCTCAGAATTTTTTGGGTTCTTCAAGAATCCTGAGCGGCACTGCATTGTAATGGGCAGTGCGTTACAGCTACCATCAGCTGAACGGCCCGCTCGTCAAGTCCCTTATTGTCTCATTAAAAATGATTGCCTTATCTAATACCAATTGACTCTCGCGCCGGTTAATAATCAATTGTCACCGGGCACCGGTTCAGTCGCAAGCATATTCATTCATTAGTGGTAAACGAAATATTCGCACCGCATAAGAGTACTCGGTGCCGAGCCAACACACATTGTTACCAGGAGTTCCTAGATGATTGGTGTTGGCCCTCAGCTACAGACCAGAAAAAGTTGCAGTGTTTCATGAAAATAATTGCAATACAAATATGGAATACTGGGTCTCGAAATCTCGAGCGATTTCCAATTCCGTGGCTATCTGGAGAGCAAAGTCAAATTGGCTTCGAAGAAGCTGGGCGTTATTAATACTGCCGTGGTAATCGAAAGGGCAGTAAGTCAGAAAAGGTGGTTTCGAGAAAACAGCGCGCAAAGTATTTGTCACAATTTAAGCGTTTGTGACAAAATTTTACACTCAATTTTTTTGTTCTTTATGTCAAAAGAAAGGAAAAAATGTGTTCTTTACAGTAGAATAACATTGTTTTAACATTTTTAATAGGGTTATTCTAAAACATCACAAATCGTGTCTTCATTATCATATTCTTAACTTATTTTAATCAATATTTAGGTAAGAGGGCAGTAACTGCCATAGATACTGCACTCTTGCTTAGTATTACTTCATACTGCTATATTGCTTACAGAATCCAAAATAATAAATTTAAATTACTACTTAAAACAGCAGCAAAGAGGCATTATACTGCCCTTTACCTTAGATTTTTAATTATATTTTGACTATTTCACTATGGAGTAAAGGACGTTACTGCTTTTTAGAGTAGTATTTTTAATGAGGTATTTTCAGAATTTCTTGAGCAGTATGTCTGTAAATAGTAGGGAAAATAAAAAATCGATAAAAATATTAACATTAAAAACTCGTTTTATTCATTAAATGTAATTAAAGAGACCTACAATATTAGTTCTGGTTATTTGGCATAACGCTATAAACTAATAAACTTTAAGTAATAAAAAACAAAACTTCTTTAAAAATAAAATTATTTATCAAAGCTAATCAGACAGATTGAATATCACATAATGGTATTGGTTTCTAGGCACAAAGTTATTCTTACAATCTAACTATCGCTTTAATTGTAAAACATAATCAATGAGATCAATAGTCTTTGTTCTAATTATTTGGCATAACATTTATAATATTATACTTAATTAAAATCCAAAAAATATCTTGTAATATACTTATTATCAAATATCACCTTTTTTGGCACAAAATTACTCTTAATACAAAACAAAAGTAGCTAACTTCAAAGAGCTTTAACATAAAATATTTTTTTTAACGTAAAATAATTTCTATAAAATAAAAAAATGCAAAAGTTAAAGCACGTAAACATGTAGGTATTATAAGATAAAATACGCTCTGCTCCAGTTTTTAACAATCATTAAAAATATAATTCATCACTTTATAAGCTACTGTGTTTCATTTTCTCCGACTTCATCGTCCTCGATTGCCAAGTTTTCAACATTATTTACAAACAAATTTTCCCAAAAAAATCTACGATTAACAGGCATTAATGGACACAAGTTTTGAATTATCTGCTTTTTCCTTTCGTCAGCAATTCCTCTTTCAATAATTTTTGTGATCAGGATAAGGTATTTCTTTTAATTTAAGAACTTTCACTTGTAAAAAGCTTAATGATCGGAATGTTTCATCTTTATGGTTAATCTTGTAATGAATATCTAAACTCCCTCTGATAACTTGTACAGCAACTATGTCTTTCAAGTATACCCTGGGCTGAGTATTACGGAGCCTATGCTGAGATGATTTATCTTGAAACTGGAAGAAGTCGGTGACATTCATTTTTTTAACAGTAACATTTTTCGTACAAGTTGCGACACAATTGACATAATCATTAAAATCATAAACCTTCCTTTGCTTTTGTAGAGATTTTTCAACCAAATGATGGAAACTATCGACTGACATAAATGTGTGCCCAGGTTCGAGATATTTTATTAATATCTTCTCTGCAGTGATTTCATTGCTATTTATCATTTGTACTAAAAATGTCATAAACGTCCAATTCTTGTTCTGTGAGGAACAATTATCAGTCCATATAACTATATTCCTATCATCGCGTCGTTCCAAAAGAAAAACACGAAAAGCAGAGGCAATATCTTCTTGTTTTCGTCCCGATATCACCTCATTCCACAAAACACCGACCGGTTTCTGTTTATCTGTGAATTTGCTTAAAGGCACAAAGCTCTCGTTGAAGCATATAATACGAGGGGTAAACAAGACAATTTTGAACATATCTATACGTGGAAGCATCACTACCTTTTGAAGATCCGGTCTGAAAAATAAGTATACTCTAATTCTTCATTATTTTCCTGGTTTTTCACATCATTTTGATATTCCTCTCTGCTGTTAATGTATCTTTATTTATGTTTCAGATAGGCATTGCAGTTTACGCAATCTGAAGATATTTCTTCCTCACTGTGCATAGTTTCTTCTTTATGCATTTTATACCCTGTACAAATTTCGCATTCTTTGTTAGAAAGAGTTGCAAATGAAATATTCATTTGTTTTGTAACGAAATTTCTTACAAATTCGTATGAAATTTTATGGTCTGGATACTTTGCTTTGTAATCCTCGTAGATAATCTTAAGAGTCACATCGCTCGACAAATACCTTCTTCTCGGAGCATGTTCTCTTCGATAGTGTGATATGACTGGGTTATACTGAAGAACATGGTTTTCTAAATTTTCTGTGTTTATTTTTTATCCGTTGTTATGTTTGCCCCTCTTATCTTTTTGATCAGATATATCTTTTTCTAATATTTTTAATAACCTTTTGTCATTTTTTTTATTATATCCTAACGTGGTCAGGAAAAAAGTTTTACACACTTCGATTTTCTCACTATCAGATGTCAGAAAATAATATTTGTACGTTTTATTGGGCTTATAAGTGTTGCTTTCATTGGCGTTTTTTCTTGATTGAACCTTGACTTCGGATGTAAGGTTCTTTATCATTCCTCCTTGTGCTTCCCAACCAAGGTTCAAATAATTACCGTGTATCTTCAACCGCATATCATGAGTGAATTTATCCTTACATTTTTTTGGGCATTTCTGAGTACATGGGCTTTTAATATTCTGTTTTAATTCTCTTTCTTCAAGCTTGGCATTTTTCCTTTCATTTAGACTAGTGTTCATTTTTCTTCGTTTCCTAATTGTTCCTTGTTTAGTGTACTGAATGTCAATATTTTGATTGTTTGTATTTTCTTCTGGGCAAAAATTTTGTACTAAACTGTTTTCATTTCGTCCTAACTCTGGTTGCATTTGATCTCTATTTTCCGGAATATTGATCTGTTGATTTTCTTCATAATATTCTATATTATCATCACTATGTTGTTTATTTTTGTCACTATCATCTTGTCTTGATACTATTGGTATATGTTCTCTATTGACTGTATTAATGCTACAATTGGTCGATGGAGAGGATAGAGGCGGCACGTAGTCTTTATCAAAGACCGAGTCATCGGAATCCTCATAAAAAGTGATCTCATTTTCTGAATCTGGCATTGATTCCTCGCAGGCTAAGTTAAGCGTAGGTTTATTATTTTCAACGGGTTGTACATTTTTTTCGGCTGTCTTTAATATTGTTTCCTGACAAAATAAGTTGGGTACAGATTCAGTAATTCCCAAGGCAGCAACACTTGTCTCGGCTGCTGATATTTTATTTTCACATAGCACATTAGGTATAGGTTGATCTATAATCGGGTTTAATATTACTTCTTTTAACAGCAAAATTTGATTTATTTTGTTTTGAGAACTCATAAAAGACGAGGCTACTTCTACATGTAGTGGTCGTATCGCCTGAAAGTCTTTGTAATCTAATTGGACAGCCCACAATTCAGCCATTGCACATTCCTCTATTTTGCCATCGCCACTCCTGGGTATTTTTATATTATTAATATAGCCTTTTTGATTTTGAGAATTCTTGTGAAATTTTGATATAGGCTTCGCTGATTGATTCATGTTTATGGTAGATTCATTTCGATTTTTGGTCATATTTATAATTTTGTCTATTCGCTTCATTTTGTAGTTAATTTAATCTAAAACAACAATGAATAAAGTGTATTAATTAAAGTATTAGTTTTATTTAAGTAATATAAGATGTAGCCTATTACAAACAATAATAATGCAAATATTAATTTAATAACTCAAGTGAAGTGTCAGAACTAGAATTTGTTTTAGAGCACAGTGCATAGTAAAACAGAGTCAAAAACGCGCGGCGGGCATGGATAACTTCAAAGCCCTAAAAACGTGACAAGCGAGCGCGAGGACAAACTCAAATATAAAATATTATTATTCAAAACGGATTAGTAATTAGATTTATTTTCCATTTAAGTAAGATGTTTATTCCACATAACAAAGCATATTAAATATAAGGATTCCTTACAATATTTAAAAAAAACAACAATTACTCACCTTATACCTACACTTGGCGCCAACACTACGCGTCACAAAATGGCGCAAATAAAATAAAATCAGACGACCACCACTCAACCGCGCTGCTTGAAGCGAAATGACCGAATATTTTGATCATTAATACCTAGTAGAGCAGTAACAACCACTTACTGCTCTCCTGATTTACAAAACTATTAAATTATTTCATCTTTTGCTATGTTATAAAAGCAGTAAGTGATGATACTGTGTTTATATTAATGTGTATTATGAGTCATTCATTATAATTACTATCTTAAAGCGCAGTACAGCCACATACGGTAGATTTAACTAGTGAAATTCATTTGGTACTTTGGTTAATACTTACGTAAAGAGCAGTATGTCAGAAATTTACTGCTCTTTTGTTAAGAAATATGTGAATACTAATGAAAAGGGCAGTATATCAATGAAATACTGCTCTTTTACCTAGTTAACTAAATTATTTTACCGTTCTTACTGCTATTCATCAAAAAAGAAAATGCATTTCTAATAAACGTAGATGTATGAAACCTAGATAGGAAGAAAGATCGTTTGATGAACATTCCAAATCAGTAATAAAAAAAAAATGGCCACCTTTGACTTACTGCCCTTTCGATTACCAGGGCAGAATAGAGCACGGCAATACTTCAAGCCGGCCCACATTCTAGCTCTTTACAAGGCGAAGATGCAGCTACATATGGAGTATTGCTGTCAATTCTGGTCTGACGCACCCCAGTATCAGCTCGATCCATTTGACCGCGTGCAACGCTGAGCAGCTCGGGGACCCAGTGCTCTGTGAACGGCTGGATCACATGGCGTTGCGTAGAGACGTCGCTTCATTGTGTTTCTTCTATCGCATTTATGACGGTTAGTGTTCGGAAAAGCTGTTTCACCTGATTCCTGCCGCCGAATTCTATCTTCGCCACGACACGCCACAAGTTAGGATATCATCCCCACCATCTGGATGTGTGACGGTCCTCCACAGTGCGGTTTACAAGGAGCTTTCTTCCACGTACCATAAAGCTGTGGAATGAACTTCCTTGTGCGGTGTTTCCGGTACGATACGACATGGGTACCTTCAAAAAAAGCGCGTACACCTTCCTTACAGGCCGACAACGCTCCTATGATTCCTCCGATGTTGCAAGAGAATGTGGGCGGCGGTGATCACTCAAGACCAGGTGGGTCACCTGGTCTTAAGAGACCCGTACGCTCGCTTGTCCTCCTTTTCCATTAAAAAAAGTTGATAATTTTATAATTTCTAATGGGATATTAATTATGCACTCATCATCTAAGTAATAGCTGTTATAGGAAGAAGATCTATTATTTCATAAGATTCAAACAAATACTTGACGTGGACATAATATAATGATAATTAAGTTTTCTTAAGTTAAAGAAGCACAAGAAAGTAATCTTACTTTAACGAATACTTTCGAGCTATGTGAAGACTTAAAGTTAACATTTAGTTTAAATTCCAGTTGTTGTAATATTTCAAAAGTGCAAACAGCAGTCTTTACTATAAAGCGTGCACTCCAACCGGTTCACCGCAAACTAATGTACAGAGTGGAGACGATTTCAACTTTAATGTCGATTTGATGTAGGGTAACCATTTATTTATTTTTCTGTCAAAATTAAATTCTAATATTTAATCATTTTCCGTCAGCATAAATTTGGTTTCATTGAATAAGATAATATTTGGTTATATTCAAAATTAATCTCTTGTAAATTTTTCTTTCGTAATGTAAATAAAATTACATTAAGTAATGTTGTAGTTTAGGTACGGAGTACTTGGAAAATTTACAATTGTAGTTAAGGCGAGGTTTTCCCAACACTTTAGGCACAAAACACCCGAACGTATTTATCTATAGCTCTAGATATATACGTTCGACACGGGCATGGCTGAGACACTAGCCAAGCGAAGCGGGTCAACGACCCCACCCCGGAAGGACCGCGTAATATTTTATAAAAATGGTTGCGCAAGAGTACGAAATGTTGCGATATTTTTATGCATTTTGAAGTGAAACTTCTTGAGGCGCATGAGGGTAATTTTTTTTACAAATGAAACGGAAAAGAACGTCACAGAAATTTGAGACGTTTTTGTTCAAGGGAGAGAGCGATTGACACCGATTGAGGAAGAGTATTTCTTACTCTCGAGCTTCCCTACTAGCCTTGTATCGTGCAGGTTTAGCGCACGGCCGCTAGTAAGTAGAACATCTTCCCTACTAGCCGTGAATCGTGCAGGTTTCGTTTTTAATTCCAAGATCGCCGCCGCGCAAAATTATGATCACAACATTATGGGGATCGTATCCGAGGTTCTGGAGGGTGCAGAGCACGATTTTGTGATCATTTTTGAAATCAAAGATGGCCGACGCTCAAAATTATGATGACAACATTATGGGTATCGTATCCGAGGTTCTGGAGGGTGCAGAGAACGATTTTGTAATCATTTTTGAAATCCAAGATGACCGCCGCTCAAAATTTTGATTACAACATTATGGGTATCGTATCCGAGGTTCTCGAGGGTGCAGAGAAGGATTTTGTGATCATTTTTGAAATCCAAGATCTCCGCCGCGCAAAATTATGATTACAACATTATGGGGATTGTATCCGAGTTTCTGGAGGGTGCAGAGAACGATTTTGTGATAATTTTTGAAATCAAAGATGGCCGACGCTCAAAATTATGATTTCAACAATATAGATATCGTATCCGAAGTCCTCGAGGATGCAGAAAACGAATTTGGGATCATCGTTTAAATCAAAGATGGCCGCCGCGCAAAAGTATGAGTTCAGCAATATGGATATCGTGTCCGAGGTACTCGAGGGTGCAGAGAACGAATTTGGGATCATTTTTGGAATCCAAGATGGCTACCGCTCAAAATTCGTCCTCGACGACCTTGAGAACCTCGAGAACCTTGGATTCGATACCCATAATTTTGCGCGAGGGTGTCGAGGACGAATTTTGAGAATCGTTCTCTGCATCTTCGAGAACCTCGGATACGATTCGAAAACTCGATTGTCAGCACAGCATGCACCTAATGAGCTAGTTATTCATTACATAATTAAATACATTATTTCTTGTATTCAATAAGGTATTTTTGTTTCCATTGATATTTTTATTTGATTTATAACATTTCGTATACAAATTTGTAATTAGATAGTAAGATTTAACAACATTTAGTATTGTCAACAGTTAGGGAAATATTATGTAGGAATGCTATCAATACTCCTAGACTACACTAATTGTATAATATCTTTTTAATTACCACTATGCATTCATTTTTTGTTTATTCTATTTTTTTTTATTCATGTTATTAGGAATTAAATGTTATTGGTATTCATTTTAAGATTGGTACACCGACTCTTACTTGTTTGACTCGTTTTTGCAATTTAACCATAATGTTAACACCAGGAACAGACATACGAGTAAGCTTATAAAGCCTACTACTCGGCTAAGTCGAGCTTGTAACTATTTTGTGGGGCGATGTATACGCTTTTACAATAAGATCCCAGAAAATATTCAAAACAAAAGTATTACTATATTCAAAAGAATTGTTAAGAAACGTTTGTAGGTGGGTGGCGTGGTAAAGGTAATAGTTAACAAAAATGACTTTCTTAATGATGCCACAGATTGGGAATGGAGCGACCGTCCTCAGGCTATTAAATAATAAGATTCATTGTTGAATATAACTTTGTAAACATATTTTTTTAATGAAATTAAAGCCCGCTGTGTTTGTTGCGCCCATTCTGAGACATTCTTTTTGGAATGGGTGCTAGTTTTTGACTTTCAATGTCTGATGTCACATTCTATGTTGAATAAAAATATTTGAATCTGAATAGACGAATATTATAATATACTACCTGACGTTGTTCTGTATATAATAAATAAAATAATGTTTTTATATGAAATTGTCAATAATATATCATAACATCAAAAATTATTTCGTAAAATATGCACCCTGCTGTCGTAATGAAATTGTTTCACAGCAGAACTGTGCGTCAATAAATTCTCTCATAGAAATTTTGTCTGGACACATCAAAGGAAAAAAAATTATGTTGTTTTTATTTAATTTAGCAGCATTTTCATATTTATTCACCTTTTAAACCTTCTCTGGACTTCCACAAATAATTCAAGACCTAAATTTGCCAAATCGGTCCAGCCGTTCTCGAGTTTTAGCGAGACTAACGAACAGCAATTCATTTTTATATATATAAATATAGCTAAACTGTAGAGATTCTAAATTTGACGTTGATTTTTATACTCATGGTCACCCTAATGTCGTTTACAAAGTGTACGACACACATGTTTAAGTAGTGGAACTAGGATTAATCTAGCCACAACTTAATTATGGTCACACTATTGTTGTGTTGAATGTCCAAACTTCCTAAAGCATTGTTTATTTAACATTATATACTTGTTCAAACATTACTCAATATGTAAACAAACTAAAAGTGAGTCAAATTATTATAAAGTTAATGGCTACATTTAAAATAATTTGGTTGTGTTAACAATAATAATAGTATATTATTAAAAATACTATATAATCTCGTCAAACAATTACAAATTGTCTATTGTAAATAGGTAAAACTTATTTAATGTTTTTCTTTATCATTCCACATTGATTCAGAATGTAATTGATACGCATATATTTTCTTTTTAAATTAGGGTTCAGACGTACAGGACTTTTAGCTGATGGTAATTGTTACGCCCTGCATACCTCAAAAAATTTGAGCGGCACTACAATTGCGCCCGTCACCATGAAACATAACATATTATGTCACATTTGCCCAGTAATTGAACTAACACCCTTCAGACGGAAACACAATAATATTTACACATTATTGTTTCACGGCAGAAATAGGTGCCGATGTGGTATCCATAATCTAGCCGGGATCCTGCGCAAAGGAGCCTTCCTCTGGTAATTACTTAGCCTCAAGCTTTTTTCGATATCTAACATTATAATATGATAAAAAAACAATCTACTCATCACTCTTTCAAGGGTTACATTTTTTTACTTTATATTTGATTCTGCACTTTTGTCAAACAAGAGCTACTCTCTTGTTTGACAAAAGTGCAGAATATATAAAAAAAAACTATTTAAGATCTTAACTCGGCGTACTCTTATGCGATGATCATAGATATTTAAGTGGTTGAGCCACGTTAGGGGCACAGCCAAATTGGGCCAGTCCGCCAGCGTAGTACCACTCTCTCAGATAAAACTAACGTTATAAAAGCAGATGGGTCGCTGTGATTCGATGGATCTGTAGGCTATCTGGAGGTCTAGAAAGAGACAAATGGCAGCACAGTTTACAAATGGACTATTCCAGTAGGGTATCAGAGTTAATTATTATTCCAATTCACAATCAGGATCTATAGATACACGGGCTACCACTCGTAGTCTGAAGGTTCAAAGTCTAAGTACTCTGATGATGAAAGTGCCTCGTAGCGGAATAATATTAGCATGTAGTAGGTTTTCTATAAATACTTAAGTATGAACATCCACTACTGCTATTCTTTACGAAACTCTACTGCTATTCTTTGTTCATTGTGTGAATACATTGTTGTTAGACTGGCATATCGATATCTCGGGACTCAAACGACGCAAGCAACAAAACTTGATTTACAGGATACTCTCCTGATCAAAAATTAAAAAAACAACAACTATATGTAAAGTTGTAGATAAACTTTTAAATAATTATAAGTTCATTATAATTAATAGAAAAACCTACTTTAAAACACAATAAAATTTCAATAATTACAAAAAAGCGGCCAAGTGCGTGTCGGACTCGCCCATGAAGGATTCATGAATAATTTAGAAGTTCTTGTAGTTAGTTGTAACTTTGATCGATGTTTTAATAAAAGTGTATTTTTTTCAATTAAGTTATTGATAAAACGATATATGGCGTAAGTATTGAAAAAAAAATACTTACTAGATCTCGTTCAAACAAATTTTCGGTGGAAGTTTGCATGGTTATGTACATAATATTTTTTTAGTTTTATCAATCTGCCTCTCGAGCAAACTATTCTGTTTAGAAAAAAATGATATCAGAAATCTCAATATCTTTTTGAAGACCTATCCATATATATCCTATCCTATATAAAACACGTATGGGTTTGATGAAAAAAGTTTTTTGAGTTTCAGTTCTAAGTAGACCGGGGACCCAAACAATTTGTTGTTTTTTTTCTTTTTGTGTGTAAAAATCTTAATGCGGTTCACAGAATACATCACATCTTCGTACCAAATTTCAACAGTATAGTTTGCATAGTTTCAGAAGAAAATGGCTGTGACATATGGACGTACAGACAGACAAATCTATAAGGGTTCCGTTTTTTGCCAGTTGGCTACTAAACCCTTAAAAAAGAGGAAAAGAAGATTTGACTTGTAACGCACAAGTAGTAAAAAAAACTGTACAACATTAGTTCAGGATAGAAGCAATTTTATAACTATTCAGAGTAGGTAACTGATTATAGAAATACTACAAAATTAAGAAGCGCCTGTTTTAATTAATTAACTTTCAGAGTCCTCAATTAATTATGAATGAGCTTTGAATTAGTCAGCTACGAGGAGTTTGAAGGCCTTTCTTAACCGACTAATAAATGACGAGTTCTCGATTTTTATGTATGTTAACTCAGAACTTTATCCTCTGGACCGGATTTGGATTTATTATTTCATTTAAAAGGTCTCCAGTTTTTTTTTTTTATAAAAAAGTTCAAATCGGGGAATGCAATCTATGAGAAATTGAAAGAATTCCGCAGGTTTTATAGGTAAATATGGCGCATGTTATTATGCATATACATTATTATTATTTGACGACCACTATAGCCCAGTGGTTAGTGACGCTGCCTACTGAGCTTATAGGTCCCAGGTTCGAATCCCGGTAGGTGCAATCATTTATATGATGAATATGAATGTTTGTGTCCGAGTCATGGATGTTTATAAGTATTTATATGTGTTTAAGTAAGTATATTGTATTAAATATATCGTTGTCTTGCACCCATAGTACAGGCTAGGCCTAGTTTGGGGCAAGATAATTTGTGTAAGAGTGTGTCTAAGTAATAACACATATAGACGACTTTTACGCACTCATGTGGAAACGAGTAGCATCGCTCATGCGCAGGTTGCGGGGGACATATATGTTGAGTGTTGTTGTTGATAAGCCTGACTGCCCCATACTGAGGCATGGGATACACACAGTATGTCGTGGCAAGTATTTATTATTTATTATAAATTAATTTTTATTTTATTCATTTAATTAAATTATGCAATTTGAAATATTATGTACTAACATAGTTCTTAAGAAATTCAAACACTTATGGGCCAACAATCTAAAATCAATAGATATTATTTATTTTTATTTTTTATAGCGTTTTTTATTCTCAACTGACGAAGAAGACTACAAATAACACCCGGAACTGTTCAATAATAATTAATTCGCTAATATAACATATATACTGTTGTAAAATATAGTTGTTTTTATCATTATTACTCTGTGGGTAAGATTAATGTATGGTTCTTGTAACATTATCTGTGGTTATCATAATGGGCGTGAAACTGAAATGTGATTATCTTTGTAATGGACGCTTAGCTATATTTTAACTTAAAATATACTACTTCAATTATTACTAATACTTCATATACTCCATCCAACCAAAGTCTTAAAAGGGTTCTTATAAAATTGTACCATCACACTGTGTTGGTGATAAAATTTGAAGGAAGACATCGGAACTACTAAATGAAGTCATTTATATAGTATCCGTATTTAGGCCTATTGGGGTTGTCTTAAACAGCACTTCGTCTCTAAATGAGATTTGCTTAAATTTATTAAAATCATTACAATAACTGTGCTGCATATAACTTAGCTGCATCTAATTAAGTAAAAATATAATATTATGTGTGGATCTTACATATTTTATCTCAGTAGAGGTACCATATTTTAAAATACAGAGAAATTATTAGAGATTATAAACGTGCCCTATTCAATCCAATCAACAAGATGACAAATTCACAAACACCAAATATTTGTGTAAATATTATCATATGGACAAAGAAAGCCATGTTGCACATTATCTTTTACTAGCTGACCCGACAGACGCTGTTCTGTCAGTAGTAAAAAAATGATGAAAGTATTCGGGAATAACGTAGTCTAAATTGTGTGGTAATAAAATGTTATATAGATTAGGTGATAGCGTATTTGTGTAAACAGCTTTTGTGTGTTAGTGGATTAGTAATTATAATGAAATAAAGTAATTTTTGTTAGTATTTATTAGTTAAGGTAATATTTATTTGATTTCTTCCATAGGAACCCCCGTGCGGGTGAAGGCCAATCCGAGCCAATGTTTGCCTGCGGTCTCGCGTATGTCATCTGACCAGCGTTTGAGCGGACGACCTAGTTTGCGCTTTCCACTTCCTGGTCCTTTCCACTCTGTGACCACTTTCGTCCAACGCCCATCCTCAAGTCTCGCTACATGACTGACATGAGCTTTTACATTAGCGCTTTATAATTGCCAATTTTTGGATATATAATGTTATCCTTAAGAGATAGACATATGACATTGCGGGCAATTCTGTAGACCTATATAAGATACAGTTCCATCCTATATTATTTAGTTATATCTCAAAGCGACAGCGTTTGAATTGAAAGCTCTCAAGCGGCTTATTTTTCGGACACTTCCAACAAATATCTATGATGTATACAATATAACAACACGTATATGTATACAAAATAACAACCTTCCTCGAAAACCGTGCTATCCATTGGTGAATTATCATATTCAGAAGCGGAAAGTCTACTGTCACCTACTCACTATGAATTAAACACACACACACACATTAAAACATACATAAATACACATTTAATTTTATTTATTACTAGCTGACCCAGTAAACTTTGTATTGCCGATATTAAAATCACGATACAAAAGTAACTGTTGATCGTAAATGGTTGAAAATTTGAAGTTGTATGTATTTTTTAATGCTGACTCATAACCAAACAAATTTAAAAAAAGTTTCATAAATATTAAAAAAAAAATTGCCGTGGACCAACCTTAACATTTAGGGGGATGAAAAATAGATGTTGTCCGATTCTCAGACCTACCCAATATGCACTGAAAATTTCATGAGAATCGGTCAAGTCGTTTCGAAGGAGTTTAACTACAAACACCGCGACATGAGAATTTTATATATTACACTGGCCTTCAAAAGTAAGTATCACACTTTTAAAATTGGGATAACGTTTTTAGTTCACAAGATATACTTTCGAAATAAAAAGGACTCCAAAGAGAATTTAATTTTGTAGGTACATAAAAACTTTATGGTCGGTAACCTTCTTTTAAGAATTGGCTGAAAAAAAACTTCAAAAACAAAACCATTCCTTTTTCAAAGTGGACGTTTCCGAATTACAATTTTACCATTCACATTTTTCTTTCTGTTTTAAATTTTTTTCAAGATCGATGGGTCTTGTTTTAAAAATTTATGCTAAAATGCACATACTAAACATTCATTTATCATGCCTCTTTCAGTTGAAGAATGTGCTATGATCATGGCTTTTCTGGAACTAGGCATCAGTATGCGTCGCACTGCAAGAATGGTGGGTGTGACGGTACGAACGGTCCAGAAGGTAAAGCGAAGGTACGAAGGGACTGGACACCATCTGAGGAGACCTTATAATGGCAGACCCAGGTGTACCAGTGCCCGAGAAGATCGTTATATTATTTCCACTGTATTAAGAAATCGCCACCAAAATGCAGTTGAAGTCCAGCAACAGCTACTTCAGACCCGGAGGGACTACATTAGTGACAGTACAGTGAGAAGAAGACTTGCTGAAGCAAATTTGAAACCCCGAAGACCAGCGAGTGGCCCAAAACTCGAGAGACAGCATCGAGTAGCGAGACTGCGATACGCCCGTGAACACATGCAGTGGGATGAAGAAGAATGGTCAAGAATTTTGTTTGCAGATGAGTCTCGATTCTCCCTTTACACTTCTGATGGAAGGCGAAGTGTTTACAGGCGACCTGGTGAGCGATACCTTCAAGCCTGCATCTCAGAAAGAGTCCAATACGGTGGAGGCAGTGTACATGTATGGGCTGGCATATCTTCAGAAGGTCGCACAGAGAGTAGCCATAGAAAATGGCACCCTCACTGGGCAAAGATATGCTCAAGAGATTCTCAATGAGTATGCAGGGCCGTATTTAGCAAATATGGGTGATGGATCGATGCTGATGCATGATAATGCACGGCCACACACGGCTCATATCGTACAAGAGTATATTCAGGAGGTCGGTATCAGCGTGATGGCTTGGCCATCAAGAAGTCCTGATCTCAACCAGATTGAACACGCCTGGGATGAGCTTGAGAGGCTAGTCAGAAATCACAGACCACCACCCAGGGCCTACTACCCTCAGGGCACTAAAGCAGGCCCTGGTAGAAGAATGGGAGAATATTCCCCAACATCGGCTCCGAAACCTAGTGTTCAGTATGCCAAACCGGCGCGAAGCTGTAATCAGAGCTCGAGGAGGCAATGCCAGTTATAAAAATTAAATAACATGTAATACATTTTAGTTGAATTTTTTTACACTAAACTAAAAATGTCTATTTTCATTGTTTTATCTTTTTTAAGTTAAAAATGTTACTGATGTATAATTTTAGTTTCTAAGAATTAAAGCCTATAAAATTTGCAACAAAACGTTTTTAATCTTAAATCTCTACTTTCTATAGTAAAGAAAAAAATTAATTTGAAAAGTGTGATACTTACTTTTGCAGGCCAGTGTAGATTAATTGTTTCGTTTGTCATTGTCATCTGTCGAGGAATACAGTTTTAGCTAGTTTCGGGGTCAGAGGTCAACTCCTTTTAATATCACTGGAAAACCGTTTTTCAATGTCAAATTATTATTATTAACGATACAGAGATGTAAATAATGAGTATAATAATAATAGAATAAATATTAAACATTTTGTAATTAAAGTTATTTCCAGTGAGTGTAAAAAAAATGAAATAAAGTATTATTATTATAGTTTATGACGAACAGACAGACAGGCGCGTCGGAGGATATTGTTTGATGATTTGTATTGATTAACATGCCGATATAGATTCAAGTTTAAACTCACGAAGTCGCGTTAACAGCTAGTATTACAATTAAAATACAAGAACACAGCAACGCATAATATTTTTTACTTATTTCCGAGTTCACAACCGAGCTGTAAAATATATTGAACGTGAATATTGTCGATTGTTTTTATATTACAAGAACTTAGATTTAGAAAACAAAAAAGATGGAGCGTATGAAAATGGTAACGATGCTAAACAAATCTTATAACTATATTTACAATACTATGAATACATTGAATTGAAACTATCGTTACGGGGAAGCGTACCAAGAATACTGGCAGCATTTCCGCGTTGGATAGTTTGGCTGATCCGTTGCAGAAACGTTTAAACACTGATAATAGATATAAATTTCACAATAAATATTAATTTCCACAAATTAAATTTGGAAACAAAATTTATGAACGATGCAACCAAGCCACAACCTGTTGAACAAGACATATCAAGATTTATGAACGTCACTTCACTTGAACGGTTGGCTCAGTGGAAGAGCTCCTCGCTTGCACGGAACGCGAGAAGTCGCGAGTTTGAGTCCCGCATCGTTCATAAATTTTGTTTCAAAATTTAATTTGTGTAATTAATCCCAGAAGTGAGTCACTTTAAAAAATAACAAATTGTTAAGATTAATTTATGTTTTATTTGAACATTCCTACACGTAGATAAGAGTGAGACTTATAGTTAATGAATCATTGTACTTGTTGGCTGCAATTACTGATTGTGACAGTAATCACGACCATCATGTGTACGAAGTGTATGTGTAAGGATGTTACACAAACAATGTGTTCAAGCTCTAAAGGTTGATGCATCCAATATACAATAATTTTTATTTATACAGTTAATTATTTATTACTTTTCATGTAACAATATATATTTTATTTAAACACGACTCATATATTAGATGCAGCACCTTACAAATTAATTTGTTATGTATTTTACAGCCATTGTAAAATACTCTATTTGATTGAAAAGAGTGGCCGTTGAGTTTCTTATAATATGTTATTCTCACGAGCTCCTATTTACGAACATAATATGGAAAATTCAGTAATTTAAAGAAATTCGCACGACAGGCCACAAGTTAGGATATAATCCCCACCATCTGGATGTGTGCCGGTCTACGTACTACAAAGCTGTGGAATGAACTTCCTTGTACGGTGTTACTGCGACGATACGACAGGGGTACCTTCAAAAAAAGCGCGTATACCTTCTTTAAAGGCCGGCAACGCTCCTGCGATTCCTCTGGTGTTGCAAAAGAATGTGGGCGGCGGTGATCACTTAACACCAGGTGACCCGTACGCTCGTTTGTCCTCCTTTTCCATAAAAAAGAAGATATATTTATAGTGACGATTCAGAAGCGCTTACTGTAAGCCTATTTGAATAACGTTTATTTAACTTTGACTTTGAACTAATACTACTTGGAGTACTGTTGTGAAATTCTTGTACTTAGTTTATTTTGATTACTAAGTGAAACTGATATAATACTTCAATGGCATGATTTAAGTTACGCTAAGTGCACTCCGTCTATCGTTTCTCAGTTAATACTTCGTGGTAGCTGCGGCTATTGTGAACTGTTCTACGAGCGTCATTGCGCCCTATTTCGCTCAATTGAACTCCACAGTGACGTGAAGTGATCGCTCAAACGAGTTTTCAAACAATCGCAAAATATAACCGTTCGTGTAACAGTGGGTTGCGTTATTGTCATCACTTTTGTGCGGAATTGGAAAAACGGATTGTGCATGTTTTATTACCATTGTTTTACCTTGACATTACATTTTAAGTTAAAGTTACAGACGTTAATTTAGATATAAATAAATAAAAATAGCTTTATTAATTCCACAATAGTTACATCAAAGTTACATAAATTTGCTTAGTTTTATATTTAATAATTATATTACTAATTAACTTTAATAAATCTACTACTAATGCAATTTAATCTCCTTCTAATGTGGACCCCCCTCAGGGTAAAAGCCTCCTCCAAAGAATTCCATTTCTCCAATTCTCTCCCTGCTTTGGATACAATCTCGTCTTGCCACCGGGCGCCCGGGCGACCTCTCTCGAATTTAGATATATGCATATCGTATTGTAATATGAAATAATTATATACATATCTTAAAATTAGTCAAAAGATTTGAGAACGTAACAGCTGTCTTCAATTAAGTATACAGAGGAGAGTACAGAGAGAACATATTCACTAATAATATAGTTTACAAAAAAGCACTGTTATATTCTTGCTCAATGCTTCTACACGTGTCAGCTTTGGGTCAACTGCACTAAAACTGCACGAAGCAGCATCAGAGTGCAGTATAATAATGCATACCGTGTTATGATGAGACTGCCCAAATATTGCATTGCGTCGGGCATGTTTGCCGACGCCAGAGTCCCTGATTATTTCGGAGTGATAAGATCACGAGTTGCTGCTTTTTGGCCTCGCATTCGCGAATCCGAAAACGAAATTCTCAGTGTATGCTCTGAGCACCCAGAGAATCCTATACTCCATTACTGGCTTTCGGTGCATCGTTAAGTTATTCATCGTTTAGTTAGTTTTAAGTTATTTAATTATTGAGCACTGTGATGTATACAATTTTATTTTATTTTTATGTACATCTTATTCTATTTTATTCAATGTACTGTAATGGGTTTAAAATGCCTGAAATAAATGACAAATTATTATTATTACTATTAGTTTGTAAGGGTTTTAAGGCCGCTATTCCAAGAAATCGCCAAAACAGCGCATAATTGAAACCATCTCTTAACAACCTACTTCTTACCAAAAAAGGTATATGTCTACCGAATATTAGAAGAATATTTTATTTTTCTTTACATTTCAATCTTTAATAGACATTGCGAAAAAATCACCGAAATACCCCTAAATTTTACAGTTGTAGTCATCTTAATCATTCAATCTAGATAAAAAAATTATGAAAAATTATTAACTGTGTACTACTAACATGACATAGTTTAGTTATTTTCTGAAGAAAATTGTATGATAAAATTATTATACAAATGATTTAAGTTTTCTTTAGTGTTAATTCCGCCAAAATCTGGCACGAGACTGGCGAGACAACACGTCCTGAGGATGCCTCGTGGAGAGGCGAAACACGTGTCGAATTGGTTTTAAAAACAAATATTGGCGGAATTAACACTAAAGAAAACTTAAATCATTTGTATAATTATGGATTTCCGCAAAGTAACGCCTAATTCAATAATTTTTTTTTTGATAAAATTATTGTAATAAATTAAAAATGCTTCTAATACTGAATTAAAACGATAGGGATTTTGTAGAGGAGAGGTAACCTAGCTCCGCCCCATTCCTGAAGGCCGTTGGCTCGGTCCCCAGCTTTAAATGTATTTAATGTGTTACTTACTATTTAATAAAGTAATTATATATTTAGCATTTTATTTCGCTTTGTTCCACATACCCCTTTAATATCGTACCTTCTATAATGGAAGTAATTCAACCTAAATGATCTCTTCTATAAACGTTCGTTGCAAAACGTTGGTTAAAGTTCATGGTAATGCGGTATAATTAAATAGATTGATGTCAATTGTAGAACTGGCCTATAATTATCTTCCATAAGTACTTCTTTACGGCACTGCAATAATATATACAATAGTATTTTCTTTGATAAACGTGTGTGTAAAAAATATTATTAAAAAAAATTTAAACAAAAAAAAATATTTTTTCCCATTTTATTATTTATAGGTCAATTAAATAAATAATAATAAAAATTTAACTTTTACCCTAAGACCTAATGTTATAGTATACTAGCTGACCCAGCAAACGTTGTATTGCCGATATTAAAATCGCGATACAAAAGTAACTGTTGATCGTAGATGGGTGAAAATTTGAAGTTGTATGTATTTTTTAATGCCACATTATAAAAAAATAAAAACAAAAAATTTCGTCCAAAAATTTTTTTAGGGTTGTTCACAACCCTTATTACTATGAAAAATAGATGTTGGCCGATTTTCAGACCTACTTAATATGCTCACAAAATTTCATGAGAATCGGTCAAGCCGTTTCGGAGGAGTACGGGAACGAACATTGTGACACGAGAATTTTATATATAAGATTTCATTACGAGTGCGGAAAGCCTGTCATTGCAAAGAGTTCCGACAAAAGTCTACCCGAGCCGAGGCGCGGGCGAAGGTAAGGATTGACAGTCCGAACAAGTATGCAATGACGGTTCCGCACGTGTACTGAACAATTATTTTTAATACAGTTGCGAAAAAATTAAGTAATTTAATAGAATAATAAAAACACAATAAACTCAACTAACTAATAATGGAAAATGGCGCCAACCGTAAAAGAATATAAGTAGAGTTTTTTTTTTGTTTCTTCACCCTTTCTAGGTAGGCAAAGGGAACTATGCCCATACAGCCAAGTCTTCAGTAGATAGAAAATGAAATTTAATGAGATAAAATGAAATGAAACCTCACCTAACTTATTGAATCAAATCATTAAATCTGATATTGAAAGAATTTAGTAGCTTCTTTTTAGAAATATTTGCATGAATCATAAAAACTTCTATGATTTTTTTTTTGTAAAAACTTCGTGGTTGGTTAATTCTTTTTAATAGACATAATTTTGATAGTTGGGAAAGAGAACGCACGAGTTCGGAAATGGTAAAGAAAAAGCACGAGTATGTAATAGCCCACATCCCGAAAGCTATACGTCCCTGCAAAACGTCACTTTTTGAGCAACTGTATTAAAAAAGTATTTTTGCATGTATGGTAACAATGACACACATTTAATTTTATCTGATTTTTTTATCGTATTTTATATAATATTATAATACATTAATTATGTACCTATTTTATCACCTAGATCCTGAAATTACTTATAAGATTTTGTAGGAGACGGACGCATCAAAGCATTATGAGGTCATAAGTCACGACAGCCATTTTAATTCGCTCGAGGAAAGCGGTGCAGCTTGAACCAATTTCTTCACTTGAAGGAATATTACTCAGACCAACGAATGATAAAGAACGCGCAGTCAATAATTATTTTCTGTATCAGTATTTATGAAACATATTATAATAAAATCGTTACTCTCTATATTATTACTTAGAAGTTTCAGAAAAAAACTTGAGTAGTAAAGACTCTTTAAACCTTTAACAAAGACAATAGAGAATTCCTCTAGCAATCCGATGAATGTGCTTAATATTATAAATAATAATATTGAATGTAATAGTTCTAAGAAGTGTATTGGAAAATCAGTTGAACAAGTTACTCGTTAATTACTAATTTAGTTCACCAGAATATTCAGTCTATTAGAGGTAAGAACTTAGAAATTGATTTATTCTTGAATAGTGAAAATATTCACATTTTTTGTGTTTCTGAACACTGGCTGAAAGCTGAGGAACACAATATGTTTAATTTTAGTAACTATATAATAGGAAGTTCCTTCAGTAGATTAAACTCTATTCATGGTGGTTCATTAATAATAATGAAAAAAGATTTAACTTTTAAAAATCGGAAAGATATTGTTGGGCTTTCAATTTAAAAAACAATAGAGATATCCGCAGTAGAATTGAAGCAACTAGTAGTAGTATGTGTGTATATACCACCCGTATCGAACTTTGAAACATTTGTTACAAATATGGAAGTTGTATTAGCGAAATTAACTCGTTTGAATAAAAAAATAATTGTGTGTGGAGATTTTAATGTAAATATTTTGGAAAAGTGCGCAATGAGCTAAAGCATAATTAACCTTTTTCAATCTTGTAATCTTAAACATTTATTTATGGAGCCTACTAGGTTGACAGCTTCTAGCGCAACTTGTATCGACAACATTTTTACAGATATAATTCCAAAAACAAAACAGGTTATCCATAAACTGGACTCAGATCATTTAGGACAGCTAATAACATTCTAACATAGTATGTGTAAAAAAATAAAATATGGAAATATAAAAATGATACCCATAACTAAAAATAGGTTAAAATTGATGCAAGAATCTTTATTACATAAACTTCCGTTTTTATCGAACAACCTGACTCTCAAACGAAAAGTATAATTTATTTTTTCATTCTTTTATTGATCTTTTTAAAGAAATATTTACACCTAGATCGATAAGGGTATCGAATTTTTTAACGTTCAGCGAATGGGCAACACCTGACTTACATAAACGGAGGAAAACAATGTATGGATTATATAGAGAAAAACAATTCAACAGAAGCGATACAATTAAGGAATATGTTAAACAGTACTCAAAGCAGTTTAGAAAAGACTGTCTCTTAGCTAAATCCAAATTTTTATGTTCGAAAATCCAAAATAGCACAAATAGAATAAAAACGATATGGGAAGTTATTAATAATGAAACAGGACGGGCTAGTCGAGTAAATAATAAGCACAAATTATAAATAAAAGACAAACTTTTAAGCGAAGACACTGAAGAAGCCAACGCTTTTGAATTATTTTTTACCAATATTCCACTCTCCACAACAAAGGAATTGAATTCCTCAAAGACCTCCGCTGTTGCCATAATGAAGAAAAGTGTACCAGAATGTAAAATTAATTTTAATTTTTTCATATAACTCCCTCTTATATTATTAAAGTATTTAACTTACTTAAAGTCAAAAGAGCCAGTGACTTATGGGGTGTCTCAGTTCACATTATTAAAACTAAAATAATATTAGATTGCAAACTTCAGTGAGTAAATTGTGTAAGTGAGGCCTTACACAATTTAAGTAGTAAATTGAGTTCAGCAGCTTTTGCTGTAAAAAGGATACGGGAACTTGCTGACATAGATATATCAAGAATTGTCTAGTTTAGTTATTTTCATAGCGTTATGTCGTATGGAATTATACTATGGGGTAGTGCAGCGGAAGTCAATAATATCTTCATACTTCAAAAAAGAGCTGTACGTGCCATATACCAAATGAACCCACGAGAATCTCTAAGGAAAAATTTAAAGATATTCATATTATGACTATGTACGGCCAATATATTTATAGCAATCTCCTGCACGTACATAAACATTGCATAACATATTGCATTGTTTTGAAAATATGTTTAAACTTTTATGTAATTAATATGAATGTAACTGAATTATATTTTTTGTGATTGACGTTGACGAGCAGTCTTTTGATTTTATGTCAATAAAATATTTTGACTTTGACATTGACTCAGTTAAAACGGCCCAAAATTTGCCGCATTCCGAGTACTGTTCTCCGGGTGCTCTCCAGTGCCAGCATCTACCATTTGACCGCATACAACGAAGAGCGGTTCGAATCATCGACGATCAAATCATCTCAGATCGGCTTTATTCTTTGGCATTGCGTAATCTTCCATCGCATTTGTCACGGGGAGTGCTCAGAGGAGCTGTTAGGGTGAGGGTTGATTCCAGCAGCCGAATTCCACACGAACGGACATTACGTGCAAAGTACCACCCGCATCACGTTGATAGTTTATAGATAGATACAACTTAGGAGCCTTCAAGAAAAAAGCATACTTCCCACCTTAAAGGCCGGCAACGCATTTCTTGACACCTGTCGTTGCGGATGGTTAGAATATTTATATAATATATAAAAAAATAATATATATATATATATATATATATATATATATAACGTTATAAATAAATAAATTAATTTGGCCATCACACTTAACAATCTAATTTAAAAGAATATGTATTACTTGTGAGATACATTGTGTAATTGATAAAAAAGAAAACAGTATTTTCATGCGATGGCCAAGTTAATATATTTATCATAAATATAAAAGATTTTTAATGTTATAATATGGTCACTGTAAGATGATGTAAGGTTAGTAAAATACGATACAAAATAAAGCCCACTGAGTTTGTTGCGCCCATTCTTCGCAGGCAGTCTGGCATTCTCCTTGGGTGAATGGGTGGTAGTTTTTGACTTTCAATAAGTGATGTCACATCCTATTTTGAATAAAAATATTTCAATTTGAATATAACAGAAGGACCCTTAAGTAAATAATTTGACCGACTTGGTATTAATACATGGATCTCACAACTTTTACTGTAGAAGATCTGAGTTGCGAGACGTGTTTTTTTTTTCAAGTTATGTTTTTGATGACACTGAACTTTTGTCCGGACGAAAGAACTACTGAATATATTTAATTCTTAGCTTGCATGAAGATCAACAAGATGTCGGGACAACGTATAGGGTGCAAATTATCACTTTAGATGCAGGCATAGTGGTTTGGTACCATGCGGGCGACGTCGCGGGCAGTAGCTAGTTTTAACATATTTTCAATATATAGCATGCTGATGATTTTCAAAATATATTTTTTGGTATGTTGATGATAAATATTGATATAAAAATGTATCACCTAACATTAATGATTTCCGATTATTAAGTTACTATCAAAGTATAACCTATTCTTTTTCTATTAAGAAAAGTCATATTTTAATTGGATTTATAGTATCATTAAGAAATTTAATCAAATTAATTTCGTTTATTTCAAAGATTACATAATATACATTTTTAGTAGTTGAGACTTCCCAGTAAGTTGTTATCATTGACTTAAGAGTTATAAAATTATTTAAAATATTACTTTTTCGAAACATACCTATAATCCTACCTACCTATGATATATAAGTAGCAAGCCTGGCTTAAGTGTGAGTGGCGTAAATGATCCTTGAAAATGACAATTCTAAGATACAATCATCCGTGGGACCAATCTGGTTTAAAACAGATATTAGTGATCAGGAGATTGAAACCTACATCGCCGGAATAGATTTAAAACGCTCAATTAATTGTACGTCATGGGAAGCTTAATGTCAAGACAATTTTTCCCCCAAACTATTCTCTACCTAGAATTTCGAAGGAATAACGACACATTGACACACACAATATATTTTATAAACAAAATTTATGAACGATGCGGGACTCGAACCGACGACCTCTCGCGTTCCGTGTGAGCGCTCTTCCACAGAGCCCACCGATCCAGCCACGTATTGTTCACAATTCTTGATATATCTTGTTCAACTCTCAGGTTGTGGCTTCATCTACAAGATCAAGTTGATACCTGCTCAATCTTAATATTTGCATATTAGGAAAAAAAACCGTGAGAGGACCCCTCTTTCGAATCTAAACAATTTGTAATTGACAAACACAACTTGTTTTTAAATTTAATTTGTGTAATTAACTATACATTAAAAAATAACTAATTGTTTACAACGAGGATATTTAAATAGGGTACAAGATAAGAAATAGATCTTGCGATACTAAGAACATAATATTACTAGAAACGTAAATTATACTTTTATAAGAGTCGGGTTTTAGTTTGTTTTTTTGTTTTACATAAAAAAAATGCTAGATTGTATATAACATGCAAGTCCGTGATAACAAATTATTTTTAATACGTTACATCTTAAAACATGTACCTAAGGATGAAAATAAATTATAAACTTGAATCGTTTTTTTTTAACATACTCAGACCCAGAAAGTTAACTATTTGTTAAAGTTAACCGTTGAACCATATCGAATATTGAAATTATAATTTAAATCATCACCAAAATTAATTCATTATTTTAAAATCAAATTAATCCGAAATCCAACGTGCATTTTTTATATAACCGTTCATATTTGAATCAACCATTTAAAATCCTCAAAATATTATATTATGTTACTCATACTGTTACCTAAACTCTGTCTATATTAGTTCAGTCTGAGCTTTAAATGTTTAAGCACTAGAGGGAAGGTGAATACATAAGTTATGGCCTGAGTCACATTGTCTGAATAGAAATTCAAGACGGAAGTTTTCAGTTTTCCGTTGAAACGGGACATATTTGCGGTTTTAACGTGGTTCAAATTTATGTTTGACATTATTTATTGCCATATAATCAGGTGCTAAAAATAATCGCTGATAAATTTTTGATACAGTAAGGACTATATTTCACTGAGACACCACGGTGACACAACCAGTCGTGCCAACGTGGTGTCCGTAACATAGCAAACTATTTACCACACAGATGCCAGAGTCATGACGCGTCCGAGCTGCGCCAGCATGGTGTCCCGGTGAAATATAGCCCTAAGTCAGAGTAGTAATACTTTAAATTCATGAACATTATAATGCAATTGCTGTCTTATATAATTTTATTGATATTAACTTCCTATCTGCTTACGTTGCCATATGGCAACGGCATGAGACCACCGTTTAGTAAGCTGTTATAAAGTTAGCACACAAGACTAATTAAGTACATTACTAAGTTATATATTCAGATCTATAACATACCTTCATAATAGCCTGTGGTATTCTGGAAGTATTATCATAATGCGTATGCTGGAGTTATCAGGAAAAGGATGATTATAAGAAGTAGCTATTGTTATCTACATAAAAGACGCCTCCAACATGCATTGCTATGCGGATGACAGCTCTACTATGCACGGACCATGAAGGTCTCAAGAAATCGTCGATAAGTACCGGAAGATACTTGTCTTCTATGGAGTCCTATATTGAGAATGTGTTGGAATAAGTTGGGTAAGTAGAACCTTGTTCAGCCCCAGTTTAATCTTAAGTCTGCGCGTTTACCAATAAAAAGACGCTATTTGTCGTATCACCGCTCTTCGACAACGTTTATCTTTGCCTTCGCACGACGAGCCACAAATCAGGATATTATCATCCCCACTATCGGGTTCTGCCACATGGTGGTTTTCAAGAAACTTTCACCCAAGTACAATCAAGCTTTGGGATGAACTTCCTTGAACGGTGTTTCTAGGACTACGACTTGGGTACGTTCAAAAAAGTGCGTTCACCTTTTTAAAAGACTGGTAACAATCCTATGATTCCTCTAGTGCTACAAGAGAATCTGGGGGGCGGTGATCACTTAATATATTCAGCTGACCCGTACGCTCGTTTGTCCTCCTCTCTCATTCAAATTCAAATTCAATTGAAATTGGAATACATTAACTAAAGAAGTAAATTTTGATATGTATTGTATTTACAGATATAAAATATAACTTAAATAATTCAGAAAATATTTTCTTTAATTAAATTTCAAAAAAGTATCCTCGTTACCATTTCTTATAAATATAGGAGACCTAGAAGTAGAAACCTAAAGCCCTTATTAAAAATGCTTAACATAATATTCATAATATATGAGAATTATTGCAAAAATATTTTCTTTTCAAAGTGTTTTACTGTTATTATTTTTATTCTTATAATATTTTAGAAGAGCGAGGTGCAACTGAATAATTTTCCTCTGGTAAAATACGTGTTTCTCTTGATAAATTAAACTTTTAGTGCGATGAAAGTAATGGAATTGCTATGTAGTTCAACTGTAAATGTTTCTGCAAAAGATGAACTTTCTGTGAATAGCATAAACTTAATGGCGATCAAGTAAATATTTAACCTACACAATAATTTCAGCATTTTATGCATTTAAAATTTAGTGTTGGTAGGCCCTCTCCACAAGATGGATGACTTTCTGCTCAAGATCGCCGGAATAGGTTGGATGAGGACAATACAGGACCGATCGTCATGGTGATCTTTTGCTACTTACCAAAATAATACCTAACTAATAATAAGAACAACAACTAACTAACACAAAACTTATTCGTTATGTTTAAATAATAAATTAGTTAGCTTAAGTTACGATTACTACGAATAGCTATTCTGAAATTCGCTAAGGTTTGAAAATATCCAAAGGATTTGAGTTTTCTTTAGTGTTTATTCCGCCAATATTTGTCTTTAAATAATTCGACACGTGTTTCTCCTCTACACGAGGTATCCTCAGGACGTGTTGTCTCGCCAAAATCTGGCACGAGACAATTGTCTCGTAATAATGGATTTCCGCAAAGTAACGCCTACTTCAATAATTTTTATTTTCGTTTGAATATAAGTTTTTATTAATTTTAATTATTTATTATTATTTTTTTAATTTTTTTTTACTATATAGTTTAATATTTATTAATGATTTTATTTAATTATAAACAATACGAAAATCTACTCTGAACGTTCAACACGTGTAAGGTATATATCTACAAATCCCTCCTATGCCTTACTTAGACTTACAAAGTATAAATCTATAGGTTGAGTATCCTTAACTCGCTCGTTACTTTTGTCATCTGAACGTTTCCTAACAGTGTAACAATTTTTTTTTAAGGGACAAAACGAGCAGGACGTTCAGCTGATGGTAATTCATACGCCCTGTCCATTACAATTCAACGCCCCTCAGGATTGAAAAAATTCTGAGCGGCACTAAAATTGCGCTCGTCACCTTGAGGCATAACATTTGACTAGTTACGGCCCTCCAGACCGAAACACAATAATGCTTACACTTGCTTCACGGCAGAAATAGGAGCCGCTCTGGTACCCATCATCTAGCCAGCATCCTGTGCAAAGAAGCCTCTCACTGGTAAAACTAGTTTTTATTCCTTCAACAAATACACTGGCCTTCAAAAGTAAGTATCACACTTTTAAAATTGGGATAACGTTTTAATTTCACAAGATATACTTTCGAAATAAAAAGGACTCCAAAGAGAATTTAATTTTGTACATAAAAACTTTATAGTCGATAACCTTCTTTTAAGAATTGGCTGAAAAAAAACTTCGCCAGGTGAGCGATACCTTCAAGCCTGCATGCATCTCAGAAAGAGTCCAATACGGTGGAGGCAGTGTACATGTGGAGGTCGCACAGAGCTAGTAGCCTTAGAAAATGGCACCCTCACTGGGCAAAGATATGCTCAAGAGATTCTCAATGAGTATGCAGGGGGCCGTATTTAGCAAATATGGGTGATGGATCTATGCTGATGCATGATAATGCCCGGCCACACACGGCTCATATCGTACAAGAGTATATTCAGAAGGTCGGTATCAGCGTGATGGCTTGGCCATCAAGAAGTCCTGATCTCAACCCGATTGAACACGCCTGGGATGAGCTTCTGCGGCTAGTCAGAAATCGCAGACCACCACCTACTACCCTCAGGGCACTAAAGCAGGCCCTGGTAGAAGAATGGGAGAATATTCCCCAACATCGGCTCCGAAACCTAGTGTTCAGTATGCCAAACCGGCTCGAAGCTGTAATCAGAGCTCGAGGAGGCAATACCAGTTATTAAAAATTAAATAAAATGTAATACATTTCAGTTGAATTTTTTTATACTAAACTAAAAATGTCTATTTTCATTGTTTTATCTTTTTTAAGTTAAAAATGTTACTAATGTATAATTTTAGTTTCTAAGAATTAAAGCCTATAAAATTTGCAACGAAACGTTTTTAATCTTAAATCTCTACCTTCTATAGTTAAGAAAAAAAAAAAAATTTGAAAAGTGTGATACTTACTTTTGCAGGCCAGTGTACATTAAAAGTAAATTTAATTATTCTACAGTTACACTTATGTGACATTACTAATGTAATGTTAATAATATTATGAGCCAAGGAATAATTAATAGAAAATAATTGGCTCACTAATTGTTCAACTAGTTTAGCAATAGGTAAACTTTCCAAGTGATTCCCAACTGGCGCACCATCAGCTTTTATGTTTTAGTTAGAAGTATAATAAGAAGAAGTTGATAAATTATTTATTATAAGTACACTTCTTTTGTTTCTTTCGAAGTATTATTACACCGAAGACTAGTGTATTAATTACGACACTATGTATTATACTAGCTGATGCCCGCGACTTCGTCCGCGTATAGCAAATATGAAATTGAAGATTATCTAATGTCCTGTTACAGATTCGGTTCCCGTTTTCGCTCCCGTTCCGAACATATTATATGAATCTTATTTACAGGAAGATGGCTTCCTGAAAATCAATATTTATCTGTACTCACTACTTTATACCAATATACGCCTCAAAATGAATTACAGTTTTCTTTTATCAACCTGTATAACAACAGTAAACATTGACATTTAAAGAAAACTCGTTAGGTATTTGTTTTACCTGTTTGAAAATAATTAATATTGGTAGATTGAAATATAATTATTTTATAACTTTATTATTATGATTTAATAATTCAGAACTGTGACCTCTTTCCACTTGAGTCGCCTATCTATCACGAAGATGTCCTACTGTTCTATAGATTTTTTACTTTACTGCAGGTGTTTGTTTTGTTTAAAGTGTACATAATTTATTATTACAAAACCAATCTCATATCTTTGATCAATCAAACTATCATTACGTGTAGGCGTACCAAGAATACTGGCAGCATTACCGCGTTGGATAGCAAGGCTGATCCATTGACCGTAATAGCTGCCAGCGCTTGGGTTTCCTGTAGTCCTATTGAGGTGCGCAGATAGTACTTTGTACATTCTTCGCGCCTCTGGGCCCCACGAGCCAAGTGTCTGAACACCATACGCCACAAACATGTAATACTCACAGTCTCACAAGATTTGTTTAAATGAATTGAAATAACTCTTAACCGATTGCTAAATTTAACAGAAATTTGTGAAGTATTTGTAAAACTATAGAGTACTGGTAGACCTAAAAATTTCGTACGAAAATCGAATTCCGATATGCCTGTGTAAACAATATACAAGAAGAAAGCAGTATTGAGCTTAGATAAAAATACATATTCATAACAAAAGCGAAATATTATAGAAGCCCGTACACAGATAGCGGCATGCCTATCGGTAGTTGGAGATTAATAATAATATTGACACACTTTTTACACAAATTATCTTGCCCCAAATTAGGCATATATAGCCTGTGTTATGGGTTGCAATACAACTATATATTTAATACAAAATACTTACTTAAACATACATAAATACATATAAAAATCAATGACTCTGAAACAAACATCCATATTCATCATATAAATGCTTCCCATAGTGGGATCGCTAACCACTCGGCATAAAAGGCATTTATTTTCTCAAAATTGATTCCTTTAGAATTCTTTTTGATGTCATTTCTTATGCTACTAGATACTACTACCGCTTCGGAAAAAAATGGCGCTCTGAGAGAGAAGAAGCGGCGGAAGAAACTCTCCCAGCATTCTTTTTTTTTGCGCTCTTTTCAATAAAAATATACAATATTGTACAGTCATTTCTATCGCTATAAAATAATCACAATCTAGTCCCAGGCTGTCCGGCTATAGGTCGTAGAATGTAACTTAATTGTTCACTACCTAATAACTACCGATGGGTTATTATCACATCTTAATTTGAATGAAAATATTTGAATTAAGTTTTGAGTCAAGAATACTTTTAACTTATTAGCCCCTTAATAGAGTAATCGTTCTATTTTTTTATCGAAAATAACTTTCTGGTTCAGATCTCATTTCAAGCGGAAGAAGTTTTAAATGGCGTTTGGAAGTCACGCCAAGTTCAGTTAATTAGTTCTGTCGCTTCGTTCCATTTGTAAAGATTTGAATATTCGACTAAGTAATTAACTTTGAATTAAATATTTATCTTTACTAAATTATATTATAGTTCACTCTTTCATTTAGAACTTTTTGAGAAAAAAAAGAATATTAAAATTCAGCAATTTGTAATTTAGTAATTTTATGTAAAAAATTTTGAAAAAAATCCATAATTAATAAAATATAAGAATTTATATATATTCAAAAATAACTCAAACTTAGCAACTAGACAGAAATTTATCCCGCTTTTATTCCCCTTTCTCCCTATTTGTTCCACTTAAAATTTAAACTTAATTTAGAATAAAATAAAATATTGATCAAATAAATAAGATTATTAAATTATAAAGTAAATTTGTATTTCTTATGGAAAAGTTTTATTTTACAACATACAGATTATATAGGATAATATATAAATGAGGTTATAACCTCGATTATAAACTAATTTTCATAAACACGCATTATTTCTTAATGGAATTTCCAATAATCATATTTTTAAAGTCATATTATCAATAATGATTATATGTATTTCTAACTGAAGTCCAACTTTTAAAATAAGACATAAAATTTTCTTTGTCTTATTAGTGCACAAGTGAAAATGACAGTTCGTGGAAAGTTAGTGAAACTTTTATGAGCTCTAGTTTATTTTATAGTCAGCAGTCGTAAGTCGTAACAACAAGTTAATTTTCTAGCTTTCTTAATGAACTTTTATAACAGGGAGAGTATCAATTTTGTTCTATGTTTAAAACTTCTAAATGCCGTTGGATAAATAGCTGGGGGAGGGGGGAGGCGGGGCAGACATCCAATATAGATCAAAGGCTTGTTCACCTATAATTTTTTTTAATTAGCCAGCTAAATAACGGCTGATTGGCTAAATATTTAATCAAAACAATTCTTATAACTATATTTACAAACTACGACTACATAAAATTAAAACTATCATTACGTGGAAGCGTACCAAGAATACTGGCAGCATTACCGCGTTGGATAGCAAGGCTGATCCGTTGACCGAAATAGCTGCCAGCGCTTGGGTTTCCAGTAGCCTTATTGAGGCGCGAAGATAGTATTTTGAACATTCTCCGCGCCTCTGGGCCCCACGGGCCAAGTGTCTCGACACCAAACGGCACAAAGATGTATGACCCACTGAAACCAACATATTTGCGACGCTTGCTGTCTTCGGCAGTCGAAGCAGCAAGCTAAATATTAACTGAACGAAACTTAAGAATAGGGTAAGAGCGATTTTGCACTACGTCCGATCAGAGTCCGATCCGTATCCTTGAAAACACGGTTCTAAGTAGTCTTAGAACTATTTCTACTATTGACGGAAAGAAATCGGATGACGGAAGCCAGATGTAGTGCGTAAACTACCATAGAAATAGTTCTACGACTATTCCGGACCGTGTTTTCACGGATACGGACTGATCGGACGTAGTGCGAAAGGCCTCTTAAAATGATACAAACGTAAATGTTTTTTAATAAAAATTATGTTATGTTATATTTACTTCATACTTGATTTTAGTTTTGCTCAGTGGTTTAAGACTATTTTGATTCTGATAATGTATGAGTAGAAATATTATGAAAGTAATATTATAAAACCTAGATATTTATAGCCTATACCCGCTTAAAACCTAATCTTAATCTAAGGAATTATAACCTCAATCGAGCGATTTGATAATTTTTTTATAGGTATCAAACTGCTATTTACTATTCTAGGTAGAATGTCGTAGCGTCCCGGAAACACCGCACAAGGAAGTTTATTCCACAGCTTTGTAGTACGTAGAAGAAAACTCCTTGAATCCGCACTTTGGAGGACCGCCACACATCCAGATGGTGGGGATGATATCCTAACTTGTGGCGTGTCATGCGAAGTTGGAATTCAGTGGCAGGAATCAGGTGAAACAGCTCTTTGGAACATAATGATGTGATAAATGCGGTAGAAGACACACTATGAAGCGATGTCTCTACGCATCGCCAAGTGGCTAGAAGTTTTGCCATGCTCTATTTATGACGACCAACTTCTTCAAAGCCAATTTGGCTTTGCTCTCTTTAGATGGCCGCGGATACTAGGCGAGGCTGTAAGGGAAGTGTTGTCGAAGAACGGTAATACAACAAATGAGGTTTTAGAAATGACATAAAATAGAACTCTAAAGGAATTAATTTTGAGAAAATAGATGCAATTTATGCCTTTCATGGTTTTGTTTAATGGTAGCAATTTATAAGTATAAGAAAGTACTTATAAGTATAAGAAAGGTTTTATATCAATTTTAAGGTTATAAGCGATATTTCATACAATTATAAATTACCTATCCGAAGAATTTAATAACGATATTATAATTTTATCGTCACAGATAATCTTAATTTCTTAATTTATATCAAGTAGTTAAGTGGCAGCCTCAGACCAATATCACAAGGGTACCTCCCAAAAATAGAACTATAATATTTTCTCGGGTGATCCAATATTTCACGGGCGAATCTGCTTCAAATTATCAATATAAAGTGAGATGTCTGATAACTATGTTTTTACTTTATAATTAACTTTTTTTTACTTACTCGTGTAAGGCATTTAGTAATTGCGTTTGAGTATTTTTGTTGCATCACTTTGCATATGTTATCATTGAAATGATTTGTAAATTTAATTGAAAATAAGAACTTATGATACCATTCAATTTTGAAAAGAGCAACCTTAGAGTTTCTTGGTCGTTCTTCTCTAAGGAAATCTACATGCTGTATGAAAAAATGAAATTTATCTACGAAATAAAATATTTTTTTATTTGATTAGACATTGTAATAATAATTTTAACCTACAGCACTTTAGAACTTCATAACCTATAACTGAAAGTGTATCTCGCTTTATTTAGTTATTCAAAATCATAACGGCTTTTAAACAAAATGATTGCATTTTATAAAATACCAGACACTACTGAAGGCATTGAAAATACTATAAATTTATTCTCATAGAACAGTAGAACATGAATGGTTTATCTTTTATAACATTAGATTGATATATTTCACAAGAGAGACTAACAATTAATGCAACTCTATCATAATTAAAGTAATGGAGTTGGTCTATAGTTCTATTCAGCTCCGGAGCCGCTACAAACAGACGCTGTTATTTATATAGAAAGTACTTGTTGATCATTCAAAGTACGATAAATCGTGAATGTATATAAGTTGGGAGTTTTTTTGTATTTCCCATTTTATAATATAGGTAGTAGCTATTATAAAATTTATATTTACATACATTGCATACAATAATAAGTCCAGAATGAGGAAATTAAAGTATTTTTTAAACTTAAGCAAATATGTCAAGACCATACAGCCCTATCTTCTGTCAAAATAAAATGTGAATTACCTATGAACCTCATTTCGATACTAAGATTGATTTTAATTTGAATATAGCGGGGACCGGGTTATATAAATTTTATCTTATTATATTCAATACACTTAGATATAGAAAAAATAAAAATATATAAAAACTTATCATAATTATGATTGTAAACTTTATGTTAGCGGGTTTTATTTCGCCTTCCTTACCGCCTTCCTTACCAACTTCCTACCGATCCTTTATTAAATTTCTGCTATTAAACAAAACCATTAAAGGTATAAAATGCATTTATTTTCTCAAAATTAATTCAATTAGAATTCTATTTGATGTCATAACTAAAACCCCATATTTTCTCGTATCACAGCTCTTCGACAACACTTACAGCCTCGCCTATTGCCAATTCCGCGGCTAACTGGAGAGCAAAGCCAAATTGGCTTCAAAGAAGCTGGTCGACATAAATAGAGCACGGCAATACTTCAAGCCGCTTGGCGTTGCGTAGACATCGCTTCGTAGTGTGTCTTCTACCGCATTTATCACGCGTAGTGTTCCAAATAGCTGTTTCACCTGATCCCTGCCACCGAATTCCAACTTCGCATGACTCGCCACAAGTTAGGATATCATCCCCACCATCTGGATGTGTAGCGGTCCTCCAGAGTGCGGTTTTCAAGGAGTTTTCTTCTACGTACTACAAAGCTGTGGAATAAACTTCCTTGTGCGGTGTTCCCGGGAGGATACGACATGGGTACCTTCAAAAATAGCGCGTTCACCATTCTTAAAGACAGGCAAAGCTCCTGTGATTTCTCTGATATTGCAAGAGAATGTGGGCGGCGGTGATTACTTAACACCAGGTGACCCGTACGCTCGTTTGTTCTCCTTTTCCATAACAAAAGATGTGGCGTTCAGGTAGATGCTCTTGGACGCCACGGGTTATCCTGCCTAAAATCGGCAGGCCGTATCAGTCGTCACGCCAGCATTAATGAAGTCATCCGCAGGGCATTTGCCGCTCTTAATATACCAGCTGTTTTAGAGCCAAATGGTATTACCCGCCGCGATGGCAAGCGTCCTGATGGAATGACGCTGGTGGCTTGGGCACGGGGAAGGGCGCTGGTGTGGGACGCTACTTGCGTCGACACTCTGGCTCCTTCTCATGTCCATGTTACGTCAGTTGGTGCTGGTGCTGCTGCTTCGACTGCCGAAGACAGCAAGCGTCGCAAATATGTTGGTCTCAGTGAGTCATACATCTTTGTGCCGTTTGTTGTCGAGACACTTGGCCCGTGGGGCCCAGAGGCGCGGAGAATGTTCAAAATACTATCTTCGCGCCTCAATAAGGCTACTGGAAACCTAAGCGCTGGCAGCTATTTCGGTCAACGGATCAGCCTTGCTATCCAACGGGGTAATGCTGCCAGTATTCTTGGTACGCTTCCACGTAATGATAGTTTTAATTTTATGTAGTCGTAGTATTGTAAATATAGTTATAAGATTTGTTTTAAGTTCCTTGAATTAAATAATATTTGTGATAACAAAAATGTACTAGAAATTTACGTTACTACTAAGTTTATGAACAAAACGTAAATGGTAGTGGCACTCAGTTGCAAATATCTGGCCACAAACCGGATAGTTTCATGGCCCACAATTTGCATGCGGTTGGAGCGTAGCCATATAACCCCCGCGCCCCTAATCGTCTACAAGCACCAATTTGTACGAAGCATCTAACATGGTACTTTTTAAATTAAAATGTGTCTCTGTCATTTGGAATTTTATTGTTACTGCAGTTTGTATTTACTTTTTATAAATAACATTCGCAGTATATTTATATTTAGTGACGAGCTCTTAATCCAGCAGTTATTGACCCTCTCTAAGAATGAATGAATAATAGTTTGTTTCCGAGCTATCTGTGTTTATATAATATGTTGAAGATAATACATGTATTATTATGAATAAAAATGAACTACTGTATCATATTGTTGCTGACCGCTAAGTTCAAGGCCATCTGGAACGATTTGACTAATATATTTTTCATAAACAGATATTTGCAATATAAAATATGCGATAGCGTTGCCAAGCGTAGTTACTCTTTAATCTATATCACTTATAGAGTATGCTAAAATACTCTTTTTTACACAATATTTACAATAGTGTTGCCAGTCATGTAATATTTATTTTATTTTTAACACTTTGCCCCAAACTAGGCATAGCCTGTACTACGGATTCAAGACCATCCATATTCATCATATAAATGATTGCACCTACCAGGATTCGAACGCGGGACCTCCAGCTTAGTAGTTAGGGTCACTACCCATTCGGCTATATCGGTCGATATATTATGCAAACCCATTTTATTTTTATAATTATATTATATTTAAAAATAATTTTTGTAATCAAATCTACACTATTTTTTTTTATAAAAGTCGGCAATAATATGAGGTAACTTTCCATTTTGTAACTTTCTTCATGAATGAATATGTATAGAACTATTAGACTTATCTCATTAAAAAATGGAATCATTGATCAATCTCTTCAAACTGTAAGAGTAATATAAGAATTTCACTGAACAATCAAGCATTTGCATACATATAATATACGTATCGCACCGCGCGACGTACGAAGTATGAAGCATAACAACTGTCCACTGGGACTTCGTTTTGATGAGAATAATACAAGTTGCGCTAAAACGGTTTGCAAAATTGGGTAATGGTACTATCAAACTCATTTTATTCAGGCAAATGTTACAGTTTAGAATGAATTCTGTTGTCATTTTAATTGTTCACATAATAGGCGTGATCTAAGACTTGAAATAGAGGATAAAATAATAAAAATTTAAAATTCTATACAGTTTGTCTACTCAGCTAGTGCTGTATGTTTTCAATATAACAGTGACTGGTATTTATTATGGTTTCGTTTAATATATTATCGGTCATCATCACTATCCGCTGGAAGACGCTGCTGGACAAAGGCCTCGCCCAAAGATCTCCACGACGATAGGTCCTGCGGTGCCCTCATGCAACGTATTCCGGCGATCTTGACCTGATCGTTGGTCCATCTTGTGGCGGCCCTATTAACACTGCGTCTTCCGGTACGTGGTCGCCATTTGAAAACTTTTCTGTCCCAACAGCCATCTGTCCGTCGAACTATGTGCCTTCCCACTTCCACTTCAGTTTCGCAATCACTGCGAAATTTGTGGTTACAATGTAACCACAAATTTGATATTATTACACTATAGGCTGTGTCAAGTTTGTGTATAGGTTTTATGTCTAACGGTTATAATAATTTTTACACAGAATTCTAGTCACTATAGCAATACTTTACATTTGACTTTAAACTAAGTTCTTTAGTCGGATATCTGCGGACTGGAAGATAGATCGGCTCTAGGTCAACAGAGACCAAACTCACTCTGTATAGAGTTATATTATCTATCTCGTGGTTCAATGTAAACTGAAAACTTTCATGAACTATCCGAAATTGTAGCGTTTTAAGCACCTGCTATTATGAACTTTCAAACTGGGGCAAACTTTCATTGTATTGGATTATAAATAATGTATCAAATGAAATCGCATTTCGCTGAGGACTAACGATCAGGCAGTCCCTGATCCACGCTTAGAGTGGACTTTTGCAACATTAGGGAAATCTACTCGAATATCATGAACATTTTTACTAAGTTATTAGTCAATATTTACATTTCAAACATACCAATAACCCATTTTTCTTAAATTTATTTTTTCCTTTAAATTAAACACGGACTTCGATGAAAACTGATCCTTAAAATATTCGCATACATGACAAATACTAATTCTTTTCTTAAAACAGTATCATCACTCTAACAATCAAAATTTTATAACCTTTATTAGAGGTTAACAAACATTGGAATTTCATTGTATATTTTAATTAAAAGACCGCAAAAAAAGAATACTGGGAGAGTTCCTTGCGCCGCTTCTTCTCTTTCAGAGCGCCATTTGTTTCTGAAGCGGCAGTAGTAATTGAAATGACATCAAAAAGAATTCTAAAGGAATCAATTAATTGATAAATTAAATATAAATTAATAAATTAATTTAACAAAATAAATGCCTTTTTCATTGGACTAAAAATTTCATACAATTTATTCGAGAAATAATTATTCATTCACAGAGTATATTATAGCATATTTCTACAGCTCATTATATCCCAAAGGGATATCTCTTGATATCAATTATTTTATCATTCGAGATGTGTTAAAAATGCAGACTCAAGTATATCAAAAATTTTAATTTAGTATAATTTATAGGCCACGGTTGTCTTTTTTTAGCCCAAAAGTTTTGACTCCCTTGTCTTGGCATGAAATCATATAGTATTTGTTTTCTGCTTCTTCTTAGTATTTATTCGTCCATCGCTGGAGGTTCATGCGTTTCATTTTATTTCTGGGGCATACTATACGGCTGTATGGCTTGGAAAAATAATACTAATTAATAAAAATAAAATAACGTTTGATGCTAAACGTTCTACAAAGCTACTACAATTAAAAACGGCACTTTTTACTGATCCAAATATATTTATCAATACAGGGGGTATGTGTTTTCATAAAATATTCAAAAATAACAAAAACACTTTATTCATGTAGGTCACAAAAATGACACTTATGAATGTCAAAAAAAATATATAAATATTGTTTCTTATTGAATTTACCGCTACTTCGTAAAGGGTTGAGCTAATGAGAAGAAGTAGCAAGAAACTCATTGCCACTCTTTTAAGTCAAGATTTACATTTTAGTTGTTTTACAAATCATTTCAATTACAATATATGCAAAGTGATGCAACAAAAATACTTAAAAGTCAAAAACTGAAAGGCTTACATGAATAAGTCAAAAAAAGAAAAAAAAAGTAAATTAATACTTATAAACAAAAGAGTTATTGAGTATAGTAGATGCAGCAATCCACACATACCGTAAATAAATGGAGGCATTATGTGAGCATTTCATAAAGTAAAATACATAATAACTTTAACTTTAAAGGAAATAATAATAATAAAAAAACACATCAAGCAGACCTCCCGGTAACAAGATCATCCAGCCCCCACGAGTAGCACCCGTTCACGAGCATGACGCATGGACCATATTTTAGGGAAGGGAACGACCCGCCCCACGTCGCCGCCACAAGCAGAGGCATTTAAGCGAGCATGACGATACCTGCCACGAGAAATCTACCGAATAACAAAACAATTCAAGTTCATCTACATATTATGCAATACTTACTAAATGCCTCTACTTACAATTTTGTTTCAAATTACATAACTCATGATAATGATTATTAAAATTGATTAAAAAACAGAAACAATATACATATTTAAATTATATAACTATAATGACATTTATCAAACTAAGACAGACATGTAACAGCCCAGCAGCTCAGTCCCAAGGGTTCTTTAGATCCAGATATTCAGATATTTTATAGTACCCTTTTGTATACAACTTTTTCTTTAGCACTGATTTATATTCATTTAAAGGTAAGTCTGAATGTCAATAGGGACCTTATTATAAAAACGTATACACAGACCTCTGAATGAAGTTGTGACTTTTTGGAGTCGACTTACATGAACAGCTAGCCTATTTCTAGTATTGACATTATGAGTGTCACTAATTTTTTAAACGAATTTATATTTTTTTTTACATAAACAAGTTTTTCATATATGTATTGCGATGTCAAAGTCAAAACTTTTATTTCCTTAAATTTTTCCCTTAGTGACACTCTTGGTCCTAATTTATAGATGGCACGAATAGCTCGCTTCTGCAGTGTGAAAATGGTGTTAACATCGGCAGCATGTCCCCAAAGTAAAATACCGTATGTCATCAGACTATGAAAATAGCTGAAGTAGACCAACCTCGCGGTATTTTCATCCGTAAGTTGCCGATTTTTTTTAACTGCGTATGCTGCAGAACTAAGCTTTTTCGCCAAATTCATAATATGAGGATCACACTGAAGTTTGGTATCTAAGGTAATCCCTAAAAATACGGTTGTATCTACAGGTTTCAACTCATCGTCTTTTACTACAATATTTGTGTCAACCTGTCTAACATTAGGCAGGGAAAATTTAATACATTTGGTTTTTTTTTCATTAAGAAGGAGATTATTCGTAGTGAACCATTTCACTATTTTGGAGATAGCATTGTTCACGTCATCAAAAGCAGTATGCTGTCTATGTATTTTAAAAAGTAAAGAAGTATCATCTGCAAACAATACTATCTCATGTTTATTTTGTACAAAGTATGGTAAATCATTTATATATACAAGGAATAGGAATGGCCCAAGAATCGAACCCTGTGGAACGCCCATGGTAAGGGGAGATCCAGCTGACCTCTTACTGTTCACTTCAACCATCTGAAACCTGTTGCCCAAATAAGACTTCAGAAGGCCAAGTGCTTCTCCCTTGATACCATAATGATGTAGTTTCCTGATTAAGATTTCATGATGAACACGGTCAAATGCCTTGGATAAATCACAGAAAATACCAACGGCATCCTGGCAATTATCCCAGGCTTCAAAAATTTGCTGAATAAGCTCAACACCAGCATCTGTTGTTGAGCGATCATAACAAAATAATTATGAAAAAAAAACATGTGTGAAATTCATACGTGGTAGAATTGAAACCTTCAAAAATTATGACACATTTTATTATAAAAATGATGAAAAATGTTACAAAACTCCACGCTTTTTGTGAAGCCTTTTCTCAAGTTTTATATTACGTATACGCGTACATACACGTACTAACACACGTTCAACGCTGGGGCCCAAGCAAACTACCACTATGCCTTGGTAAACACTAGTGGAGGGGGTACTAAGCAGAGCACAAAGAGAACCATGAACATAAAACACACTGTATAATGCTTACTATCTCATTTTCAAATCTTATGAATTTATGTGTGTGTTTCATTTTACTGTCGCTTTTTCGTTTCATCGACTTTCAAATCACAACGATGCTAAAGAGGCTTTCACTGCAAAAACTACTAAGCTTCAAGAAACAATTGTGCTTGCGTGTGTGTTCATTAATATTCAGGGTGATATTTTTCAAATTTTTTATTTCTGTTGCTTATTTTATGTAGGGTTGCATTTTGCTACTTTTTCCATTATCGACAATGCCTAAAAATTCAATCGAACAGCTCTTCTTCTGGTCATCTTCCTCATCATTATCAACTGAAGAAGCCTTTATCTGGAGCGCCTAATCATGTGCCCAAGACAGTCAACATTTCTTTTTAAGATGGTGGGCATCAGTTCGTGTTTTCTTGGTAACTAACTTGGTGGCTCGTTGCGTCAGCTTATATGGCCATCTCGGTCTAGTCAGGACTCATATTCGTATATGAACATGAACTGTGTGTGTGCAAAGATATTTCGAGACAACGGCTGCAGTCACTTTTTCATATTATTTGATTCGGCGATTTCAATGTGCGTTTTTATTTCAGAGTTTCTAACTGGGGGCGAAAGGGCATAAGGTGATCACGTGATGTGAAGTGGAAAGACAATCGCCCATGAACATTCGCAACACCAAGGTTCCTAAACCGTAGCGTTTCGGGAAACTTGCAGCCGGTAATTGAGACCACAAAGTGGCTGTTCCCTTGTACACTAGAAGTTTCTCGCTAAACGCGGAAGTTTGGTTAAATTAAATTATATAATGAAATCTACAGGGAAAAGTCGAGGCAACCCGTTGCTTAAATAAAATACTCTAGCTCATACAGAGCTATAGCACAATACAAGTTGTAGAACAGTAGCGAAACTCCGCGGTCTAGTTGAAATTTACACCTACGTCTCGGTGGCGTACGGCGTAGCGCTCAATAGTTTTTTCTCCCCAAGATTGCTTAGCAGCCATGTAAATCGTGTGTATGTGCGTGTGTCAATTCGGGTGCTCTGGTATGAAGTTAAAGTACTGTTCTAACACTGTATTGTGGCTATAGTGCTCTGTAAGTTTTTTTTTATGAAAATAAAGGACGTGACGAGTAGGACGTACAGCTGATGGTAATGGATACGCCCTGCCCTTTACAATGCAGGATCAGCAGCTCAGGATTCTTGAAAAACCCCAATAATTCTGAGCGGCACTACAACTGCGCTCGACGCCTTGAGACATAAGATGTTAGGTCTCATTTGCCCAGTAATTTCACTAGCTAAGGCGCCCTTCAGACCGAAACACTGTAATGCTAACACATAGGCTCCGTTGTGGTACCCATAATCTAGCCGGCATCCTGTGCAAAGGAGACTCCCACTGGTATAAGTATGGGTATTATATGTATGTTTTAGATATAATTTATAATATTATGTAATAAGCAGCTGGTTCTAATACTAAAATATTGAGAAGAAAAAAGGCCAAAACTATTAAACAAATTCTCTAATTACAAATACGAAACAGCATAACTTGAATATTTATTACTTTAAGAACTTATATTATTATATGAATATTGAGAACGATTGAGGAGAGATTATATATTACATAAATAAAATTTGAAACGAAAATTTTATGAACTATGCGTGACTTTATTTATCTAACTAATCCCAAAAGTGAGAGTTATCAAATTAAAATATAAATTGTTTGGATTATATATTAATTTTGTGTCCAAATTGATTTTTATTTAAGATCGATTTGGGCAGACAGATAGGAATTGCTCTGTATATTATGAAATTTATAATTATTAATTTTAAATATCATGTCATTATGAACTCAAATATTATAAAGGCCATTTTCCAATATATATATATATATATCTAACTTAAAAATAAGATAAGATAAATATTCACCGTCCTGACTCCGACCAATTGGCAGTTGTGCGAAACATCACCTCGTAAAATTTTATAAGATCTCCATCTCATAACGTTTTAGGAGGTCAAGAGTTCCACGATCAAGATCCTTCTATAGCCTAACGTCATTAACTGTTATATCATTGTTATTGTTAATGTTATATCTTACAGGTATGGATTATTAATGTGTTATATCTATTAAGGTTATATATATCTTGTATATATCAATGTTATATCTTACAGGAGATTTTTGGGAGAAGCCAGTAGTACACGTCTTTCGGCTGAAAAGATGAAAATTGACACGCCACAAGTTAGGATATCACCCCACCATCTGGATTTGTGGCGGTCTTCCACAGTGCGGTTTTCAAGGAGCTTTCTTCCACGTACTACAAAGCTGTGGAATGAGCTTCCTTGTGCGGTGTTTCCGGGACGATACGACATGGGTACCTTCAAAAAAAGCGCGTACTCCTTCCTTAAAGACCGGTACGCTCCTGTGATTCCTCTGGTGTTGCAAGAGATTGTGGGCGGCGGTGATCATTTAACACCAGGTGACCCGTACGCTCGTTTGTCCTCCTATTCCATAAAAAAAAAAGATCCTACAAAGAGTAATATAAATCTTAAAGTTTTGTTTATGAAAAAATGGGACGACACGAGCAGTACGTTCAGCTGATGGTAATTGATACGGCCCACCCATTACAGTGCATTGCCGCTCAGGATTCTTGAAAAACCCAAAAATTCTGAGTGGCGCTACAATTGCGCTCTTCACCTTGAGACAAAAGATGTCAAGTCTCATTTTCCCAATGATTTCACTAGCTACGGCGACCTTCAGAACGAATCACAATAATGTTGAATACATATTACTGCTTCACGGTAGAAATAGGCGCCGTTGTGGTACCCATAACCTAGCCGGCATCCTGTGCAAAGGTGCCCGCCCACCCACTGGTAAATGCAAGAAATGATTTATTTGAATTCAGCTTCATTTGTTTGTACTTATAATATTAACAATAATATTAATCAAGAACCGATGCAGAAATCAAAATGAATTTATTATTTTTATAAAAGCTTTTTTTTGAGGTATATTGAAGATGCTTAAGAGCCAAGCTTTTCAATCAAACCAATGAAAAATAAATATATATTTGAAAAGCGACTTTCAATGACGGTACTACATGCGACGATCTTCATAAAATTCACTTTCTCTTTTCTTAAACTTTGGCAATGCTCCTGAGATTCTTCTGGTGTCAGAATAATATGAATGGCGGTGATCACTTAACACCAAGTGACTCGTATTTCCTCCTCTTTAATTAAAAAAGCTTCAATGGCGTATTAGTCACGGTAGAACCAATCTACGTGAGGTCGTGTAAGATGAACGTCAAAGAAACACTTTCGATTAATCCATGTGAGTATATTTTATTAATCTGTGCTCTATTAATTTATATTTATTTTATTTTTATTTATTTTTTAGGATTTCCAACAACAAGTTCACTAATACAACAATAAATATATTGTAATTAAATTAATGCTAAGTGTCTTATCACTTACAGGAAATCACAGCATGCACAGAATTTAACTTATTTAAGATAACAACACATGTTTTTATTGCATACATAAAATATTAGCAAAATTAGTAAGCACAGATTTAAAAACCTGTTTGGGTAATATTATTTAAGATATCTCTTTCGAGAATAATTTTCTTAAAGATCGAGGAAGCGAAAATATCTAAGGTGTCCTTGTTACACTGATATACATACTTAATACAGAGTATAGATTGGTGAAAATGGGCAGAATTTTCTTAGGTTTGTTCGAAAATTTGGTAATGAAAAAAAGATTTGTCGTTGACATGATCTTGGAATTCCATTTGGTATACGAAATCTAACTTTACTGAGCAATTCGGGACAATTTTTCAATCAAATAATTTCCTCGTTCTTCTAGGGTAGTTCATGTGGAAATTTGATAGTTGTTCTTAATATGTTTTAATCTTTTAAAGAACTCCTCAACCAAACACAAGATGCCGAACCATCTTTTTTCGGAGACGCTCAATTCTAGCAACATTGTGTGTTCAACTTGAATTGTGACGGAATAAGACAAACCTACAAAAAATAAATTCACGAATTTATGTGAAACTTCGAAGTTTCTCGAACTATCTTCAAACTGTAATTTTCACTTCTGCGCTAATTGTATAGCAAAGTTCCGTTTCATCTTTAGTAATTCTTGGTTTAACGTAGTATCTTGGAAAGTTTTATTCACCATTAACAAACGTATTAAACAACGTTTATCGTTTAACACTTGTGATATATTTATGTAATATTATACAAATCCGATATCCGTGCGTTTGTAAATCTTCTAAACGGCTTAACTTGCTATGCCCGTACGAACTATTTACCGACCTACTTAGTTGTAAATGTTAAAAGTTTTGGCATAATATTAATATTTTTATTGAGTTTGATACTAAAGTTAGAAAGTGAAGAACCAGCCTAGCGAAACTCTCTAAGAAAAAAGCGATTCACTCGATTGTATGAAACGTGCGGTCTTTGATAGATTGAAAAATGACGCTTATAATCTCGTAAACAACAGGGATAGCCGAAATCCATTACGTCTTAAGCAACTATTCGCTTTCAAACTTAGCCGGATTATACTTCGTCACCATATTGTAATTACTATTACAAACTTATGTCAAATCTCACTGCTTGTTTCATACTAAACTAATTTTCAATTATTACTTTGGCAGTCTCGCCTCTTATTAAGTAGTATTTACATCCTCTTTAGTAAGAAGAACTAGCTCTATTATTACTATCCTGCGTAGCTCTATTCACCTACCTATTTCTGGTGCAAAATGCGGTGTAATAATTATACAGCTAATTTACCGTGTGGCTGTTCATTTTAATTATAGCTTATATCTTATATCTTTTCTATCTCAATGCCGAAGTGTTAAAAGGTACTGTGGTGCGGTATACAACACCAAATTTTGTTATTTTTAATTAATTTAATTACACAAATTGATAAACAAAATTTATGAACGATGCGGGATTCGAACCCTCGACCTCTCTCACGTTTCATGCGAGTGCTCTTCCACTAAGCCAAACGTTCGAGTGAAGTGAGTAAATGGAAAAGTACTCGCGGGTTCATAAATTTTGTTTATAAATTTAATTTGTGTAAGATCATAATATCGTCATTGTTGTTCACAGATAATTGATCTCAGTTGTTGTATCTGCTCTTTTCACCACTACCACTGCTACCACTACTACCACTGCTACCATAAGCATAGATAAGCACACTCAACGCCGCATATCAGAGTACAGCGGAAAAAGCACTTCATTACTCGTGTTTCAAACAGAATGCATTTCTCGTATGAAACTGTAGATTTACAAGCTCGTTACAGTCTCATATTTTCGTCTCGCTCTGTTTCAACTTTGCTCGTAACAAAGAACATTAAATTTTAACAATTACTCTAGCTGAGTACAAACTAAGAGTAATAAATGTATTTCTCTGGGTGTAAATGTTTCATTTTAAAAATATGTTTACCGCTTGCGACAATATTACTTCAAATTAGGATGAGACGAGCAGGACCTTTCAGCTGATGGTAATGGATACGTCCTGCCCATTTCAGTTTACTGCCTAATAATGCCTATTTCTACCGTGAAGCAGTAATGTGTAAGCATTTCTGTGTTTCGGACTACAGGGCGCCGTAGCTAGTGAAATTTCTGGGCAAATGAGACTTAACAGCTTATGTCTCAATGTGACGAGCTTTGTTGTAGTACCGCTCAAAATTTTTAGGTTTTAAAGAATCCTGAGTGGAATGCATTGTAATGGGTAGGGCGTATCAATTGCCATCAGCTGAACATCCTGCTCGTCTCGTCCCTAATAGTCATAAAAAACATAACATGTATTTAAGTTTTTTAAAACATTGAAGGTCATTTCCAATGCATATAATTTTCTTTCATGAAATATTTTATACAATTGAAACTCAGAAAACAAAATATTAAGATTCAAAAAGTAATATCATACTAGATTTTATGAAAACGCTGAGCAAGCAGTATGAATTGAATGGAAATTGTTTGCGGCGTGCCCTCATGTAATATATACAGCTTGAATGTTGTGACGTCTCCCACTATCAAAAGACTGAAATATTTTTGTTAGTATTAAGTTATATTATTAAGTACAAGTCAATAAGCTAGTAGCAACTAATTTATCCCATATAATATACTGGTGTCCCAGAAAAGGTGGGAAAGGCCAATGGAAAGGACTTTAAGAAGCCGAAAAAGGTAAGAAAATTCGACGGTTTTTGAGGTATTGAGCTTATATTTTGAAATATGAAAATAGTGAAACCCCGCGTTCACTGTACCGTTACTATTACCTTAAAATCATTCAAAGGTCGCGTTTTTCTTGTCTGGGTTTTTTTTTGCGTGTCTAAACAATACTATAGTATCTATCTATAAACTGATCTCGCAAGCTTTATTTTGGCATTTAAAATTAAAAAAAAGTATTATAAAATACTCGGTACGCACACAAAATTTCATACAGATTGGTGCAGCCGTTTCGGAGGAATTTGGTAAGAAACACCGGGACACGAGAATTTTATATATTATATAATCAATATAATATATCTAATTAATAACTGTTACGACCTAGCCGTCTACTATAATATTATTTTTTACCTTATGTTTTGAGTACTATCATTTATTTATTTATTACCTACATAATTATTGTATCTAATAATGGAAGCACTTGTGGCTGCAATCGCGACAGCTACTGAAAATCAGCGTTGGGTGATACCCAAATAATATACTGAGTAGCAAACCTTTTTGGGACAAAACACTGCAAACACCACCTTATTATGTTGATATAGAATAAGCCTTACTTTAATTTTTAATGCGTGTTAGTTTTAATTAGATTAGGCATATATTAGTAATATTTTTAGATAAGTTTTTTCATATTATTTGTTATTATATTGTGTAAATGTTCACACGTATTTGTAGTGTTTGTTCCAAATAAGGATATACTTACTTACTTACTATACTTTGTAAAATCATTTGCCCTTGTCCCACCTATTCTGGGATACCAAGTATAAGAAGGGGCAAACAGGCACGAGGCTAACGTGATGAGAAGTGGTGAAACAACCGTCCATGGAAAATCGCAACCGTGGACTTGTAGCATAATATTATTTATTTGCAGAAGAAACAGAATAGGGACGAATTACATACGGAGCCTTGTGTGACACCTGATTTTGTATCGCAGTATGGTGTGGTGCTATTAAATAAAAATTACTGGAAGTGGAAAGAGCCTAAAGAGCACTTTTAAAGGTTATGCACTTTAAGCGACAACGTTTTTCTACAGAACGCTTGTATCAGCTTTGTAACCTATTAACTGTCAGAAAGTTATGTATTGTACAATGTGTTCTACAAATTGCATAAAACAATAATTTACGATCCTAACATTGAACACAAACGAAGGAAAGAAAGCTGTCTTTGTTATTGCCATTTATGACGGAGTTCTATAGCATGCAGTATAAATGTCGTGCGACATTTCTTTATAATAAAATAAACAAACAGTTACATATAAAATTGCATTGATCGCCTGGATACTATCACTAAATTATGATGATACTGAGTTGCTCGTACGACACAAACGCTAACACACCAACGTTTTATAATATTATTATGTTCTCTAAGTATGTTATTTTAAGGCTAAGAAAGAGCGGAGCCTCCTGGCACAAGCATTCTTTATATGCTTAAAAGGAGGTTCTTGCCACTATTTATTATGGAGAATTTGTTGAAACCAATAAAGAATTTTATTATTTATTATTATTATGATTTCTGGTGCTGTTTCACCTGATTGCCGCCGAATTCACACTACACGCCACAAATTGGGAAACACAATGAACCAGGGAACACAGTGACCAGAATAGTGAAACTATAAAAATTCGAAGAGCTTTGTGTGTCAAATTAAGCAATGAACATAATTTTTTTTAGTAGGTAAATAAAGGCCCATATGTCGGGCTCAGATCCACAGAAATACCTCAGCAGCTATTAATGTTACTGAAGAAAAAAAAATCAAAAAGCCATTCAAAACATTTTTATTAAATACTAGCCTACCTAAACCTATTTTCATTATATATGTACAGACTTTGATTGGATCATAACCAAAGAAGCAATTCGTTTCATTGCAAAATATAAATATCATAGGTATGACAGAATTATGTCGGAAATATTAAAGATTACAACATCTAAAACCCCCATATCTTTAAATTGAAAGGCCGTGTTTGGGTCTACAATTGTCAGATGTTAATGAAAAGTTATAAATATTTAGTTTTATTTTCCATGTAATAGTTATTAAAAAAACTTTTTTTTTCTACTATATTGCTGGTAGCTCTATATTTTAATTGTATTTTATTAGGTTGGTGGTTATAATGACAAAATTTATTTAATGCGGTTTTATATGATGATTATAATATTAAAATTCTTGTTTATTTATGCACCGAAATATACGTACAGTATTATATAGAAATTCATATCTGGTTCTCCAGAAGACAGACCAGTTCCATACTTTTTAAAGTTTATTGTGTGCACGGAGCACTGTTATATTTCGCATAGTTAATGCTTATACAAGGAACACGTCTTGAATTTTAAAGTTAATGTGTTTCATGTATTACAAATGCTAGTCTCAAAGTTTATTTTCTTTTTACAGGAATTTTTGAGGTGTTTAACCAATTTTATTGCAATACTGAAAGGCGTTTACCGTCAACATATTCATAATTTCTTTTTAATGTACGCCCTGCGCACTTTCACGTTATGTGGCCAATGCACCTCAAATATAACTTAATGAGTTTGTTAGTACTTAAAACATATATTATTATCAGTGATAAAAACATAAAGGAAACTAATAATTTTCGTTTCTTTGTGTGATAAAATTCACTTTCCTAAAGAAAAAGAAAATTCCTTCAAGATAAAATAAAGAATGAAAAATGTGCTATGTAATTTTCACTGCCCTATAGGCGGACGCAATCTTTTCCGATCTTACAAGATTGATAAATGACTCTCTTCATTGGCTTTTAATTCTCTCTTGATTTAATGCCTTGAACAACTTTCTTATTGAAACAAGCCCTTATTAAAAATACTTACTCATGTTGTCTAGTAATTTATATCGTGCACCTATGAAGTAAAACAAACTTTGTAAATACTAATGACAAATACAAACTCGGCTTAATACCGTATGCCGTAATTTGGACATCAAATTCTCTTCATCATCATCATTTCAGCCGAAAGACGTCCACTGCTGGACAAAGGCCTCCCCGAAGATCACCATGACGATCGGTCCTGCGCTGCCCTCATCCAACCTATTCCAGCTATCTTAGCCAGATCGTCGGTCCATGTTGTGGGGGACCTACCATGACTACGTCTTTCGGTACGTGGAAAATAAAATTAAGCTGTTATCTAAATATAATTAAAGTTAGTCTAAAAGTTTTGTTTGTCGGGTTTTTTGTGCGGTTTTACTCACAAATAAGCGAATCGGGTTAACCCCATGCAATATTTGCTTGTAACGTGGCAAGCCTTCCAATATTATTCAATCTATCATGCACTCCATTCGGTTCCCAAACAAAAATGATGAGTTAATTAAAATATTAAACATTTTGTTATTTTTTTAAATTGATAAGCCTCACTTCTGGGATTAATTACTCAAATTTAGTTTCAGTTGATAGCCTACTCAACTGGTCACGGGTTTGAGTCCCGCAATGTTCATAAATTTTGTTTCCAAATTTAATGTGTGTAATTAATCCCAGAAATGAGGGTTATCACTTTAAAAATTGTTAAACTGATTTGAAAAAGCGACATCTTAAGTCAACTGTAAAGTAGATCCTGTAGATGAAGCTACAACCTGAGAGTTGAACAAGACATACAAGATTTATCAACGATACGTGATTCGAACGGTCGGCTCAGTGGTAAAGCGTTCGCACGGAACGTGAGAGTTTACAGGTTCGAGTCCTGCATCGTTCATAAATTTTGATTTCAAATTTACTTGTGTAACATATTTAAGCGAAATCTAATCATCGCCATGGCCGCCCCCTATTAGTAATATATATATATAATAGTACACTTGAGAAATGCTATCGACGATAAATATAAGCGGCTAGGGAAACAAAATCCGTTAAAGAAGGGCAACCTCATATTATACGCCTGGTATTATTTCAACCAATGGTTCTTGTCGAGGATAAGGGTAATACGCATTTTATTTGTTCCTCAAAGCCTTGTTTTCCTCCTCTGTCACTCAAGGCAACCCTATTTAAGCCTGTCGCAACTCGCCTTAAATCCATAAAATCCTCGCTTCTTTTGTCGGCTTAGATTGTTTCACTGCAATATATATTTCAGATTACTTTCGCTTCCTCAAACAATATCTATCGGATTGCACGATTCAGTACTTGAATGATTTTAAATGATTTAGTAGACAATTTTTTATGTTTTGAAGTGATAACTTCTGGGATTAATTATACAAAACTGAAAACAAGATTCTATCAACGATACGTCACTCGAAAGGTTGGCTCAGTTGGAAAGAACGCTCGCACGGAACGCGAACTGTCGCGGGTTCGAGTCCCGCAACGTTCATAAAATTTTGTTTTCAGTTTTATTTGTGTAATAATGTCTTGTGTGCTAACTTCATAAGATCGTACTACACGGGTGTCTCATGCCGTTGCCATGTGGCAACGTGAGCAGACAGGAAGTTAATCCCAGGAGTGAGGGTTATCACTTTAAAACATAACAAATTGTTCAGATGTGCAAGATTCTGTAAATGGAGGCACAGCCTGAGAATTGAATAAAGCATAAAAGATTTTATCAACGATATGTCTAGAACGGTTGGCTCAGTTGGAAAGCGTCACACGAGTCTCGTAACCTTCATAAATTTTGTTTTCAGTTTAATTTGAATGATTTAGTAGGTTTAATAAAAATAATCGACAGCTTGCGACTTTATTGAGATGAATACTCTTCTTTAGGAACGCTGAATTCTTTGATTTGTGTATATTTTGTGTGCATTGATATATTGAGCAGTAAAGTCGTCAAATGGCGACCACATACCGGAAGACGTAGTGTTGGTAGGCCCCCCACAAGATATACCGACGATCTGATCAAGATTGCCTGAATACGTTGAACGAGGGCAGCGCAGGACCGCTCGTCATGGCGATCTTTGAGGCCTTTGTTCAGCAGTGGACGTCTTCCGGTTGAAATGATGATGATGATGTGGGAATTGAATGAGACTTAGTCATCACGCTCGGTTATATATCGCTCCAATGGGTAAAGTCGGCTCAATTCTTCTAGAGGAACGTGATCAATTTCTGTCGTGTGGTCCTTAGCTCACACCCTTTTTTTCAAAAGACTTTTAGTGCACGAATCAAACACGCACTTGCATACAATATTTTTTATTGCCACAAGGTGAAAAAGATATAATAGTGGTAATATTTGTTTGATCAGGAAACACGCCAGATTCTAAATACTTAACGGCTCTTCATATTAAAACGTTTATCGCAGGTATAACCGATATAATATAACCGTATAGCTAAAACGTGTCACAAACGTATCGAACGTTCGATAAAATCCTTTATTCATAAACGTTTATGCCTAACGCCTAAGTAGTTTTCTGGAAAAATATTATATCCTAAATGAAAGCCAACATGGTTTCAGGAAAAACCATTCCACAACTTTAGCGATATACAAATACATACAAAAAATATTTATTTCACTTAATAATAAAAAATATTCAGTTGGCCTACTGCTTGACATGAGCAAAGCATACGATAGAGTCTCTTATGATATCTTACGTGAAAAATTATTTCTCTCAGGAATTCGAGGAATTGCCCATAAATGGTTCAAATCTTACCTTAATAATCGTTTTCAATATGTGGAAATAGAAAATACTAACTTCGAGACTGGAAAGATAGACCACATAAGATCTAATAAAGCTCACTTATCAGGATCGATTCCACAGGGCAGTGTGTTGGGTTGTATATTGTTTCTCATATACATAAATGATCTTCCTAACTTAATAGATGATGATTGTACTCTTTTTGCTGATGACATTTCTATTTTGATCCCATGCTCTAATTTAAAACAACTAGAAGAAAAATTAAATATTACAATGGACAAAATCTTTTATTGGCTAAATAATAATAATCTTGAACTTAATATTAATAAAACTAAAATTATACCTTTTAAACCTTATCAAAAATCCCCCTTAAATATATCTTATTCTTACAAAAATTCACAACTTGAAACAGTTGACACAGCTACACTACCGGGAATTGATTTAGACTCACACTTGACATGGAAGCCATATCTACAGAAATTAAAAAGCAAAATGTCATCTTTTACTTATGCTCTTTACCAACTAAAACGCGTAACAGATTTCAAATCTGCCCTTGCTGCTTATTATGCATATGCACATTCTAGATTATCATATGGAATATTAATATGGGGAAACTGTAGTGAAATAAAAGATATATTTATTCAACAGAAAAAATGTATCAGAATTTTAGAAAATATTCAGCAGATGGATTCATGTAGGCCATATTTTATTAAACACAAAATTTTAACCCTTACTTCAATTTACATCCTAGAAGCATGTAAATTTGTTAAAAAACATTCGGACTTATACTCAACACTACCAAATAACAAGCGAAATAATAGAAATTTAAACAAATTAAAAATTCCCCAAACAAGTATGTCATTAGTGTCATCGAGCCCTCACCACATGGCAATAAAAATTTATAATCACATCCCAAACGAAATTAAAAATAAAGAGAAGCCTTCTCTATTTAAAAGACATCTTAAAAATTTTTTAGTTTCAAAATGCTTCTACGATTTACCCGAATTTTTTAATTACAAGTGTGAGAATTAGTTACAATATAGTATAAGAATGTAAAAAATGTATAAGACTTATTTAATTTATGTATAACGTTGCTGTGCCCTTGCAGGGCGTCACATATTGTCTACCCATTAATGTACCAACCATCCTACTGTAAAATGTGACTTGCAATAAAATATTTTGATTTGATTTGATTTGATTTATTAAACATCCAATAATTAATAAGTCTGGTTCGTATACAATATTTCAATTTTGATGAATAAAAAGTGATACATAATATATCTAGATTTTGTCATTGACTATAGATTACTCACAATGTCACAAACGTTACCAAAAGCAAATAATTTTAAATTTACGCGGGAAACTTGATTTGTGTTATGCAAAGGCCACATGGGTATATTACCGCCGATGGTTGGATGGACGATCATCGAGGTTTTATTCAAATTCGATTCACATAGTTCGATTTATTGCGCTATCGTATACAAAAATGACAATTTATATTACATAAAACATTTAACACTTCAGAACTATTACAATTATTTTACATTAAAAAGTTTATCTCTCAAAAAATCAACTTTCATCCATAGTTTCAACGACTGTCTTACGAATTTTCGATCAGGTCATGTGCGACGCGAGTTTAAAATTTTATACTCATCCCAAGAAAAGTGCTCAATGCCGCTAAAGAAGTTTTCACTTCAAAAAATATTTAAAATAAAATAAAATAGTCAAAGGTTAGTTTATTTCGATTCACATAGTACGATTAAGTTAAGGGTGGAAAAATAATAGTAAAGGACGAACGACGTTCGTGGACGAAAATCTTGTGATGTATATCACCGCGGAAAGTCAAGGGTTAAGTTCGATAAGTTTAGATTCATCGATATTTGACTTAAAAATATATATCGCTTCACATACAAATGCAATTTTACCATAGCAAGCAACCGATTCATAAATAAATTAATAAAAATAGCCTTCATTGCAGCAACTACATTACATTTAAATATATTGCATAACTTAATTATTAAAAACTTTTCTTGCTGCGTGTCCCTCGACATAGGCCTCCTCTAAATTTTTCCAATGCGTTCTATCTCTGGCTAGACGACCACATGCTTCCGACCAAGTTTCGGATGTCGTCCTCCCATCTTTTGGATTGCCTGCCTATTTTTCTTTTTCCGTTTCTGGGGTACCACTCCGTCACTTTTTTCGTCCATTTTCCAGAATTGTCTCTGATCATATGGCCTGTCCATCGCCATTTTTGCTGTTTAATAATTTTGCTTACATTTTTAAATTTTATTTTTTCTTTTATGTCCTGCAGCTTTCATTCTGTCTCTCAATCTAACACCTAGAACGCTTCTTTCCATAGAATTTTAGCAAGTTTTTAGAGTTGTGAGATTTTTCTCGGTTAGGGCCCATGTTTGTGATCCATAAGTTAAACATGGTAGTACAAAAACCTTTCTTTTGTCCTTAATGAGAATATGCTTGTTCTTCATCACTTCGCTGAGCAACCAATATCTTTTCCAGGAGTTCGTGACCCTTCTATCGATTTCTTTTGACATACAGTCTTTGATTGATAATAAATGCCCCAGGTAAACGTATTCGTCTACATATTCAATTGTTTTACCATCTACTTTAATTTCTTTTCTATGAGAGTTTGTCATTATTTTAGTTTTGTTGACGTTCATTGTGAGGCCTACTTTAGCACTTTCCTCTGACAATTGTTGTAGCATATGTTCTAGTTTCTTTGAAGACTCAGAAAATAGTTCTATATCGTCCGCAAATCGTAGATGGTTCCCTCACTTTCCCATTCAAGATTTCTGAATATCATTTCTAATACTGCTGAGAATAGTGTGGGAGATATAGGATCTCCCTGTCTGACTCCTCTTTCTATTGGGAAATCGCTGCTGGCCTTATCCAATTTTATTCGAGCTGTGCTCTTGGAGTATATATTCTTTAAAATATTTATTATTTTTCCATGAACTCCTTGAACTTTAAGAGAGTTCCAAATTGCATCATGTTCTAGCGAGTCAAAAGCTTTGTTGTAGTCGACAAAACCTAGATAATATACACAGTTGTACTCTTTAAATTTTTCTAATATTTGTTTTACCGTGTGTATATGGTCTACAGTCGAGAATTTTGTCCTGAAGCCTGCCTGCTCTTTGGGTTGGTTCTCGTCTAATACCTTAGAGATTCTTGATAGTAATATCTTGGAGAAAATTTTATAAATGTTTGCCATCAAAGTTATCGGTCTATAGTTTCCAATATCGTTTTTGTCACCTTTTTTATAAATTAGTACTATAGTTAATTTAGTCCAGTCTGCCGGAATACTTTCAGTTTTCAGGATTTGATTAAATAGTATAGTGAGCTTGGGTGCTATTATAGGTAAGGTGGCTTTGAGCATCTCATTTGATATTTGGTCAGGTCCTGGTGCTTTGTCGTTTTTCTGTGATTTGATAGCTGAAACAGTTTCACTAAGAAGGATCTCCGGTAGAGGATCTTTGTCTGTAATAACATCATATTCATTGTCTTTTACATTTTCCGCTAAGTTTCGATAATTTCTAGAACTTTTGTACAGATCACGATAAAACTCGGCTGCAGTTCTTATTATTTCTTCCCTATTCCTAGTTATTCTATTAGTTTTATTCTTGAGATTAATCATCCAATCCTTTTTGTTCATCAGTTTTTTAGTGCTTTTCTTACTCCTCCAGTTTTGGTAATGTGATCTTGTATAGTTTTTTTTCTTTTCTGAGTTATATCTTTGCGTATTTGAGATCTTATTTTATTACTTAATTCTGCAATTTTAGTTTTATGGGCCTTATCCTTTTTTGAAATCAACTGTTTTCTTTGTTCTATCAATTTCTCACTTTCTTCTGATAGAGTCTTTGCTTCTGGTTTACATTTTACTGTTTCCCTTATTAGGTTAGTTATTAATGAATTATATTGTTCTTCTATATCCTCATAGTTTTTGTCTTCCTGGTTTAAAGCTATGGACAGATTATTTTGTTGTTTTTTGTAATCCTCTGTTATAGGTAGTGGCTTGGTGTTTCTATAATTCCTTCTCGACTTTTTGGCTGGTACTATTTCTAGTGAAGCTCTTACCATTCTATGGTCGGTATTAAAATTAAAATTGTTCAAAACATGTGTATTAGAAAAACATCTCGCTTTATTTGTCATAATAAAATCAATTTCATTCTTATACTTTCCATTAGGTGACACCCAGGTCCATTTTTTATTAGGTTTTCTTTTGTATTGACTGTTGAGAATTGTTAGTTTATTTTGTAAGGCATAACTGATAATTTTATTACCATTTTTACTGCGTATACCATAACTAGAATTGCCTATTATGTGCTCTTCGCCGGGCTTACGTTGTCCTATTTTGCCATTAAAATCACCCATAACTATAACGTTCTTTTTCATATAATAGTTGATCGATTGTAATTTTTCGAAAAATTCTTCAACTTTCAAACATTCTTCTTTATTTGTAGGTTCAGTGGGAGCATATACTTGTACGATTGTCCATGATTCATCTTTTACTGGTGTTGGTAATTTAATGTTTAAGATTGCTATTCTTTCGGATATACCAATTATTTCTTCTACTTTTGATGACAGATATTTTTTTAATAGAAAACCAACTCCGTAAAGGCCTGGTGTTTCTCCGTTATGATATAGAAGGTAGTTGTCATATTCTTCAATACACTCTCCCATTCTTCGCACTTCGCTTAAAACTATTATGTCCCATTTAATATCGTCGAGTGCTTTTTCAAATTCAAGTAACCTTTCTGGTGAGCTAATAGATCGTACATTTAATGTTGATATGTATATATTATGTTTGTCTTTTAGAGAAGGGTAGTTAACTGTGAAGTTACAATTAGAATTTAGAGGGTGTTGGTCATTTTCCTCCACGATGACCAATCGGCTTGGAAGAAGATTTTCGTAGTTATTCTTAATGTTGTCTGTAACAGTTCGGTTGCCGAGTAAGGGTGATTGCTACTTGTTTTGGTCCGTGCCTTGGTTAAAAGAATTAGAACGAGCCCGCATTATATCGAAAGCATTGACTCTACTAAATTTTGATGTTGGTGTGTTGTTTATAGACTCTGTTACATTTGGACTTTGTGAAAAATCATTAGAGCTATATGGCGTAGATGGGGTACGCTTTCGTTTCTCATGACTCTTATTGTTCTTTATTATTAGTTTATTGTATTTGATGTAAGCAAAATTCCCTCTTTTCCTCTCTTCTAGCAATTGAGCTTGTAACGAGCGCCTTTTCTCCTCTTTCGAGAAGTCTTCTGTTATATAAATATTTTTTGATTTCTTTTTGTTTTTTAAAATTTCAATTTTTTTCCATGTATTTGCAAGCGTTATTACGATCGGCCGAGCTTTTTTATTATCAGCTGTTGTCTTTCCAACTCGATGCGCAGAATTTATCTCTTGTACACTTAATTCTATCTCTAACTTTTTTATTTCATCTATGACCTTCGTAATTAATTGTTTGTTGGACTTCTCGCTCTCTTCCATTCCAAATATCACAATATTGTTTTTCTTTCTATCCTTCTCTAACCAAGCTACTTTCTTTTCCAAATTATTTATTTCAATCTTTAAGTTTTTATTTTCTTCGATGATTGGCTGAAGCTTTTCGTCAATTTTTTCCGTTAATTTAGTTGTAATTTCTTTCGTTTGGTTCTCCATTTCGAGTTTTAACTTCAGAAATAATTGTTGTAAATTGAGATCCATAACGATAACTTGTTTCTAGTGGTAAAGTTAATTAGGTTGAATGTTGTGTGCTTAAAACGGAACGTAATATTATTATACTGCTTTTTGTCTATGGCGATATTCGTATACTCGTTGGCAGTTGGCAGCTCACCCCGCTGTCAAGTGCTTGCTAGTAAATGTCAATGCTAGCTGACAGCAGCGGTTGGTGATTATTGATGATTCATGAATAATAATCTAGAAAATTGAATAATATTGATTTTTTACCGTGGTTTGAATGAAGTTTCTCTTGTTAAAACTAGTGAATTTAATAGCAATTCAATGGATTGGCACTTGCACTACTTGTTTTAACATAAATCACAGGTTTAAAAGTACTTTTAACCACTTTTTACTGTTTAAAACTATTAGCTTCAATGTTAAATCTTGACACTTTCACAACCAAAACTTTGTAATCACCGACCGATTCATAGATATTTGAAATTAATTATATAAGTGTGTGTCCAACTTTGTATTAGGTACACGCAAAGTTTTAAATAATGTAACATCTATGTGATTAATAGGTGATACAAGTTGAAAGAGGCTTACATTATTTTTTATTTTATGACAGTAAGCGACGAGACGAGCAGGTCGATCAGCTGATAGTATAATGGATAATTGATACGCCCTGCACATTACAATGCAGTGCCGCTCAAGATTCTTGAAAAACCCAAAAATTCTGAGCGGCACTATCGCTATACTAATTGCCCTCATCACCTTGAGACGTAAGATGTTAAGTCTCATTTACCCAGTAATTCCACTATCTACGAAGCCCTTCACCGGAGACCGAAACACAATAATTCTTACACATTACTGCTTCACGGCAGAAATAGGCACCGTTGTGGTACCCATAATCTAGCCGGCATCCTGTGCAAAGGAGCCTCCCACCGATAAATCGAAAATAGTCTAGTGATCGTGTCGTCATCATATAGATTTGATGTTGTGGAAGCTATCAACAAAACAAAAAGATCAAATATTTGTAAATCAATCAAATATTATATTCACTAATAGGGAATATGATCTACTCACTCGGGGCCACACACCCAAGAACTTTAATAAAGGTATTACAAGTCACGCTTTTACTGCATCATACCATAACTTCTGTAAGAAAAAAATTCATTCCTATTATTCCGTTCCATTTTAGTTTTTAAATAGCAAAGTGTAATAAAAATGAAATACACGACAATTAAGAGTGATAAAGACATTAATTTTATAAGCAGTATATGAGCTAGTTCATACAAATTGGAGCTTGTAGACGACCAGCGAGGTCACATGGCGATGATCCAGCCGCTCGGATAGCAGGCCATTAAACAAGCGTTCATTGTCGTCTGATAATACGCGTGACTAATCTTTTATATTTTTGCATAATAATGTAATTATTCATTTCTTATATCTTTAAGATCTACTAGTTAATTTATTGAAGTAGGCGTTACTTTGCAGAAATCCATAACTATCCAAATGTTTTGAGTTTTCTTGAGTGTTAATTCCGCTAATATTTGTCTTTAAACAATTCGACACGTGTTTCGCCTCTACACGAGGCATCTTCAGGAGATGTTGACACGCCAAACTCTTGCACGAGACTTAGTCTCTTGTTGATTAAAGACAAATATTGGCGTCATTAACACTAAAGAAAACTCAAAACATTTTGATAGCAGGACAAGTGAAAGTTCGGGTCATCTGGTACTTAGTGGGGGCCGCCACAAAATGTACATTAATTCTGTAGAGGATAGTGTTCACTCTAATATTAAATATGTTTGGAAATATGTAGCCAACAGTAAAAGAAAAGATTGGTATTCCACATCATATGACGTACAAGGACTTCTCCTCTAGTAATCCTGAAACTATTTACGATATGTTTTCTTCTTTTTTTGAATCTTCTTATGAGCCATCAAGTCTTAATTTAGATAACTGGGCCCCCCCTTTATGCACAAACACTAATAACACTAATGTTAGTAATCTGAGTGTCACATTATCAGATATAAAAATTAAACTGAAATCTCTGGACTCTTTAAAAGGACCGGGACCTGACGGAATTGCAGCTAGGTTTCTTAAAAATACATGGGAAACATTTCCTATCCAATACAAATACTATTTAATAAATATCTGAATGAAGGAATATTCCCTAGCGTTTGAAATAATGTTGAAAAATACCGCCCTATCTCAACAATGTCATCTTTGTCAAAGGTCTTTGAGAGTCTTGTACATGATAAAATTTACCCCCTACTTCGCAACTGTATATAAGAACAACAGCATGGCTTTGTCAAGGGAAGATCAACCACAAAAAAATTTATTTAATTCATGACCTCTCTTTTCCATAACATTGATCAAAATATTCAAATCGATACTGTTTACATAGATTTTCAAAAGGCGTTTGACAAAGTTGACCACAAAATATTATTGGATGAAATCTCCTACAATGGAATAAAAGGCAACCTGCTTCGTTGGTTTGCATCCTATCTTACTAACCATACCCAGAAAATCGTCATTAGTGGTTATGAGTCTCGACCTGTTATTGTAACATCCGGTGTTCCTCAGGGATCTATTTTAGGACCTTTTCCATTCGTTCTATTTATTAATGATATTCACACATGTTTCCTGAAGATATTGAAAACCATATCAAATCCTTCTGACACTATTCTCTTGCAACAGGACTTAAATAGACTCACCGACTATTGCAACACAAATAAATTGTTCCTGAGTATTCTCAAGTGCCACTCTATAACGTTTTCTAAAAAAAGAAATATTATTACCTCCCAATATTCCCTTTGCAGTTCAAACCTAGCTAAAATGTGCAGTGTCCGTGATCTTGGCATACAGCTTGACTTTTATCTACATTTAGACCAGCACATCAACAATATTGTAAACAATGCATATAAGATATTTGGATTTGTCATGCGCGTATCCCGCCAGTTTGAACAACATACATAACACTTTACAAATCACTAATACGTCTTCAACTTGAATACGCTGGACAGGTCTGGGCTCCTCTGTACAGTAAATATACCGATATGATTGAGACTATACAGCGTAAATTTCTAAAATTTCTAAAATCTACTCATTATAGATGTTACCGATCTAAATTATCATACCCCGATCTGCTACAAAAATATAACTTACAGACCCTAAAGTCCAGAAGGAAACTTCTTGGGGCTAAAACATTATATGGATTATGTAACAACAAATATGACTGCAGTGATTTAGTACATAATCTAAACTTCCTGTCCCAAGAGTTGTATGTCAGCGGAGTGTACGAAAGCGTCCCCTTTTTGCAGTTAGCCCAATTCGGACCAACTCCGGCAAACGCGCGCCTCTGCAACGCCTATTTAGCACATACAATGAAATCTTTTCAGATATTGACATATTAGGTATATCGGAACGACAATTCAAATCAGCAATTAATAGCACATTGAAACAGCATCAATTTAATTAATGTTATTTAATTAATTTGAAACTTAAATCTCATTGTTATGAAATTAAATATTCTCATTGGAGACTTATATGTAACATCATAATAATATTGTAAGCAACATCTCTTGATAACTGCGTTATTAGAGTCTACTTATCTTTCTTGTTATCTAACACTTATATAGTAACCCGTGGACATTGTCGTTGGTTATGCACTTAGTACTACTTATGTTATTTCTTCCTCTAATGTAATCATCTAGTGTGTAATTGTTTTGTGTCCCAAATAAAATAAAATAAAGAAGTGCGATGGTGGATAAATATATTTTATGATACTATTGCTTTTATAAGACAATACCATTTGGGTGTCTTCAAAAAACTATTTAAAGGCTAGCAAAGGTATATGATTCTTCTGGTGTTTCAAAACAACATGGGTATCTGTGATCACTATACTTAACCTTTTATCATAATGATGGGAGTAACTTTTAATATAAAGCGCTACCTGCAAGATTGCGTCACGATGCTTCCGCCCTTCTGACGAAGGGTGATATCCCTTCAGCCTATCAAATTGCCTCGCTGCAAAATCTCCGCTTGACCGTAAAGATATTGTGTATAATTTTTATAAAACTTTTATAAGATTTTCTTTATAAGTTTTATTGAAAAAAATTGACTGCACGCTCGTTGATAGTGAAATACACCCCGCCGCTCACGTTGCGAGGACGCCGCAGGCATACAACTTTACGTTTAAAACACTCGTTGTTGTTACCATATGGAGCCACGTTACTTATGAATGTTTCTAAATACGTTGCACGTCACCTAGTATCTTGTGACACTCATACTTTGTGTCAATTTGTGTCTTGGTACCTTTTTTCCGGACTTCATCCGGACCAAAAAAATTAATTAGTCGTCCTATTATCGGATTGGAGAGAAAAACGACATCACTGAATGAAATTTAAGTTAAAATTAGTTCTTAGTATCCCGTAGCATGAATTATGAGGTAAAAAATATTGTAATTGATAGAGCTTTAGTCCACGATTATAATACCACTCTTATTACAAGGTAATGCACCGTTCCAGAGAAAAAGCATTATAACCTAACAACAAATTATGACATTTTTAAGGGTTGAGACATTTTTATGGAGAGGAAAGAAACAGAGGACACGCCTAGAATTCGTTTCTAGCAGTCGCGGGCCTATGCCGCGGCCCGCTACGCTCGGCGCATGCATCGTTTTAAATATTCTAACGTAACGTTGGTAGAGATTTGGTCCACGATTATAAAGCTACTTATCATATCTTATTACAATGCACAGTTTTCAAGAAAATAACGAAAAAAAATTACAACCTCTAAACGGGTAAAACACGTAAATAAAACACGGAACACACATTTGAATAGGTAATTAAAAAATCAGGCAAATGTGTTATAATAAGTTTTTTAATATATAAAAAAGGAATCATAAAATTAAAAAAAACACTTTGCTACTGAAGGACCTAGCATCCTTGGTCATAAAATAAGTAAATAAAAATTCACAGAAGGGAGATGTTGAAATAGTTTTAGCGGAAGATTAATTTAATGTTATTCATACGATAATCAGACGACTAATTAATTCTATTTGTCCGTTTGGCGGATACACTTCGATAAACTTTATCTCGTCTTCAGTTTGTACAAATGTAATATTCATGTAACAATAATGCAAGAAATTTATTTGCTCACATTCAAATTAACACTAATACTAAAGAAATTCATAGCTATTTGAATTAAGTAGAATCGTTTGTAGCGCTACAGTATAATTCCCTTAGTGTTCAGAGCACTTAAAGTTTTATCTGTTACAGGGAATATAAATATTTAACTCCAGATGAAGCTTCATTGCAGCAGACTCTTCTATGAACATTAATATTTTATATTGCATTAATATTTAATTTGCTGCCAATGAACTAACACCTTTTTCATTGCAGTTCTTATAGTACGATGTGCCTCCATTAAATAAGTTGAAATTAACATGTTTATTGGGTTAATATGCATTAAATAAATCCAATAAAATAAAAATTACATAATATTGACTCAGATTGATGAAATTTGTATAGAAATCAGGTTTTTAACCGACTTCTAAAAGGAGGAGGTTCTCAATTCGATCGGTATTTTTTATGTATGTACACCGTTTACTCTGATATTTATGATCCGATTTACGAAATTATTTTTTAATTCGATGCGGAGTATATGCCATTTGGTCCCATAGAAATTTTACACAGTTTGGTCCAGTAGTTTTTATTTTATGAACATTTTTTATGAAAATTATTATGATATAATTGTTTTGTGTACGGCTTTTTTAGGAATTTTCATTCCGGTTGGTTATATATTATTATTAAAATCTCATACTAAAAATAAATAAAAAACCGACTGCAAAGGCTGAAAGGATCAAATAACTAAAAATTTAATTTAATACACCTCTTATGCATAGATTTACATTTAATATTAATAAAATACTATTATTTGTATGTGCTACATATTGATAGCTTTGAATTCGGTGTCAAGCCAAATGTAATAGTAGGCTTTACACTCGCCACGCGTGACTTTGAGCGGGATAGCTTCGTCTCGAATCTAGACGAAGCTATCCCTGAAGACTCTAGAACAAATCAACCCAAGCGCACAGAGACACGTGGCCAGACTACCTTAATAAATACAGTGAGTAAGTTTGTTTATAATATTAATTTTTGTTTAGGGCTTGGCACCGACTTAAAACCTATCAATAGGTAGCACATATAAATAATAGTATTTTATTAATATTAAAAAAAAGTTTTTGAAACTTTTCAGAAAGTCGGTTTTTTTAAAAGAAGTTTTTTTTATATAAATCCAGTAGAAGGTAATTATGCGAACATAGCTATATTTTGTTACTTAAAATTTTTTTTTACTGTGATATACAATTACTGACACCTGCAGCAATCTTAATGCCGAAGTGCTCACCTACACTAATAACATCAAATTACTTTATAATGATATATTCAAATTCAAATTGAAATTCAAATATTTTTATTCAAAATAGGATTTAAAATCACTTATTGAACGTCAAAATCTACCACCCATTCAAAAGAGACTGCCTCAGACCTGAGAAGAATGGGCGCAAGAAACTCAGCGGGCTTTTTTTTTATATAAAATATGGATTACAATGTAACATCTTTAATAAACATTTATAATTAAAGAGCCTGAGGGTGTTCGCTTTATATATATATATATATATATATATATATAAAGCTTGGATTATAAATGTCACAGAACTAATTTGCAATAAACGTTATCAAACTTTGAATCTTCCGTAGCTCTTTATTGTATTGATTAAAGCCGTGTTTAAGTGAAGATAAACAAGAATTTGTCGAGCGATATTAATCGTTAATTATTGTTAGCAAGACAAATTTTAAAGTCTTAATGAGTATTTTAAATATTACATTATGTTTGTTCACATTGAAGATTTGTTGTTAATGATTTTGTGTTAAATAAAGAAAAGGGTATATTTCAATAATTACGTGCTACAACCATTCAAAGTTTATCTTTGTGAATTCATCGGTATGAGAAGATGTCTATCGCAGACCATAATATTTATATGAAAAATTTCGCAGAGTAATTTTTGTAATTGGGCAAACACTCTGTAGACTAAAATAATAACATCTTCAAGAATCTAAGAATATCTCATGTCATATAGAGAAAAGACAAAGTGAAAACTTGAACATTAACGTTTTGCATTTTTGAATATTTTTGAACGGTTAGGGAATAATTTCGCATGAATTGCTTTATTTATCAATACAAAAGTACTAGCATTTATGTGGATAAATACAATATTCATTTTTTGCGTTATCGTACACATTTATATTATATATATATATATATATTCAGAACTATTACAATTATTTTACATTAAAAAAAAAGTGTGTATGTCAGCTCCGACGCACGACTGGAGTTTACTGCTCAAGAACGATTGTCTTTGAACAGGTATTAAACAAAATCAATTCCAATGGAGTCGATTACATACATGCATACAGCAGAAGCTGTAATATTAATGTATGAATTACATACTTAGTACCCACGTGCTTATCAGATTTTCCGGCCCTAGTATTTACACCACTTTCTTCTATACTTTATAGAATTTTCACTTATTTTTATGAAAGTATAATAATAAATTTCAATAATATAATAAAGCTCGAAAATACAAGAAAGTGAAAGGATATGCGAGAAATGATGCGCACCAAAAACGTTACTATGACATTTTGATGAGCAGATTTTACAATCCATGTTTTTCTGATACCGGGCGCCTTGTATGAAAATCGATTCTTAAGGAGTAAACTCCAAAAATTTCTCTCAGAAAAATCAACTTTCATCCATAATTTCAACGACTTTCTTATGAATTTTCGATCAGGTCACGTGTCCTTACGCGAGTTTTACATTTTATACCCATCCCAAGAAAAATGCTCAACGCTGCTAAAGAAGTATTTACTCCAAAAAATATTTAAATTTGATTATTAAAGGTAAATCTTAGCCATAATATACCTACGTATATGACACCTATATGACGATCAGTTTTGAGCTGCTATGAACTCTACATCAAAACACATAAATATTCCATTACGAAACATTCTCCCAAATGAACAAGGATTCTCAATTTCATAAATATTGCTCAAGCAGACTTAAATACAGTATAATCATCATAAAATTGCCATTATGACTAATTAACAAACATCAAAAAATGTCTAATGAAGGTAAATGTTTAAAATTCGATATCCAGATAAGTCATTATGTTTACAAAGGGAAAACTCGGAAAGAAGATAATTACTTTGAATTCCAATAATTTACCAACAATCGAATTTGTTCGGTGGTTTGTTCAACAAGCCAGTTTTAATTTAAATTGAATGTCGAATATCCCATTTTACTGTCGGCCCTTATAAGGCTTATCTTTATGCCTCAGATGTCGCGTTAAGTCGATAATTACTCTGTGCGTGCTTCAAGTCGAGTTTATTTCGCTGTAATATTTATTTAATTGTTATCGAGCTACTACAACATGAGCAATTGTTGTGTTTCATTGTGTCCTTTATTTTTTTGTGGATGGAAAATGAGATAAAACTTTTCTTTATTTATGGCTTAATATTTTCTAAAATTCTCAGATATTTTAAAGATGCAGGTTTTTGAATGGATCTAGTTTTGTTTGGTAGGAGTTGGGGAGGTAAAATGGGCTAAACCCTTCCAATTAAGATGTAATGCATATTTTATTTGAGAAATTATAAAAATAATGTTTCGTAAGTCAAACCAAATAAAAATAGAATAATAAACGAAAAATGGCGACTGATAATCAATTCTGTCCAAATACATTATATATTTACCACGGTGTAAAATGTCGTGCGAAATCGATAAACTGCATGAAAAATAGCAGTAACATGCCATTTGCGTCATGTCCGTATCCACTCGATTTTTTTTTTATGCCAATACGGAACGAGACGAGCAGGACGCTCAACTGTTGGTTATTGATACGCCCTGCCCATTACAATGCAGTGCCTTTCAGGATTCTTGAAAAACCCAAAAACTGAGCGGCACTACAATTGCGCTCGTCACCTTGAGACATAAGATGTTAAGTCTCATTTGCCCAGTAATTACACTAGCTACGGCGCCCTTCAGACCGAAACACAGTAATGCTTACACATTACTGCGTCACGGCAGAAATAGGCGCCGTTGTGGTACCCATAATCTAGCCGGCATCCCGTGCAAAGGAGCCTCCTACTGGTAAATAATTGCTAGAATGTATTTTGTTGTGTTTTATTTGAGGCTTTCTTCGACGAATTGGCTTGTCCTTTGGACTGTAATTGTTTGCTTCGTGCACTTGAAACCGATTTTCTGCCTCATCAATTAAACTTTTGCGAGTTGCACGAATGTGGCGATTGTATAGACTACGCCTTTGCAACTGTACAGTCTTGTGAGTTTAGTTAAGTTCTAATTAAGTAAAGATATTCTTTGGCTCACTTCAGCAGCCCTTCCTCTTTTTTGCGCCTATTTGAAATGCCCAGTGCGAGTGGGTCAATATTTCATCAAATAATTAAAAATCTTCGCAGGTATAAGTAGAATTCCTAATAGGTGGGAGGGGGATAAAACAACCGCCTCCCGGATGAAAGACAACGACATAAGCCTTTGCGCCACGACACTCTCAGGTTAGATTACAATAATTTGTTTTCTTAACAACTGTGCGTCAAAATTACATAGAAATGGCGTCGGGGGAATGTGGGATCCCCCTCACTTTAACACCCTCCAAACCCCTGCTTCTGCTAAACGATACTAGATTTATGTCCTGATTTTTTGTACAAAATAATTGTACTCAACTTGACTTATATAATATATGCATTCTGGTGTACCTCCTGTGCGAGGTAACTAACGGCTCTCATTTGCCCTGATGTTAACAAACTTTACTTTCCACTCCTATCAATCCTGTCAATCCTTTTAATACATTTTCTTAAATTAGTTTTAATAGTGTTCACCTAGTTTTTCTCCATATATCCTTGATCTGATTGTGAATTGTACTCTACGGTCGAGTTTCCCTTATAGTTCCTTCCAAAAAATGTGCAGTCACTCATCCATTCAAACAACAAGATCAAACTAACTCAGTTATTCAAACTGAAACGCAAAAGTTTTTTTAAAAACAGAAATTGAGACGAAGTAAGCATGCCCATCTCAATGCAGTGCCGGATTATTGATTGAACCCAAAATTCTAAGCGGAATCGCGATTACGCTCGTCACTTTGAGGCACAGGATGTTAAGTCTTGCTAGCTCAGTAATTCCTCTAGCTAATTGCGCCCTTGAAACTGAAACACTTAATAGTAGGTAGGTATCCCACTAAAGTTTATTTGGTTTATCGGCATATTGATATGATACATGAAAAATACTTTGTTGAATAATAAAAACCCAACAAGGCTATTTGCAAACAGACGATCTGACATAAAAAAGTAATATAAATACATCGGCAGATGCCTGAAATAACACCTCGTTAAATGTTATTGGACTGTAGGCCAGCCATTCTGTGATACCATTCTGTGATGTCATCAACTACAATCGATTAAATAAAATATTTTATGTTATTTTAATAAAACACGCCTGGATTTTATTTTGAACATAATTGTTGTAAATGTTATGTCAATTGTAATGAAAATCATTTTGTTAATCGAAGGAAATAATAGGAGTATGAAAGGCATGAAAAGCAGTTTGAAAATGTTCTTTTTGTGTACTTTTGATTAAAGTAAAGGCGCCTGGGAGAAAGATTTCCAAAAAAAAAAACTTTGAATAGGTAGAATATTCTTGATTTGAAAATTCAAAAAATTGGATTATTTTACGTTCAATAGCTTTTTTAATTTGGTTTCAAAAATTATTTGTACATTCATGGATAGATCGATTGCAGATTTTTTTTGAATATGAGAAGTGTAGTGGAACTAATGCACCAAAACTCGCAATATTACCGAGGCTGTGTTTAGAGAGCACATTGCTAATAAGCACACAATGCATTTTTGGATTAATCGCTTAACAGCCAGTATAGTATGCAATGTGACGTATACAGTGGGTTCCCCAGGGATCAGTGATCAGACCTATCTTATTTGAAATCTTCATTACTGACCTGAAAAGTGCTGTTGCATCAAACTTGACTATATTTGCTGAAGATACCAAAATTATGGAAACTGCCTTATCCCACTAAATGGAACAAAGTGTACAGCATAACATGTAGGTAGCAACAATCCAAGGATGTAATACAAGATTGGTTGAATGGCAATACAAGCAGGAAGTGCCCAAAGAGATCTAGGGGTAACCATCATATTATGTAACCTCAAGTGGGATGTACACATCATAAATATAGTAAGGAAGGCTAACTCTTGCTGTATGCGGATCGACAAAACATTGAACATTATCACAAAATACTTGTTTTTAAAAGTGTATAAAACAAATATCCACCCTCTTTTTTATTTATTTAATTATATCTACGTACATTCATTTACTCATTAATGGTTAATTAATTTATTTGAGAGCATGCATTCCAAGTATGGAATCCATATTTCTAATAAGACAAAGCTACGAAAATGGTTATTTCATTGAAATGCAAAACATAATATGAAGAATGTCTTTCTGAACTCAACTTGAGTACACTACAACGTAGAAAAAGAGGAGGTCTTAGGACATTCAAAGTGTCAACTGGTCTCTACAATGTAGGAGATATCAACAACATCCACAGCATGAGGTATAATACCCAATTAGTAGGACGTACATTAAAACTAACCACATCTCACTTTGCTAGCAACCCTAGAAAAACCTTCCTACCAAATCGGATGATGAACATGTGGCACAGCTTACCAGAATCTGTGATTAGTGCACAATCAGTAAATAGCTTTAAAGATAGACTATATGAAGATAAAAAAAAAACTAAATTGTATGCCAAAGTGCAGTAATATGCAGGCATTAGATCAATGATCAACGATTATAATAATAACAATTTAAGTCGCGGTCATACCTCAATATGCACAAAAATTGGTTTCTTACAGAATCGATTATAACATAACGCAATGAAAATATTCCGACGCAAAAAATACATTACAAAAAGAAGAACTTAAAGAATAATTTGAACCGGATAGAATATTTATATACAATTTTAAATATCCAATAAAAAATATGGAAGTTGCTTCCCAAAAAATAAAGTTTCGAGTTAAAAATCTCTGAATTATCAGCGATAACAACATTCTTTTTTTAAAGAATTTAATGAAATTAGTATTTTTCTAAGACTTAAACCGAACAATTAATCGATTTAATATGTATATTTTGAATAAACAAAAGAAAACCAGTATAATAAATACCCATTTGCAGCTTAGCCACATGATCAACACAAATATTGTACTATTAGTTGTAGCGTTTACAATCCTAGTCAGTCCGCGCCTTAAGTATACATTAAACTTTACATAATATAGCAATTATGTACGCTATCTCACGTTTAAATAAACTCGACTTGAAGCACGCACAGAGTAATTATCGACTTAACGCGACATCCGAGGCATAAAGATAAGTCCTTTAAGGACCGACAGTGAAAAGGGATAAAATTTGACGTTAAAATTTTAACTAGAACAGAATAATTGTTAAAGTTATTTCATATTATTAGTGTCTTTTAGTTCGTAGTCGTTAGAGAAAGTATATTTTTTGATGTATTTTTTATGAATGAAGATAACGTTGCCCTGCCCATTTCCAAAATGTCGGCTGACGAGGATGAATATGCCCTTGCTTTGCTACAGGTTATAACCATTCAAAGTGCCAGCAGAAATAATTTTGGTACATCTTTTGTTTAAAAAAACATTAAAAGTGGGTGTACTTTCAATGTTATGAAGGAATTAGAATTATAATAAGTCTAATGAATTAAATAATAACTCAATGAATTTAATATTAAAAGCTAGGTCGTCTTTACTTTTACATGGACAAGTAACTATAAGTTTGGTGTTACGTGCACTTCAATGCGTCACTAGAAGCACTCATACTGGTACGTCAGGTCATTTCGAATAGATTATTGATATACCCCTAAGTTAGGTTATAATGAGTATACTTACTTCTTCAAAGCAAGACAAATCTAGATATGATAACTTCACCCTCCAATCTCAGTATACACGATTTGTTACCAAGAAAATAACTAAAAACAAAAATAATCTATATATATAAAAATGAATTGCTGTTCGTTAGTCTCGGGAACGGCTGGACCTATTTGGCAAATTTAGGTCTTGAATTATTTGTGGGAGTCCAGAGAAGGTTTAAAAGGTGAATTAAAAGGAAAATGCTGCTAAATTAAATAAAAACAACAAATTTTTTTTTCATTTGATGTGTCCATACATAATTTCTATGAGAGAATTTATTGACGCACTGTTTGACAGTTTTGCTGTGAAACAATTTCATTACGGCAGCAGAGTGCATATTTTACGAAGTAATTTTCTATGTTATGATATATTATTGACAAATTCATATAAAAACATCATTTTATTTTTTATATACAGAACAACGTCTGTCGGGTCAGCTAGTTAAATAATAAATTTTCAGTAGTCACTTTATTTGAATTTATCATATATTTCCAAGTTAATTACAAGCTCAGCTTAGCGGTTGCTTTAACGACTGGATCAGTGAAGGCTCGTATAATCCTGTAAGCCTGTTCACTCGTGACGTCATCTTAACTCTGTTAACATTTATGAGCTTCAGCACAGGATTATATAAAACTCGTCACGCTCTGCCTAGTGACTTATAATATAATATTCTTTTATGTTTAAGATTTCTTTCTCTGCAAATACTACTGTGTAAGGGAATTTTAAAACATTTTGAAGTGAAACTTCTCTATCGAGGTATGAGAGAAATTTTGTAGCAAATCGTCAAGATTTTCGGTTACGCGCCATTTTGTTTTTTAATCCAAGATGGCCGCCGCGCAAAATTATTATTTCAACAATATGGATATCGTATCCGAGGATCTCGAGGGTTCAGCTCGTGGCTGCAAAAACGAGAACATCTTCCCCACTAGCTTTGTATCGTGCAGGTTTAGCGCCCGGATGCGAGTAAGTAGAACATCTAATAATTATTAATATTGACAAAAAACATTTGGCTTAGAGAACAGATTAGGATAGAATAGAATAGAATTAATAAAAACGAGATTTAATATTTAGTTTTTTAAAGTAGTTTCACTTCTGATATTTGTACTTTGTACACACAACCTTTTTTCCTGAATATCCATCATACAGCGTGTACTCCTTCCTCAAAGGCCGGCAACGCTCCTGTGATTCTCTGGTGTTGCAAGAGATTTTGGGCGGCGGTGATCACTTAACACCAGGTGACCCGTACGCTCGTTTGTCCTCCTATTCTTTAAAAAAAAACAATCTGTATTAGCGCGTGCTTAGGAAAACATATGATATTCAAAATAAAATCAGTTATGGCGAAATAATACACAGATATACCTGAGATTCCGAGGAAGAGATACTGTCCTATACTGTCCTCTCGGCGTTTTTTAGAATGAAATGCGTTACACCGAGTACTTTGGTGCGATGCGATGTGGTCGTTGACCTCTGATGAATTTATAATTAATATACTTATTGCGTGCGACTGTGTTCGATGCTCGGTGACAATTTTTTTATTAACCAGCGCGAGAGTAAATTGGCATTAGATTAGCCAATCAGATACCAATGCGTCTGTTGTCTATAGGTATCTCTCTATTTCTACATGAAGTATCTGCACTTTAGTTTGCCATAACAAAAACCACAATCATCTTGATAAACAAATGAATACTGGCTAACTACAGCTCCAATTCGCCAAATAATCTACGTATCTATCTAATATTTCTGTATGAAAATGGTTAATTTGTTGTTGAAAAGACCAAAATAAGTATAAAAGTCCTATAAAATTTCCGGGGCCTACCCGGGGGTGAAATTGAAAGTTTGAATAAAAAATAACTGTTCTATTCTTTTTTAATCTAAAAGATGGTTATTAAATAAATCTTTACTAAATGTTCTGAAGTAAGCACTAAAACCAATAGGGCATAAATAATGATTGTTGGGAAATAATAATGCTTTTATTGGCTGCATGGCTAAACATTTATGGCTGTTTGAACTAACCCAAAGAAAATCCATTAACTAATAATTATTCCACATACTTGAGCCTGACTTGGTAAATATTTCTTCACAATGAATTCGCCGCGTATATTTGTTCACAATGAATGGGCCATTCGAAGCGGCCGCGGCCCCAGTAATTTGTGGCCAACGTGGTGCTACGTCGCTCGTTATTGCGGTGCCATTGTTTTACTTCGAACCTCATTATAGCGGGCTACCGGATGCATAATGATGACACGCCCAAAGATGTTTTACTTGGTGTTGGTTTAATAGCGTTTGAAATAAATGCTATTTCAGATATATTATTGACAACTTAGAAATAGACATTTACAAGTTTAAAATTTAAGGTATACTTGAAGTTTCTTAAATTGTTATAGGCTAAAGAAATGTTTAGAAATCTATAGAAAAGTGCGTTTCATGATAATTACAAAAAACTATCTGTGTTATTTCAAACTAGTTAAACATGGGTTGAACACTTTAAAAAAAAGATCTATTACAAATCTGTGGTAAGCATTCAACAATCTTTAGACATTACTTATATTTAAACACGAGTCGAAGCCTGTCTAAAGCGTATCTTAATGATAGATTATATTCATATGGAAGATTTAGATTATATTGTGATAACAGATAGATGACAGCTGCCAAAAATTCCGTTCCTTTAATAATTGTTCCTGTACACTTCACTTTATGTTTTGTTTAACGACATTTTAGTTTAACACTGATTTGTAATAAAAAAAGATAAACTCTATTTTAGACGTCGTTGTTGTTAGGTTACTGTCTAAAAAACATGTGTCTCAGCCATGTTTAAATTATTTTTTTGTAATAACACCTTAAAAGTTTTATGATAAAGATCAGTTTGTAGCCACTTGTCATGAAATACTTTTTTGTGGAATAAGAGAAGAAACAAGAGAACAGTTTATTTGATGATAAGAGACACAATTACCTATACTTTTGCTACACCAGAGGAATCTCTTAAAGCAATTTAATATTCTTTCATTAAGCCAGTGACGCAGTTAAATTGATTCTGTCACTTCGAGAAAAATACGTACGAGTGAAATTATATCCTCGAAACAGAACATAAAGCATTATTTAATTTGATTTTGATATACCAGCTCGTGCTACGCGCTCTTAACATTTATTTCATATCTCAAACACCAGAACAAATACTGGTATACGTACGCCATTAAACAGATTGTTTGCTGTCCAAAACTCGAGATTTAATGATGTAGATATGTTTTCGTGTTCCTCTAAAACTTACAAATTTAGAATAAAACAAATCTTGGTACAAACAGAGTAAGTTAGAAGTCACTAAATTTCTTCTTAATTGAAACAACGTCAACAATTGCACCGTGTAAAATTTATTTACTATTTTCTATGGTTTTAAGATTTTTTTTTATTAAAATAAGGGACGAGACGAGCAGGACGTTCAGCTGATGGCAATTGATACGCCCTGCCTATTACAATGCAGTGCCACTCTGGATTCTTGAGACTTTGAGACTTGAGACTCGTCACCTTGAGACTTAAGATTTTAAGTCTGATTAGTACTTAGATAAACTGCTTAAGGAGACATCCTTATGTTCATATTTCTATTCTTACTATATCTATTTTATGTTTAACGATGTATCTGTATTTGTTTCGCGTTGAAAGCCTCTGGTAAAAATGGTTTTAAAGGTGTCCATGTCGTACCAAATTGGAAACGCTACGCAAAAAGTCTTTCCAATGGTTGGTTGGAATAGGCTCCGTTGCCTCGAACTTTCTGTATTCAGTTTCACTTCCCTAACAAATAATTTTGTTGATGAAATAAACGCTTTATTATATACCTTTAAAACTAACTTAAGTACTTAGGTACTTATGTACGTACGTAATTACTAATAAAGTACTTATAGAATTCAAAAACAAATTTAAACGAAAATAACTATTTTCATATAATGTGAACAACAGCTTAGATCATATATACGTCTAGATAGACTTTGACAGCTGTGAAAACGTCGAAAAAACTAGACTTTAGACTAATCTCTATTTTGAGCAATTCACGCACACTAACACAAATTCTGATACAAATCGCGAGTGTAAGACGTAGCTTATCACGCACACTAAACTGATATTCCTGGCCTGTTTTTATATGTTGTCTAACAGCAAGAGACTCAGTCTAGATGTATAAATTATCTAAGAGGAACAACATACACACGGATTGATAAACTCCCCCTTTTTTAAGTCAGCTAAAGAGGAGGACAAAAAATTTGTTATATTATTTATGGATAGGTACTAGCCAAACAATAAATTACATTTTGTAAGTATATTGATTTATATTTAAGTTTCTTTTGTACAAAATTGCTTTAACATTTTCTACACAGCCATTTGAAACGTCCGCGAAGCCTTTATAAAATAAATTATTATAATTGGATCAAAAATCAAGAGAATTGTTCATCTTTTTACCAAATATCATATTCTGAATGATAAAAGGATTCGTTCTTTCAGTCGGTTTATATTTGAAACATTTGTTCATTTTAATGACTCTTAAAAACGATTATATTTAAATGCTATTGAATCGGTTTGGGCTATTAATTACTGCCGTTCATTGAAAATTCGGAATCAGATGATATTTTTCTGTTTCAGATTTTTCTTTTTAATCATATTGTTTTATTATCTTCAATTGAAATAAAATATTTTTTGAGTAAAATTTTAATGGCAGTTTACTGTTGTTCAAACTATACAAAACCTTATAAATCTGTAAACGAAATATTTTTCTATGTAAGAGGAGGCAAACGGGCAAGAGGCTCACGGAATGGGAGTGGCGAGGCAACCCCCCATGGACATCCGCAACAACAGGTGTCAGTAGATGCGTTGCCGACCTTTAAGGTGGGAGTATGCTCTTTTCTTGAAGGTCCCTAAGTCGTATCGGTTCGGGAAAACAGCAGGCGGTAATTGATTCCACAAAGTGACTGAAAAAACGTAATATCCGGTGGTGGAATTCGGACGCTGGAATCAACTACTAAAAATCTACGATTTTTTTTTTAAATAAGGACGTCAGAGATCAAAATCAATTTATATTTATTTATGAAACTTCGTATTTATCTGTCAATTAACTTAAAGACATTCGAACTATTCAGCTACGTGTATCAAATAAGAACTTCAATTTTAATTTTTTTATGATATTCTTATATATTTAATTCACGCGACGCGAAATTGTAACGGGATTCATTGGCGAAAGGTTTATTATGAAAGGAACCCATAATTTTTATTCTATTTTCAATATCATGAGAATAATATTATCGTGAATAAATCTTTATATTATGATTTCTCAAATTTTTGTAGCTTGTCAAATCTACTTAAAAACCATTCCGTTCTAGCAGTGATACACGAATTACGATTTTAAAAGAAGCGTCAAATATAAAATAATAATAATCACTCTAGGTGCACGTTTCCCAATAATAAAATCTCAAGGTTATATTTACTACATTATTTTTTACAACGTAAGTAGTTGATATTTTCATTTCAATAATATATTTTTTTTTAACTCGGCATACTTCAATTCGTTCACAATTGCTACATTCACCATACTTCATACCATTCCCTGTGGCTACACCAGCGCCATTGTGGAAGCTTTTTGAACTGTTATTTATAGCATAAGCTGGACACTTTTTAAACTTTTCTCCCATATTAGAGTTTTCCTTGCCTCTACCCTCCATAGCTTATTCACTCTAATTAATGTTTATGTAAGGGATGAAAGTAATAGGCTATTTTATTTGTTATAAATTATTCTTCCGTTCTTTGTTATTTACCGACACTTCATTTAAATCTGGAGCATTTGATCATATTCACAGTTAGTTATCCGATATCACAAATAGGTACTTAGATTTGATGAATAGCTTATTTAAAAAAAAATGCAACTTACAATAGGACGCGTATCAAATATATTTTTCGTGCCTAAGACTGTAAATTTAAAAAAAGCTTAATATGTGTTGATCAATCGGAATCGTTCAGTAAGATAAATATAATATGTATAAAGCAAAAATGCTAAATAACTTGCTTCAAATTAATGCAAAAAAAGCAGTTTATTATACAAAATAGCCATTTCTATTTAAAACAGACATCGTAAGGAATAATTAAAAGTGTAAAAACAGCCCCGCGGTGAACCATTAATCTATCTTAAATTCCAGAAACTGCGCAATAAAACCTCTTAAGAGGATGATAAAATCTTTTAGCTACATTTATTATTGAATTTACAGCTAGACTTAAAATAAAACTTATGATAACACAGACGCTCACGGGAATGGTCTATTTTATTAAGGATACCCAAAGGAAGGCAGACTAAAAGGATAAAACAAAGGAGGCACTGAAATTGTCGAGGGACACAATTTACAAAAATGTAATCCTTGCTTCATTCTTCGCGAACATTGTTAGAAAGCCTCAAACAGAATTGGTGATAATTTTAACAAGAATTTAATAATATCAAAAATATAAAAGATCCCTTTTTGGTTTTGTGTCACACAGTGCATATACTTTGGCTTTATACTAAGAATGGCATAAATCATTCTAGATTGAGAGAAGATTTAATTTTTTTCACTGTTTCCTTAATCTCCGGGTCACTGTCAATTATTTCTTTTGCTTCAGGTGAATCAATAGTGGGAGCTTCTCCATGAAATGTTTTCTCTGTGTACACTCGATTGTTTTTTCTCATTGTACCGAACCACTGAAAAGATAAAATATAAACATGTATAATCAACATAAACCTAGGTGCAATAGTGATATTTAAATAGATCATGCAAAAGTTAAAAATTTTTGGCATTAACAATTCAATTATTTATCCAGCAGTGAATAATTTTTAGTTTTCTACAAGCGAGGATTACTTTTGCTTAATCTGTATGTTTACATTCTAGTTTAAAATTAGCAAATTTACAGCAAATTCCAGTTTATGGAAAGTTTTGTAGCTCGGGAATCGTTAGCACAGAATATTGATTTTATTTATCGAAGACAAAAGCTTACATTTTGAAGCTTTGTTTGAGATATGCGATTTTTTTTATAACAAATAAGGGAAGAGCCGAGCAGGACGTTGCTGATGTTAATACACCCTGCCCATAACAATGCAGTGCCGCTCAGGATTCTTATAAATTCTGAGGGGCACTACAACAATTGCGCTCGTCACCTTGAGTCATGAGATTTTATGTCTCATTTGCCCAGTAAATTCACTAGCTACGGCGCCCTTCAGACCGAAACACAATAATGTTTACGTCCTCGTCCTGTAATCGCTTGCACCTCACTCACACACAGACAAACATATTTTAAGCTTAAGACACAGCTGACAGTGTCATGTAGTATGGTATGTATGTGTTTATCTTGGACGTGTTCAAAAACTTGCCTTATCCCATATGCTCATATTGAATCCGAAGTTGCAATGGAAGAACTCGTGATGTTGATCGTGGAACTCTGCATCTGGTTGCCATGGCTGCCACCACTGTGCCTTGAAGTTAATACCGGAGTGGTCTATGGTGCCGTGATAGTAGGTATACAAAACCACTATGTAGAAAGGCACTGAAATCAAACTGATTACTTAACGAACAGTTACTGCAATACAAAACGTAAATATTGATGAACATTATAACGAATAATTATTGTGAATAAGGTCAAGAAGACAAATTCAAATTCAAATATTTTTATTCAAAATAGGATTTAAAATTGCTTATTGAACGTCAAATACCTATTCGAAAAAGCATGCCTCAGACCTGAGAGGAACAGGTGCATGAAACTCAGCGGGCTTCTTTTTTTTTATTCATTATTTTCTGGGATCATATTGTAAAGACATTTAAGAAATATATCGCCTAGCAAAAGAATTACTAAACAGTTAGTAATTTTCCAGTGATATCCCTGACTTCTTGGATTAAACATACAAATTAAAATTTTACCAATATTTATGAACTATGCGGGACTCGAATCCACGACTCCCGGGTTTCATTCGAGCGCTCTCAACAACTGAGCCAACCGTCAGAATGGTGTATCGAACGTAAATCTTGGTATGTCCTGTTCAACTCTCAAGTTGTGGCTATATCTACAGGATCTAGTTTACAGTTGATAACCCTCTACACCCTAATAATTGCATATTAGGAAATTGACTTGAGATATCGTTCTTTCAAATCTTAACAGTTTGTTTTGTTCTACTGCTCTGCGATTAAATATATAAATTTAATTTGTACCAAAATTGATTCACGATACGGGACACTGAACCCGCGCCTCTAGGATTCTAGTCACGCATCCAAAAATTTTGTTTTTGTTGTGTTTTTGTTTTTGACGAAGTGGTACATAAGAGAGCTATATAACGCTCCTGTGCTTCCTTTGATTTTGCAAGCTTTTGCCTTTTGTTTTCCCTTCTATGGAATACAAAAAAAAACTTACGCCAGTGAACAGGAAACAGGAACAGTGGCAGGCAACTTGTGGACTGTACGTGCATAATTTCGAAGGGATGAATAGCTGTCACTGAAAATGCTGTAGGCTGCTTGTATTTGTGATGGAGTTTGTGAAAGTGTTTGTAAAGCCACGGTGTATGATACATTCTATGCAGTATGTATGTTGTAAAGTCCTGAAAATATAATTTGTGATAAATTGAGATTCCTTAATCAATTCAATACATTTACCAGTGGGAGGCTGTTTTGCACGGGATGCTAGCTAGATTATGGGTACCACAACAGCCGTAAAGCAGATTGTGAAATTACTAGACAAATGAGACTTAATATCTTATGTCTCAAGGTGACGAGCGCAATTGTAGTGCCGCTCAGAATTTTTGGGCTTTTCAAGAATCCTGAGCGGCACTGCATTGTAATGGGCAGGTCGTATCAATAACCATCAGCTGAACCTCCTGCTCGTCTCGTCCCGTATTTTCATAAAAAAATTTCAATTCAATAAACTTTATTCACTGTAAAACTATATAAGTTATTTAATGCAAGTGAGGATTAAGTACAAAGTTATATTAGCATTGAAATGAGTATAACAATATTCATTTACAATAATTTTATAAACATTAGTCCCAAGTATCTTTATCATTCAAAAAATCTTTCATGCTATATAGGCCGTAGTTTTTTACGATACATTTAAATTTTTCAATAAAATTTAATCCCCTTAAAAAGATTTAGCAATTTCACGGAGCTTAGTAGATAGAACCTTTTAATTTAATGTCGTTATTTATAATGTTAGTCTTGCCTCGAAAAATCCAGAGTTCTATATTTCTATGTATCTTTCTAGAAATCTGTTTACATTTTTAATTCAGTCATTTAATCTAACGTTAATAATCTATGAAGTATTTATCTATTTCAGCTATCTATCTTTTTAATGGTAAAAACATTAGTGTCTAAAAAATATTGTGTAAATTTTGTACATTTCGTGCCGATTCTAGTACTCATTTTAATGGAAAACCGCTGTATAATAATTTATTTTTACACAAATTATCTTGCCCCAAACTAGGCATAGCCTGTACGATGGATGACAACGATATATTTAATACAATACAACTTACTTAAACATACATAAACATACATTATATACATATTAATACAAATAAACATCTATGACTCGGAAACAAACATCCATATTCATCATATATAAATGTTTGCACCTACCGGGATTGGAAAATAAAAAAATCCAAGTTTTTATATTCGTAAAAAATTTATCAAGGACATGATAATAATTTTTCTTATATATTTTCAATACCACCCAGATCAAGAGTAAATATAACATCTCAAAGTAGAACATCTTCGCGATAAGTAAGCGACACAAGTCGGAAAAGAAGAAGCTGGCCGGCGATCAGTACATGAGTGTCCGCAGAGTAATCAGGATAAGTATTGCTGAGGTATTAATTCAAAATTATTTGATAATGATATAATTTTCACCTCTCCAGCACGAAAAGGGCGCTTTGCTGCGAGCGTGCCCACGTGACCATATCTATATCAGGGAATTTCTCCGCGTTAGTAAAATAAACAATGCGATCCGGTGCGTTCCGAAACTCATTTTAGCCTAGCGTATTATCTCATTGTATCTCATAAAAATTTATATATTACTTATCGAACTTAGATTCATAAAATTTTTGGTTTTTTATGTGGGTTTGATATTTATAATAAACATTGTAAAATATTACCTTAATTGTGTCTTTTAATATAACCAATAACACTTTTCTCGCTAGTCGAGGTGAAAAATTGTAAGTTTCACACGAAAGCAATTTTTTTTTGTATTTTGTTTCGATTTATCTAGTCGGGAGTTATAATTTATTTTCTAATTTGTAAGTAGAATGACAAATTTGTATTTAATTGTTATTATTTTTCTGTTCTAAAGTTAAAATTAGATAAAATGTGTTCATGTTAAAAAAAATTGTAGGTTTAATGAGATTTTTAAACAGTCACCGATATTTACGTGAAACATGCTCGTTAATTAATTTTATGTTAGTGAAGTAACGACTTACTTACACGCGTGAACGCGTGAACTTGCACTCCGGGATGCGTGCGTCAATTACTTTATCAGAGTTGTAAGAACTCCATTATTATAATATCAGCTAGGATCAGTTTAAAAAATAAGGGACGAGACGAGAAGAGAGAAAGCAGGGCGTTCAGCTGATGGTAATTGATACGCCCTGCCCATTACAATGCAATGCTGAGGATTCTTGAAACACCCAAAAATTCTAAGCGTCACTACAATTGTGGTGAGACATAAGATGTTAAGTCTCATTTGCCAAGTAATTACTAGCTACGGCACCCTTCAGGCCAAAACGCAGTAATGTTTACACATAACTGCTTCACGGAAGAAATAGGTGCCATTGTTGTACCCATAACCTAGCCGTCATCCTGTGAAAAAGGGCTTCTTGCTGGTAAATAATTAAATAGCTTATAACAAACCTGATAAATAAAGATGGCAGGGAACTGAAGGAAAAACCAAAGCCACCCGTATTCATTGAACTGGAAGTACACAGAAGACGGGTTTTCGTTCGCGATGTATGTCGCAAGGAAGGCAGAAAACGACCCGGTGATGAACAACGATACCACTCCCACCATGATCTCATGACGTTCCAGTTCAGGTGATAGCCACTTGGTGGGTTGTATCTTCCATTCATGAGCTACATGGCGACGGTTGGTGTAGTAGTACCACTGAAATGTAAGAATATAGTTGCATCTTTTTTTATGAAAATAAGGGACGAGACGAGCAGGACGTTCAGCTGATGATAATTGATACGCCATTTCCATAACAATGCAGTGCCACTCAGGATTTTAGAAACACCCAGAAATTCAGAGCGGCACTACAATTGCGCTCGTCACCTTGAGATATAAGATGTTAAGTCTCATTTTTAGCCCAGTAATTTCACTAGCTACGGCGCCATTAAGATCGAAAAAAAACAGTAATGATAACACATTACTGTTTCACGGCAGAAATAGGTGCTTACCCATAATCTAGCCGGCATCTTGTGCAAAAGAGCCTCCCACTGGTAATCTTTGGTAAACTATCAAAATTATTCATATAAACAGCTTAGTTAATTTATAATTAAGTTGACTTAGACTTGTACTTTCGGCGGAAATCGAGATTAACCGTTTTTTACCCTTATCCCTGTCTTAGACGGTCAGTCATACTTTTTTACCTAGATATAATTGAGTCAGGTGTTCAGTACAAATATTAATTATTTTTCGTTGTTAGCATACAATTTCCAGCCTTACAGGGTAAATCGTTATTGGTAGGCTACATGATCTCTCAGTCTTATACGTCCGTCTGCGACAGACCTTACGTCAAATGCTTAATGGTCTGGTATTTCACAGCCACTTTGTGGAATCAATTATCGGCTGCTGTTTTTCCGAACCGATACGACTTAGGGACCTTCAAGAAAAGAGCATAAACCCCGGCAACGCATCTCTTGACACCTGTTGTTGCGGATGTCCATGGTTGGTCTCCATCGCCCTTTATATAAAAAAAAACCGTTTGACCCTTTTTATATAAAAAAGCCCCTTTGGCAATCAGGGGGTTTGCTCTATTTTTTTCCAATTTTTACAAGCTTAGATTCTTCCTCTCGCATTCATTTCATTCAAGCACTAATGTCTTCTACATTTTCAGTTAGTCCTAAAAATAATGAAGTTAACGTTTAGATCAATATTTCTCCTAACTTTCGTCCACATACACGTTATAAATTCAGTCAACCAACTTTCATCTATCCCTAACCTGTTCTTTCCTATTGTTCCCTATCCATTTCTTACAATTTTCTTGACAGTGCGATTACTTGGTTGACGGTTAACACTTGTTATCATGTAATTAGCACGTTCGGTTGCCCTAATATTTAATCAACGGAAAAATCTTCTCTACACAACCAATGCCACCCCCACATAATCTTTGCAACAAGTGACACGCCGTTATTTTTTTCAACTTCGTGTTCAAATCGATTGTTGATCAACATTCGTCACGTAACATAAAATGAATATGAACTTCAATTAAAATTGATTCATCATTAGTAGCCAAGATGGCGGATATTCGAGACTGAAGTCGTCGTCTGGAATGTGTAATAAAAGTTTATCATGTTCTCCGAAGAAGTATAATTTAAAAAAAAATAATTAAAAAAGAATTTAAACCTAGGAAACTTAAAAAGTATCTATGATTAGTCGCCAAGTTGAATAGATTTCATTTAAATTATAATGAGACAATTTAAATCACATGCGATTTCGTGGTTGATCAACTTAAATCGAATAGTGTGAACCCGTTGTAATTACGGATGACACAATCAAACCAATAATTATTTAAAATAAAAAATATGTGTATCTTGTTATGCTGAATGAAAAATAAAATATACCTAAATAAAAAAATGAAAAAGTAGAAGAAGGAAACTATTAATTTATTTACATTTAATTCAACAAAAAACCGGCACATCTATGTATAATATATTATATTTTATAAAAAATCGTAAGTATGCGATGCCACTATATTAAATACTACAATAACATAATTATAATACATTTTAATTGAGTAATCGAGTGCAAAAATGTAGTTTTTCGAATTTTTGCCTGTTTGTTTGTGCATGATAATCTCGAACACGGCAAATCCAATGTGATGACTCACTGATAATGTCGTAGCAAACTCTCAGTAACACTTTGTTTAACACAACAAAATAGTCAATTGAAAACCGCGCTACAGTTTGTTCAAAGAGGATATAAATACTACGTTATAAGAGGCGGGTTGCCTAATTCGAAGTCCTAATCCTAAGTTTGAAAGCGAACAGTTATCTGTCAATATAACAATGACTTCACGTTTAATACAATCGAGTAAATTGCTTTTTTCTTAGAGAGTTTCACTAGGCTGGTTTCTTGAGGAAAAATTGTAAAATTATTCCAGTTACGATGATAAGCATACATTCTCCTTATGGTAAAATTTGTATTTTTTCAATATTAAAATATATGTATTAAAATACATTATGAGGTAAGGAGGTGATGATATTAAAATGCATATTGTTTTTGTTATGTCTTAAAATTGTGATAATGCAGTAAGTTCACTCAGTACACGTGCACTTAAAGACCTCAGTCAGCTACTTGCAATTAAAATTGATAATGCTCGAAGAATTAACCGAAAATGTTTTAACTAGCTTCGATTTGAATTATCCCTTTTTAGGTGCACCGTTATGTCCATAAAAACATCTCAAAACAATACTATGATGAAGAACTAGGCCTCCTAAGGGGTAAAATATTGCGATATTTTAATATGATTTAGTTTTTCATTTATTATAAAACAAAGTCCTCCGCCGCGTCTGTCTGTCTGTCTGTTCATGATAAACTCAAAATCTACAGCACCGATTTTCATGCTGATTTCACCAATAGATAGCGTGATTCTCGTCGCAGGTTAAGTATATAATTTGTTAAGTTTACGTGTATATTTTTGTATTCATTAACGATATTTGTTGGAGGTGTCGGAAAAAATAAGCCGTCTGAGAGCTTTCAATGATAACGCTATCTAAACCCTTTGAGATATAAGAAAATAATGGGTGGTGGAATTATGTCTAATATACGTCTACATAAAAGTCCGCGATGGCATACATCTATCTTTTAAGGATCAAATCAAATCAAATCAAATCAAATCAAATCAAATCAAATCAAATCAAATCAAATCAAATCAAATCAAATCAAATCAAATCAAATCAAATCAAATCAAATCAAATCAAATCAAATCAAAATCAGTTTATTCACGTAGGTCACGGAAATGACACTTATGAATGTCAAAAAAAAATAAAATATTTTTCTTATTGAATCTAACGCTACTTCGTAAAGGGTTGAGCTAATGAGAAGAAGTAGCAAGAAACTCATTGATAACATACTATATCCATTTTAATATTTTCAAAATTGGCAATTATAAAGCGGTAATGTAAAAGCAGTTTACACAAAAAAGATATTAATTCTTATCATTTTTATTACTACATATTATAAAATCATTCAGAAATACGTTTTTGTTTCATTTTTAGACTACATTATTTTCGAATACTTACTTACTCCAGAAAACAGCGTCTGTTGAGTCAGCTAGTTACTTATAAATGTACATACAATTTTTCTATTTAAGTTATAAACATAACTATGACTATAAAACTTAAATATGGCGGCCGATATAGCCGAATTGTTAGTGACTCTGACTACTAAGCTAGAGGTCCCGCGTTCGAATCCCGGTAGGTGCAATAATTTATATAGAATAGAATCATTTATATAATCATGAATATGGATGTTTGTTTCCGAGTCATGGATGTTTATATGTATTTATGAATGTTTAAGTAAGTACATTACATTAAATATATCGCTGTCTTATACCCATAGTACAGGCTTTGCCTAGTTTGGGGCAAGATAATTAGTGTAAGAGTGTGTCAATATTATATTATACTAGCTGACCCAGCTAACGTTGTATTGCCATATAAAGAAATAAATAAAAAAATCCATTGCCATCTCGCAACCCTATTGCGGATCTGTGGATGTAACAGAATAATATAAAAATCGCGATAGAAAAAATAGGTGTTTATCGTAGACGGGTGAAAATTTGAAGTTTTATGTATTTTTAAAAGTTGTATCTAAAAAAAAAAAATAATAAAAAAAAATAGGGGTGAACTGTCCACCCTTAACATTTAGGGGGATGAAAAATAGATGATGTCCGATTCTCAGACCTACCCAATATGCACACAAAATTCCATGAGAATTGGTCAAGCCGTTTCGGAGGAGTTTAACAACAAACACCGCGACACGAGAATTTTATATATTAGATATTAAACTTGTAATGGGGAAAGTATTGAGAGGAGTACAGAGGAGATTGTATCAATTCACAAATAATTTCATTATATTTTTAACTCTAAGGACTTAGATTATGGACCGCACTACCTGAGAACAATAGCTTTTTTATTACGGCAACTATTAGATGCTTGTGTGCGTGGCATCTTGACACTCAAGAGCATCTTTCAAAATCTGTAACATACGCATCGTGTTATTTTACATTGAAATAAAATACAAAATACTTACTGTTGATAATATTTGATCCCGGTGTCTTGTTTATTTCTTGTAGAATGATATTTACATAGTTTTACTACGCAAACATTTTAGTTTAAATTTATGGAAAGTTTAACAGAATTTTTTTTCTAGGCTGGCTAGAGAGCTCGAGGCCTCGACACTTAAGCCTATTATATCTAGTTGGAGTGCAGCGGACACCAAACCTTAATCTAAGTCTTAATATTTCTTAAAACTATTTCTTACAATAACCACTTCAAGATAAAAACTACTCTATCAGTATGTACGTATAAATTCTAATGGGTTACTTTCCAATCCTCGTATATATACAGAAATAAATGTGCAATGAGCTAGAAGAAATAAGATCGAACCGTATCTTGAAATTGTCGTGAAAACAAACGTGCTCAATTTATCACAGCAGCATCCCATCAACCTCTCGCCACATCCTGATTTACAGAACCATTCCACTAAGTTATTTCGTTCTAGCTTACGTGTAGCTAAGATTAAACATTTACTGGGAATATATTTACTGTGCATGTTGACAGCGAATGGCGAATGAATTGATAAGTATCTCCCGTACACTTTTGAAGATATTGCATAGCTTCTATCGCGGGCCTTGAGCGTGGAGACCGTATCCAGAAATTCCGTAACGAAAATAACCTAACACCCCACTTACTACATGTATATAGATATTTCGCCACGGTCGTTACAGTTGCCGTGGAACAGCGGTTATCACGTATGCTTTTTGTGCAGAAGGTCTCAGGTTCGAGCCTGGGGTACGTCTTGATTTTTTTAATTTCTTTATTTTTTTTTAACGAAAATACGGAATGAGCAGGACGATCAGCTGATGGTAATTGATACGCCCTGTCGATTATAATGCATTGCCGCTCCGGATTCTTGAAAAGCCCTAAAATCTGAGCGGCACTACAATTGCGCTCGTCACCTTGAGACATAAGATGTTAAGTCCCCAGTTATTTCACTAGGGTGCCCTTTGTGATACCGATAATCTAGCTGGCATCCTGTGCAAAGGAGCCTCCCACTGGTGAAACTTAGTATATTACCGTAATATACGAAAACTGTGTGAAAGTAAGATAACTATCTTTATATAAAAACCTAGGTGTGAGAAAGAGACGGAATAGATAAAGACCATGAAATTAAGTTGAAACAATTTAGTGTCCATTAGTCTCTTGTCAAATTGGACTGTGTTTTAATTTTAGTGTTAGTTAATATTTAATACAGGTATATCATGTTTGAACAAAGTTCAATAGTAAAACGCGAAATAATATGAAAGGAAAAGTTGTTTACTATTCTGAATTTGAGGTTTTCTTTAAATTTTTGAAATTCAAAGCCTCAATAGGTTGGTTCCCACATTTATAGTGGGCCCCTCTTCTGTGGAGGCTCCGGGGTTGTGGCCCCGATTGCCGGCCCCTAAATCCGGCCCTGTATTATCTGCACTGTATTGGGTAGGGCGTATCACTTACTTTCACGTGAACTTTTTGCTGTTCTAAGTTACTTTTTAGTTTAAGCAATGTTACTTTTGTTTTCTATTCCATAAAACAATAATAAGTACTCACAATATTATACTTATTGTACACGGTAAAACTCAAATGAGTTTATGTATGTACAATAATTGTGTTACCTATAATATGTAATTTGTTAATAAGAAATAAATAAATAAATAAAATAATAATAAATACAGTGCGAAGCACCTGGGGTCACCAGGCGCTCTTCGGGAACTCTTCCGAGACGTTAAGAAGTTGGGTGACTTCTTGAAGGATCTTGGCTGGTTGGAGTATCTCTACCACACTCGCACGCAAACTAGGCGCATATGACGTCGAGTTGCGGAAAGCGCCCGTATGAAGAAGAAGAGGTACTCACATGTAAAAATCCACTTATCCCAAAGTAGCTCCCGTACGAAACGATATGTGATATTATGAAGATAAAGCCAAAGTTCTCCATCTTAAGGTTCTGAGATGTGAACATATTGTATATCTCTTCAGTGGTAACATTGCGTTCACTCTGTGTGTGGCCGTAGAACTGCTTCAGAGCTGATATCAGGATTACGACCCACTCACCTGGAAAAAAAGTGTGTGTGTACTTATTTTGTATGCACGCAAGAAGTTATACTTCTTTGACCTAACAAAGCAAATGTCATTAAAATGATTTATTCCTCGTGCTATTCTACGTTTTTAGAAAGAACAATTTTGTAAAAATTTTGTAAAGATGGCTTTGAAAATTAATTATTAAATAATGTATACGGCTGTATGGGCTTGAACCCTTTGCCTGTCCTAATAATGGACGAAGAAACCTAAAAAAATAATAATAACGAATGACGCAAACGTCAGAAAATATTAAGAACCAGATACCCTGTTACTCTTGTGTTACAGTGATGCGCGCGCATCTTAAAATTTCACTTTCATCATTTTTTCATAACGCGCCTAAAGAAGTATAACTTCAAAAACGGTGCTGAGTCCAGTTTGAATAAAGCTCATCACGTGATTTGGCCAGAAAATGTTTGGAACCAACAAACTTATCAATTAATTAGTTTTTAGGGTTTCATATCCAAATGGCAAAAAATCAAACCCTTATAGATTCGTCATGTCTGTCTGTCTGTCCGTCCGTATGACACAGCCACTTTTTTCCGAAACTATTAGAACAATGCTGTTGAAACTTGGTAAGTACATGTATTCTGTGAACCGCATTAAGACTTTCACACAAAAAATACTTAGAACTTAGAACTGAAACTATTTTCCTCAAACCTATACGAGGTTATCTGTGGATAGGTCTTCAAAAATGATTTCTAACATATTTTTTTCTAAACTGAATAATTTGCACAAGAGATACTTCCAAAGTGTTAAAATGTGTCCCCCCCCCCTGTAACTCCTAAAGGACGAGAACGATAAAACTAAAAAAAATATATGATGCAAACTTCCACCGAAACTTGGTTTGACCGAGATCTAGTAAGTAGTTTAATACGTTATAAATTGTATTATCAATAACTTAATTGAAAAAAAATACGCTATTATTAAAACATCGATTAATGTTACAATGAACTACAAGAACTTTTATATTCTGTTACTTGCTGCTACGGAACCCTTCACGGTCGAGTCCGACTCGCACTTGGCCGCTTTTTTCATTTCGATATTATATTACTAATTAAAAATTTTGAGCGTCCCACACCATATTCCACTGAGTTTATTTACCATTGGACTGGCGGCTGTCGAAGCGCTTTTGTGCCTGTTTGATATTCGCCATTTTGGCGCTTTTAGCCATAACGAGAGTGCGGTACTTAAACTAGTGATGACAACCTCAGCTAAACAAACATCGATAGGTACTCTATTTACAAAAAAAAAAATCTGTACTGTATTGCGTTGATTACTGAAGTATAAATAACACGGAAAACGAACGAAATTAGTTCAAATGTAATAAAAAAACTACGTTTAAAAAAACCGATTTCAAAAACTGAAAAGTATCAAATAACTAAAATTTTATTTAATTCACCTCGCAAACCTTTACCTTTAATATTAGTAAAATACTTTTATTTTTATGTGCTACCTATTGATAGGTTTTAAGTCAGTGCCAAGCCAAATGTAATAAAGGCCAACACTCGCCAAACGTGACTTTGAGCGGGATATCTTCGTCTAGAACAAAACAACCCAAGAGGTGTAGAATGTAGTGTGTAGAATTCATAAAATGATAACTACTGGGCCAAACTATGTAAAATGGGACCAAATGGCATCTATTTCGCATAAAACAAAAGAATAATTACGTAAATTGGATAAAAAAACCGATCGAATTGATAACCTCCTCCTTTTTGAAGTCGGTTAAGAATACTTCGGAGTATTGTACGCTTCTCTCTCGACGCTCCCGAGTAGCACTTCAAATAGGCATAAAAAAATTGCTGTCAAACATATTATGGAACAGCCTGTCCAGTGGTATTTATACAGGTCAATGCCATATTTACACTTTCTTTGACTTTTTCTCATGTCACAAACATGTTAGCATTCGTCACAATTATGTCAGTCTGAGTGAGTTTTAAATTTTTTGCCGTTTGGTAAATACGCGTTTCAATTGAATGCTGAAAAGCCCAACTGACTGTAATTTCGCCAAACTGATCGAAAGGATTCTTGGTACACTTACGGCCGTTTTCAAAAACCTATCTCTAGTTATGGACTGCTATTCCCATTAACGGACGCTTACAATGATGTATCTCTAGTGACGGATATATTGCTATCAACGTTTAATGACAAGATCTTATCCATCCATAGTTATGTCCCATATAGTAATATTATTAGTTATAGTCCAATGCTATCTGTCGACAGTTTATTAAAATGTAAGTAAGTGTAAAAGGATAGATTTGACTGTCTCTAGTAAGTTAAACTAAGGATAGATAGGTTATTGAAAACGGCCGTTAATGGCAAAATCTTATCTATCCATGGCTTGCGTTTCACAAACAAGTGCTATTTATCTTTAAACAACGACGGATAGCTTCTTCCCTCTTAAATATTGTTGTGTTGTTATTCAAATATTTTTATTCATAATAGGATGTGATTTATTTAATTCATAGCTAGAAACTACCACCCATTCCAAAAAGCATGCCTTAGACCTGAGTACAATGGGCGCAACAAACTCAGCGGGTTTCTTTGTACATTGTACGATATTACTAGTAGTAATATCGTACAATTAAACTTATTCTTTAATAGCCTGAGCGTGGTCATTCCATTCCCAATCTGTGGTATCATTAAGAAAGTCTATTGAAGTAGGAGTTACTTTGCGGAAATCAATAATTATCCAAATGTATTGAGTTTTCTTTAGTGTTTATTCCGCCAATATTTGTCTTTAAACAACTCGACACGTGTTTCGCCTCTACACGAGGCATCCTGAAGACATGTTGACTCGCCAAAATCTGGCACGAGACTCAGTCTCGTGCTAACTCAGTCAATCAAATTGGCGAGTCAAATACGCGATTAAGAAAGACATTTATGTCATAGTAATATTTACCACACAAACGTTTTTAACAATTATTTTGGATTTCGTAACATTTGTTCTGAACATTTTCTCGGATCTTGTAAAAGCATATACTTCGCCCCACAAAAGCCTTACTAACTCGACCTAGCCGAGTTGTAGGAAATGTACCATTTTCTAATAATATAGGTACGTTTATCAACACGTATATTTTTAATTTGTTATCTTAATATTAAATATATGTGTGAGTTACTGAGGTTAACAACAACTTCGATAACCCCTTAGCAAATTATCACTATACGTCATTTTATTATTATATTTGACAAACTATTTCACCATAAATTAAAGAAGTATTGCTTAAATGATGGAATAACTGAATTGACTGTTAAACGGAATTAACTTCTGAGAATTTAAGAGCGGTATACTAAACTTACGTGATAGTTAATATTTTGTTAATTGTGTCTACTAAAGCTGGCACAAATATAGTATTTTACCACTCACGTCATAGCCCAGTGGTTAGTGACTCTGATTACTGAGCTAGATGTCCTGGATTTGTCCAACCCCGGAAAGAGCAAATATGTTGAAATTGGATCTTCGTTTTCGAGTCGTGGATTTTTATATATTTAAGTATATCGATATCTTGCACTAACGGCTTGGCTACCAGGGGCTTGCATATCATAATACAGATAATTAGGCAGTACCTACCACGTTATGACCCTAAATGAATATAGCACTAGTGTTAAAGTTAATTTACTTTAATTTGGTTCCGTTATTTCATAACCAAACTTCTATTTAACACCCACTCATAAAAAATTTCCTTTAGCTAGATACTAAATACCTACGGTAAGCAATCTTTTCATATTCCAAAGCTCAACTACGACTAGTTTGATGCACAATGCCTACCTTACTACAAAACCAATGCACGCCATGTAAAAGTGTGTCAATATTTAATATTATAGTAATATTTTAGCTATAATAAGATTCAAAATGTAAGATAAAAATAATTATTATACCTCTTAGCGTTGCACCAAAAGTAAATATAGCAAGTGTTGCAATATAATTGCTTATGTAAGCTGGTATTCTTTCAAAGTACTTCTCAATGTTTTGTGAATTATTTTCGATCCACATGAGGGCCGCTGTCACCGGATCCCAATTCTTACGTGCATCCTTATAATTCTTGTCGTACGAGTCATCTTTCATAGGTCTTTGCGAGATTGGTTGAGATTGGAAGGTCATCTGTGAAGGGAAATTAATAAATCTTTAATAATATAATATGTTTTTATATAGAAAGATAGCGGGCAGTGTGTTATTCTTTGTTCTTACGAAGGAGTGCGGTCAATGACCTATTTCCATCATGTAATATCGTGAGACCTGTGGCCCCCCTCTTCGTTCTTGTAAGAGTGTACAACCAGTTGCTTATGACTTTCATAGTCATAAGTATACTTAACTTCTACCATAAGCATATCTCTTCTCAAATACTTTCTCTCTTTAATTTTTTATAACAGCCGCTCAACGACCGTTATGAGGTTGGAAAAGGTGATATTTTCAGAAATTCGTTTCATTTTGCAGCCGGAGAAATTCATAAGTTGATGCCAAAATATATTACAGCTTGCGGCCTACACAATAGCATCTATTTCACGATTTTTAAATAGATCGCTTTTCTTAAATTTTTCACAAGGAATCACTCGATAAAATTGTGCTCAAACTCTTCATAATTGACTTTATTGAAAAATTTATAAAAACATTAAGAAACATTATAAAATATGACCTGATATTGGAAAGTTTAATAAGTTACATTCGTCAACCTACGTCTGAATAAATAACGTCTGAAAAAATAATATAAATTTATATATACTGCAAAAAATACAAAAAAAAGTGTTATTTACGTACCTTAATAAGCTTACAAGTGCGAATAATAAAAAAAAAACATAAAATTATTAAAGTCTAAATTCCGCACACAATCACGGCATCTTAGCAAATGATAAGTTAAGAATATGAAAACACCGCTGATCGCAATGAGTAATATCTCATTTAAACAAAATGGACCTCTTTATCTTGCGGTTAATTTTACATCAACAAGTAACCATTCTTGTTCATATAATATCACAACAATGGACTTACTAGTAGAGAATAATACATTTACGTTAAGTTGTTCGTTTTGTATGAAACTAGCATTATGAATATATATATCATGATCACGAAGCATCCTTTCACAAACAATGAGTTCAAGCTCAATACGGCCATTGTAAAATACTCTATTTGATTGAAAATAGTGGCCATTGAGCTTATTATAATAAATATATAAATAAAAAAAGCCAATTACTAATCGCAATAAATATCTATTTGACAGAAAACAGCCATCATGGACTGGCTGTTTCTTACGTAACTTGAAACTGCATACTCTAACATTTTGAAATTTGTTAAAAACAGCCATACATGTTGGCTGACTTCTGCAATATAAGTATTTTAGTTAATATCAAAATTGGCTGCATTTTACACCAAGCTGACTGTTTTTTACAAAATTCATTTGTTGAAGCGGCTGGATTTGACAGCTTATAATCTGCGAGATTAAAAAAAAAAGATATCGACATGGGTGTTTTTGTAAAAAATTCGCCATGTCTAAATTACCATGGCTGCTTTTATAACTCATTTTTTGATAAAATGTGATATGGCTATTTTCTGCATAACTAGGTCCATATGTTCTTCTCACGCGCTTAACTTTTTACCAACATAATATGGTAAATTCAGTAATTTAAAAGAAATAGTTTTAGTGACGATTCAGAAGCGCTTCGTTTAAGCCTATTAGAATTAAGTTTATATGATTTTGACTTTGAATAATCCGCGCTTTGTCTGATTTATTTTCAAATCTTATATCTAGTCATCGTATTTATGGTTGAATCACAAATTTAAAGAGTAAATTTTTTTAATTAAACGCAAAAAGTAAAACGAGCAACGAGCAATGGAAAGTAAAAAAGAGAAGTGAGAGAAAAGAGATTTGAGCCTAATATTATAAATACTTAATTGTCTTTTATGATAATTTCAGAGAAGCTTTAAACGGTTTAGATGAATTGGAGAAATCTTGGGCTAGTATTCAGTGTAATTATAATTTCAATTGGGTACATTAGTAGGTAGATAAATATAATCAAATAATTTTGAAAAACCACGCGGGCTAAGTTCGTTAATAATATAATATTATTATTATTGTAGGTATGTATTATAACAGGTCATAATATAAAATTCATCTGGTATTGCCCGAGAGTGTCGGCGATGGTGATCACTTCCCATGGTGACAGAATGATTAGTGCAATCACTACACCTGTGAATTATTGTCAATTTATTTTTCAACATTTTTATCTCAATCTTCTCAACAATATAGACACTAGCGACACCCTTACAAATTTACAGGAACTTCGACAACTAACTCGTATTCGAAAACGTTGTGTTGAGTTTGCACCCCAATGCGATTTACGTTAGACGAATTTTTTCAATGAAACCATAGAGGGCGCTGATTAATATATTTACGTTTGAATACAACTTGATACTTCTGTTGTGGTAATAGGTAATAATATTATTGGAGAATTCATATTTTGTCAATAATTGTTATTCTGAACTATACATGTATTGTGTATTGTGACACAGGAATATATGTCTTTTTATATGTAACCCAATAAATTAATGGTGGCCTGCTCGTTGAGTTTATATTACATACCTAGTTCGTTAGTTTCTATCCCTACTTAGTATGATTTAAATTAGAATATTTTTATTCAAAATACGATTTAAAATCACATAAATAGCGTCAAAAACTACCACCCATTCGATAAAAGTATACCTCAGACCTGAGAAGAACGGGTGCAAGAAACTCATTCTTTTTTGATTCAAATTTCGTTGCTGTAGAATATGGAATAAAAGAAATATTATTAAATAGCCTGACGGTCGCTCCATTCCCAATCTGTTGTATCATTGGGAAAGTCGTTTAATTTATAATAGCAACCTTTACCATAGACACGTTTATTTAACAATTCTTTTGAATTTCGTAACACATCTGTTTTGGACCTTTTCTGGGATCTATTTAAAGATCATTTAAAGACATCGTGTATCAAAAGACTTACTAACTCGACTTACGGCCGTTTCCAATAACCTATCTATCCTTAATTTAACGTACTAGAAGTAGACAAGCTACCCTTTTATGCTTACTTACATTTCAATAACCTATCGACAGATAGCATTGGACATAACTATAGATAGATAAGATCTTGTCATTTAACAATGTGCCCGTAACTAGAGATAGGTCATTGAGAACGGCCATTAACCAAGTAGTAGGCATAACAAGTATATATTTGTTAATGTTTTTAACATTATGACTACCACAGTTCGCAGCAAATTCGCTAAAGTGCTCAATAAAAATCTAAATCCAAAACAAAATATTTTCATAATTTTCAATACTCTTAAGCATAAAAAATAAATTTTAAAGATTTTAATTAGAAATTTATCAGACTTACTTAGTATACGTAAAACTAAAAAAAAAAAATCAAATCAAATCAAAATCACTTAATTCACGTAGATCACGGAAATGACACCTATGAATGTCAAAAAACAATTATTTCTTTTTGAATTCACCGCCACTTCGTAAAGTGCCAAGAAACGTATTGTCACTCTTTTAAATCAACATTTACATTTTCATCGTTTTACAAATCATTTCAATCACGATATATGTAAAGTGTTTATGAAGTTATTTTGGCCTCACAAATAGTACTAACAATTAAATAAATTTTATATTATTATAAATATTAATAGGCAGAAATTATTTGTTCTATATAATCGTTAATCATATTCCAAGTTCATCAGGCACCAAATGATTTCAATAACCCTCTAGGTGGTGTTCATTAATCACTCGCGCAGTTGGCGGTCCCTTTGTAGCCGAAATTATGGCGTCTACCGCAGACCCTGCCGTCTGCTACACGTGAAATACTAACCAATAGTTCGTTGATTTAATAAATAATGGCTCGGAGACACGACATATCTATGCTTAATATTATAAAGCTGCAGTGTTTGTTTGTTTGTTTGTTTGTTTGTTTGTGAACGTGAACGTGACGTCACTGAAACGGTTGGCTCAGTGGAAGAGCGCGCGGACCGCGAGAGGTCGCAGGTTCGAGTCATGCATTGTTACTAAATTTTGTTTTGAAATTTAATTCGCGTCAATTTAGTAAATAATTTAATTTAGTCTTTTATAGAACGGTTAACATAAAACAACGTGTGAAAAAACTGCTGAAGCTACTACCACACAAAAACGTGATGTATTTTATAAAACACGACATCTTTAATCAATTCGTATTTTGCACACCATTGCTGCACAATTGCCTCAATATCCGGAGCGTTATATGTAAGCGGAGCAATGTAATGTATGTTTAGACATACCGCAAGTAATAATCATTTATAATATAAGATTTTCGTGGATGTAAAAGCTTATCTCACACCCAAAATAAATATATATTGTCTATCAATAAGTTTTGAGGTTAAAACTTCTTTAGCGGCGTTGAGCACTTTCTTTGTGTAAACTTTTTAGTGTAAAATAATTGTAATAAGTAGTTAGTGTTTAATTTATAGTGTTAAATTTATTATGTAATTAAAATTGTCATTTTTGTGTACGATAACGTGCGCAATAAATGAAAATTCTATTTAACCACATAAATGTTAGTACTGTTTTAATCTGTTAAATAAAGCAATTCGTGCGAAATTATTCCCTAATCATTCCAAAATATTCAAAAATGCACAACGTTAACGTTCAAGTTTTCACTTCTGCCGGCACTCCCGGAGTGCAATCCGTTATTTTCCCTTCCAGTACTTCCCTAAACTCCAATTAGATTTGAGGCAGTGATACGTACATCTACATTTTATTTTATGAAAATAAGAGACGAGACGAGCAGGACGTTCAGCTAATGGTAATTGATATGCCCTGCCCAATTACAATGCAGTGCCGCTCAGGATTCTTGAAAAACCAAAAAATTCTGAGTAGCACTACAATTGCGCTTGTCACCTTGATACGTATGATGTTTAAGTTTAATTTGCCCAGTCATTTCCCTAGCTACGGCGCCCTTCAGACCGAAACACAGTAATGATTAAGCATTACTGCTTCACGGCAGAAATAAGCGCCGTTGTGGTACACATAATCTTGCCTCCCACTGTTAAATCTACATTTGACTTATAAAATAAACAATATTTGCAGTTTCATTATTCCAAGTTAAACAGAAGGCTTCGCCGTTCGCCGCGTGTGATTTATGCGCGGAGCACGCTCGTGGTAAAACACAAAAGTACTTTTTATGAAATATAACTCCAATAACTCAACGAAGAACAATTCGGTCCGTGCCGTGTTCCATTCCTCTTCTTTATGACGGTTCACCCTCTACCATTTTTCCGGGCGGGTCATCCCTTAAATTCTTTTTATTGCTGCCCTTGTAAATCATTGTGTTACGCTCGAGTGCATTATCCGCAGGAAAAGTTCATTATGGCCGGTTTAATGGTTCGTAGGAGAGATAAAATCAAGTCTACGCTTGTACTGTGGTGAAAACATACGGATGTTTTATTTGTTCGACTGTAGTGTGTAGTTTGAAACTATTGTTCCCAATTGTGTATCGCTCTAAAGTTAATGTTTGGAAGTTAAGAAATTGCCAGTGGGAGGCTCCTTTGCACAGGATTCCGGCTTGATTATGGGTACCACAACGGCGTCTATTTCTGCTGTGAAGGAGTACTGTATAAAAATTACTGTGTTTTGGTGTGAAGGGCGCTTTATCTAGTGAAATTACTGGGCAAATGAGACTTGACATCTTATGTGTCAAGGTGACGAGGGCAATTGTAGTGCCACTCAGAATATTTGGGTGTTTCAAGAATCCTGAGCGGCACTGTGTTGTATTGGGCAAGGCGTATCAATTACCATCAGTTGAACGTCCTGCTCGTTTCGTCCCCTATTTTCATAAAAAAATAATAATAAGCCCATTTATTCCGAAACTATGTACGTACAATAATTTTAAAAGCACAAAATATCTCTAATTTCGGCGTGCCTCTTGGCATAGGTCTCCTCTAAACTTTTAATTTGTTTCCTATCTCGCGTCACTCTCCTCCAGTTAGGACCCGCTGTTAACTTTATTTCATCCTCCCATCTGGTAACTGCCTACCTCGGCTTCGCTTGCCATTCCTTGGATACCATTCCGTCACTGCTTGGCTCCTTTTTCCTTTTGTGTCTCGCATCAAGTGCCCTACCCACCTCCATCTTAGTATATATAGTAGGGTAATCAAAGGTCAAAACAACTCAGACAATTAGTGTTACTTAGCCCTTCATATGTACAAATAATAGTACAATAACTCTTCCTTTCGCATCATTTCCAACATAAATTTGTTTCAATTATGGTACGAAATAACACCTGCAAGCCAAATTATTTGACATTATTCACATCTTTTTTTTTTCGAATTAACACTTGCAAAGCAGGCGTAGGTTGGTAGTTAATTAATAAAACAACTTTCATTTTTCGATATACGTGGGTAACACTGAAAATGTTCAGAACTGGCTAGTAAAAAACATTGATAATGAAAACTTTTATTAAATTACAAGTTTAAAACTCTTTGGTAACCAAATATACTATATTGCATTCATTTGTCATTAATTGTTTGTGAATTGACGGCAAATCTAAAACTCTTGGTACACGTGAAAATGGACCTTACGCGAGAAAATTTTCGGCCAATGATTTATTATGACTTTCGTTGTGGTCTTACTCAACAACAAAAATATGATAGGCTGCGATTAGCACTTGTTAATGAAGCCCCATCTAACGCCACTATTTACAATTGGTTTAACGAGTTTAAGCGTGGACTCATCATATGGAGCATTCTCAATGATGATCCGCGTGAGGGACGTCCTTTAACAGCGACTACTGAAGATAACATCAGTGCTGATGCATGATAGAGGAAGATAAGAGAGCAGATAAGAGGCAGGCCTAGGCATTGGTATCAGTCAAGTTTAAAAATTATTACACGAACATTTAGGCGTCAGGAAGCTTTATACCAGAAACACCTTCGCATGGACTGGTGTCGCCAAATGTTAGATAAGTTCAAGGTGACTCGAAAGCTGTATTTGACATCGCCATAAAGCTGAATATATTGCTATGAACTCGAAACCAAAAGACAATCAGATCAGTGGGTGTTTTCTTTCGAAGATCGGCCAACTAAGGTAAAGTAAGGAAGAAGTCAAGGAAAAAATATGATTGCCTCATTCTTTGGTTGGAAAGGTCATTTCGCTAGAAGATGGAAGGACAGTTACTGCAGACTGGTATGTCAATTGCTGTTTGCCTGTTGTCTTGGAAAAATTCAACAGCAGCGCCCTCGAAGCAGGATCCTCCTTCACCACGACAATGCTTCAGTGCACTCAGCAAAACGGATTGTTGAATATTTGACTATGGCAGGTGTCGAGATAATGAGTCATCCGCCATATAGTCTTGACCTGGCGCCCTGCGACTTTTATTTTTTTTCCAAGAACCAAAGATAAAATTCGAGGTATTCACTTTACGAGCCCTGAAGATGCATTGAAAGCGTACGAAAATGCCATAGAAGACACCCCTAAGTAAGAATGGCCCCACTGCTTTTCTCAGTGATTCCATCGAATGCGACGATGTGTAGAGAGGAACGAAGATTACTTCGAAAAACAATAAAAGTATTGGCAACTTTATATACTAAGCCGTTTTTCATTTTCTAAACATTTTTAGTGTTACCTAGGTATTCTCAAGACTATCAACTAAATGTATTTAAATAAAAGACTTTTAATGGATTAAGACGCGTGTAACTGTGTTTTTACATTAGATTTTTGCGTAAAAATTAAATTTTTATTTATCAGATCTCGATTTCAGGGGGACTGTAGATGAAAGGAGTCAAATATAGTATTTGTTATAGTTGTAATTATGAAGTTTAACGCCATTTGCTATAAAAAGATGGTTTTTGGCAAAATTTATTGACACACAGTGTCTCTTCTTTTTTGGTATGTTTAGTTGTGGGTTTTAATCTATATATTATTGGATCCTAGGTGTTAGATAATTTTAGACCGTCTTCTCTCTTGAAATTTGGATGTTTTTTTTAATTTGAATGACTTCGCTTACCAGTCTTGGGAGAATTCATTCTCTTTTAACAAAACATTTGGTTGGTACTGAATGTATTGAAAAGATAGCATAGCGTTAAATAAAATAATTGATTTTATTTCCTAGAAATGTTCTTGATAGTAGACCGTATTTAGAGAAACGAATGATAACAAAGCGCATTTTAATAAAAAATATAACCGAATTCTCGGAACTCTTAAAAACTGTTGGATTTATGATAAAAAATCAGAGAATCATTTGGTTTCAATCTAAACAACAAAGAGTAATACGAGCATTGAGAAGGAAACTTGGTATCAATTTCGAGTGAAGATTAGTGACCCCCCGAGGTCTGAACTCTTATTGTGTTGTGCCCTGGAGCTCTAATCCTAGCGGCAAACACCATGAGCGCAGACGGTGCTTGATCAAAAAAAGAGTTTATAGCCATGAAAATTACAATAAAGACCTTAATTGTCGAAGACAGCAATTGTTAATCATAATTATAATAATATATTTTCGGTAGTTTTATCCGATGTTCTTCACAAACGCGGATTTCTGAACTTTTGGCCATGTCGATATTAATACTATTACCTATTTCCACTTCTGTCGGAATGTTTATTATTAATTATAATATTCATAATAATTCGAGAAACATTATTATTGCATTTAATTAAGACCATTGCTCGCGATTCCGGCTAGATAGGTACCACAACGATGCCTATTCTGCCAATTAGCAGCAGTATGCAAGCATTCTTTTGTGAGCAAGTGAAGTTACTGTTAAGAATTACCATCATATATAAAAAGTGTTGAGCACAAATGTGATAATTTTTGGTTTTAAAAAAGATTCAAAGATATTTATTTTTACCTGTTCCTACAAACTGCCACTTAGGTATGTCAACAACAAAAAAGCGAAACTTACAACTAATATAACTATGGCAGTTCAGGGCAAAACTGTATGTAGTAACTAACAGTAGAACAATAACTAAAAAAAAATTGTCTGCTTACTATATGGCTATGTATGGACTATGTTCTTCCATAAAATTTATATACTAAATCTGTGGTAATATCATAAGTACAGCTGTCAAAGTCATTGTTAAGGATTTGTTTAGGTCTTTGAATTCTGAGAAGCACTGTAATGGACAAAGAGCATGTAAACACTACGTTATATAGGCGGGACTGCCTAAGTAAAATTTGAAATTTAGTTAAGTATGAAACGTGCAATCATTTGACAAAAGGTTTAAATAGTAGTAATTACAGTATCGCGATTGGCCTCGAAGTATAAGCTAAGTTTGAAAGCGAACAGTTGCCTAAAAAATAGTGGATATCGGCTATCTCCTTTTCTGCAAGATTATAGCCGTCATCTGTCAATCTATCAATGACTGCACGTTTCATACAATCGAGTGAATCGCTTTTTTCTTAGAGAGTTTCGCTAGCCTGGTAATGGGCAGGGCGCATACGACTCAAGCAGGCCTTGGTTGTGTCGTCATATTTTCTCTTAAAAACTGTTTAGACTGGAGTACACGATCTGTTTGTAATAATCTTTGACCACAGAGTCCCCGTGAAGTTACACCGGGGGTTTCAACAATGTAACCCCAGTTATTATCAAGTGTGGAGCTCAATGATGACGCATCACGCAGCCTCACCGGCAGCGAGGCGGGTGTCCCATTCAACGCGCTATTTGTATTTAATAACCAATCAGATACGGCAGGTGCCGCGACCCGCGACATCTGGCGGTAATATACTGCTCTAGATAGAGTTAATACAATGTGCTTTAACGATCTGACTTATGTGACTTTCAATGTATTATATTCTAGAATTAAAATATATTTTTTAATTAGTAGTTTGTAGTTTGAATATTATTGCTGCATCACTTTATATATATTGTAACTGAAATGATTTGTGAGTGAGTGATTGTCACAAAGAGTTTCTTGCCACTTCTTCTTATTAAAGCTCAACCCTGAAAGGAGGTGGATATAAAAAGAAAAGTCATTTCCTTGAGCTGCCTGAATAAGGTGATTTTGATTTGACTACCCTAAAGGATTGAGCTTTTGATTACTGTTAGTAAAAATATAATATTAATTACAAGTTTAAGCAAAATTGTCAAATTGTAAGTAGTATTTGGTGAGTATTGCATGATATGTATATTAATTAGGATTCTGTTATTGTTGTTTCCTTGAGTTCTCGTAAAAGGTTTCGTCATGCTCGCTTAAATGTCACTGCTTGTGGCGGCGACATGGGGCGGGTCGTCCCCTTCCCTAAAATATGGTTGAGGGAGGCGATGGCTGGCTCATGCGTCATGCTCGTAAACGGGCGGTGCTTGTAGTGGCAGGATGATCCTGTTGCCGGAGACTCGGTTTCAGATTCTTAAAAGTTATTGTGTGTGTCTATATGTATGGATATATACATATTTATTTATTTATAATCGCTTATAAAATGCTCACAGAATACCTTTATTTATTTATGGTGTATGTGGATGATGCAGCTACTGTATTCAATAACTTTTGCATTAATTTACATTTACTTTTTTGATTGACTCGTGTAAGACATTGACTATTTGACGTTTGAGTGTGTTTGTTGCATCATTTTACATATTATATCGTAATTAAAATGATCTGTAATTCGATGTAAATGTAAATCTTGATATAAAAGAGTGGCAATGAGTTTCTTGCTACTTCTTTTCATTAGCTCAGCCCTTTACGAAGTAGCAGTAGATTCAATAAAAAAAAAAATTATTTAATTTTTTGACATTCATAAGTGTTATTTCCGTGACCTACGTGAAAAAACTCATTTAGATTTGATATGATTTATTTAATAAGCAATTCGTATTGCTGCCTGTTAGAATTCTATGATTCGATGTTTAGAATATAACCAATATTTAAGACTCTTTTAATTAAATTTGAGAACTTACAGCTTTACTACTGTAGTGTAGTAAAGCTGTAAGTTAAAGCTGTAAATATATTTACCTATGAATGCATTGATGAAATGATTATTTTCAGCTCTATTGCAGGATTTTTGTTGGTGACAAATCTAGGAAATTTAGTCACAACTCGCTCTAGAGGTTTCTTATGCGACTTAATGTCGGCGTGTCGTTAAGACCAGGTCATGTCTTCTAAAACTGACTTTAATTTGTAGTCCAAGGGTTTCAGATCTGAACTTGACGAGGAACAGTCAGTCAGTTACAGCTTTAATAAAGTTAGGACTTTTGACATCCAGTCAAGGTTGAGTAGTTCGTGCTTTGTGACTGGGTGCAGTCTTACTGGAAACTCCAAAGTACATTTTTAAAAGCTTATTACTAATAGGGTTCTCTTGATACACTTTGGCTAATGTCTCCTTTATTACGAACATTTTGTGACTCCTTGATGTAAATACCACTCAACAAACCAGACTGACGCCGCAGGTGATCCTGTCGCACTATACAACCACTTGTGAAGCTTCTTTAAGAAAATGTTTTATCATTGAAAAGGTTATTTATCTAGTGAATTTCCCCTGCGTATCGGGACTGCAATTATTTTGATCGAACAACTTTCTTTAACTGATTTTGGACACGTCCTGCATATCGACATTAAGCTACAGGTGTTTCTTTGATGAAAGGAAAGGAACTATAGCAGGAATCTTCATTTCTCATAATATATTTTTTTGTTCCCTTATTAGATATCAGCGAATTCTAGCTTCAACAGCATTAATAGCCTTTTTAGTTCTAACAACACGTGATCACCCTGGTTTTTATCGTCTGTGACCGAGGATGTGTTGGTATTTCTATCCGTAGAGTACGATATACGAAAATAAGACAGATACCTAGCTTTTGTGTTAAGTGTTAAGTGTCTTTAAAATGACCGATATGGACGGCCACATACAGTTTGTGCAAGGCAACCACTGTAATTCTGTTTTCTTTTAGATCCCATTACAATTCCTCACATTAAAAACGTGTTCCAAATTTGAATTCAAAGTAATATTTTTAAGCCAAAATTATTATATGTATATGTCGTAGGTATATTGTTAAACCCGTAATATTACAATTTCTCTAAGGATATTAAAATTAAACGGAAGAGATTTGGTGACAGAGAGTTATTGGGAGGGAAATTCAGCTGCAAATGACAATTCTTTAAATGGTTCATTCTTTTAAGTGACAATTTATTATTTAGTAAATGGACTGTATAGAGGTATCAACGGGCTCAAACATCTATACTTAGTCGCTGTTGCATATTTTACTGTCAAAGTAATTTGTATGTTATTATCCAATTCCATAATATCTTTCAAGGATACTTTAAAATCCCATCTATATGCGTGTTCAAAGTGATCATCACAAATTGCTGGAATAATATAATAATAACATCTCACTTGACGACGTGGACAGTGATTGATGTTAGTGTCGATTTTATTATGTATACATCCCTATCGCATGTACAGATCTATAAACATTTCGATAGAGTATAAGCCCTAAAGCGCCCAGCAAAATTAATGCTATGTTATACGTTATAATATTATAGTCTTTGAATTCGCTTATCTCTCAAACAAATTTTTAATTTTATCATTAATAAAAGAAAACAATACGTACAATAAAACAATAAATAATTTATTAATCAGACAAAACAAATCTTATAACTATATTAACAATACTATGATTACATAAAATTTAAACTATCATTACGTGGAAGAGTACCAAGAATACTGGCAGCATTACCACTTTGGATAGCAAGGCTGATCCGTAGACCGAATTAATATGTTCTTAATGAAGTTTCAATAGAAATAGTACAACAAGTTTGTACTAGGTGAGTACTATTGATGGATAACGTGAATGTTATAATATTATGACCATTACAAGATCTGGTATTAAGATCCATCAAAGTATACGATTTCTTTTGGAAAGTACTCTTGTCATATCGAATTGCAACTGACTTAGAAAATAAATGGATAAATAAATACATTTGACTTTACTATTGCACAAAGTGATCCATCTGCAGCTTGTTATATCAATGGTTACACTATAATTTGCTACTTTTTGTTTGGACTCGATAATAACAAATTGAAATAGTCCGATTGTGGTAAAGTATGGATGCAATTAAGGCGGGGGGCCATAAATCGGGGCTATCTGATTCGCAACATGAAAGAGGCGTAGCGGGCCTGCGGCGCTGTGCTTAGGCTACAGGCACAATGAGAGAAAAATATATATTTTTAGGGAGGAGAAGGATAAAGGTACATTTCACCTGATAGTATGTGATAGTAAGTGATCACCACCACCCACCCCAATTCCAAAAATCATCTATACAACAATATCCGTAAAATTACATATCGCCATAGGTATTGAGAGATCATTTCCATGGCGCGAAAATTTTCAGTTCATGGCAACGATTTTTAAGTAAAACTCTACTGGAACCTAATATCCTATAAACAAAGCTTCTTGCAATCTCACTGACATATTCCAAATCTTGATGGGATCTCTACCTAGGAGTTTTTTCTGGCGTCTAAGACAGACACTTAGAGGCCATGTCAAGAGTTTCAAGAATCAGAGAGAATGTGTGAAAACTTTGTTGGGATTGAAAGAAGTCAGAAAAAAAAGTCAGGATCGTCGTGAATGGTAAGTATTCTGTCAGACAGGCGATACTCTGTATGTTTTTTTTTTATGCCAATACGGAACGAGACGAGCAAGACGCTCAACTGATGGTAATTGATACGCCCTGCTACTAGCTACGGCGACCTTCAGACCGAAACACAGTAATGCTTACACATTACTGCTTCACGGCAGAAATAGGCGCCGTTGTGGTACCCATAATCTAGCCGGCATCCCGTGCAAAGGAGCCTCCCACTGGTATGTATCATTATTAATAATAGAATTTATTGGTTGAATGCTGATCGGCCCTGCACTGTAATGGGCATATGAATTACCATGAGATAAACGTCCTGCTCGTCTTGTCCTTTATTTTCATAAAATATATACATATAATATATAAGTTACGTAATTATATTTAATATTTTTTTTTTATAAATACGTGTTCCACCAGCGTAAGTGGTTATTTTGTTTTAAGAATTTAATTTTATCGTGATTCAAAGATTACAAATTAGAAAGAGATTAAGTTTAACGTACATAGCCTATAATAATATGTGTATTTATAATATTGTGAAAAATTTGAAAAAGTAGGGCTTAGGTGTGAGCTACTACCGGGGTCCACAGGTGGCGGATAGTGGAACGGCTATAAGATATTATGGCTAGCTGCTTCGGCAGTCCCCGACCACACACCGGCAGGATTAGAGGGTGTAGCGTGTAGAGCCCCTAGGAAAGGTTCTTCTATGGAAAAACTACAAAGACCTAATGAAAATCCTGTGACATGGCGAGTCAATGCCGCCAGTAAATAAGCATTAATCTCCTCCAACTGCGGGCAGCTGCGTAGGTGGTAGACTGAGTGAGTGGGAGCTGGACAAGCCTGTACAGTCACCAGTTATATTGTTGTCCTATTAATCCCAGATTCAGAAAGCAGCAAACAGCGATGTGGAAGGCCACGGAAAACCACCACATTATTAATTTCCCAGGATAAATCATTATGGCTGAGACAAATATAACAATGGCCCTTAGTCCCCGGCAGACCTTAAATGGTCAGGTCTCCGGGTCAGCCATAAAGATCGCAACTTGGAATGTCCGCAGCTTGTACGAAGACGGTAAACTGGAAAATGTTATAATGGAAATGAATAGATTAGAGCTTGATATCCTTGGAATAAGTGAATTAAGATGGAAGCTACAGTCTACTATTCGGGTAGCAATGATAATCAACATCATAGAAATGGTGTTGCAATAATTATAAAAGACGCTCTACGATCTACTGTAAGGAATTTTCTTCCCATTTCGAACCGGGTAATGTTATTACAACTTGAAGCTAAGCCGTTTAACATCAACATAATCCAAGTTTATGCACCTACTGCAGACAAAAGTGACGATATGAATGAGGAATTTTACGATGACATAGAAACAGCCCTCAAAATAACTAAAACACATGATACAACAATAATTACGGGTGATTTTAACTCCAAAATCGGACAAGGTCCAGTACCCGATGTTGTTGGCACTTTTGGGCTTGGGGTTCGAAACGATCGAGGAGAAAGGTTGGTGCAGTTCTGCCAGGAGCGTGAGTTTGTCATCACTAATACATTCTTTAAGTTACCACCTAGAAGACTTTACACTTGGCGTTCACCAGCCGATAGTCCAGAGAAGATCGTACGTAATCAAATAGATTTCATATTGGTCAGCAGAAGACATAGGAATAGCATAAAATCTGCTAAAACATATCCCGGAGCCGATATTGGATCTGACCACAATCTTATTGTGGCCGTAATAAAGATTCAGTTAAAGAAAATTCAACAACAACCAAAAATCACCAGAATAGACCTTGACAAACCCTGAATCCAAAAAACAACTTCATTTAGCCATCAATGACGACATGTGTAGGCTAAAACGAAACAATGTTAATCCTGGTTTCTCGGACATGGAACAATCGTGGCATAGTTTTAAGACGACAATACTTGACACAAGTGAAAAGATCTTGACGTCGACGCCACGAACGAAGAAAAAGAAATGGATTACTGACGAAATATTGGATTTAATGGATAAAAGAAGTGAAAATAAAACGAACAAAGAAAAGTATGACACAATAAAACTTTTAATACGGAAAAAAATAAGACAGGGAAAAGAAACATGGTATGGTGATCTTTGTTCTGAGATAGAGAAACTGGATAAGAAGTTTGACTGTTTTAATATGCATAAGAAGATTAAAGAGCTTATATCTCCTAAACATCAAGGACGCAGACAAGTAACCCTTCTCAATAAATATGGCAATTATGCATCTTCCATCGATGACATGTTAGTAACATGGGAACAATATGTTACAGAGCTGTTTCATGACACTTGATCTGATCCTGTAGATTTCGTTTGTGATGACACGGGACCAGCCATTACGAAAAGTGAAGTCTATCATGCCATAAGAAATGCAAAAACAAGAAAAGCTTGTGGTCCCGATGACATACCAGTCGAGATTATTAAAGAAATCGAAGAGTGTAATCTAGATTATCTCGTTAACCTCTTTAATGCTATCTACGACTCGGGCACGATTCATTCTGACTGGCTCAAATCGACATTTATCACCCTACCAAAAATCAATAATCCCAAAAAATGCAGTGATTACCGCACAATTTCACTCATGAGTCACGTTTTGAAGCTCTTTTTAAAAGTACTTCATAGCAGAATTTACTCGAAATGTGAGTCCTTACTATCATATACCCAGTTTGGTTTTAGAAGCGGTTTGGGTACAAGAGATGCACTTTTCGGCTATCAGGTGCTGGTACAAAGATGCTGGGATATGAATAGAGATCTATTTGTCTGCTTCATTGACTATGAAAAGGCCTTTGACCGAGTTCAACATGTCAAATTGATGGAAGTGCTCCAGAAAATTGGCTTGGACTTTAAAGACTGTCGATTCATCAGAAACTTATATTGGAAACAGCGTGCAAACATTAGGGTCAACGGGAAACTTTCATCATACATCGAGATAGAAAGGGGCGTACGACATGGCTGTATTTTGTCACCCTTACTTTTTAATTTGTATGCTGAAGTCATATTTTCGGAAGCGCTTGATAACAGCACAGACGGAATATCAATTAATGGCAAAATGTTGAACAATATTAGGTACGCAGACGACACGATATTAATCGCGGACAGTCTTGAGGGCCTTCAAAGACTAGTCAACTCCGTAGCTTCTGTCAGTGCTGAGTATGGTATTAACATCAACACCAAAAAGACGAAGTACATGGTAATAAGCCGTACACCTGAGCTTACCACTTCTTTATCCCTCAATGGTCAAAGTCTTGAAAGGGTTGCCAAGTTCAGATATCTAGGCACAATGGTTGACGACTGAGGAGATCACAGCCTCGAAATACGATGCAGAATAGAGCAAGCACGCAACGCCTTTTCAAAAATGAAAAAAGTATTTTGTGACCGGAACCTAAACATCTCTCTTCGTATACGCATAGCGCGGTGCTATGTCTTTTCTGTACTCCTAAACGGCGTAGAAGCTTGGACGCTGACAGAAGCTATGACAAAAAAACTGGAAGCGTTCGAGATGTGGGTGTACAGACGTATGCTGAGAATTTCTTGGACAGAGCGCGTACGGAATAGCATCGTGTTAGAGAGAATGGGAAAGGCTACAGAGATACTTACGTCTATTAAGGAACGAAAGTTAGAATATTTTGGACATGTGATGCGTAATGCCAAGAAATATGAACTCCTTCAACTAATCATGCAAGGGAAAGTGGCAGGCAGGAGGAGGCCTGGCCGCAGAAGGATATCGTGGCTTAAAAACTTGCGCCAATAAGGTCTTTATTTAGAGCAGCTGTGTCGAAAGTTGAAATTGCCCTAATGATTGCCAACCTTCGCAAGGAGACGGCACGTTAAGAAGAAGAAGAAAAATGTGATGACATCATTCGTGAAAATGAATATTTTCTTTCTACAGTGAAGCTATAACGTCTATTCAGGATTTGGAAATGAATAAATAGGCGAGCTTCTTTACTCTTCATGTTTGTAACTTTTAATAAACAATTTAGTCAACTTCTCTTAGTGTGTCCTCAACACGAAATCGCACGAATGCATCATGCGCTCACATGTGAATGTTTTGAATGACGTTCAACGCACCCCCTTAAGTGCCTGTCTGACGTGCTAAAGAATATATTAGCAAAGATACAGCTTTTACGAACCATAAAATGTTACCCATCCCTTTCATTCTTACCAAGATTAAGCAGGACGGCACGGAGGGAATAATATATCTTTTTCATTTTCATCGTACATGAAAAACAAAGACAGAATTATATGTTTATGGCAATTTAGAATCGGATAATTTATGTTGATCGTTGATAGGGAGTGTAGTCACGATTGCATGTTTATGATCAAATTACACATCATGTTTGTGTTATGCATAGCCAGGGCTGCACCTGTGGCGACTCCTACGATTTATTAAAATTGCAGTTTTAAATGGCAATATGTTAAGCTGGTTTTATTTATCATAAGACCTATCAAGTATATTGAAGTGGGCTTGTCATAGATGAAGGTAGATCGATTGTTAAAATTTATGAGGCCAAGGGCTGGAGTGAAGTATGATCTAGAAGGCTAGCCAATATACGTCACGCAAAAACAATACTGAAACAACCAATGCTCTCAGGCATGCACTAATTCTCAAGGTGAAATGAGCAGGTCAACTAGCGAGAGAGAGATGGATAAAAACAACTCCGTAGAGACTTTTTTTAATGAAAATCGGGGTCGAGACTAGCAAGACGTGATTGATCTGATTGAATGATTGACGTAGCTGATCGTAATTGATATGTCCTGCCCATTACAATGCAGTGTCAGTTTCTTGAAATATCTACCCAAAAATTCTGAGCGGCACTACAATTGCACTCGTCAGCTTGAGGCATAAGATGTCATGTCTCATTTGCCCAGTAATTTCACTAGCTACGGCGCCCTTCGGAACGAAACACAGTAATACATACGCATTACTGCTTCATGGGAGAAATAGCCGCCGTTATGATACCCATAATATAACCGGCATCCTATGCAAAGAAGACTTCCAGTTTGTATCCACCTATCACTTAATAGAAAGATATTGGAATTATAAAAATAATAAATATTGTAGTTATAAAGAATTATAAAAATAATTAACTTTCAATAAAATCACAGAAAAGTATGATGAATTTGATTCTACTGCCTCCCTTACTGTACCTATAGCAAGGTGCCCATACGTGGATCTTCAATAAAAACCATAGTGAGGAGGAGCACCCTTTACATGAAACCCATAGACAAACAAAATAGTTATAAAAAAGACACCAAATAAAACTGATACATGCATGCATGCACGCAAATCGTTTGAAGTGAAAATAGGAAGGACATAATGTCAAATATTCTGATAAAAAAGGGCAAAACGACTACAAAGTCAACAGGACTTGGAAGTTAAAGAGTCAAAAGGTAGACCTAAATTTCGTCGGATTGACGACATAGTAAAATCCGGAAGATACTGGATGGTTACAGCACATGTCAGATAAACTGGAAGTAACTGGTGCAGGCCTATACCCGAAGGACATGACATGCTTACCTACATAGGACATTAAGGGTATGTTCCGATATGCACTGAGAGCACTGCACAGTGCTATCAGTGTAGAAAATTTTGTTCCGTTATGGACTGCCAGTATACTGCTGCAGTACCCTAGGGAATATTTGACGTCATAAAGACGCTGCCATATTCTGCTGTGAGCACTGACGTTTTCGAGGTAAGGTACTCGCAGTACCTTGATCACGTGATCAGTCAAAACCACTCGAGTGCCTAACGTTTTATAAACAATACCTACAGTTTAAACCCTTTATCCCTTTATAAATAAATAAATAAAAAATTAATCCCAAATATTTTTAATTTAACAGTACTCCAACAACAGTTTTTTTTAATGAACTAGAAATCTTTAATACACTAATTTTAATGCTGCGTCAAAAAATGCGGCTGACAGTATAATCCCGTATACTCGTACGTATCCCGTTCCGTTTTATATAGTAACCAGTATAACTGGCTATAAAGGAACGGCTTCACAGTATACTAAATTGACGTCACACTGTACAGTGGTCGCAGTGCACATCGGAACATACCCTAAGTGACATAATATGTGCACGTATAATAATATGAATAAGCGATTTTGCTGCATTTTGCCACAATTTACCCTTTATAACAGAAGGTGAAAGACATGGGACGTTTGGATGAGGTCTATGATGGGCACTTTTCGCAATATGCATAATATCTTTTCATCTCATTCCTGCTCTTTTACGTGTAAAATTTAAAAACAGACGTCTATCTTTGGATAACGTACCGTTTTTTCGGAAACAATAGTCTCCGTGTTAATTAACATTGTGTACGTAACGTGTACATACACGGAAAAAAACCGTTAATAAGTAATTCAAGAATGCAAATAAAATTAAGTTTCTGAAAATAATTAAATATACATAATATCATATGCATATTATTACAAAAGAGTAGGACCGAGGTCTGTTTTCTTCTGACAATCTTCAGTCCTAACAAACTTTATTTGGTTATTCCACTCACATCAAGCCTTAACTCAAGCTTTCTAATTGTTGGTACTCTTAACCTGGCTCCTCAAAGGATCTAAATAAAGGAATAAAATCTATTTGAACAGTGTTTCAAACTACAAAGCGAGTACTCTAGTAACTCAATGATTATCTCCCCTAGCTCTTTTTTTGTTGACTCTTTTTATGTTTGTTTCGGGAAGCTTCAGGGGTTATGGGCGGAAAGGTTGACTCGAATTAAGAATACATTGAGATCTGATCATTTTTAGAATATTAAAATAACATCATAATCAACCAGAAACTTTTTAACTGTCATATAATTATTTAGAGTGGAGGATCAACGAGCGTCCGGTCACATGATGTTAAATAATCACTGGCACCCACATTTTCCTCCAACATCGATATCACAAAACCATTGCCATCCTTTTACGAAGATGTAGGCACTTTTTGAAGTTACCCAGGTCGTATCGTCATGGAAACACCGTGCTAGGAAGCTCATTCCATACTTTGGTTGTATGTGGCAGAAACCAGCTGATAACACGATGATGATATCCAAGTTTGTGGCGTGTTGTGCATAGGTATAATTCAGTGGCCCGAAATTAGATCAAACAGTAGTACTACCGTTAGTTTGATCCATAGTAAAAAAAAAGCCATTTAGAGCAGTAAAATTAACTGCATGGGCAGAACTGCTACGACTACTGCAATTTCTACTGCAATATATTATTATACTTCTTCCATTCCTGTTTGAATGGTGTTTTCGGTGGAATTAGAGACACTTGGGACTGGCACATTGTGAGGTGATTGAAGTCTCATCGCTACAATAGTTAATAGTTTTATATTTGGTTAACCTTCAAAACTGCCACTGTTTTTAGCAAATTATGTTGGAGAGTATTTTTTGGAGGGCTTTCTACTCGTATACCTATTATTTTATTAAGAATATCGATTTAGATTGCTCCGCCGCATTCTCAATCACTGAATCGTTTCCGAAGCTACTACAGCAAACAAGCTGCCTCAGTACGAGCGACGAGTAGATTGAACAATAATTTATGCAGTCCAGGCCCAGGTCGTGATCATTACAAAGCTCTGTCAATAAGGATGCAATCGCATGAGCTGATCAGCCATAGCTCAAAGAGCCCGAGGTGATAGCCATTTTCTCATAACTCAACCGCAACTACCCAACTTCGAGTTAGGAAATTTTGATAAGATTTTGCTGTACTGTTTACGATGCTATATATTACCCATTGAATTTACTTGTGCTAATAATTATAAGTTACGGAAAAAATATATTATTAAGATCGTAAAATATTAATTTTGGATGAACGCATTTGGGTGAAATTCACTACACGAAAATTTTGGACATCTCTGGGAAAATGCGTTTATCTGGTTATCCAGGTCCTTGATAAATGACATTGTAATAAAAAAAATGTGTAGGGTGTGTCTAACGGACAGATGGAAGATTTAGATTATATGATATCAGCTGACAAAAATTGCGTTCCATTCCTCTAATAATTGTTCTTGTACACTTTAGTTAATGTTGTGTAACGATGTTTTAGCTAAACACAAGCTAAACACTGTTTTATAATAGAAAAAGATAAATTCCATTTTAGATGTCGTTATTTTTAGGTCAGTGACGTTTTTATAGTTAGTTCACTGTCGAACATCACACGTGTCTAAGCCTTATTTAAATTATCTTTTTCTAATAAAACCGATAGTGTTGGAAGTACCTATATGAAGACCCCGCGCGCTAGCACACCTACGTGATGTCAGCCAACAATCGTCAGTTTACAAAGGAGATTATGATTAGTGACTTTTTAAATTTTGAAAATTGGCTTTAACCGATTTTTGAGATTCCATCGCGCTAATAGGTTTATTATGTCCTATCTCATAGCACCGGGATTGTAGTATAGTAAATCATGCAGTGGATTATAAGCCTCCGTCACGGCTCGGCTACCAGTCAGTTGCTCACGAACCGTATTTACGAGCCGACTCGATATCTGTTATTATTTATGTCTCTGTTTACCATTTTTGTTACTGTCTACTTACGTTGTAGCTCTATGGAAACCGCTTATACTAAAGAAAGCTTATCAATGATTATGGGTCGGAAAGTTTACAACGAGCTTACGTTTATATTAAATGACATACATATATGACTGCTTTAACCTCATGACAGCACTGCCTTAGATATTATTACTTAATTTGTGTTTTTTTGTCGGGAAATTTGTCATTTCTTAACCCAGATTCGCAACGCAGATAATAATTACCTAACTGTTTAAGTAAGCTAAGATTTAGCACATTATATAGGTTCAAAGGGATTTTTGTAACATTGTTAAAAATCTTTTTTGGAGCGTGTTGTTTATTACAAAATTTCAACGAACACAAACTATAGTATATAATAAAGACCTCCTGTTCTTCTCCACTCTTCTTTATTTGCAGATAGTCTAATCCAAGTTCTTCCAGCCATTTTCACTATTTCATCTTCTCATCTTCTAATTTACTTCCTCTATTTCTCTTGCGACCTCTTGGGTACCATCTAGTGATAGTTTACCAACTATGGTTAGGTCAAGCATATTACGCAGTTGCGTGTTACACATCTTTTTGGACGTATGATATTGTAGAGTAGTATTTGTTGTAACCTTACACAGATTACAATTACACGAACTAAATATGCAAATACCTCAGCAGCAATCTAACACAGTTATTTTGGAAAATTTTATGTCTCTATCTTGTAAAAACTGCAACTAAAAATTAAAAAGTGTCTTTCGGTTTCTGCATTCTTCGTGCCAATTGGTTATTATTATTAATTATTTTATCTTTTTAATCGAAGGCTGTGATGTACATGTTAAGGAGAACATTATTTAATTATCTTAATATATATGTATGTTTAAAGTGGGTATTATTTTGTATTTTTTATGTGTCTGAACTGAAAGTTTATTTCAAATTGTTTGGTCCTTGTTCAGATTATATTATTAACAATTCCAATTAAAGTATAATATAATGTATTTTTATATTATGCTTTATATTAGCTTCACCTGTATGTTTGTATGTATGTTTCTATGTTTGTAGCTGACTTCTTTGGGCGCGATTTCGACCCACTTTAAACGGCTAGATTTCGTTCAAACTTTGTAAATTTATCGAGGACCGATGACATTCAGTACACTAATTTGATAAAATTATTCAATTTTTCAATTTGCAAAATATGATTCTTGTTAATTTATATAATTTTCACCTATAGTCGATAAGGCAAGAATTGATGTTAAAGTACTTAATAGTTTTAATAATACGATTTTATAGAAAATTTAACTAAAAAATGAAAAATAAATAATAGTTAAAAAATCTAAAAAGCACGCTTTATATAAAATTCACCTAAAAAATAGAAAATAAATTGAAATTTAAAATAGTGTAAAAAAATATATTTTATTGTTAAAAAAGCGTGGGGTGCTTTTTGAGATATTATTAAAATAATAATTCTTCTACACTGTTTTTACAATAAAATAAATTTTTTTCACACTATTTTCAATTTAAATTTATTTTCTATTTTTTAGTTGAATTTTATATAAAGCGTGCTTTTTAGTTTTTTTAACTATTATATATTTTTCTCTGACTGCACACGCTGCCATAGTCAATACGAGCCAAATGTTTTTGAAGTTTTCAGTAATTCACTTCAAAAATTATAATCAAACGTAGTCATCAACATCAATAATTAGTAAGAAAAAGTGTTATTAATTATCATATAATTTGGGACAGCAAAACTCACGTTTTAACGGATGAATCAAAAAAATTTTTGTGAGGCCTTTGCCTACGACCATACAAAGTTAGAAGAAGAAGTAATCGCTAATTCAAAATAGCCATTCTCCAAACCCGAAATCATCGGAAGTGCCTTGATTTGAAGATGATCACGGGATCTCAAATTTGACCCGAAATAATCTAAAAATTTGAACTATCAAAAACAACGTCGTGGCGGTCAAAATAACAGAAATCATTAAAATTTCTTTAACCCTAACCGTGGTTAGCGACTAATCGATGCAAGTTAATAAACATATTTTTGTTAAACCTTATTTAAATAAACAGTTATCATTATTACATTTACTTATATTCAATTTATTACATTTAAAATGTTCGTAAAAAAGTAGAAAATGTCACGTAGATAAAAATATATCATTACCAATTATAATAAATAAAATAAAATCATCACAGGTCAGGGACTAATATAAAACATTTTTACATATAGTCAGAAAATTTTAAAATTATTAAACAAATGAAATACGAGTATGCATAACAAAAAAGTGTGTGCGTGTAATCTTTACGCGCCTTTGAAGTAAAACTTAATAATAATTAACTTTAGGAATAATTAACAGATATATTAATGTATTACATTAAATAAAGCCTTGTTACCAAATAAGCACTCACGAATTACTGAGGAGGTTTGTTAGATATTTATGCTATTTTATATAATAATATAAAAGTTGGCATTTTCTCTACCTAAAATAAAAGAATACCTTTATAATAAATAATATAATGTTATATTTTGATATTATTATTCATCAAAAAATAAACATTTCAACTTTTTATATGTGAGATCATTATCAGGTTCTTGATTTTCTCTTTTATGCTTATTTATTGATGAAAGAGTGAAATGTTCCTGGGATTCCACCATTTTATTTGACTGATTATTATTTTCATTTTATAATTCATTAATATCATTCGCACACTTTAAAATATTCACTCATTAAATAAAATAATTGATAATAATAAATTGAAGGTTATATTAGCACATATTAATATTCAATAACGTTGTTATTGAATATAAACGAATATGGCTGTATGGGCTCGAACCCTTTGCCTATCTTAACAATGGACAAAGAAACCAAAAACAAATTAACGAATGTCGCAATTGTCAGAAAATTTTTGATAACATATTATTTATTACAAAAGTAGTAATAAGCAAATTATACACTTGGAGGATTTCAAAAAAAATACTGAGCATATTGAAATGTTTTTTTTTAAACCATAAAATTAAAAGCTTAAAAAATGTTTCAATTTCATTTTTAAATGAGCGTTACTTCTGTCAGAAAAAAATTCTAAGTTACCCCCAAGTCACGCCTAAAGAAGTTTTACTTCAATAATTAATTAATTAATTTAAAATTAAGATCATTTAAAAAGTAATAGTCCGATAAACATCGAATTAATGTAAATAATACAAATTACCTGGAAACAAAAATCAAATTAACATAAGCAAACAAACGGAAGGAAATATCCGACGGAAGGCGGCAACTAAATTTATTCCTCAATCCATAAATCTTACGATACAATGTAAAAGTATGTAATACTTAACAAGTATAATTTATCATCACAAAGGGGCACATTTATCATTAAAATGAATCGGTCATTAGTGAGTAGGCGTGAAGGCGGGCTTAGAGAGCTCTCGAATATCTCGGACTTATTGAACGATTTCATCGTTTTCGTCATGTTGTATATTATAATTGGCTGCTTGTACTGATAATAATAATCTTGTTGATTTTTTATGTCGTCAAACATGAGAATAATAATGGATTTTATTTGACGATTAGCATGATAACTTAGCAGAAATCATTTAGTTCTTGGGTAATGTGCCGCTGGTTCATGCCTGGAAGATAATAATTATGTGTTGTAAAAAAAACTGACTTCAAAAACTGATAAATATCAAATAATTAAAAATTTAATTAAATACACCTTTATCTTAAATATTAATAAAATGCTATTATTTATATGTGCTACCTATTGATAGGTTTTAAGTCGGTGCCAAGCCCTAAACAAAATAAAACTTTATATTATAAACAGCTTACTTACTCTAATTATCAGAATAAGTAAGCATTACTGTGTTTCGGTCTGAAGGGCGCCGTAGCTAGTGAAATTATTGGGCAAATGAGACTTAACATCTTATGTCTGAAGGTGACGAGCGTAATTGTAGTGCTGCTCAGAATTTTTGAGTTTTTGAAGAATCCTGAGCCGCACTGTATTGTAATGGGCAGCGTGCATCAATTAGCATCAGTTGAATGTCCTAGTCGGCTCGTCCCGTATTGGCATAAAAAAAATATACTAAAAATTCCAAAATTTGGAACGATCCCTGCAAGTTCGAAGAATCAGAAGTGAGGAGATCCGTAGGAGAACCAATGTCACCGACATATTCCAAATGATTGCGAAACTGAAGTGGCAGTTGGGCAGGGTATAGTTCGACGGACACATGGTCTTGGGGCAGTGAAGTCTTCGAATGGCGACCATGTAGCAGAAGACGATGTGTTGGTAGGCCCCCCACTAGATGAACCGATGATCTGGCCGCGATCACTTCAATAGGCTGGACGAGTAATGGTGAGAAATGGTATAATTTATTCATTCGTGTTAATGAATGAATGATTATTTTGCTAATAAACAGATTTATATATAAATAAATAAATAAATTAGTATCTTAAGTTTCTAAAGTAACTAACAGGTTAAAAAATATAAATTAACGATTCAAATGCACGTTGAAAAGTACTACTTCAATAAAAAATAACTGCGGTTTTGGAGTTACGTAAATTTATCTTGAACGCCTTACCAACAATCCTACGCATTGTCTTGTACGGTTAAGCTGAAGATAATCAATTTTAGTGTACATTATGTTACATGGAAGGGCAGCCGATGTGAAATATTCTGCATAAATAAAATCGAATCAGTATTGCATGTGGTCGAGGCACAGATTTAAATATAAATATAGACAGAACACGCATAATATAATATGTAAAAATGTTGGCTACGATAGTTGAGTCTATTAGCATGAAATATTTTTTTTACTAACAGGAGTGTTACACCAGACCTTTCGTGGCTTTTTCAGATCAAAGCTGTCGCCCTGAAATCGTGCTCTGAAAAAGTCATGAAACGTACGGTTAAATATAATAATAACAAATAGGATTGTGTGGTTTTATGAAACCACGGTAAAAGTGAAACTTTTTTTCACATTATAGACATTTGACTAAAATTTTTTGGAACAATATTTCATTAAGGGTTTAAAAATCGCTTTATCAATCTTAATTTTATACTTGGAAAATTGGAATGATAGCGGGAATTAATAAAAGTAGACTTAGTCTCCAACTAATATTTTTATTGGACTCTGTGTCTTAGCCCTGGTTAAAAATATTGATTGAAAAGGATTACATTAAACACTGACAAACACAAACAAAATAGCGTTTTGAGATGATGTAATGAAAGTTTCACTTTAAAATTCTAATCTAATCAGTGGAAGACACACGATGAAGGGACATCTCTACGACACCAAGCTGTTAAGATATAAACTGTCAATGAGATTCAATAATCCTTATCTAATTAAGTACTTTAAATATATTTTGCATTAAACATAAATCGATATGGCCCTGTACAGCATGTAATGTAACTTAATATTTTCTAAGATATTACAGATTTAAAATGCAGGGACTCAACGGTTGCGGCGGTACCGACCGGGAAAGCAATAGTGCTTTCCCGGTCGGTACCGCCCGGTATACTCTATAGTGTTTATAGAAACGCTATAGAGTATAATCAAGCTTATAAAGTATTGCAGTCTACAAAATAGAAAACTTATTTTTCACTATCATCATCATCACAACAGTAGTATAAAACAAAGTCGCTTCCAGTTCTGTCCCTATGTATGCCTAGATCATTAACACTACGGAACAGATTTTGATGCGGTTTTATTAATAGATAGAGTGAATTGTGAGGAACAAACGTACAAACCGTACGTATAAAAAATGCATAATATACTAGAGAAACACTGATAATTGCAAACGCTGGCTGAACCCCACGAGATAGATCAAGATAATGTAGTACAATATTGTATACCTTAAAAAGGTCTACAAAAAAGTCCACAATCGCATCTCTTAGGATTATTGCTAAAAAAAATCCTAAATTCTAAAAAAGGATATAAAATTGTTATTGTGGGATAACCCACCTTTACTTTTTACGAGAAATAATTAATGTCTTAGTTACGATGCGATTTTAAGCAAAACAGCATAATTCTTTATCCAAGTAAGAACATCGAACATCGATGATATTACGATTTAAAATGCGGTTGCGGCGGTACCGGCCGGGAAAGCCTTAGAATGAGTATCATCAAGCTTATAAAAAATTACAGTCTACGAAACTTATTTTTGTATGTTATCGTCATTTATTGTTAAGATAATATTAACGGGATCACTTGATACCTATATTATATTTATTTATTTTTACTATTAACTTTTGACAGAAAGAAGTCTGCCCTGCTGTTTTGTTTGAATGAATATAAAAATGATCCATCCATTTATATTTGAAAGATTTTATTTTTATTATTTATTTTTTCCTAAAATTGTAAGTTAATGAACATTTGACGTTTAACTATTCTGTTGGGTTACTTTACATAGATTCTAATTAAAAATAATTTGTAAACCGATGATAATGTCAATGCAGTATTACTTTTGACAGTTAAAAATGTTATATTTTTCACTTTAATAATTGAAGTTATATTGATTTCATTCTAAATATTATATAAGTATATTTAAACTCTTACAGTTATATATATAAAGGCATAAAGGCATTTATTTCTCAAAATTGATTCCTTTAGAATTCTTTTTGATGTCATTTCTTATACTACTAGATACTACTACCGCTTCGGAAACAAATGGCGCTCTGAGAGAGAAGAATCGGCGCAAGAAACTCTCCCAGCATTCTTTTTTTTTATACTAAGCATATATCATTCAGACAAAATAACACGTACAAACTCAACATTTAATGAAACTTCCCTTGAGGAGGATTACAGAGTTTTATTTTCAGGTATAAATATTACCTATCCCTTAAGGCGACACTAAATGGTAGCGACCTTGAGTGATATGAGCTCACGGCAGCCGGCCCGCCATCTATGTAACAATATAGGCAATATTTTCAAAATTCTTGCGTGGAAAACATTTTAATAGGTTCTAACAGTTTTTATGCTTAAAATCCTCGTTATTCATTACTAATTTGAATAAATGCACCTACACAAAAAAAGTACAAGCTATTAGAACAACTTTTCTGATAGTAGTACTAAACAAATGCGTCATGCCATGCCAAAAAACTTGTTTAGCTGCAAAGAAAAGTGGTAGTTCAAAATGGCTGTGGAGTGTTTACTATAACCAACAGCAAGCATTAGCAACCTACAAATAAGACTTAAGGATACGTGTGACAGGATTAAGTAGCTCCAAATGCTACATTTTTAACACAAAACTTGTCTAAAAACACATTGTTTTCGTGTTTTCTGCTTACCATTCGCCTTAAAATCAATATCAATAGTTATTTAGTCATTAACTAAACATGACATTTGTAAATGTTAAAGTTAATACAATAGTAAAAATAAACAGATTAGTGTAGATAACTCCGTCTATATCAAGTAGCTCTATGTATCGGTAACATGGGATACAATCTGGTGTTCGGTAAATCACGCGCAGTCACGTGACCCGGGGTATCTCGCATCGCTACCGACAGGACACAGCCTTTTATAATATACAGCCTCCATGAGAGACGATTTATCTTTATGCTGGCTATTAAGACGATTTACAATATTTGTGATATTAAATTCTCAGTACATTTACTGGCCATTTAAGTCAACACGTTCTTGTTTTGTTTTTTTTATCTCGATGGAATATCTTATGATATATAATTGATTCTAACAATGTTTTATATAGTCGTTTAGTCCAGTATTTAGATATATTAAGACTTTTCTATAACTAGCTGACGTTGACGCGACGTTGAATGCTAAACTTCTATAATATAGAGAACCTTGTGTCTAACAATAAGTCTGTCATCAGGGGCGTCATTCCATATAGGCAATTGAGCAATGCCTACTTTAATAAGATCCTAAATTTTATATACGACTAGTATTAAAGTTTACTAAGTTTCGTTATTCTATAATCAAACTTCTATTCATTTCATTATATATTTATATCATGAAATGAATAGAACATCGGTTCATTACACCAAACACAGCGGAGGTACAAACCAACGTACTTATAAATGACCAGAGATTGGAACTTGTGGACACTACGGTCTTCTTGTGTATCACGTTAGATAAAAAGCTTCAGTGGGGTCCACATATTGCCCATGTAGCAGATATAATGAGCTCTGCGGCATATGCAGTTAGAAAGATTAGAGAGTACACGAATGTTGCGATCAGTAGATTAGTGTACTTCAGTTATTTCCACAGCATCATGACGTACGGTATTTTACAATGGGGTCATGCTGCTGACATTGATATAGTGTTTGCTCTACAAAAAAGAGCTGTTCGTGCTATATCAGCTTGGTTATAGACAGTCTCTCAAAGAAAAATTTAAAGAAATAAATATTATGACTGTTCATTCTCAGTACATTAATGAAAATTTAATATACGTTCACAAAAATCGTCACCTTTTTGCTCTTAATGATTTTCATTATTATAACACTAGAAATAAGGGATTGCTTGTAAGGCATTATCTATAAATAAATTTAAATGTTTTATAAAAAAATGGCTCTGTCGTAAATCCTTTTACTCCACTGCTGAATATCTAGAATGATCGGACAGCCTGGGACTAGATTGTGTTTATTTTATAGCGATAGAAATGACTGTACAATATTGTATATTTTTAAAGAATGCCGGGAGAGTTTTCTTGCGCCACTTCTCTCCCTCAGAGCGGCATTTGTATCCGAAGTGGTATTAGTATCTAGTAGTTATTAGAAATGACATCAAAAGAATAACAAAGGAATCAATTTTGAGAAAATAAATGCCTTTTATGCCTTTTATTGAACACCCACCTACTTAGTACGTTTTACCTGAAGGTAAAATAAGTAAACACCATTGCCATGCGAGGTAGCGTTTACCCCATCGCGTTATTTGTGCAATATCTAAATTACTAACTATTATATTATTAGGTGCCTACTTGCACCTAAAATGCCACAAACTAATGTATAAGATGACTAACAGCCGTTCCGAATATTCAGTCGCTCTATATCTCTTACTTGAGATAAAAATCGTAACTATTGTTGACTTTTCTGTCCTAAAAATCGTTGACTTTTCCGTCCCAATAAACTTATCGACGGTAACTCACTTTATCCGTACACGCCATCTGTCAATGTAAAGCTAAGCAGCGATAGAATTTTGTATGGAAAATGCAATTCACGCGTCCCAATATAAGTCGATAAGAATGACTTATCGGGTATATTAGGACAGCTTCAGATTATTCACAGCTAATTACTGAGAGTAGAAGGTAGTAATTTATCTCTATCTGTAGGTAGTATATTGTGAACGGCCGTAAATGGTCTGGAAAATTTACGAAGCACAAACAACTTCAATACTTTGACCTGGAACTCTAGCGCTGTCCGACTATAGCGCAACTACGACTAGTTAAATCTACAGTGCCTACCTTGCTAGAAAGCCAATGCACGCCCCTGTCTGTCATACTAAAGCGGTTCCCGTATTTCTTTTTTATAATTATATTCTTTATTCATTCCAATATATCATTAAAAACGATGGGCGTGACAAAAACACGGGGAACAATTTAATGATGCTCGTATAGGCGTAAAAGCTCTGTTGGAGAGTTTTCAAGGGCCTCGTTAGAATTGGGCGGAGCTGATGCAGGCGTGTTGAAGTTAAATTTGAAATACGATTTGAAAATTATTATTTGAACAAATACGGAGAACATTGAGTTTTATAGTGTCTACATTTAACAAAGTCTATAAAACCGGAGATTCTTTATTCTCATACAAATATTACTATTCAAAATAGTATTTTTAAAATAACTTATTGAAACGTCAAAAACTAACACCCACTTGAAAATATGTGTCTTGGACCTGAGAAGAAATCTCTGCCGACTTTTTTTAATGTCTTTACAATAAAATTGATCTATTAATTTAATTCCATATGAAATATATTTCTGTTTTAGTAAGCCTTACAGGTAGTAGAAGAATAGATGTCGCCCAATAAAAGACTAGGCTTAACTGAGTAAAAAAATACCTAATTAATAGATTATGGGTACCACAACGGCGCCTATTTCTGCCGTGAAGCAATAATGTGTAAGCATTACTGTGTTTCGGTCTGAAGGGCGCCGTAGCTAGTGAAATTACTGGGCAAAAGAGACTTAACATCTTATGTCTCAAGGTGACGAGCGCAGTTATAATGCCGCTCAGAATGTTTGGGGTTTTTCAAGAATCCTGAGCGGCACTGCATTGTAATGGGCAGGGCGTATCAATTACCATCAGCTGAAAGTCCGGCTCGTCTCGTCCCTTATTTTCATAAGAAAAAAAAAAAAAGCAGTGGAAGGCTCCTTTGTACAGGATGCCGGCTAGATAATGGGGATCACAACGGCGTGTATTTCTGCCGTGAGGGCGCTGTAGCTAGTGAAATTACTGGGCAAATGAGACTTAACATATTATGTCTTAACTCACGGTGACGAGCACAAGAGTAAGGGCCGCTCAGATTTTAGAGATTGGGTTTTAAAAGAATCCTGAGCGGCACGGTAATGGGGTGGGCGTGTTATTTAACATCAGCTGAACGTCCTGCTCGTGCCGTCCTTTACTGTCATAAAAGATACTAATTTTATTACTCGGTTAAGTTTAGTTTATATTCTTTCCTGGTGTTGACATTATGACTTTCATAGTTCCTAGAAAATTTAAAAAACTAAGTATATTTCATCACACATTTTTTTTTTGCTGGATCATATAAGATAAATTTTATGTATAGCAGACATATCAGCCATCAAAAGATAATATTGTTAATTGAAAATATATAAAAATGCTTCACATATTTGCTCTTTATATTATTATGTTTCATTTTATTAATTCATACCGCCATTTTAAGTTAATATATACTATTTCAAGTGTCTATTTTGGCAGTTTATGAGACACACCTAGCTCATACACGGACGAAAAGAAAACCGAAGAATTGCTTTCTTAGTACTAGAGATTTTACTGCCCATTGGTTGCGGAATATAAAACATCCACCATATATTTTGATGTGTAGTTTTATAGTTGGAACATACTGGTAATGTTGGCAGTAAACATAATGCAGCCACGTATTGCAGTAAAATATTGCCCGAATAGATGTGCCATGGATAAAAATTTAACCAGTTTTGGCTTTGTTTTCAACTTCACACTTAAAAATCTAATGTGTTATTAGAAAAGTGATGAGCCAGTCATGGCAAGTTGCTTTAAAAAGTGTTGTAAACAGGGGAAATTGTCTCCTTCCATAAAATGAAGGATCAGTGGACTGTATGACTCACATCCCAGGTATCTGTTCTGCTGAAAGAACAACAACAAAGAAGACTTTAAATTAAATGATAAACATATAACGCAGGAGGAAACTTTTGCTATCAATATACAGCAGGTACTAAATATACTTAGTCTGGCCATTAACACTGTTACAAATAAAAATAAACAAAATATTACATTTGAATTTGGAATCTGTCATTTTTATATGATTGTCATTTTGTTCATTGAGTTTTCTCGTTTTGGCGCCAATACATTGGTAAAATATTTTGCGATTTTAAAATGGAGTGGGGTGATAAAGTGAACCGAATCGCTCTGATTGCATTACACAAAGCAGGAGCCAAATGCAATTTAAAAACTCTTCATATTACGCTTGGTATTACTAAAATGTTTGTATACCGGGCTATTAATAGGTACAATGAGACCTCCTCTGTTTGTGACAGAAAAAGATCGGGCCGTCCACGTAGTGTTCGTACGAAATAGGTGGTCAAAGTAGTAGGGGACTAAGTTACTATGACAGATAAAAGTAGTTTTACGTAGTATTTACTACCTCTTTTAAAAGTAGAGGCGTGAAAAAAATTGTTATTAAAGTATTCATTTATTATTATAATTGTAACACTCAAGCTGAATCGTGGAACAGAATATTTCCCGAACGATCCACTCACTGTAAAGTGAAGTCCACTTGAGCACATAATTACAATTCAGTGAAGCACGGAATAAATGATGGCAGCTGTAGGAATATTTTAATGAGCTCCTGTAGCGCGCAGGGGCGTGTCAGACGCCCATTTGCCTTTACAACTTGACTAACTGCACTCGAATCTATTGTCAGTCGAATGCTTCTTTTGATGTTAAAATGATAAATATAATAAGAACATGCCTTTATTTATTTACATTCACTTTACGGCTCATGAACGACAGCTACTAATTATTATTATAAGGTTTTATTATAAGTTATTAGGTTTTATTAGTAAATTTGCTAGAAACTGTCATAACCATAATGTTGACACCAAGAACAGACCTAAACTTATAATGCCTACTACTCGGCTAAGTGGAGTAAGTAAGTTTTTTGTGGGGCGATGCATATTCTTTTACAACAAGATCCCAGAAAATGTTCAAAACAAAAGTATTACGATTTACGTTATTCAAAATAATTGCTAAAAAACTTTTGTGTTGTAAAGGTTACTATAACATAAATTACTTTCTTAATGATACCACATTATTGGGAATGGAGCGACCGCCCTCAGGCTATTAAATAATAAGTTTAATTGTACAATATTACTTTGTAAACATTTTTATTCGATGAAAAAAAAGCCCGCTGAGTTTGTTGCGCCCTTTCTTCTCAGGTCTGAGGCATTCGTTTTGGAATGGGTGGTAGTTTTTGACTTTCAATAAGGGATGTCACATCCTATTTTAAATAAAATATTTGAATTTAAATTAAAATTAAATAAACCCAATCAAAATTATCACTAAGTATTGAGAGCCCGGATATCGAGCAACGGGTTACGGATTTGATCCTCGGTCTGGTTATTGCCTACTTTTTGTATTTCTCATTGGAGGATTCTATTCAACTATATTCCAAGCCAGGCTCCTTTGCACAGTATGCCGACTAATTTATATTTCTGACGTGTAGCAGTAATGTGTAAGCATTATTGTGTTTCGGTCTGAAGGGCGCCGTAGCTAGTAAAATTTCTGGGCAAATGAGACTTAACATCTTAAGTCTTAAAGCGCAATCGTAGTGCCGCTCAGAATTTTTGGGTTTTTCAAGAATCCTGAGTGGCAGTGCATTGTAATCGGCAGGGCGTATGAATTACCATCAGCTGAAGGTCCTGCTCGCCTCGTCCCTTATTTTCATAAAAAAAAAGAGTACCTGGTAGCAACGTTTTAGTAGAAAATTTCGAGAGACCATTCAGTGTTTCAGTGTGAATAATAAATTGCACGCAAAATACTTGTATTTATTTATTGGGTGTGGCAATATAATGCATATAATATAAACATAATGCATATACTGTACTCAATAACAACAACTTTTTTTTACTTAGTCGTGTAAGGCGTTAAGTATTCGACGTTTGAGTATTTTTATTGCATCACTTTAAATATATATAGTATATCGTAGTTTAAATGATTTATAAAAAGAAGAAGGCAATGAGTTCCTTGCCACTTCTTCTCATTAAAGCTTAACCCTTGCCGAAGTGGCGGTAGATATAAAAAGTAAAGAAAACTTTTGACATTCATAATTGTAATTTCAACTACATGAAAAATTGATTTTGATTTGATTTGAATAATGTAATGCAGCGGTGATGATCACCATGAAATGTGTGTTCATTAAATGATGGCTGACGTAAAATATAACAATATTTTTATGATTACCCTAATATGCCTTTTAAAATTTGATTTTTATAACGTATTAGTTAAATGATTTTCAGTTAGTTAAGTTATATATAAATTCTTATAACACTAATCACAAATAATGATAAAGCCTTGAAGTGCATACAATATGTCTCGGACATAGAATTGCAGAACTGCTCAAATTGTCAGAATCTAATACTCTTTTATTATTTTTGCTCTATGAACAGTCAAAAGGAAGAAACTGGTACTGGAGAGTGCCCGCCTAGAGGTGAGAGAAGTTCTAGTTTCCCCCCTGGTATTGCAAAAGTCCACAAAGAGCGTGGAGGAGGATAGTATGAGCCTCTTGCTCTGTTTACCCAAAGTCAACATATATTTGCCCCCTCCAAAGTACGCGTAACAGCATAACCATTATGCGGAGGTCCTAATTGTGGTTCCAAAGACACCTTCTCCAGTCCTGGAATTTTTTTTTTTTGTACTGCCATTTGTGTTTGGGCGGGGGTAGGCTTTCAAATAGCCCTCAGATTGGACAAAACACAGCAGAAAGCCACTATTTCACGTCGATTTTAAGTGGGAGTGTAGTATTTCTCCAGGCGAACTAGCTCAAATCGGTTGTGAGTCTGTGGATGCAACATGGCAGTACAATTCATTACTTAATAATTTTTTAGCTTAATACTAACCTATTTAGCAAAACTGTCTAAAGTAACCTAATTATTAAATGATACCTTGGTGAATGTACATATTTTTTTCATTTAAATCTAATCCTGCTCAGTGCAACAAGCTGATGCCACAGTGGTGTTCTAATATCTGTGCAAAGCAGGGGTGTGTAGCTATCTCATTTTTAAATAATGTATTAATTATTGTTAAACAGCATTAATATACTTACTTATAAAAAAGTTTAAATGTCTTTGTCTTTCTCATATTTTTATCGTTCTATATAGTCATGTCACAAGAACCATTGGTACCTAGACCAACATAAACTCCACAGCTGAATATTTAAGGAATCGGACAGCCTGGCACTAGATTGTTATTTTTTAATAGCAATAACAATGATAGTACAATATTGTATATTTTATTAAAAAGAGCGCAAAAAAGAATGCTGGGAGAGTTTCTTGCACCGCTTTCTCTCTCTCAGAGCGCCATTTGTTTCCGCAGTGGGAGTGTTAGAAATGACATCAAAAATAATTCTAAAGACCTAAAATCAAATAAACAAATAAATTAATAAGGGGTACTATGAATTTTGTTGAATGGTTATACTGCGCTCACAACTAGTAAATTGAATATAAATATCGCTGGCAATGCTCACAAATTCATAACAAAGTGCCAAGATAAAGTAATTTGTGTGCCATAGTAATATCAAAGCAAACAATAAGAAGCTGGCACAGTTAAGTTAGAATATTGCAAAACATTGTTATGGCTATTTCGTTCGCCGACGCTACTATGGGTAGTCGACAATGAATTGTGATGATAAAACGACAGTTAGCATTTATTTCTTGATTTAAAATGAGAACGTTATGTCGCGTACTAACGGTTTTACGTACATGACGAGAGTTGTCAAACTTCAAGTCCTTGAGAATTTTGACAGTCCCGTCAACAATACGCGTAGCTGAGCGGAAAGTGTTTACTAAGTACAATTTAAATTTAAAGATGAAAGAGAATCATTTTAAAAATAGAACAGATCCGGGAGTATATAAGCCGTACTAAGCGTGGCCTACGGCAGTTCTAGTTCAGACTCGAAAGTGAAAAGGTAAAGAAGAAAGAGAAGAAAAGTATGAAAAGTGGAAAGTTATTCAGTGAAGAGAAGATAGAAGAGAATGAGTACTCGGTGCGGTATGATCTGCTGAAGACACATCAGACCCATCTGAAGGGAAACAGCACCAGTGGGAGGCTCCTTTACACAGGAAGCCGGCTAGATTATGGGTACCACAACGGCGCCTATATCTGCTGTGAAGCAGTAATGTATAATCATTACTGTGTTTCGGTCTAAAGGGCGCCGCAGTTAGTGGAATTACTGGGCAAATGATACCTAACATGTTATGTCTCAAGGTGACGATCGCAATTGTAGTGCGTGAAGAATCCTGAGCGGCACTGCATTGTTATGGCTTGGGCGTATCAATTACCATCAGCTGAACGTCCTGCTCATCTCATCCCTTATTTTCATAAGAAAAAACTTCAATATAATATGGCATATTTCAAATTTTGTTACATTCGTTTCGTGCTATTTTAAATTGAAATTAATAAAATACAAAAAACTTACTGATGATATGACGTGATCCCAGTATCTTTCTTATTTCTTTTAGGTTTATTTTTACAAAATTTTATCGGCCTTTTCAGTTTCAATTATTAGCAAACTTTAACAGAACATATGGCACATCAACATCACACATTGTTCAATACTGGCTCAAGTACGCCCATTTTGACGCACTTTGCGACTGCCTGCGTTGTCGGAGCGGAGACCAAAGCTAAAACTAAGTATATATTATTCAATCTTGTTGAAAATCTGAAACAACTTGTTGAAAATCTGAAACAAAATCAGATATTAAAAAGAAAGCTCTTACTTAAAAAGTGGAGATAAGAAGCTGAAAATATAATTTGCAATCGTAAAGTACTAGTAGGAGAACGATTTTCATAACATTCGTTGCTAGTTCATCCTAATAGCGTAATGGCCGAGTCACTGCCAAAATAAATGTTGTTGAATACACCCCTAACTTTTGAAATATGCTTCGTTCAAATGTGCCGCTGAAAGCCTCATAACTTAGCTCTATCATTCCAACTTCTCTTGTTTCAGCTGTATATCTTCTTTATTATTTACGCACATAACATCATTGATAAAATCTTTTTAGCCAACAATATAATAATGAAATAGACGTCGTTAGTAGTGTGTGTCGTGAATTAGGGAATCAAAGACCAAAACGAATCAGACGCCACGTGGACAGATTGATTTACTATTAGTGTCAAGTGTCAATGTGTCAAGAGTTTCTCGCCGTCTACGAGGTTCCGCCGCGACCACGATTCATGCAATTTGATCTAAATGTCGGCACCACATTAATAAAGTATAAATCATAAAAGACACTATTTCTCGAATTGCACTGGGAATCTTCAAAGCTTATGATCTGGAGTGATCAAGGTCGTCAAGCACTCATTTTCCGCTGCTAAATATATTTCTAAGGCGCATTTTTTTTATGGGAGAACTAAATCGAAGCTGCCAACTAAATTATATTAGTGAATCATCTACAGTAAGATGAGGCTTGAAACGTTGGTTATCAAGGTAAGATCGTTAGAGCGTTCATCGATGAAAAGTCTTGCTTTGTCGAATCCCCTGGAACCAGATCACTCCTCTATATATAGACTGATGCGATGTTCAGTTATGTGGTCACTTGGAAGAGAAAAAAGCTAACCTAAAAATTTTGGTGTATTCAGCCTATGCCAGACAATAATTCACTTAAAGCCGCTACCTGCAACTATAATATGAGATGCGAATTCGGCCCCCGTAGAGTACTTTTCTTACCTCTGGGCGGGCAATCCCCAGTATCCGTTTAGTCCATTTGACGGCATACAACGAAGGGCAGCTCGAACAATCAACGATCAATCATCTCGGATCAACATGATTCTTTTGTGTTGCGTGAGATGTGGGGTATCTCTATATCTTCTACATGGGGTAGTGTTTCCAGTCGCCAGCCGAATCTTACAAAGCAGTATATACTGCCACAGTAGACATATGTAGGTCATAGGTGTATGACAAGGTAGGTTTGTAACAACATAAATAGTTATAGGTGAGATGTGCTTGAGGCACACGCGCGACGTGAGGAGGCGAGATACGAGAGCGGGGCCGCGGACACCGATTCCAAAAATAACAATAACCGTTTTACTATAGTTAGATTAATTAATTAGATTGTATAAAAATACGCAATTATTTTCATACTTTTTAGTGCATATTATTATATCTATTGTTTTGGAGTAGTGTTTTTGAAATCGGTTGTTTTTTATTAAAAAATAAATATCTAAGAAGATGGAGAGAGTATACAGGCACATGAAGCATATAGCGCCTCTAGTAAGTAGAACATCTTCCCTACTAGCGTTGTATCATGCAGATTTAGCGCGCGGCCGCTGTTAAGTAGAACATCTTCCCTACTAGCGTTGTATCGTGCAGGTTTAGTGCTAGGCCGCTGGTAAGTAGAACATCTTCCCTACTAGCGTTGTATCATGCATGTTTAGCGCGTGGCCGCTGGAAAGTAGAACATCTCCCCTACTAACATTGATCCTAATTGGTCGTATAATGTCCATGATTCATCTCTTTCGTGACTGAAACGGACCAAATAACTATCTGGTTCTTTTCGAGTAGTTAATAAGAAAAATATTATTATTTCACGAGACATTTCAACATACAACTGCAACATAACAAGCAATACCAACAAAGTATTAAAATGAAATACGAAACAATGTCGTAATAAAAATGTGCTCATAAAAGAACATCAGGCTCTGACTCCCAACTAGTATCACGTATTGTCGTGTAGTGTGTAGCGTTGAGCGAACGTTACCTTTCATGGCTCTGCGTCTGCAATAGAGACATTGAGATAACATCTAGGCTTTACTTGGTATACCCACTGTGCTATAGCCTTGCTTGATTTTTATCATGTAGTTTGAAATATATTTGTATTGATTATGATCGTTCCTGCAACAATTCCAGTGGGAGGCTGCTTTGCTCAGGATGCCGACTAGATTATGGGTACCACAACAGCGCCTATTTCTACCGTGAAGCAGTAATGTGGAAGCATTAATTTGGCTCGGTCTGAAGGGTGCCATAGTTAGTGAAATAGGCAAATAAGACTTGACAACTTATGTCTCAAGGTGACGAGCGCAGTTGTAATGCCGCTCAGAATTATTCGGTTCCGAGCAGCACTGCATTGTAACGGTCAGGGCGTATAAATTGCGATCAGCTGAACGTCCTGCTCGTCTGGTCCCTTATTTAATGTTTTGTTTAAAAATGTTTTCTACATTTAAGGATAATTTAATGAAGTAAGGAAAATTAATAATTTGTCCTCAATCACCTTTCATATTTGTACTACGAATTCGGGAGAGTTTTACAAACTAATTTCAAAACTTTCAGTCCACCACATGGCCTTTACAGATGTGAATAACCGTAATTCTCTGGAGTTATTAAGTAATTGAATATTGCTTCAATTTCGAATATAATATACTCGGTAACAAACACATCTTCATATATTTCCACAGAATGTTCACAAAAACGAGCTCGCAGATCTGTTTTTCAAACTATATGTAGAGTTCTGTTTATCTATTTTTAGTAAGCATTAAAAAGTATTCGATTACCATCATATTTAAAAAATTGTAGTGTAGGTCTTCAACGTGTTTTAATTTTTTTTTTATACGTATTATGAACTATTATAAACTGATTCTAAATAACATATTTTTTAATGTTCTGTTGCTTTATCGAATAAATATTTTCGTAACTTTTTAGAGCAATAGGCTGTGTTTATAAATAATAATAAAATATATAGTATAAGTTATATTTTGCATTAATCTAATCTGATTTATTTCAATAAACGATTGCGATTTATGTCAATTGTCATTGACACATAAACAGCTTAGATTTCAAATTAATCAAATTATTTTTTATCTCGTAAGTAATTAGTATTTAATCTAAAGTAAAGTATTAAAATAGGACAAGCTTACATATTGAACTGATCAGATTTGTTGACGGTTTGTTGATAAATATATCATATCTGTCTCAACCTGATTCTATTTCCTCGTATCTGGGCACTCCAGAGGTACAAGAATCGGTTCCCTAGATCATCAGATTACTAAGGCTGAGGACTTAAATGCTAATTTAGTCTTATCTCAATCTCTACTCACGTAAAACTTTTTTTGATGAAAATAAGGGACGATCAGGACGTTCAGCTGATGGTAATTGATAAACCCTGCTCATTACAATCCAATGTCGCTCAGGATTCTTGAAATACTCCAAAAATTCTGAGCGGCACTACAATTGCGCTCGTCAACTTTAGACATAAGATGTTAAGTCTCAGACCGAAACACAGTAATGCTTACACATTACTGCTTCACGGCAGAAATAGGAACCGTTGTGGTACCCATAATCTAGCCGGCATCCTCCCACTGGTAAGCTGAGTGTAAGCTTAGCATAATATTTGTTTTCGTTTTTACAGTTATTTGACAGTTGATATTATGATGATCTTAAGCTAAGACAGAACATTGCAAAAGTCAAGTTGGCGTTTTATCACTCTCAGCTCTATAGATCTGGACAGTGGACCATCAGCTCGCTCACAGGGTGCAGCATACAGGTCGTTATATATATTCCCCTGGCACATTCCCTATTTGGGGTCGGCCCTCCTGATACGATCGATCGCCACTGTTTGCGTCCTTGGGTCATTGCTGGCGTTAGGCCTAGCATCATCGTGTCTTTGTTAACAGTTCTAGTTCATGTAGTTGGTGGGCGGCCTCTGCCTCTCTTCACCTCATCCATATCCATGACTGGTCTCGTCATGTGGTGTTCGTTCCTACGCATTACATGCCCATACCAGCGTAATCGGCATCCTGCATTTTATGATGTATAGGCGTAATTTTAAAGGTGCCTCGGATATACTCATTACGAATTTTGTCTGACCGTGTAACACCCCCAGACCACTGCAACATTTTCATTTCGGTGACATGCATTTTTTGTTCGTCACACTTTCTCATTCCCCAGCATTCGGATCCATAGAGCAAAGCTGGTCTCACTGCTCGTTTGTACACAGTGCCCTTAGTTTTAATTGGCATTTTTGCGTCACATAGAACACCGGTAAGAGATCTCCAGTTCAGCCATCCTGTTTTTATTCTATTTTGAATATCACTTTCGATATTGGCTTTAGTGTTAATAACGGACCCGAGATATTTGAAATCGTCTGCTTTATTCAAGGGCTTCCCTGTCGGTACACAGGTCAGGTACAGGTCGTTATTATTATTACATTAAAAAATATATTAAATGTATTATTTTTATATTTATTACTGCCATTGAGTGGAACGAAGCCATCATAACAAAATCAGTTAGTGATTTATTTATAAATCCTTTTGTGAATTAAAATATTTCGATCTGAATTTGAATGCAACTAAACTACCTTAAGAGATCTTAAAAATATATTTTATAGAATAAAAAATCTCGAATTAAATTTGCAGTAAAACATTAATATTATAAAGTAACAAAATACATGAAACAACAATTATATTTTTATCTAAAGAACCTCTTATCAAGAATCAGTGTTATGGTTGACTTGTTACGTTATTTAAATTAAAATTACTCCTATTTAATCTTAATTAGGTATATAGATAAACAAATATTTGGATTTTATCATACCACCACGAAAATCTTTTATTATTTCACTTTTTAATGCCAAAAGAGGCCATAATAGTTAACGTAAACTATCCTTCCGAAACTACAGACAGGAAAATGCCCTTTTTCCTAGTAGGTATAAATTAAAACCTATTGATCTAGATTTATATAATAAGAATGTCATAATAAACACTAGAAAATAAATCAACCAGTGGTAGGATCTTTGCACAGGATACCGACTAGATTATGGGTACCACAGCGGCGCCTTTTTCTGCTGTGATGCAGTAATGTTTAAGCATTATTGTGTTTCGGTCTGAAGGGCGCCGTTGCTAGCTAAATTAGTAGACAAATGAGACTTAACATCTTCTGTCTCAAGGTGACGAGGGCAATTGTAGTGCCACTCAGAATTTTTGTATTTTTCAAGAATCCTGAGCGGCACTCCATTGTATTGGGCGTATCAATTACCATCGGCTGAACGTCTTACTGTCATAAAAAAAAAAACACTAGAAAATAGATATCCGATTGCACAGTGAGTACAAGTAATAGTCGTTACAGATAGTGGGGCCATAAGCAATTCTTTGCGAGTACTGATGGAGAAGTCGCAACGAGCTGAACAGAGATAAGGCCTAAGGCTGGCCTGCTGTCTGAAATACGATAATTATTGTAAGCGCGAACATTATACTGAAGTGGCTCGGAGATTTCAAAATTAACTGGTTTTGTTTTGCTACTTCTTAGTAGCTTCGCCTATACACAACTTAGATTGATACTAGTAATAATTCAAATTATCTGGTAAAACATTTAAATTGGAACGTGGTATCAGCCTAGATGTTTTCGCAAATTTATTGACTTTAATACTGAGCAAACTAATTGGCTTGTAACCTGATCTTATTAAACCTTAAAATAATGACACGCAATCGCCTATCTCTATCGGCCGTTCACAATATTCAGTCTATCGCTTACTTGAGATAAAAATCGTAACTATCGTTGACTTTTCTGTCCCAATAAACTTACCGACGGTAACTCACTTTATCCTTACACGCTGTCTGTCAATGGGACGACATATAGCTTACCAGTGATAGAAGTTTGTATCCAAATTGCAATTCACGCGTCCCAATAGATGGTAATAGAAGGTAGTAATTTATCTCTATCTGTAGATAGTATATTGGGATTGGCCGTTACAGTGCAACACCATAGACTCTGAACTTGACAGAACTTTCAGTAGTTAACGTTCAGGTTTTAAATTTACCCAAAATATCTATTTGGAGACGTTTGATATATTATGTCCAAGAAAGTTTGTGATATGTACTCGCAGGAAGCTTCGGTCCAGGAGAGCCTTTCATACATGTCAATTCGAAGAGATCCGTATCGCATTGAGTAGGTTGAAATGATGCATTAGATATCATTTTCAATCTTCCCCGAGTAGAATATGACACCAATCAAGCTATTTGCATTTCAGGTATATTCCGATTTTTTTCCTTACATCAAAAGAGAAGACTAACGATTTTTAAATCGTGTTTCCCTTTTTCTTCCTCAGAAATTTAATTATTTAATTTTATGAAAATACGGGACGAGATAAGCAGGACCTTAAGCTGATGGTAACTGATACGTCCTGCCCATTACAATGCAGTGCCGCTCAGGATACTTGAAAAGCCCAAAATTCTGAGCGGCACTATTATCGCGCTCGTCAACTTGAGACATAAGATCGTGAGTCTCATTTGCCCAGTAATTTCACTAGCTACGGCGCCCTTCAGAACGAAACACCTTACTGCTTCACGGCAGAAATAGGCACCGTTATGGTACCCATAATTTAGCCGGCATCCTGTGCAAAGGAGCCTCCCACTGCTGAAGAAATGAAAAAAAAATCCTACTGAAGAAGTGCAGGAGATTAAGGGCGGGGGGCAGCGCAACTATTGATGGCAAATTAACGTTTATACCACAAGTTAATAAAGCAGTTACCACATCCGCACAAATGTTAGCATTTCTTTAAAGAAATTCAAATTTTTTTCGGCCCCAGACATAAAATAATTTTATATAACGCTCTAGTACGCAGTCATATTGAATATAGTAGCATTATTATATTTTTGAAGTGATAACCTTCACTTCTGGGATTATTTACACAAATAAAACTGAAAACAAAATTTTATGAACGACGCGGTACTCGAACCCGTGACCCATCGCGTTCCGTGCGAGCGCTCTTTCCAACTGAGTCAACCGTTCGAGTGACGTATCGTTAGTAAAATCTTGTATGCTTTGTTCAACAGTCAGGTTGTGAGTTAATTTTTTAGTGAGTGAGTTTAATTAATTTTTGCCTTTATGCCTTTATGCGTAGATGATAACATATTACTACCATAATTATTATGCGTAGAACATAGATAAGCCTACCCACATAACGGAAGAATTAGAAGGCAATAATCCATTATCTAGCAACACTAAATCGCAACAATCTCAAGCGTCCCGCGAACACCAACAGTGTTGCCTGCAACGCGAATTATCTGACTATTAACACGTAATAGATACAGACAGAGCAATTTTTGATCTGTGCCTTTCTTTTAATACTTACATATTTCTTGAAGTTTTGACTCTCAAGTATGACAAAATAATACGTAGGTATATCAATTTCAAAATATCGACTACGTTAATTCAAAAATACTTTTGATATAAATATAGTAGGATCCTGGTAGTAATTTGAAATTGTCTGATTTTAAACTATTTTAATTCTTTCACAAACTTTTACATGCACATTCTTAACAAATACCTAACTTCAGTCTACTTTTGACAGTTCAACCGTTTGACATTCGACACTTGATGCTGTCGTCTTAAATAATAAAATTGCCAGAACCAGACACAAAACTTAATTAAAAATTTAACAACTAAAATATATCAAACTATTCAACATAAATATAGTTATGAAATAATTCCATTTTTGAATAAGAATATGTAAATTAAAATAAGTAATTAAATTTCGAACGAAGTGGGATTCAAAGACCGGAGATAACACCTGCAGCACTCCATCCAAACGAGTGTTATTGCGGGTATTTCGAAAAAACTTTCTGGACCTTATAAGGCATCATGCTCAAATCTTGGTTTATTTGTTGAACTCTCCAGTTATAGATCTTCAGGATCTACTTTAAATCGATAGCTTGTTGAACCTCATTTATTGGAATTTATTTAATATATTATAAATATTTTGAAATTGGATACCAATATAAATTTGGTATTGACACAGAAATGAGAGTGTAGGTTATGTGATTCGTACTTTATTTGAATATTCACAAACACGACACGAGATGACGTAGCCATGTCGTGTCGTGAACTTGAGAGCGCCGTGCAAAGAAGTTTCTCGAAGACCGCACTGTTGGTGAAACTTCTCACATTAATTCATACAATCTTACAATATGAAGTAAAAATCCCTCTTAATTACTAAACATTAATTCTGATCAAAAAAATATATTTCATGACCATTTCTTTCACTATTACAATCGAACAAAATTAAAATAATTAAAATGAATTAAATGTTTATCTATTAGTAATATTAAGTATATTTAGTGTGAATAAAAATGTAATCACGGGCAAATAATTTCGTGTACAGCTCTATCTAGAAATAAAAAGTCAAACAGGATAATATTATAGGATTTATGAGAGCGTACACCAGGGCTGGTTGCACTGATTTATACCTTCCGATGTCGATAAATCCTCTGATATAAAATGGTTCTTGTTTATTGCTGTTGTTCTGGAAAAATTATTGTTGTGATGTATTTATGACGGGGTTGTTGTATTTGAAGGTAATTATTTTTGGTAATAAAATATAAGCACTTCTTGTAAATCACGCAAACGTTTTATTATTATGAAGAAATTGGATTGAGTTTGTTTTTCTTAATACAATAATGTTTCGATGTATTATCTAATTGAACTTTTTATTATATTTTAATCGTTTTACAAATAATAACTTCAATATTGGGGCCCCATTACAATGTGGAATCAAGAGTAATGCCAAGAAATATCTCTAGCTAAAAGCTAATTAGTATCAGTCATATATTCTTAAGCCGTACAATCGATAGATATGCCAACACATCCTCAGGTTGAAGGCCACGTGATAAAAGAGTACTCCTGAGACCTGTGATTCCTCTGGTGAGACGAGCAAGACGTTCAGCTGATGGTAATTGATACGTCCAGCCCATTACAATATAGTGCCGCTCAGGATTCTTGAAAAACCCCAAAAATTCTGAGTGACACTACAATTGCGCTCGTCATCTTGAGACATTAGATTTTAAGTCTCATTTGCCCAATAATTTCACTAGATACGACACCCTTCAGACCGAAACATAGTAATGCTTACACATTTCTGCTTCACGGCAAAAAGAGACGCCGTTGTGGTACCCATAATCTAACCGGCATTATGTGCAAAGGTGAATCTCACTGGTAATCCATCCACATCTGATGACCTGTATTTGCCCTCCAATTCTTTTAAAAAACGTACACTAACAGAATTATAATTCATTTCTTGAGATGTCAAAAATAAATCACTTAACACAAAAAATAAATACATTTTTATTTGAGACAGAACTTATTGCTAGATAATAAACATCAGTTCATCTATGCTTACTTTTAGATGTAGGTTAATTAATAACCAATAAAAATAATTTATATATGCCGTAATGTTTGGGTCTAAAATGACAAGCCATAACTTTGAAAAGTCCAGTTAGATAATATTAACTATGACTTTCTTAATTCGTTTTAATTATTTAGAAGAAACGAGTATAATCCATAGAAATTTTATGATAATGTTAATAATATTCATGTCAACACCAGCTCATATAAATAGCAATTAAATGTTGTTGAATTGAATTATTCAAATTAAATTGAAATGAATTATCTTAAATAGAATGGAAACTATTAAACATAATGTGATAATTTTGAAGTGCCATTGAGTTGATCAATTTGAATTTCAAAACAGTCTTTAGAACACTTGAGATTATCAAATTATTATGGTGCGTAAACACCGGAGACATGCAATATATTAAATTGAATAGTAACGGAAATCAAGGTAAATGAATATACTATCTATTGATATTGATCGACGCAAAGTACTTACGAACAGCTCCAGTAAGCAGAACATATTCCTGACTAGCTTTGATTAACTGATATTTAACGTGAGATTCTGGAAAGGGTGCCGTCATTGAATTTTCAAACAAATGCGTTTCTTCGTAGACTCACAAACTATAAATCTATTAGACACACGTTAACTTCGGAGACTTTTTAATACATTTTCTTAAACTGTCACTTATCTTTATAATTTTAACATGAACCTAATAATAATTTTAACATAATAAAGCTTCTACCAGTTATGTAACAGAAAACATTGATATTTTAAATAAATTTGACATTAACTCACCTATTTGATAATAATTTCTTATTAATTTATAGGTAGAATTAAATAAAAAGTGTGGCGTTATGAAACCACGATATAATTGAAAGTTTTTTTTCACAAAATAACCTTAATCTCAGCATAGAAAAAAAAACAAATTTATAGATTATACTTTACATATTCATAAGATAAAAACAAACAAAATAGCGTGGAGCACTGGCACAAATGAGTAGTCTATACACTACACGGTCAGCTGCTGCAAACTCACGGCGCCGCCCGACCGTCACGCGACATGCAACACACAGACGAAAATATTTGAGATGATGTAATAAAAGTTTCACTTTAAAAATTATTTTACTACTAAGAATTCTCATAAAAACTTACGATTAAAACAATAGTTAACCACCGAACAAGAACTGCATTGTTCGTTGCACTCGTGTGACCGCAGCTGAATATAAAGATTAAGATCTCTGTGAAGTGAGTAATAAACATAGGGACATGTCATTTGTATGATGTTGTTATAATATATCATGGCACGCCCACAGTGCGTCTATAATTATACACGAATCCATACACATTAACATTATTGATAGTTTTATGTTCGAAACGTTTATCGAACAACAACCATCGCATCGTTCGAATTTAAATTAATAAAATATACATTTAAATGTTTTACCTTGATTCTGAACACCATACGTGTGTTGATGTTGATAAAATGAATGACGGGCCCATGGAAGAGAGTATCTACGTGTCTGTTTGTATCTGTCTGAACGGGCTGCGGGTGAGACCATTGCGTGGAACATATCTTTTCATGTCATGTATAATCATCATCATCAACAACCGGATGATGTGTACTTCTGGAAAAAGAAAGGCCTCCCCCAAAGATCTCCACGACAATCGGTCCTGCGCTGCCCTCATCCAACGTATTCCGGCGATCGTGACCAGATCGTCGGTCCATCTTACTACCTACCTTACCTTCGCCTTCCGGTATGTGGTCATTCTGGGACTTTTCTGCCCCACCGGCCATCTGTCCGTCGAACTATATGCCTTTAGGATAATGAATGGTCATGAAAAAAATTCTACAAGAATGATACAGCTGTTCTATTCTCTGCTAAAGCCAGAGAAGAAGTAAATGGGTTGGGTCATTGGAAACTTGGTCAAAACGGAATCAACTCACCTTGAATACCAGTAAAAGAAATTAGATTTGCTTTAATATTTATAATCAAGGTAATTTAAGTAACACTTTAAATATAATAAATATTACACATATAAATAATACACATAGGCAGCAGTGGGAGGCTCCTTTGCACTAGGTTAAAATTACCTACTAACAAAAACTAAACTAATAATTATACTAACTCTTAGAAAACAAATTAAAAATTATAACATCTAACATTTATAATACAACTAACTGAATAAGAAATACTGTATAATTTAACTTAATTAAAATCTGAAGGAATATGAATGGATTCATTTATTTTGTACCTAAAAAAGTAAAAATCCAACCCTTACAGGATCACATTGTTATCCATCTGTCCGTCTGTCTGTCAAGACCCTTTATTTCGGTAACGCGTGGAGGTATCGATTTGAAATTAAAACGATCTTGTACTCAGGCCTACAGTCTCTTGAATCTGTGAAAAATCTAACTTTAAATTAACGCTAAAATAATATACAGCCATTTAAGCCGCAAAAACCTAAATCTCGACTCTCTCAAGCGAATTAAAAATTTGAAAGAACTTGACCTAGAAATATCAAAATTTGGTATGTTTAAATTTGAAAACAAAATTTAATGAACGATGCGGGCTCGAACGGTTGGCTCGGTTGGTTAGAGCACCGACACGGAGCGCCGGAGGTCGTGGGTTCGAGTACCGCATCGTTCATAAAATTTTGTTTTTTCAAATTTTATTTGTGTATTAATCATAGAAGTGAGGTTTATCACTTTAATTTGTTGATTGTGTGGTTTTATGAAACCACGGTAAAAGTGAAACTTTTTTTTTCACATTATAGACATTTAACTAAAAATTTTTGGAATAATATTCCATTCAGGGTATAAAAATCGCTTTATCAATCTTAATTTTATACTTAGAAAATTGGAATGATAATGAGAAATAATAAAAGTAGACTAAGTCTCCAACTAATATTTTATTGAACTCTGTGTCTTAGCCCTGGTTAAAATATTGATTGAAAAGGATTAATATTATAATATTTACATTAAACACTGACAAAAAACGAACAAAATAGCGTGGAGCACTGGCACAATTAATGATTAATAGTCTATACACTACACAGTCAGCTGCTGCGAATTATAGGCGCCGCCCGACCGTCACGCGACATGCAACACACAAACGAACAAGTTTGAGACGATGTAATAAAAGATTCACTATAAAAACCATACGTTGTTGTCAGTAATAAGTTACTGTTACTTCGTTGAAGATCTTATTCCAAAAATACACTTTATCATCAATAATAAATATATGCCAAGAGATACTAACTTAAGCAAACAAAATCTGTTAATGTGTCATATAGCCTTCAAGTTGCTAAAGTATTTATTATAAATTACAATGTCATTGAGTATAGGTGTGAATAACAATTGAATTAACACGAATATTGAATACATGTTCATTGTTTAACCAAAATTGAATGTTAATTATGTTAATAGGCTGTCGGTGTAAACTTGACAGAATGCGATTATTCAAGGTATCATTGTTTGAATTCTTTTTATTATAGTCAAGCTAAATTGAGAATATTATTTAAAAAAGCGGCCAAGTGCGTTGCCCATTTAGCGTTCCGTAGCAGCAAGTAACATAATATAAAAGTTGTACAGAAAGGAAATGATATCAAATTATTTAAATGGAAAAGGCAAAAAATCTTAGCTCAAAATCATACAAAGTAAATGAGCTCATTTATGCGTATTAAAAAAACTATTGAAAGTTTCAACAGTATAGTTCTTATAGTTTTGGAAAAAAGTGACTGTGACATACACGGACAGACAGACAGACATAACGAATCTATGAGGGTTCCGTTTTTTGCCATTTAGCTAGGGAACCCTACAAAGCAAGGTCTAACTTTAAGAGTGGATTACGGACGGCAATTAATTTTTATTAATTACCAGGTCACAATTCAAATATTTTTATTCAACATAGGATGTGGCATCACTTATTGAAAGTCAAACACTACCACCCATTCCAAAAATAATGCCTCAGACCTGAGAAGAATGGGAGCAACAAACTGAGCGGACTTTTTTTTGCATAAAACTGTACGCCAAAAATTGTTTCGTACCTTAAAAAACACATAACCAAAAATATTATGTTTATTGCTTTTCAAAATACTCTCCTTTACATTTTAATCATTTTTCCATGCGATCGAACCATTTTTTAAAACAGGAGGACCACAGATCTGAAGGCATGTTTTCCACGTGCTGATTGAACGCTATCACTTCGGAATTGGTAAAAGTGAAACCTCTCATAAAATCTTTGATTTTACAGAAATCACAGGATGCTAGGTCAGGGCTATGTGCAGGACGAGTTGTACATTTTCGGAAGCTAAAAATGACTTAGTTTTTTTGGCCGTGTATGAAGAAGCTTGTCATGATGTAGGAGAACGCGGTTTTTGGTCGTCTTTCGAGAACTTTTTTTAACACCATGAGCGGTAACGAATAAATATAATGAGGCTGACAAATAAATACTAATGATACGAGTATGTCGCGTAATCAGCGGTCTAGTCAGACTCTAACTTTTTGTTATCATAAAAGTAATTCTACATTATCTGTGAAATAAATAATAAATTTAAATAGTAACAGTAAAACCATAAATAATGATTGGATATAATTTTACTACAATATTTACAACTTTGATAAGGCGGGTAAAATTGCGTGAAATGTGGGGAAGACCCACGCTTCGTGGTGTTAAAGTATTAATCACCAAATGTAATTTCTATAAATAATCTTTACTATTACTTTCAATAAAAACTGTATTTCAATAATAAGTGGTATATGGAAACAATAGGGGGGGGGGGGGGGTATCGTCAGTGAATCGATATAGATATTGACTGACGCAATCCCTACTCCCAGCGTCTGTCCGACGCTGGGTTTGGCGAATGGGGAGTTCCATTAAAGTGATCCCCTAAACAAGGCCAGTGGACTATCCTTCACGAGGTTGCCGCCCGTTCTTTGGCCAATTACCTTTGTAGAGTCACAAATATTTACGGCAATTGGCTAGACAAAAACCTCTGGCTTCCTCTTAAACGGGCGGTCGAGGGCCAGCCACCCTCGATCAATCGGCTGTGGCTTCCCGTCAGAGGGCTGCCGGCGAGCTACCTAAAATCCATGTGGGTGCCTATGGCCCGGTTGCGGGTGCTGGGGTGAGCGCGGGGGGCTCTCTTCTCCCCGTATGCAGCTCCTGCATTTCTAGACCGTCAGTCATCAGTCATTCACGGTGAGGGTTGCTATATCCCCGCAGAAGTCCTGGCGTCCATGTCCAGGGTGTATGGCGTCCCCTACTGAGGCTCCATGGCGGGTGGGGCGCTGTCGGGGATGAAATTTACAAAATTTCAAGTATGGACAAAAAGAGAAATACTGACACGCCTATCGATCCAGCTTCCCGCTGAATCCTGCTATGCTGATCCCGGGAGCGCTTATTCAGGTGACCGCAAAGTTGCCTAAGACCCAAACTTCGGCTGCTCCTACAGCGCCAAAAGAGACTTTAGACCTCTCCACTCTTAAGGAAGCTATACCGGCAACAACCTTCCCGGACGATGCCTGGACGCTTCCTATCAGAAAAGAAGAGAGCAAGCCCAGCTACAAAGCACCTAGTAAGGCTGCACGCAACCGCGCGCGAGCTGAAGCTAGGAAGGCGAGGAAAATTGCCGCCAAAGCCAACCTTCCCAAACCCCAAAAGGTTAAAGGAGGTGGCGCGTTGGGAGACAAAGGCAAGCCTCAAGGACAGCCTCACAGAAAAGGCCGCGCGGGAAACGCGCGGGCAGACTAGTCTACGAAAGGTCTCGAGTTGCTTCCGGGCAGGGATCACACCCTCCCAAGGACAACAAACGAGCTCGCCCTGATGACACTTTGTCACCACGTGATGACGCAAAGCGCACGCGTACGAACCCGCGGGCCACTCCCAAAAAGGGCCTCATAAATTATGCGGACATATGCAAGTCTAACGACCTGCTAGTCGCTAGACTGAATGAGCCCTTTAAAGACATCAAAGCTGAGCAAGCCGAGGCAATCCAGATGGCTATAGAGGAAGCGATAGATGCAGACATATGCGCCGCCACCTCCTCTACAGACCCGCTAAGGCTGCCCAGCTTCAGAGGCAGAGCCAACCACGGTGAGGGTACCCTCAAGCTTTGGTGCGAGGAAACGTACACCGTGGAATGGCTTAGAAAAACGGTCGCAAAGATTAGCTCGCCACTGCCACACACCAGACTGGTTGTTCGGCGCCAAGCCGATATTCCCAGGAAGGTGAAGGCGGTGAAGATCATTCCGGGGTTCACCAAGGGCGAAAATCTGAGCCTACTTCAAACCAGATTCGCCGGTCAGAATCCCTGGTACAACGTCCGCACCTGGAGTCTGTACCATATTCCAGAACCAGATGAAAATGGCAAAGTACGCATCGTCCTTGGTATTCCGGAAGAAGACGTAGTGGAGCTCAAAAAACGAGACCGACGAGTCTTGTACAAATGTGGCTCCATATATGTACACTTCCCCGACGAGGAAGGTATGGGCAGCGAGCCTCCGAAACCCAAATCGGACTCGACACCGCAGCCGAATCTGCCTACCTCGTCTGCTCCTGAGGCATCGCCCGGCATCCGTATGTATGACGAGCCAGAGGGTGAACAAGACCTCACCTCAGGCACAGCCTCTGCGGCCACCCGTCAGGGGACAGACGGTGTCTCTGTGACCACCACTCCTAAAGAGGGTGGAGCTCCCACAGAGACCAAGCCGCACTCCAAGGACTGGTGGCAGCAAGGGGTCGGGGAAGACCATCAATTAAAGGAGCTGGAGGAAAGTCGGCTGCAAGCGATGACAGCCCAGACCCGTCCACCTCCACTCCTTAAAATACTGCAAACCAACCTCCAGCACAGTTATACCGCAACAGCTAACCTGCGAAGGGTGCTGGAGGAAAACACCGGGACTATAGCCCTAATCCAAGAGCCGTGGATTAGACATGGCAAAATATGTGGTCTGAATAACATCGGAGGCAAAATTCTAGTGGACACTGCCACCGAAGGTAAACCACGTTCATGTATCTACACACCGAAGAATTTAACGACTACCATTATAAACGAGCTATGTTCCAGAGATGTAACCGCTGTCAAGCTCCAAGCAGTTGACAGCCTAGGCCTGCCAAGTGTAGTCCTAGCATCGGTCTACATGCCAGGCGACGAAGAAGTACCATCGTCGGAGCTCTCTGCGCTGGTGACATACTGCGAGACAGAGGGTCTCGAGCTCATCATCTCCGCAGACTCCAACGCGCATCACACCATCTGGGGCAGCCAGAACACCAACAAAAGAGGTGAGGATCTACTAACTTTTCTCTTTTCAACCAACCTTAATATACTAAACAGGGGCTCCGAGCCGACCTTTGTCACAACGCGAGCCAAAACCGTTATTGACCTAACGCTAGCGACCGGTCATGTATGAACACACATCACCGACTGGCACGTGTCGGATGAACTCTCATGCTCGGACTATGGGTGGATTAGGTATAACCTACACATAAACATAAAACCTGCCCTACCAAGGCGTAATCCGCGCAAAACGGACCGCACCAAGTACAGCAAATTGGTGAGGAATGAGCTTCAGTCCATCACCCTACCGTATGAATACAACGGCACGGCGGGTATTAACACACATATAACTGACTTATCTCATGCATTAATCCACAGCTATGAACAGACGTGCCCTCTTACTTCGACAAAGTCCATTTCAAGCAACAGATCTGCGTGGTGGGGTCCAGAGCTGGAAAGGCTGCGAGACAAAGTAAGGAAGCTGTTCAACAGAGCCAAGAACACCCGGGCTCCAGACGACTGGGACGCGTACAAGCAAGCCCAGTACCGGTTCAAGAAGCGTATCCGCGATAGGAAGAGGGAAGGATGGAGACGCTTCTGCTCAAGTATAGAATCCACTGATCAAGCGGCTAAAGTTAAAAAAATACTCTCACGCGACCCAGAGCGAGACATAGGTTGCCTGAAAAAATCTGACGGAACGTACACCAAATCCGACACCGAGAATTGCGAATTGCTCCTGAAAACTCACTTCCCTGGCTGCCGCATCACCAACAACCAGTCGTGGAATGAGGCGTCGCAGAGTAGCACACCGGACCGGACGGATTGGACTACAGCTCACAGGGTGGTAGACACAGATAAGGTAATGTGGGCAATCAATAGCTTTCTTCCATTTAAAACAGGTGGCCTTGACGGTATTTTTCCGGGGCTGCTACAATGGGGAGACACCGGGGTGCTGGCCCTGCATCTCACAGCTGTATACAGGCTCTGTCTTGCACACCGATACGTGCCACTCCAATGGAGGGAGGTGAAAGTAGTATTTATCCCTAAGCCCGGCAAGAGTGACTACACGAATCCCAAATCGTTCAGACCAATAAGTCTTACATTCTTTCTCATGAAGACTTTAGAAAGACTTTGCGATTGGGATATCAGGGAAAATGCTCTCCTACACAAACCACTACACATCAACCAACATGCCTATAGTCAAGGCAAATCAACTGAATCTGCCCTTTACTGCGTAACATCACTTGTAGGTAAAGGTCTATCACGTAAATAATCAACTTTAGGTGCATTTATTGATATTGAAGGCGCCTTTGACAAAACTCCTTTTACTAGCATAGGCCGAGCGCTAGCTGAACACAATGTCGATCCTACAATTGCCGGGTGGATAGACAACATGTTGAGGCACAGAGCGATACGTTTTACTGTGAACACCAGCACAAGATATGTGGTGGCAACTGGATGCCCACAAGGAGGGGTACTCTCACCACTCCTTTGGAACCTTGTGGTGGACGAGCTCATCGCGGAGCTAAACAGAAAGAAACTATACACAGTGGGCTATGCGGACGATCTCGCCATTGTAATAACAGGTCCATTCGAGAATGTCCTATGTAATCTCATGAGATCTGCTTTTAAGATAATCGAAGAATGGTGCACACAACAACGGCTAACTGCTAATCCATCAAAGACTGAGCTAATACTTTTCACTAACAAACGCAATTTTGGCAATCTTACATTACCTAAGTTGTTTAATACCGAGATAAGCCTTACTAAAGAAGTTAAATACCTGGGGGTCATACTGGACAGTAAGCTGCTTTGGAATAAACACATAGACCACAAGCTAGAAAAAGCATGTATAATATTTTGGCAGTGTAGAAGACTCGTAGGGAGAACCTGGGGTCTTGGTCTCTGGATTAGACCAATTATCACCTACGGAGCAATAGCTTGGTGGCCCAGGACAGAGCTAACAACCGTACAAACCAAGCTGCAGCGATTCCAACGGCTGGCCTGCACAGCCATAACTGGTTGCATGCGCACTACGCCAACATCTGCCCTAGAAACTATTCTAGGGCTCACACCGCTTGACATACATATACGACATGAGGCGACAATGTCGGTTCTCCGCCTGAAGCTGATGGGTGTATGCAATAATGATGACTGCCACACAGGAAACCTCTGGAACAGAGCAAGGAAGGATTTCCCACTCTGTGAGGCACCTTGTGATGGAATACCCAAAACACACATCTTTCAAAAAAATTACCGTATTCAACTGTTCGAAGTGGGAGCAGACCAGTCAGGTGTAAATGAACTCAGAATTTACACAGACGGTTCCAAAATGGCAGCCGGAACTGGAGCTGGCATCTTCTCACAGGAACTGAATATACACACCTCTATACCCTTAGGCATACACAGCTCCATATTTCAATGCGAATGCATAGCCATCAATGAAGCTGCAGACGCGATACTAAGAAGGAAAATACATGGATATTATACCCGTATTCTATCCGATAGTATGGCAGTACTGACTGCGCTGGGAAGCAACACCTATAACTCAGCGCTGATATACGAGTGTCACCGATCTTTAGAACGAGCTGCCTCTAACAACTAGGTAACTCTGCAATGGATCAAAGAACACAGCGGTTTGTTGGGGAACGATGCAGCGGATGAACTTGCAAGGCGGGGGCCGGAAACGCAAGTGGCTGGCCCAGGGCCAGTCCTGCCAGTCCAGCCAAATGCGGTCATGGATACGCTCTCACACCAACAACCTACATAGAACCCGATGAACAAATGTCTCAGGCTGGAGACAGTCGAAAGAGGCGCCTCCTGCACTATCGCCCAAACTGACACGTCGACTTATTAGCCTAAACAGACACGACATCCGAATTATGGTCGGCACCCTAACGGGTCACACATCACTGAACAAACACCTATTTACAATCGGCGTTACGGACAGTCCTAAGTGCAGGGGCTGTCTAACCGAAGATGAAACGATCACTCACGTAATCCTGGAATGTGCTCAAACCTTAGTAAATACAAGGTCGCTCCAGAAAGTCTGCCAACACCCCAGGAGTGTTCTGAACTTCTGGAAGGAGCTGGGCTGGTTGGAATGACTGGCCAACACTGCACGCAAAATGGACCCAATTAAGCGGTCTAATTGCGTAAACAGGAGCCTTTTACCAAAACCAATACCAATGGTAACAATAAAATAAAATCCCATTGATAATTACGTCGTAACAAAAGCTTATTAATCTGTACTTTTTGAATCCCCCGCGCGTTGCATTAATGGCAACACTGCTCCCGAGACCCGACAACTGCCATCTATCGGTAGGCTACGTCATTTATGTTATTTTATGTTTATCAGCCAATGAAAGAAGGTAACATTATTAATTTCCACAAAACTAAAAATAAATTGCTGAAATCAAAAAGATTCAAGCTGCATAGTATGGTTACCGTTGGATTTTATCAAGATAAACAATATGGGGACTTTGCAAGTGGTTAACTGAGTTTCCTGGTGGTCAGACGGACCAGTACTATTGACGATGAACGTTCATATGCCTAACCGAAGTCACAAGTCACTGAAGAGGTGACTTGTTGAATTTACGATGTCGGCTCTTTATCTGAAAATATTAAGCGTAGGGAATGAGGAAGCCTTACCAAAGCCTTGTGACTTGACATAAAATACATCTTCTAAAAGGAGTAAGTACCAGATTAAGCTATTCGAAGATGATGAAGTCCAGTCCGGTGTAAAAGAATTGAGAATTTATAGAAATGGCTCAAAGTTGGGACTTCGAACCGGCACAGGCATCTTTTCGCAAGAACTTAACAAACAAATACCAAAATCCTTCAGCACGCATATCCTTCAATGCTAGTAGCCATCACTGTACTAAACAGGAAAGCGAATGGCTACAATTTAAGGATTGTGTCCATAGCATCCTTTGTCTTAGCGCCCACCCAATAAAAGTGTCACAAATCCTTGGAACTAATTGCGTCTGATAATAGGATGATGGATTAAGGGACACATGCTGGACTTATGCCATTCTTCCCATTCTTTCGGCCAAATATGAAAATGACCCTTGCCAGTATGGCCTAACCCGAGCCGTCAAATTGACAGCTTGTACAAACATGACCTCCGAATTATGGTGGGCACTCTAACAGGAATTCAAGTTTGACGTAATGAACAGCATCAGGAGAGGAGGCTGTCTTCTTGAAAACGAAGTGATGAGTGGCCGACCAGCAGGCAAGAAATATATTATATGGTCACTCCGAGAAGCTGTGATCATCCCAGGCTGGTTCTGAGTTTCTGGAAGGAGCTGGGCTGGTTGGATTGACCGGCGAACCCTTATGAATAATAGAAAACAAATCATGAGTTTAATTTTCAATTAGAAGCAATACTTGTAGTAATTTATTACAAATAAATATAAAGGATTACAAATAATTTATGATGTTTCACACTTAGATCAAGAAACATAACAATAAATTACGATTACAGAGATACTAGATAATTTATTGACAATTAGTGAATGGATTATGAATATCGAAAGATTGGTTTCCCCAATTATATTATCCAAAATTAGTTTCGACATTTTAATCCTTATTACATCCACATAGACTCCTGGTGAGATAAAAAGTGACGTTTTAATTAACGTGATAAGCTGTTTTCGTTTTGGTATCGATAATAAACTGCAATAAAGCGTTGATGTTATTTCTTTAATCTAAATATATAAGTTTATTTTAAGCTCAATTTCGCAATTCTTCATACTCAAATATTTATCCGGGGGGAGCTAGTTCAGAATGAAAACCGAATGAACCTGTTTCTGTGATGACTAACGACAACGTCTTTCAAACCTTTGTATCAACGTTTAGTATGAAATATTTTATAAAATGATTGTTATAAAAATATGTCCTTTTAATTTTAACTTATAGGTCCATGCCAATTATCTTATGTAAGACATTTTCTATGGTGTCAAGGCATTTGTTGTCATATGGATTTCCTGTTTGAATAGTAAAAGAGGTCGTGGAAAAAGAAAATGGTCATTTGATGAATATATTTTTCTTCCAGACTGTTAGTGTAATAACAATAATAACAGTAATAAAAATACTAGAAATTCGTTTATCACTCGAAATAAAAATTCTATTATTCAAAGTCCCGGTATAAGTAGTATCACTCTTAAATTATTAAGGCCAGCAATCATATCTCTGAGCAGTGAAATATAATTGTGCAAACGGGTTATAAATCCGACAATCTAGCAACAGCCCTGACAGGCAGTATTAACATAATAAAATCATAATGGACGAAGCGTAATAACCGACGTGCTGTGCTGAGGAAATCGCTGTTAGATCCTCTTTATGGATAGCAACGTCTATGGAGGCGTCAAGAATATCTTTATAAAATAGATTGAAAACATCCCCCAAAATTATTTAGTTGGTTACAAAATTCTTATTTTAGTTTAGTATAGCTGGGCTGTTTACACACTTAGCCTCTTGATTGGGCCTTAGTGCGTTTTTATATGTCTTCTTACTCCAACCAGTCCAGATCATTCCAGAAGTCTAGCAGTCTTTTTAAGTTTCTGCAGACATCCGGAAGCGATGCTGGTGATTGGAGTATTTGTGCCTGTTGTTCGGCCACACTACTGCACTCCATAATTGTTCTGGCGCTTCCTCTTTATCCTTTGTGCAAAGGGCTGTCTGTTACACCTATGATAGACAGATGCTTGTTAGGAACAGTTGAAGGGACAGCGACCGGTAACAACACCAACAATTGTACGTATATTGTCCCTGTGTAGTCTCATCATTGCGGGTTTCAAAATTCTTATCTTAATTTTTATTTAATCCAAGTTAGTATTGTTTTATGGTAGTTTTTTGTCAACACTTGGTGATCTTTAAATAAAACATATCTATATGCATTGAAGGCCTCCATCCATGGGTCACCTGTATACTCATTGTTTGTCCTTACTATGTTTAAGAGATTTCATGCACTATATCATTATAACAATCGGTTTACGAATATGTTTGACAATGCATTTTATAATGTGATAAAATTACTTGCAATATTTGTACATAATTACATTCTGCTAGTGAAGTAACAGCGCAATAACTAATTCAAAAATTATGTAATATTTTTAAGGTTTTTTGTTTTAGGTTCATTGTTCTAGTAGATTTTTTTATTATGACTTAATCTAAGCTATATTCATTAATTAGGTGACGAGTGCATGATATAAACATAATGTGTTAGACGTGTTTTAGTACAAATGAAAGCAAGTTAAAATCATGTTCATAGTTCGACACAAGTAAGCTTGAAAAAAATACAAAAATTGTATCATTTCAAAATTTACTGATACTACCCCAGACCACTGTTGAATACAATAATTTAAAATTACAAAAAAATCTATTTTAATTAAATTAATAATTTAGAGTGAGGTAACTCTACAGACGGCGCAAGCCAGCCGCGCCCGGTGGCCGCTAAACAGTGATTTATCACGAATAATTATTTCAACGGGTCGGCTGTCAGATCGTGCGATTACAACGCGATTTATGTCGCGTTGCGTCCGCCCGATACAAATGTGTGCGATTGTCGCCGACAGCGACGATTTGTGGTGGACGGTGCGCTTGTAAGCTGTAGATTATTTGTTACTACAGATCCTTACCTTATTTTATATATTGTTGCTTGTATTGTGTGTTGTAGCGATCAACCTGACAGGTGCAATGTGTGCGCAATCATTTGTTATATTACGCTTTTTGTGTAGCTTCTAATAATGGAACTGCATTACCATTATTAGTTGATTAATTATTGAATGGCTGTCCATAACGGAGTGCTTGTCGCCACGTTAATGTACCGAAGTGAGAGTTGGGTATGGCAGAAGAAGTATAAAAGCAGAATTAAAGCAGTTGAGATGTGATCACTGCGTAGTTTGTGTGGGATAAGACTGATTGATAGAATTCCGAATCGAATGCGAGCGCGCTGTGGTCTGAAAGAAGATATTGTAATGAGGAATGCTGAAATAATTTGGACACGTGGATCGAATGAGTGAAGAAAGAATGATTTATCTAATATATAAGGCAAGTGTGTGGGCAAGTCGGTCGCGGGAGACCTCGTAGAACATTCGTCGAATTGGGGACGTTTTGAGAAATGGATTCCGAAGCACCCACAATCGGTGAGCATGTATGAAAAGAGTAATGAATGTAGAAGAAGCGCGTGAGTTTTGTAAGGATAGAAGCAAGTGTCATTATATTGTCTCTGCCTACCCCGACGGGAAAAAGGCGTGAGTATGTGTGTGTGAGTGTGTGTAATTTTTGAAAATATTATTAAGAACGTAGGACACGTTAAATATCTTAGCAAGGCGTTAATATATTGGATGAGGGCAGCGCAGGACCGATTGTCGTGGAGATCTTTGGGGGAGGCCTTTATCCAGCAATTGACGCCTTAAGGCTGATGATACACCCATATACAAGGCATGAACTACCCAAGCCGACTAAAGACTGAAACTCGACGTTCAGGACTTTATTGGTGCTGAAAACTAGCCCTCGTCTAGCCCTGGTCTGAACCCTTTGGACTACAAATTATGTCCAGTTTAAGAAGACATGGCCTTCTCTTAACAACACACCAAGGCACTTAAGAAAACTCTAGAATAAGCAAAGACTAAACTTCCCATGATGACAGTGCGTAACTCCATAGATTCTTGTCTAGACAGATTAAATTAGCATTAAAACCAATCGATTTTTTTATTTAATTGTGACAATTCAAGAAATAAGTAAATTATTGAATTAGGCGTTACTTTGCGGGAATCCATAGTTATACAAATTATTTAAGTTTTCTTTAGTGTTAATTCCGCCAATATTTGTCTTTAAAATTAGTCTCGTGCCAGATTTTGGCGAGACAACACGTCCTGAGGATGCCTCGTGTAGAGGCGAAACACGTGTCGAATTGTTTTAAAGACAAATATTGGCGGAATTAACACTAAAGAAAACTTAAATAATTTGTATTCAAATAAGTTTTATAAAGACTACATTACGTCATAAAAAAATTAATGTATTTTATTTAAAAGTGAACCAATGACCACATAACTTATGATAAACATATCCACAGTTAGTACACACATAGTCGGGGTAAATCCTTGCATGCAATATTTCATTGTGTTCATAATATTAATCATCCCTCGGCCGCACAATACATATAATTTATTGTCGGAGTATTGAATTGTGTACAGAATGGGACTAGCGCCCTTTCTTATCATAATAGATCATTTTGATACTTCTGTCAATTAATAATTATACTTCCTTTATTGTGGTTTGATGGGATTCAATGCTATAAGCTCCACGTGTTGGAACGAGGATGAAATCTTGTCATAATAACGGCTGAGTGACGTCAGCAAGCTGTCATTAGTATGCAAACATTTAATTGGTGATTTCGGTGAATTTCACAAGCTAAGGCTTCAGACCAAAACACAGCAATGCTTACATATTACTGCTTCACAGCAGAAATAGGTCCCGTTATGATACCATGTGTACAAATGTACCAAGGAGCCTCGCACTGGTAAAAAGGAAGACAAAACAAAATAGTTAAAAATTAAAATTATGATGCTTCACTTGGCAGGACTGGCCGCACATGAAAGCAAGATGAGAAGATTTTACGTAAATAAAATGAGATAGAAAGTATTACACAGTGTTTAGGTACCAGGCGATCATTATAGATGAAGAAGAGTTTGTCTTATGCATGACGCGAGTACTACCTTTATATACTTATTCTAACGTCATACGGACAACGTATAAGTACGTAGACACCAGGAGAATATAAATATGGTAGTGATAGTAATGTATTTTAAATCGGTTGAAATCATGTGTCATTCTAGCAACATGTACCAGGACTTCATATGCAGTTTAGAGGTTAATGCACAATATAGATGTCTCTTCTGAGATGTGTACTTTACACGCACGCATTTTCTTTTTACTTTTACTTTTAACTTAATAGATTTGTATTTTTGTATATACATACAAAATACGGATACCACGGGCGGTTGGGTCAACACTTGAGCCTTGCCTATTTATAATTTAATATATAAAATTTATGTAAATGTTGGTTACAATGTTGGTTTGCTACACCATACCGTTAAAATATTATTTAATTGACCAGCGCGTTAAATATTCCCCTGGTGACACAGTAAGTACAATGCTTATTGAATAGTACCCTGCTCTTCATAGCACGTAGGCAGAGGCACAGGAAATATTATATTATTCAAAGCATGATAGCGGCAAGACTTATTAAACTCTCCCCCTCAGTGGTGACGTATCAATCACTACTCACCACCCGTCGCGGCCACACACGTCGCTCACAAGCCACAGACACACGACTATATTTCGGAACAAACAAGCCGTACTTGTTAATAGCGTATCATCCCACGTCAACATTTGACATCTTTTTTAATAACATTTTCACATCTTTACCTTTAAGCTAGCAAGCTACTCGTATAAGATATTTTGAAGTAAAAATGGTACTAAATGAGACTGTGCTGTTTAGTGCCTATGAATCGTTCGTTTTAATTGGTACCAGGCAAACATAAGTGTATATGTATTTGTATTTCTACATTTGTAGGAGAACCAAAGTCATCGACATATTATTATTATTATTATTCGGAGAAGGTGGCTATATGCCTAGTCCTAATTGGGTCCTAGTAACACCGCGTCCACAATTGAACTATTGTGTTCGCCACTCATACTTTAGCTCGTCGTCAAGCCCTGCCGCATTTGTGAACCGCAGTATCTTCTTGACGCGAGTATTGCAAACAGCATCTGTAGGGTATAATCGCCAAGGATGGTGTTACGCTTATAAACTAGTGGGCCGCAATTACAGAGGAGGCGTTTCATCGGCCTCGAATCAAAATCTGCAGGTTCTTTCGTTTTTCATTCCGAGCACACAGAGGTGTTTATTTAAGCGACAGTGCCCAGTCAGCATCCTGGTGAGAATGCATAGGTTTTTTCTGCTCAATGATAGGGCTTCGTTCGCATTTCTGTTAGTGAAAGCTTTTATCAGTGCTTTGGAATGGTAAACCTGTTGAGTTGCTCCAGCGTTTAAGTGCCTCGAGTTGACATTGGTTCCTCAGGGTGTGACGAATGGCGTTCTTAGGCAGTCCACAAATAGGTTCAGGACCGTATTGGACTGCTTTAGCTCCAGCTCTTGCAAGCTGATCGGCCATTTCATGGCCTATGATTCCGGCATGCCCTGGGACCCATCTGAGAATTGAATCTGTTTTTAGGCCTAATGTGTTTAGGCAGTCAGTGCAGTTTTTGACTAATTTTGACGCAATCAAGTCTGCGTCTAAAGCCAATAGTGCACCCTGACTGTCAGAGTGAATGTATATGTTTTGGTTAAAGTAGCCTTTTTGGATATTGATATCCGCGCATTCTAAAATGGCGTAAACCTCAGCTTGAAATATGGAGGCAAATCTCCCCAGGTTTATGCTGGATTTAAACCTGGGGCGTTCTCCATAGACTCCACAGCCAACTTCATTTTCCATTTTGGACCCATCGGTAAACTTTAAGAGGCTCCCGTCCATCCACGAGACTTTGTTGTTCATCCAGTCGTCCCTAGAAGGTAGTTCCACAATATAGTGTTTGATAGTTGTTAATTGTGGTGTCATTTGATCGAGTGTCATGCCTAGTATGTAGTCTTGCAAAACTGAGTTTTCTAGAGTCCTAAGTGTTTGCGACATCCAGCTACATGACCCCCTCTGGGCGATTGCCATCAGCATGCTCGCCTTCACCTCTTGTTGTATAAACAGTGGAAGAGGCGGCAGGTTAAGCATAGCCTGAATGGCCGCCCTGGAGTGGACGTCATGGCTCTGGTTATCCACATACAGGCAAGTCTCTGCAGGCTGTTTAGCCTGTCTGCAGTTGTTTTCTGGTTGGCTTTGTTCCACCACACAATGGAGGCATAGGTGATTCTAGGCCTCACAACTGCTGTGAAAAGCCATAGTACGAACTTTGTGTGTGCTCCCCAGTGTCTCCCTACCTAACGTCGACATACACTCCAAGGCTGTTTTAGCCTTTTTTACTGTTTTGTCGATGTGTGAATTCCATGTGAGTTTCTGGTCGAACGTGACTCCCAGATACTTCACCTCAGCTGAGAATTCTAAAGTCGAGCGGTTGAGAGTGGGACACTTCAATTTATTGAGTGTTATTTTCCTGGTGAACGGCACAATTACAGTCTTTCCTGCATTAACTGATAGTTAATTGGCTGTGCACCACTTTGAGATGGTGTTTAGCGCCTTCTGCAATATTAAAGTTAGTAGGCTTTGGCAGAAGCCTCTGACTATAATGACTAAGTCATCTGCGTACCCTAGTGCATCAATCTTGAGTTCTGCCAGCTTACTAAGTAGTTCATCCACTGCTAGTGTCCATAGTAGTGGCGATACTACGCCACCTTGTGGGCAACCTCTAGTAGTGTATAGCTCTAGTGATGACCCATGAAGAGAAATTAGAGCCTTACGATTTGAGAGCATTGACCTTACCCATTTGACAGTGGTGGAGTCTACGTCTTTGCTGATTAATCCTTTGACTAGTGTGTCTGTCGGGGTATTGTCAAAGGTGCCCTCAATGTCTAGGAACGCAGAAAGTGCTATTTGTTTATCTTGTATCGCCTTTTCAACTCTGTCCACAAGTTGTAAAAGAGCCGTTTCTGTAAACCTGCCTCTACAGTAGGCGTGTTGAGAATTGTGAATGGGCTTTAGGCTTAGAACATCATGTCCTATATAGCTAGCCAACACTTTCTCGATAACTTTCAGGAGAAAGGAGGTAAGGCTTATGGGCTTGAAAGAACCTGGCAGGGAGTAGTCCTTTCTGCCTGACTTAGGTATAAACAGTACTTTAGCCTTAGTCCATTGTTCTGGAAGATAGCCGGTTCATCTTGACTAGAAGCGGTACTAATACCAAGCCCTTTTGGAGTAGCGCTCGGAAAATGTTGTCTAGACCAATTGACTTATAGGGTTTCAGAGTTTTGATGGCCCACCTTACATCCCGGGGTCTGATTATCTTAGCCGCTCTACGCCAGTCCTCGACGAGAGGCCGTTGTGTAGGCGTTGCTGTAGGTGGAAAGTGAGTAGCCCCCGGAAAGTGGTGGGCCATCAGTACTCTTACGTTTTCTATCTCATTGGCTGCGTAAGATTCATCTGGTCTCTTGAGCAGTTAGGTTTGTCCTTAGCGAGCAGTTTGTGTATTCGGGGTCCTTGAGGAGTTTTTGACAAATCCTCGCAGAACCTTTTCCAAGATGCTCGTTTGGCCTTCCTAACTTCCTTATTATTATTATCCTTATCTGTCAGGGCTTTTTATAGGGTTCCCAGTCTTGGGTCTTATTAGCCCTGTTGAAGAGCCTTCTGAATTTCTTCTTGAGTTTGTTGTAGGCCACACATTTGACGCTAGGCTACACATTTAACGCCTAGGCTACACATTTGATGGCTAGTCTACACATTCGACGGTTAGGCTATACATTTTACGCCTAGGCTACACATTTGATGGCTAGTCTACATATTTGGCGGCTAGGCTACTCATATGACGATAGGCTACACACGGCTAGATGTAACAAGACATATTTAATGTCTACAAATCTGTTTGGTTATTGGCTTCAGAGAGATATCGATAATCATTCCATCGTGTGTGTACACCCTTATCACGGCAGTCGAATTAATCTTTCCGAGTACACAGCCATCAATTATCACGCTACGTTAGCGCTGCTACGTTTATATTCTCAGATAAATTATTATCCGTGCCTATCTTTATGTTTCTTCCGTTTATATCTTATACGACTTTATTCGAGAAATCTCAAAACATTGATGTCAAGGGAAGTAATTATGATATGGAGAATGTTCAAGGTTTCATTGTACAACCGATTCGGGTTGATAATTATAGTTTTTAAAATGATTGGTCTGCATCTGACTATTAGTTAACAATATTGTTTTCGGAATAAAAAAAAATATTTTGATCGGTTCTCGAATATGAAAATTTACCACAAAACAGGTTAAAATACGGACTCCCAAGTGTGAAAACCACACTTGGGTGTCTGTATGGATGTCTGTTGATAATAATATGATAAAATTTAATACTTTAAACTTGTAAGTAGCAAGCCTGATATAGCAATGAATAACTTATAATATAGTTATATACTTAGATTAATAATTGGTCTCCGCTGCGCTCTAATTAAATACCGCAGGCGTAGTCATAAAGTGCGGCAACTAAGACTACACTCAAGTGGGCGTACAATGTTTGACGTTGACGTGACACATGTTCTGTTAAACTTTACTAATAATTGGAACTAAAACGCGTTGCGTAGTAAAACTTTGTAAAAATAATACTACAAGAAATAAGAAAAACACTAGGAACACATATCATCAGTAAGTATTTTGTATTTTATTAATTTAAATATAAAATAACACGAAGTGTACGTTAAAAAATTTGAAAGATGCCATTGAGTGTCAAGATGCCACGCAAACAAGTATCTAGTATTGTTCTTAGGTAGTGTAGTATCTAGTTGGACCACAGAGGAGACCAATCCTTAATCTAAGGTTATATAGAATGACACACGAAAAATAGTTTAAGAAATTACATTAGCAAATATTATGTACATACATTATGAAATTATACGCGATGATGGATAAGAAAGCTTAAAAAAAACTACTTACGGAAATTAAATTAACACACGTATAAGGAAAAAGCCAATTATGCTTGCTTAAGTTATGCTAACGTCTTCACGAAAGGCTATAATTATTACAACTCCTTCACGTCAATTTATGAGGGGAACCTAACATTATAATGTCATTAGAGCATCGTTACAACATCACCAGCGCCAATTTTACGCGTGATAGAAAAATATTATCAGTCGAGACTCAGTCGTGTATAATTTGACACGAAGTGAGTAATTATAGTAATTTTAACCAAAGGTGGTTTTTAACCGACTTCAAAAAAGAAGGAGGTTCTCAATTCGTCGGTTTTTTTAATGTTTGCTCAAAACTTTCGAACCGATTTTGATAATTCTTTTTTTATTTGAAAGCTGGTGCTTCCCGTGTAGTCACATTGTAATGGTCCGGATCTGATAATGGCACCCATGAGATACCCATAAAAGTCTTTAATTTTCTGCAAGATTTCGATAATTCTTTTTTCTTGGAAAGGATTTACGTCATAGGTAGTTTGGTGAGACTTTGGTTAGTTCCTGTTTATGGGATCCATGGCAAAGTAACGGAATTCTATAAGGAAACGTGTACCTATGATTAGCATTATTGTTTGGCGCTTTTGTTAAAATTTACCCTGATGCTACCCCTTAATTTAACTTCTTATATTCTTCATAAGTACACACAATTTTATATTATAATACTATGATGAATATAGATGTTTTTTTTCAGAATCAGGGATATTAATATATATTTATATGTGTTCAAGTATTGTATCGTATTAAAATATAGTTGTCTTGCACCCATAGTACAGGTTATGCCTAGTTTTAATTTATATTAGTTATATCATTTCCAAACCAGAGATGAGTCTAGAACCGCCGCGTTCCTTGCTTCCAAGATGTTCTATTTATTTGAGAGAGAATACTTCGTTTATGCGTTGTTGTTACGCATAGTTGTTTCCTCTGCTTAATGCTGCACCTTGCTCTGTGGATGCATAACAAGATTATAAAAAATTTGAATAGCATATGACCGATTTCTACATTATAAAAGAAATAGATTTTAAAATTTTGTAATATAAAAACTAGATTGCTACAAAAATTGTGGTTGTCCTAAACATTGAATCATAAACACACACAGTATGTCTTCGATAGAAAATAACTTTTTTCATATTAAATAGATATCATTAAAGCTTGTCTTTATGTCCCATAATCAATTGTTTGAAATATGTAAGTAAGTAGATAAAAAAACGCTATGCATTAATCCTGTACAAGACACCTGAATATGATAAGTAAGCTGGATCAATCACCGTTATCACCTATCGTTATCACTTAAAATTAATTTTTGAAATTACTAAACATACAATGAATAATATGTTGGTGCTTGGGAAGATAATATTGTACAAATTATAGTCAACACACCGATTTCGTGTCTGCCATTCATTAAATTAGTTATCTTCGGTGGATATAAATCAAAATATAAATTCCAATTATCAGATTTCGATGATCGATTGACAGTAATTATTGATATAAAGAGTACCTATGATAAAATATTACTTCGTCAGCGTGAACTTAATATTTCTCCGTATGGCAATATAAGATATAAGGCAACGTGTCTATCTTTCTCGGTTTGTTTGTCAATAATCGTCTTGTTTTGGTGTTTTTTAATTCGGCGTGTTGCAGATTGGACTGTATGATTACCTGTGCATGAAACTGCAACCAATGCTTATTTAACTTTATAATCTTTAATAATATTTTTAGTAAGTTTGCTAATTATGTATAATCATGTATAACCTTTCGGAAGCGCCTAGCCTCTGCAACACGGGGTATCCTACCGCAGAGGGTAGGGCACACAACCTTCTGTACCATATAATTATATTAGTCTTGCAAAAATGATTATTATTATTATAAGGTTTACGTTTGTCAGTCTGTTACTATTTTCAGATCAAGATCTGTTCAGTCGAATGTTTTTAAAGTTTTTATTCATGAATCACACTCTAATATGAGTTTAAGGCGAAATATTGTATGTTTATTTATTGGTTTGTGTATTTGTTACTCCTTAATACATTTAGAGCATCTAAATGTATTTGGATCTAATAAGTTAAGGCGAGAGAGAACAACTCTCAAACATAATGTTTATATTTACATAAAATAATTCTGGAAACTGGTCATTAAATTGTTAAGTTCCCAGAAATAAATTAAATTTATAAAATTTTGTCTTTGAGACATAAACATCTTTTCTAGGGTATCTTTTTGGCATTTATAGTGTAAGTGGACAACAACATACCTTGGTATGACAGATTTTGTCAAATTATAAATATTATAGCTAATTCGAGTTTTGTATGTGAGTCATTTTGTGTAATTGACAAAATATATTGACTTTTGAAAGAGATTTCAATACTTTTAATGTTCTAAAAGTTTTATCATACTTTATGACCATGAATTATTTAACGCTTAAATCTTTTAGTATATATATGGTGATATATAAATCAACCTCGAGGAATGATTCGAGCAAATGTTACTCGACCTATTTGGTTTCTACAACTCTTCACATCTCTCTCTTGCTACACACTGTTTTCTTTCTCTTTCACGCTCTCGTGTACGGAAAAGCTGAAAAAGATTAGATTTTACAGATTAACGGTGTAAATAAGTATACTGTTACTTATTTAGTGATAATTGTATCACTAGGTACGATACGTTTGTGTGTGTGTGTGTAAATAGCACTTGTTTGTAATTTTTTACGTTCTTGTAAGCCGTTCTTATTATATATATTATTCTAAGGACTTTTAAAAAAAGTGACTCTATCGGCAATGACTTTCCGTACACCAAATACAATATAGAATGATAGGTATTACAAAAGCTGAATCGGAAATAACCACAACACCATTGGAATACACAATTCAAACATGGAACGATGCAAATTAACATAAACAAATGATTTCAGATATTTAAATTTTACCGTCATATTTTTAAGCGTCATAAAACGAAAATGTATCGTAAAATGCACAAAATATAATAATTACAGACAGAGGCTTAAGATTTTTATAGTTGTTTAGATTTGACCTTATCTCATCATCATCATCCAACGTATTCCGGCGATGTTGACCAGATCGTCGGTCCATCTTTGCTACCAACACTGCGTCTTCCGGTACTTGACATTGTCTACTCATAAGTTATTTAACCGCTCACCTTCTCTAGCAAAACAGAAAAAAGTCATATCCTATAGTTATAAAATGAAAAAAAAACAGTTGTCTGCCTGTCTGTCAAGACCCTTTGCTAGGAACACGTGAAGGTTTTAATATTGAAATTTGGCGTAAATAGCCTATCAACAAATGGTTTAATTTAAAAGTCGGCAGTCGCCGAAAAATTTAACTGAGGTGACATTGGATTCTGAAACACATCTAAATGTCTTTGAAAAATAAATTCGTGCCGTTCGAAATGCTGCAAAAGAATAATAATATGAAGTTATTTACTAAAAATGTGTTTTTTCCTCAAAAACTAGTTAAGATTTTTGGAATCTAAAAAGATTTAAAAAGAGGAATAGACTTCCTCAATTAAAAGAGAGATAAATGAAATGATTTTAATATTTTATCTCTTATATTTATTTTGGCCTATTTAATAATTTCTTATTGCTTAGTAAGTAATTAAATTTTTAACTTCTTAATATTTTTTTAAATTTATGATACGGTATGCATAACTTGAAAATTGCGCATAAACCTACCAGAATAATGTAGGTGTTGGTGATGACTTAGCTTCAACTTCATACGCACGTCAATCCTCTTCCTTCTTAGTAAAAATTTATTCACTGAATTCGTTGACGTACCGTAATCAGACCGAATCAAAGAAAGCAGTCCTCTATGAGATCAAAATCTGCTTAGTGTGACCACAATTACCTCATTCGTAAATGAGGAGAACAATTCCAAATGAACTAAAGCAGTTCGAAATATATTCAAAAATGCAAAAGTAGGATTTGACAGCCTTGACTTTTGGAGAAGCATTAACCTTTTAACTAAAAAAGGACCTGTAAAGTCTATGTCAACGTTGGCCAACGTCTTACTGACACCTACTAATTTATCAAGGGAGTTGCAAGGGTTCAACACATTTGAATCAAGCGCACAATAAGAAGACAATAAAGGACACAATCGAAGGGATTTCTGATAATAACCTGACTGTAAATATAAAAAGAAAACAATGTATATGCAGTATTATAGTAAAAATGGGAAAGGAAAAGATATTACCAATTATTATTAACCAACATGTATTTGTCCTCAGACGCGTATCAAAAACAATAGGTGTAAAACAGTACTAATGGCATATCATGCATTCGTGGTTTCAGCTGTACGATATGGATTGGTCATATGGGGCATCTCGGTGAGCATAGTTCAATTATTTATTGGACATATCTAATAATAATAATATGTGAAACGCGATTAGCGACAAAGACTTTCAAATGTAAACAGACGCTCTTAAACAACAAAGAGCAATTTGCCTTTTTAAGGGCAAACCATACGAAACGTCCTATAAAAAAATTTAATAATTATAATCAGATTGCAACGACTCAAGCCACCTAGCTGCAAAATCATTAATTATAAACCAAAATTTTAGCAAGGCAATCAAAGCAGTATATAACAAATCAATTTGTCCGGTGTTCAATTTAGGCTTCACCAGTGTCAATCCTGATGTCAAGTTTAACAACACTACAGCAGAAACACAACAAAGGCTCCCGTAAGTGTCCAGACTTTTACAGGGGCCGTTGTTAGGAGAAAGGCGAGAGAGGAGCCGGCGAGTAGTAGGGAGCCGGAACCTGGAATGTCAAAATGATGAAACGGCTAACGGCGCGCGTGGTGAGTTATACTACCCGCCATCTGCCATCTATAACAGGGTCCCACATAATATACAAAACACTCCATACAGATGCCCGACCAG